>CM075188.1:23052046-24252046 GCA_037577475.1 Chaunax sp. Z400
GTCACAGCACAGTGCCTGTGTTAGTTTCCACACACCGTCAGCTTCGCTCCACACAGAACCGCAGCCAGGAGCAGGGCTGATAGCAGCCATCGCAGCTGCCGCTAATGTAATGTGACAGCAGAGAAGGAAACCTTTATTTTAATTCAAACAACAAAAGCCAAACAGCCAAACTTCTCTGTGTGCCCAATATTTTCCCTCCAACACGATAAATTCTTTTCTTCTTTTCTCCCCCCAAAATCCTTTGGAGTCCTCTTTTCATTTTCTTCTCTCTGATTTTCATTGGCCGAGATAAATCTTGTGCATGCCAGTTCTTGTTGGAACAGTATCTGGCAAGAGAAGAGAGCAGGAAAGAATAAGAAGGGATGCAGAGAAGTGGAGGTATTTGCAGATTTGGGGGAAGGCATAAAAACATTTGTCAAATCAAAGGCTTGAATTATTGCTCATAGTCGGGTCAGTTTCACATGCCACTTAGAGGTCCCATTGTCCTGATGTTGAACAAGACCCCCTTTATGTGACAGGCTTGAAACACAACGTTGGTCCTCCTCATAATCAAATCTGTAGATCCCAACAGGCCAGCAGGCCCTGCCACTTGGAATTCTTTGCATTGGCCATGGTCAGGACGTGCCGTTTGGCCCCAACAATGGCAACATTGATTTTAGTGCCATGAGAATTTTGGTTGAGCTGTAAAAACTGGGACCAGGGGGGAAACACCGATCTTTGCCTTTCCCAGGAGGTTGTGTGTGGAGCCGCGGGGGGAAGGTGAGTCACTCGTGGGCTCCAGGGCTCTGACCCGCTGGACCTCTGGCCTAATTCAATCAGTCCAAGCACCATTAGCCTACCATTATCAGACATTATCTCCGAGGCTAGGCAGGACAGTTATCCCATGCCAGTGCTGGAAAAAAATTGTAACACACACACACTTCCTGTCCTCACTTTGCTTCCTATCACACGCCTATGCACCACAATTGGAGGCGGATTGTCTCGCCACAATCAGGCCTTGTTTATACACATCATTTTAGAGTGCAAGCCTGTGTTTTTTGGGAACTGATGCTACATTGATGTCTTGTTGCTATGCGGCTGGGGCTAAGGCCATGGCATAAAAGGCATGACCTTCTTGTTTAGCTGCACAGTAACTTACTGAGTTGATACAAATTACCCTGCTTTTCGATCTACCAATTTAGCCACTGCTTACTGGGCAGGGGTCAGATCGAGTCTTTTCATGTGGGGCATCTTTTGAAGTGGCTGCCGACTACTGTGAGACTTTAGCACCAAGCATCTTAATGCAGGGGGAGGGAATGTGAAGGGAGGAGAGTCCTGAACAATGGGCCTCCCTTAGAAAAGCCTCTAAATCTTGATGACTGACTTCAAAAGAGCCCCTGGTGTCAAAGCCAGTGTTGTGGCTGGAGCTGGACACGCTGTTTCCCTGGATATAAATGTTTTATTAGAGGGCACACCTCCTCAGACTCACCCTGTCACTGTCAGAGGTGGGAGGAACAAGAGGACACTGTGTGCCCCTGAGAGCGATATCAAACATAATGGGCTTTGCATGCATGCACACAGCCAACAAGAAGTAAGTCATAAAAATGTATAAAATGTTGACTTTTTCTACAGCTTTGCGTGTCGACTGTCCCTACCCTGCAAAGAGGAACTCTCTAACAAATGATTATCTGTATGACGAAGATCTGAAGATGGAAAATATTGTCTGTAGACTGTATGTATTTAGAATAATTTAGGTAACAAATTTGTGTCTAATGAGAAAAAGCCTGAAAATTCTCATTTGCCACATGCTCGCGCTGATGATTTTGGTATGTCATATACAGCATCACGTTGCCAGACATGACAATCTGCTAAAAGTATACATAATTCATCACCCATCAGTCTTGCCTCCCTGTGCCGACTCCTGTGTTATCCCAGAGAAGATAGATGTGGGAGCGAAGCCTTTTGAGATCCAGATGGTACATTCCTAACAATAAGGTTTGGGCTTCCATTGGAAAATGATCCTCTTCCTGTGTGCGACACCAATGTATCATCGTCAGCCAGTAATGAGACAACCCTCCCGAATGAAAATCTCAAAAATAAATTTTCCTTCCGCCTTCAGTATTTCTTTATCTTGGTTCAAATTAAAAGCAAATGTTTCGTCTTTTCTGGCCTCAGAATCATGCGTCAAACCATATGCATTCATGTGGTTTTTCATTTTTAACAGTATGACAGGAAATACCATCTGACTGCCTCAAAGCAGCACACATTCATCATGGCTATAGCACAAACTTATAAATTTATGAATTTGTTTTCCAGGGCGAACAACATCTTTGTACTGTATAAAATGTGTTGTCTACCAAAACACAAATTTTCTCTGCGCAAATAAAATTAGCATGGAGTAGAAGGCTTTTCATCATGACTTTTATTAGCTTTAATCCAATTAAAACTTCCGTCATTCACTCTGTTTGATGCATTACTGGTTTGTTGACCTTACTGTTCTTTTCGCCCAAGCTTTGATAATGTTAATCAGAACCTCACTTGGTCTTTTCTCTGCATCTTTTATCAAATTGCATCACATGATCACACAGCCATCCCAAAAATCTCACCACAAACTGCATCTGATGGAAGCAACAGTGAATTATTACAGCTGTGCGACTCAGCAGGTCTATTTGAAATTCCAGATTTTGCTCTCTTTTCAGAGGGCCTTTTGTGACCCTTATTATGCATTCTAGACTTTACGTCAAAGAGCGAGGAAGAGATTTAATTTGTTGACGATTGCCACCGATCTCCTTTAAACGGATTTTAATTGATAACGGCAAGGGAGAGCGGTGAACTTTAAATAGACATTCTAATTATCGGCTTTAAGAAGCAGGGGCTTTTTGGGAAATGTTATGGCATTTGGAATGGGATTAATGGGCGAGTGAGGCGCTGGACACCCTGCAGCTAAATGACATTAAAGAGGGAGATGAGTGGTGCTGCTGAAGGGAGCAAACCCACTAGTCACAGGAGCCAGGGCGCCCACTGCCTTGGGCACACACACCGTGGGGTAACGTGTGGGTGAGGAGGAGGGGAGGGGGTATTACATTATCTAGCCCTCCTAGACTTCACCCCACATGGATATAGACTCTCTGATACATTAAGGCCATACTTCACTCATGCAGTACTCTTATGGAGATGACCAAAAAACGCTTAAGAATACTTTCTGTCTTGAAAAGTATTATGAATATCAAAACAAAAAAAGTGAATACGTTGTTGCTTTTATATATAAAACATGGTTGGATTAACAACATTTCATTCTATTTTGTTTTTCAGACTGAATGGTGTCACCGTAGCAACGTTGATGTGATATTTTCTGACATGACATAAAAATCGATTAAGATTTGGTTAGGATCAGGGAAATATTTCATTTTTGGTCAAAACAACTGCTTAGTCATCATCAAGGGGTTTTGATGAAAAGAAAAAGGTACAAAGAAACCAAAGCTGGCTGTTTGGAGGAGAGGTCATATGAACCACGGCCTTCCATGTCATAATCCAACACTTTGTCTACCCGTCCATCCACCCAAGCCTACCTGAACGTTCAGGCTCTACAACAAGAGCTACTTCAAGCTACTTCTGCCATTTGTCTATTAGATGTAAACAACAACAATTTTAACAAATTGTTGATGCTGTCCGGGACAGTTTCAGCTCAGTAATAACAGACTGAAGTCTTATTAAGGAATAGGAGTTGTTGTTTTTTGGATTAGTATTAGTATTAGTATTTTTATTGATATGCTTGCGTGTTGGAAATGGGCCATGGAGTGAAGGTGCTTATAGTCCACTATAGTCCCTCTTGTATTTAAAGTATGGAAAACAATATGTTTAAGCAAGAAAAATGAGAATCATCAAATATAAAATTGTTTACCACATAGTGCTATGTTGTTCAAATAATTGATTACTTCTCAAATTTTGTATTGTGCAATGGGCTAATTTGTTCTTTTTTTAACCTTATGTTGCAATTTCTTCATTTCTTCGCTTCATTGCTTCATTTGCTATTTCAAATTCTTTACAACGGTCCCTAAAGGCATCATCAGCAGTCTGACTTCAGTGCCGGTGCTACCTAAAGTGCTTCCTAACCCCTCAGACTCAATAAGGTTTTAGTACACATCTCAACCACCTTAATAGCCTTCACTAATTCCGCCTGCCTGGCCCTCAGTGGGACTCAGTGGTCTTGCTGGTTGTTCCAGACAGAGATCCCAGTCCCCTGTGGTCTTAGACTGGATGCCCTGGGTCTGTAGAGGCATCTCTGATGGATCAGCCGAGGGCCGACTGTAGGGGATCAAGCCAGGGCCTCAGGGTTAAATACATGGCGTGATGGTGGGACTGACAGTAAACCGGCTAGATAGACTGGAATCATATGCATGCATAAGCCTGCACACCAGTGTCAATGTGCACCATCTACACGTGTCAAGCATCAGTCGGATGAGGTGAAAAGGAGTGGGACAGTGTCAGTATGATCACTCTCAGTTAAGGCATGAATGCACCAAAGACATACTGAGGACACATTTGAGATCCAGTCACTGAAACCAAATTCAAAGGTGCACTGAGACAAATATGACCAGCATGTATAAAAAATTGTCTCCTGGGCCACGATGAAACACCACGTACTCAAATGACATCCTCTATGAAACAAGAAGAAGAAGAAGCCAATGGATTACACGCTGACCTCTATGTATGCTATATGCTAAGGTAACTTATGTCATCACCGAACTTGAAACCACATTTTCCCCCAGACTACCTTAAAAACAGCATCATTTTGAGAGCTATTGAGGCAAAACTTCAGAAACTTTCTGAAACAGCTATGACAAATTCTAAATAATGTGTTCCTCATTGGAAATCCTGCAATAAATCCAAAACATTAAGTTTTTTTCTTACCCTGTAAGAAATGTCAGTTTGTATCAGCTGCATTACAGTATCTGCCTATTGCTTGTCTAAAGTGTGTCTGTCTTACTTGTCAACATTTATTTGTATTTATTTATTTTACCTTTATTTAGCAGTCAATCACACATATTAAAATGCAACAAATACAACATGTTAGACAAAAATTGACAATAAAACAACATGAGCTATTCATACATAGTGGCCTCTCAAAAACAAAAAAAACAAGCACGTCTTCATCGCCACATTCTTCAAAGCTGCTGTTTCAACACACCGTTTCAACTGCTTTCACCATTTACAGCAAATTTATGAAAGATGTAAACATTTCATTGATTTTTTTATTATATTACTTTATTAATTTTTTTTATTTGATCATTATATTGTAAATAGTAAACCGTAAACAATATAGGTTACCTCTCAAAGTCCCCAGATTCGCTCATTCTGGGAGTTGTTAAGTCATGAGAAACACAATAAATTCTTGATTATTGTTTATTTATTTTTTTGACAAATTTTATACATTTAATTATTTTTGCCTTTGAGTATAAAGCGTTATGTCCATTTACTCCAGCGATGTACGTGTTTATATGCATATTGACCTGGGAAGTGAGATGTGATCCACTCCAGGAATGTGTGGAGATGCATTATGTTCACTTGTTCACTTCTGATCAGATCACCCTGGCCGGATGTTAATGCCAGGTCTGAACATTTCACAGACTGATCTTTTCATTCTCTGAAACAGAATCAATGGGGGTCGTCTCATGAAGTCCTAAACTTTGTTAAGGGCCAGACTTGGCCTGTGGACCTCACTTTGGTTGGCCCCAGGCTAGAGGATGAGACCTGGGGAGAGTTGAGATGAGGCTGTCACACTTCCCATAGATCAGTCATTATCACTAATCTAGTCACAGCACTGGGATCAGCACCAGGCCCATTCATCTAGAACCGTCATTAAAGAGCTAAATGAGAGCTGCCTCTGCTAATGAGATAATGAGAATTTCTGTGCCAGTGTGTGTGAGTATGTGTGTGTGTGTAAGAGAAAAAGAGACAATGAAAAAGAGAAGCAGACACAGAGGGAAAGACAGCACAGAAAAGGAAAACTAAAAGGACAGAGCAAATGTAAAATCAGTGAAAAATATAAGATGATGCACAAAAAGAGAGATGGAGGGACCGGTAAGACAATACCGGTCCCTCCATAAAAAAATAAGACAAACAAATGAAAGATTGATAAAAATGTATTTGCATGTCTGTGAATTTGCAGTTGTCCCATCAGAGGGACCGAGTCACTCACCCAGTTCTGTTTCCTGCTCTCCCTTGCAACAAGTAAGCAAAAGTCAGAGTTGTACTTGTTTGCACTTCCTCTTTAACTCGATGCAGCTTTGAACGTGAGTATGCAGCTGTTTTCTTCTGTTGGTTGCAACACCACCAGGGTAAACATCTCCCTCTCAGTCATACTCCACCACAAAACAAAGCACTGCTGAGGCTGTGTGAAGCGGGGATGTCGTGCTTTGCTGTGTCACATCAATTAATTATCATATTCAAAATGTTTATCTTGCCTCATGGTATATGAGGTTGTGTACATATCCAGTTATGGAATGAATACATAAAAATGACAACTGTTTGCAAGCTGTTCAAGCAGTAATATTAAGCACAAAATGTTTTCAGACTAATGAATGTTTTTGTCTTTGTGTGTCTGGCTGTTTTTATATTGATTTTTTCCAAAAGTTATTGAAGCCATTTTGGCATCAGTATCCTGATTAATAATGTTAAATGTATGATGAGGTTAGTCAGCTAAAACCATCTGGTTAATGTCAAGGAAAGACCATTAGCTGTGTAAGAATTTTAGTACCATTTTATAATTAGAATATAATTAACAAGTAACACAACTTCCTGACATTAAACATTAAACTAGTACATTGCTTATACAAAATAGTACAACAATTACAGAATTTGTAAGATAAAGTTTCAACCACCCTAAACATCCATTTAGCCCCACCAGTTAACCCAGTAAGACCCACTGCTCCTCCCCCTGAAGGCTACCATTGAGCAGAACTTTCACGGACTACGAGTATTATGAAAAGCTTCATTAACATAAAGTAAAATATGAATACATTTATCTATCGATCAGACACCTGCTCCTGACATAGAAATAATTCAGGTAAAATTCATGGCAGACAATCCACCTAAAATCTAAACAATTATGATACATTTGTTTTCATTTAGACAGTAAGTATGCAAAACACAGGCACATGCCTTTGTAGTCCAAAACTGTATGTACTGTACAATACTCTAAAATGCTGCCTTTAAAATATTAAATCTTTTAACATTAGACTAGTTTTGATAACATTAGAAAAGGTAGGTGGCCTCTGTATCGAATGAAAAGCTAGTTTGGGCTTGAAATGTTGTTCATTTTCTGATTATGTGAAATAACAGATGTCCTGTAAAAGTATAAACGAGTATTGCTGAAGAAAACAGTGACTGTATTTCACTGGGAATTAAATTTGCCAAAAATTATATTTGTACAATTCAGGGACAGGAGGCATGGTGGTGTTATGTGCATGTTAACACACAGTATCATACACATGCACATACCATTTGAAACCCACATATAAAAGATCAATTGAGCCTTGAACATCCCTCAGGTTCACTTCCACCCTGTTGTCACACACACACACACACACACACACACACACACACACACACACACACACACACACATATACACACATACACACACATACACACACACACACACACACACACACACACATACATATATAGAGAGGCCCGCTCTCTGAGGTCTGAAGGACTTCTTAGTATGTTAGAAGTGATGCCCCGGGGAATAAACATGGGCTGCTGCTGGACTGGTTTATCTTTCAGTGTTGAAGTGAGCGGCGTAAGACAAGAGGAGAGTAAACAGTGGAAGCCTGTTAGGAGCGTAATGACAATGATTTTCTTTCAGTCTTTCTCCACTAATCCAGGGATCAAACCAGCACAGCATAATGACCTCCTCCGTCTCTCTCCATTATTATCTCTGAGAAGCACTGATAACACACAGGTGCACACATTTATTTCACCAGAGACGTGCAAATAGGCAAACATACATGTAGATGATGGAAGAAACAGTCATATTTCCCTAATGTTTATAAGTCCTGTCCCAAAGCTTCAATAGCTGCCAGACTGACATTAAAGCATTAGATAAAAGGATACAGGGTGGCATGTGCTGTGCAAACAGTAAATTTTCTTTTGAAAAAAATCTTTAAAAAAAACATGAAATGCCTCCATACAGAAAGTTCTCAGATGGGCTGAATGCTAATGCTTAGCTTATCGGCTACAGTGAGGATTTCAGCTTAAAAAAGGGTGTAAAGGGTAAGTCAATCATGACTGAATGTTCAAGGCTGGCTATAGCACATTTTGGGAGTCACTACGGTTACACACAAGAAACCAGGTCACTCAGGAAATTAGACAACGTGTGTTTACATGCGCTGTGCTGTAAAAACTTGATTTGCATGAGTGAGATTTCACTCCAACCCCAACTTCATACTAAAACCATGGCTTTCTTATGTTAGTGGTAGATCATAAGACACGTCTTCCCAAAGTCCTGGAGGATTATTAGTCAGGCTCTTTAGTCAGACAGAAAAAAACACATCATTCTTGCAGTGGGAATGTGTCTGAATTACGCTCACGGTCGACTGATCAGCTGTGCTAGTCGGGGCAAGTTATTCTCAGTTGTTGCACTAATAATTTTAAATATATTTTTCCTTTCCTCCCAGCACAACACTGTCACGCTTCCTGTCTCATAAGGTCAGAATAGCAGCAAAATTGTATTATTCATAAAGCTTAGATTAACATGGTTGCTTAAGAGCATGTAAACACACTGAGCATCAATGGCCATCCATCACCATCCCCTCATCTGCCTCCTTTCTGCTCACATCCAGGTCTAAACTGAGGGGGGGTGTGAGCTATAGTGCGTCATCACCATGCTAAGTGTTTGCAAATTGTTTTGGTCTCCCTCTTTGGGGGTTGTTTCGAGGTAGCAAGCGGTCAGGACTGGCTGCCATATGAAGGCTGTTGATCTCCGCATGACATGCCGCCCTTATGGTGTTGCACATGGCCCTGTATTAATAAACAAATGAAGGGCTCACCCTGGAGGTCAGGAGAGCTCAGCTGGCCCATTTGCCACGGCGATCTCTCGGCTCACGGGGATCCAAAATGGCCACCCGCCGCGTCTGCCTGTCAGACGGCTGCTAACCTTGTCTTTGGTGATGGGCAGGAGGGCAGAAGTGGGGAGAGAGGGGGGTTTAGGGTGGGGACACAAAGGGGTGGGGGGGTGGGGGGCACGAGTTGCCCTCCCTCCCTCCCTCCCATCCACTGATTAGTGTGAGTGACAAAGTGGATCAGAGAGTCCACTCAAGCCTTCATAATAAATCTATCAGGGAGTAATAGAATTCCATCAATCCTCACTTCTCAGTCTCCCTGCCCTCCCTCCTGCTCCCCACCCCTCAGGGGGTCACCATGTCGGGGTGTGCGTCTGTGTGGTGGTGGTGGGAATGTATGGAGGGGGGGGGTCCAATCCTCTGGGACTGTACAACTGTTATTATTCAATTACACTCCCTTTTCTTCTCAGTTAAAAGACCATGATATCATTATCACTTAATGAATATATATAATTGGATCTTGGCTGCCACTTCCCCGTGGTCTGATGAATACCACTCTCTATTCATTCGACCCCTGCTCATCCTCACCCTGCATCCATTACAGCAGGCTGTGGAGCTGGAGATGATGATGATGATGATGATGCTGTCAATAGAGGGAAGTTGAAATTATCTCTATGCTCATTCAGTGTTTAGTTAAATGAAAAGTATGTTAAAGAGTTTCTGAAGTTCAACTGTCAGAAGGCAGAAAGATGCTAAAATTATATTGCAGGTAAATCATAAATAATGAGACAGAGACTGAATTCAGGAATCGTTGCAGTCTGAGCATCGCCAAACTAATGTTAACTTAATGAATAAGGATTTTATTGCTGGAACAATACCTGCATTCTACATGTGAAAATTGCAATTACAATGTTTTGTCTAATAACCCCTTGACAATTTACCGTGCAATCATTTGAGGAAACTCATTAAGTCCACAGATAGGATCTGGATTTCATCTCTTTCTCCATGATGACTGCACATGGAGAAATTGTTTTGGAAAATCCTGCAGCATCAATGCAAAATAGATGGAGGATGGAGAGATTTCTGCAATAGCTACACCATCAAAGAGTGTTCGTATTTAAATGCGTCTCCTGGTTAGTGAGAGCACACAAACACCCAGAGGACATCAAGAGTAGACGCTAAAACCTTGATAGCTGCGGTTGCGACAGCCACGGCCATCAATACGCTTTCAATCTGCAGGGAAACAATGAGAGAGAGGCAGATAAAGACGGTGATGAGCAACATTAAAAACATTGATTTAGCATTTGTCCACTTCATTTGAAGTGAGACAAGGGGACGACAGGGAAGGGAGGGTAGGGGGTCTTTGAGGAGGTAAAATCAGGGAGTGTTTAGCCTCCTCCCATTCAGATGTCTCCCTCTTGTTGGAAATCAAAAGCAACCGTTCCTCCCCTCCGCATTGTTGAGGGTAAATGTGCCATGGCGGGGGCTGATCATGTCAGTGTAAATCAGACAAGGAGAGAGGGTGTGAGGCGGTGGGAGAGTGTGCATGTGTGCGGGGCCATGCTCGTGCATAAGCGACGCCTGCACGCTCACGGATGCGTGTGGGGCGTACATCGTCATTAATCCTGCTTAAAGAAGACAGTGTTGGCAAAGAAACGGCGCCCCAATCCAGCTGCTCCCCCCACAGAAGCACTTCAGACACCCTATGTGACTCACCCCCAACACACACCCTGATGTCATCCCACCCATCACCTCCTCACCCCTCCATCCCTATCGACTCAGCTTGCTCTACCTTCACTCTTGAGCCCCAATTTCCCCCCACACAAAACCCAGAACCCCATTCTCATTCACTCACCCATCCCTGCCATACATCACTCCAAATTAAATTTACATTAGGCCCTCCTCTATCAAAGAAGCCAAAAGAGAGGCAGAGAGGGAATGAGATCGAGAGGCTGACATCATTACCCGGCAGCAGAGCACATGACCGTCATCTATTAAACCCTTTTATACACATGTCTCAGGATTTTACCAAAGTTCATGCATACCTAAGTGCAAGTTTGTGTTAAAAATTAAAAGCTCTTTTAGGAGGACAAAGGAGTTTCTGAACTGTTGACTTTGAGAGGGGCTTTATTACCCCCAACCATAGATGTCTGGCATTGCTGTAGACAGCGCCAGCTCCTTTCTCTCTCCTCCCAGTTTTTTCTCCTTCTCCTACCTCTGCCTCTTTTTCCATCATTCAGCAGCATTGACAGCCTGAATATAAGACTGAATATTAGAACATAAAATTAAAAAAATAAAATACCAGGTCTGCCTACAGCTCAGACATCTCTTGACTATTCAGGAGATGGCACGCCATGTGGTATGCAATTTTCCTGGTCCATTTTACAGCATGGTGTCCATTAGGGTATAGTCTTTGGAAAATCTGAAATGACATACAACAAGAACATACAATAGTTTGGGTTTGGCTTCTAGGTTCCGACCTTATCACTCCCCACAGATACGTTTACATTGGGGAGTGATGAGCAAACTTCATGAAGCCCCTAACTGGAGCCTACAGGTGGATGCTGGGGCTGAAAGTGCAGCAGCAAAATGTGTGCAGGGCAGCAGCAGCTTTGACAAGCAGAGGGAGGGATGGGAAATTGTTGCAGCTTAGATAAGCTTAAATAATCCACCAATTGGGAGGGTGTGTTAGATGACATTTGAGCAGAACGAGGCCTATCATGTCAATATCGTGTGTACGCAGCATAGCTCGAGTTGTCTTGCTGTCTAGCTTGCAGGCTTTGTTTCATATAGTACAGCATTAGCATATAGCATTAGTAACACTAATTGTATTCATTAAGAAAGAAGAGAAAGTTCCTAAATACTGCACAAGGTCTCAATATAAACACCCCACAAGACACAAGAACCCTGCCCTCACATTCATGTTGTGCTATCTTGTGATGTCCTGTTGTGTCGGATTGTGTTGTGCTTTGTCACATTGCATTGCACTGCAGCATGTCACGTTCTCTGCTCTCACTCTGCAGCAGTGATGCATTAGGACAGAGTGTTACCACCCCTCACCGTTGGGGATATATTTGCATTGGAGCGTCTGAAAGCAGCTGGAGTGAACCAGCTCAGTAAAGGCACCTGAGTGCTGAGCGCTTACTCTTTAATTGCTTCATTATCGTCTGCGCTAATCCCTCTCCAATTTCGACACTCTCATTTTCCAGACTAATTTCTCCCGGTCCCTCTCCGGCTCTCTTCTCGCGCAGTCCGCAGAGCTATGGCACCTATTTGCTTTCCAAGGCAATGATAACAATTAATGCAGCAGTCGGCGGCGCTTGTTTCATATAAACCTGTTTCAGCCAACTAAACAAGGGGCTGCTGATAAACAGACTCTGGAGCCAAGACGCAGAGCTTCACAGCACCATTTGTCTCTCTAATTATACTTTAATTACAACTGTGTATGCTAATATACTAAACATTTGCATAGAACATTCACACAACTTTGTGCTTTCTCTTTAGGAGTGCTGCAGAAGGAGGAGCGATCAATAGCTCGGGTACTTATTGAAAGAGGCCTACACTATGGAAAATTACATATGGGAATTGTTTAGAGTAAAAACAATGCCACAGCACTCTCTGACAAACAGTTTATTTTATATTGTCAGGAAACCGCAAACAAAGTCTGAGTGATTCTACAATTAGGTGGCGATAAATTTCTTAACTGGAAATCATTGTGCTAGATTTTATAGCTATAAAATGGATTATAAATGCTCTTGACAAACATGGTGATATTTTCTTAATAATTTGACCTCGTTAACATGCTTCTGCAGCAGGATGATGTCATCCCCCATCCTTTACAACAAGGCATCAGTATGTTTCAAATGAAGGGAGTGTCAGATCATTGAACAGCATCTGAACCACCACTGTTATTTTGTCTGGCCCCCCCTCTGTGGCAGCAGGTGTTTCATGACAGCGTGTCGAGTATCCTGAACCCTTTACTCATCCCATCACACATGTAACAACAATTTCTTCAAGATGTGGTTACAATTAAAGAATCTGATCAGTTAGATAGTTTTGACCTGAAAAACCCAAGCAAATAGCTCTTTACGTGTACTGTATATGTTAAGTGAGCATGCTTTTCCTTGACTTACTTATAATATATACATTTTTAAACACTTTAAAATCTTACTTATCTCTTTTCTCATTTCGTCACTCTTTATGTAGAGTTTCAAATTTCATTCTTGACCTTGCAAACAGATTCTGACAAAACAGAACTAATACCAAGACTTAATTCTCACCTTAAGGTCATTTGTATGATAATGGCTCAATTATATGTGGTTAAATTAGGTGTGTAACTTGTATTCATTAGTGGAAAGAGTCTGCACTGTTGTCTTGGAGATACAGATGTTCAAATTTACATTTTTTTCCCGAGCACTTTAACGGCATAAATAAACTTCTGTTGGAGAAGGTCATACAATATGATTAGAAAATATATATATTTTGTAACCCTATTTTTTGTTTTGTTTGTACATTTCTCTATTCTATTCTATTCTATTCTATTCTATTCTATTCTATTCTATTCCTCTGACTGCATTGTCCCACTCTTCGTTCCAGCGAGGCGTTCAGCTACACACCTAACTTCACTACATGTCATTGAGTCATTAACATACAAATGACCTGCAGTTATCCTGTGATTGGGCCCCTCAAATGCCACCAAATGCTAAGGAACCACCATTTACAGTTAAGTAACCCAGCCGGCTCTGGTAAGTAATTGTTCACCACACCGTTTTGGCTAAAATCAAGGCATATAATTGTCCATTAGTAGATAGGTCTCTGACAGTTAAGGTTAGTGGTAGAGGTGATGATGATGGTGGTGGCAGAGGGGTGCAGAATGAGGGCTAACGCTGAGAGGAAACACACATATATTCACTTACAGTGGTGGTAAATAGCACATATAACCCACTCCTTTGTAATTGGGGTGATGATCCGTGTCTATAGGATGATGTCATAGCCAGTGACTAACGCAGCCCACCCTCAACAACAGTCAGGACTGTTTCTGTCAGGGTTTCTGGGAAGGAGAAATACTGTGCATACATGACAGCCATGTAGCTCATAGCTTACAGGAAAGAAGTGGTGATTTCATATTTAAAGAAACATCCCTTTTATTTAATATGTTCAACTTATCATAGCATTCAAAAATATAAATTATTTCCTTAACATGAAGCACATATTTAATATTCTTTGATTAGGTTCACCTCCATGGCAGAAATTATTACATATCTATACATAAAACAATGTTATCAAGTGCACATTTAGTATCTGTCATTTTTCATCATATCAAGTTTTTATTCTTATTATCAAATGTTCATTCTTGTCTTTGGAAACAGAAGTTGACAAAACAGTTACACCATAATAACAAATTTTAAGAGACAATGGACGATAAGCCCTTAAAGAAAAAAATGCAAATGTTCATTACATTGTTATTATTATCATTGCAGAACACTGTGATATTATATAATGGTAAATAGTCCATATGACCATAATTTGCAACTGCACATCACAATAAAACGATTGTCAAGATATCTAGAACACCTGCACACCTACTGTCACATTAACAAGTATATCTGAGCTGTATTAGCATTCAGCCTGATGCAGTCTAAAGATTCTTTCAGACAGTGAGCGGCTGCTCAGTCTAAGCAGGTGCAGCATGAAAACACCAACAACTGTCACTGACACTAAATCAGGATGGCTATCAGAATTATGATTTTTTTTTTAAAACATTCCAAAACATACATTTTTGTTACACTTTCTGCCTCATGCACTATTTTCTCACATTGTTTGACAATAGTTCCTCACAATACTCACTGGGACACTGTGTGTGACACTTGGATCAATATATATTTGGTGGCCTAACCGCTTTGTCTGCCCAAGCAGGAAATGTAGCAGCTATTAAGTATTTCATCTGGGCCAAGTCATGACCTATGACCCTGAATGCAGCAGGAGCCTCTTCTCTAAACAGAGCATAGAGCTCCACAGCAGTAAACACTAACCGGGAGTTGTTGCACACTTGTCACAATGTCAGTGACAAGTGATGCCTACCTCTCTTTTTCTGTTGGTCTTTGCTTTTTGTCCTGTCAGATAGACATCACCTTCTGGCTCAGCACAAATTCAGGCTAAAAACTTGCAGCCACTTTGGCAGTTTTCAGTAGATATTATAGATTACAAGGGAGTTGCACCGCAGCAGACTGGTAGACTAACAATTGCGGCTGGATTGCGAAATTCAATTCAATTCCTGAATTGTAACTTGAAGTTATTTTTGTAGGACAGCAGGACAGCAAACATTTAATTAGGTCCTCTGCTTTTACTTCATCTCTCTGTCATCAAAATTGAGATAGCAACTCTGGGGAGGACAAAACCGAATCAACAGTGAAAACAGAGAAATAATGTTTCCTCTGCACATCATCTATCTGATAAAAGGCAGCAAAATGAACAGAAGAAAGGGAGACAAAACAGGAAAAATATTAGCCTTCCCGCCAATCTTTCATTCGCTCTGTGCTCATCCATCCTCAATGCACCTCTTAATTTGGTCCTGCCACACGCTGGGCAACAGAGACCTTCAGCCATTGGAAACAAATGACCTGGCCTGGGAGGGGCAACAACTCATGGCTGAAGGTGCAACACTATTCAGCTGCTGGGATTTACTTTGTGTTAAAAGAGTGGGTTTGTAACATTTGGGCCTTCTTGTTTTCAAAAGAATTTATCAAATGATCCAAGTTTTCTGGGTGACTGTGCATGCCAACAAATCTTAATGAAATATGACCATTGATCTATTAGATTTTATTATCTATACTGTAGATAGCACAATCTTATGTTGGTGAGCTTAAAAAAAGGAAATGAATCTTCACTAAGCCAATCAAAATTCTTCATGAATTTTGTGACAATGGGTGCTTGATTTCAGACAAAGGGAGACAAAAGCAGCTTCTAATTTCTAGTCGGCTAAAATGAGAGCTGTGGTTTATTTGCTTAGTTCCAGAACTAAACATTATAGGAAAAGGCTGGAGCACTGGGCACATGGTACAAAGATAAACTGGCAGGATATGGAAAACCGTACCTTTTGTTTTAAACTTCAGCTAAGCCATTAAGATTTTGATGAAAATATAATAATTTTGGTAAACTCCACATGATAACAAAAATGTACGTAAAGAGAAGAGAAAGGGTCAGGTTTCACTGAGACCTAATATACAGTAAGTGCTGTGTATTATCATGAAGTGTAGGGCGGCCACATGGTGACATTTGTGACTCTATCGATGTCTAATTTTACAGTGAAACCAGAGGCCCTGTGTCATCCTCATGTGAGAGTTGAGTAATAGGCGTACAATGAGGAGACACAAACACCGAGAAGAATAGATGTTATTATGGTAATAATGGGGATGCTGAATAAACACATCAAGTCACACTGAAAAAAGGGAAATCAAAACATGAATGCTTGCATAGACTAAAGGGACAAAACTTACTTATATGATGTTTTACACAAGCTGCACAAGTATAGTGGCTAAACTGTATGCTACCACACACACAGTGACTGATATTTCCCCAGTGGCATAAATCATGACATACACCAGACGGACATAAGCACAAGGTGAACTTTGTGACTCCGAGGAATTATGGGACAGATGCAAACTGAATGGACCATGTCAGTGCAACCAGTGTTAGGTCATATGAATTCCCAGTGGACTTATGGACAAGGTGGCAGATTGCTCCTGTAGATGTTGCTTATTTTGTGACTCTACTTCTCAAATCTATGACAAAAAGTGTGCAACTAAAGTTGATGTGTGAATCAGGATTTCATTTAAGAGATGGAAACATCAGTTGGTCCACCATTTTGGCCCGAACTGAAATGTGAAACTATGACTGTAGCTGAGTATTGTCATGCATATGTCTTCGGATCGGGACTCTTATCCAACATGGGTAAGATTGAACCATGGGTAGTGTTATAACAACTTCCTGTTTCATGGCGACATAGATAAGCCTCAAAATCGAATCAGCTGTTCCCCTCCCCACCAATCCACAACATTTCGCTGAAATCCATTCAGAACTTTTTGAGATATCTTGCATACAAACGCACACGTAGACATACACACAAACAAACAGCAATGATCACATAACCCCCTCCAACTCCAGATGAGGTAATCAGATTGTATCAGAGTTGTGTTTGGGCAGCTGCAGTATAAAGAGCAATTCCTGTCATATGACGTGGATTACAAACACAATTTAAGGTAATTAGAAGTGTCTTTGAAATAAATGACAAGTTTACAGAGCGATTAATGTGCACAATTGAGAAGAATCTCGAGACAATAATTAAGGTTCATGGAAGCTTATGTACACTGTAAACTAAGTTATGAAGGTTTGTGAAGAAGCCCACAGCTGTTTGATGAAGGTCAACCCTAAGTTAGAGAAGTGAGGGGATTTTTTTAATGGGCTTAAATGATTGAATAGCTTTCAAGTCTCACTTCAGCCTTTTTGAACTTGCAGGAATGACATGGTAACCGCTGCAAAGTAAGCTATGTCTTGTACATTCAGTCCCCATTTAAATATGGTGCGCTACATTTTGTGCAACTATGCTTCATTTGCTTATGTTTTATTCAGTTGGATTTCTTTTCATGTAATGAAGTTCACTGAGCTCATGATGTTAGATGTTGGTTTAAAAATCCATTTAAATATATATATAATCCAACGAATAGTTGTCTGCAAGTGAAGCAAAGGCAATATTTCAGATCTGGTGAATTTATATCTCATTGGCTCCCCAAGTTTCCAAACTTTCATTTTTTATAAAAAAAAAAAATGGGTTTAATGTTTGAAAATATACTGATAACAATTTGAGTAAAGACGAGTAGCATAACACAATCTGTTAACATGGTTATAAAGAGGTGGGTTTACATGCTGAGTTGGTGCAGAGATGAAATTACAGATATGGAATAAAACTTTTATTCATAAGAAAAATTAAGCAAGAGATAAGATCCTGTAATATTCCAAAACAGAACTGATGCATTATCCACAGGACTTCTGGCTGGCTTGAATCTAATTTTTTCTCTTTATTAGTCATTGTTAATTGTTTGCTGTGGATAGAGAGCTCTCTTAGTTTCCCTCTCTTTCTATTCAGTTGACATTCCTGATGGGGAAAATCCAGAATTCCTAATAAAGTGCAAAACATTACATATGCAGAAAGAAATTTTGGATAGCTCGCAGCTACACTTTTGCAATTTCCCGCTGCATGAATCTGCAGCAATAACTCCAGTGCCAAAAGAGCACGAAAAAGAAATGACATATATTGCAAAACTTGAAATGTATATAACTTCCTCAATATTATCCTTGACTGGCTTGCTTTGTTTCAAATGTGTGTCCAAACCATGTACACAGACGAATGACCCCACAAAGGAATTCCCGCTGCAGCTCAATGAAATGGCTTATGTGGGGCAAATTTAATATGTGGTTTTGCCCAGACAATACTGGGGTTTGACCAGATCTGTTATGCCCTGGAGCTGGGTGATGAAGAAGAGCAACACAGAGGAGAATGAAGCCTTTGTGAGGCTGCAAAAAATTTGAAGGCCTCTCGCAGGATGCAGCAAAACCCAACCCAGGAGGATGAGTCCCTGTGGGGCAAATAAGGCAGTTAACCATTACATAAGTGTGGAAAAATACCCAATAACTAAGCAACGGAAGAATCGAAGAATAAATTTGCATCACTGATGCTGCATTGTAATCCCATACCAAATAATTACCAAATACCAATAAGAAAATTGATGGGGATGTGGAGATAAAATGCAGTGCATACACATTTTAGACTTTATATATGTATGCTCATGCACATCATCATTATTATTTCATGCTAAAGATGTCATAATTTACAGTTGGATATAAAAATTACGGTCATTTGTCATTTCTGCCGCGGCAGCAGAATGAAGTCAGTCATGTTGCTGCCCAAGGATCTTCCTTAGTGACATGAAATTTGAAAAAAAATCCAAATTCCCTGATGGGTCACACATCTGTGTTGGAGAAGCACAAATCAACAACTTTTGAATCACATACAAGACTGCTGCAAATTTGGCATAAAAATCCGTTTGCAAAACTAAAACATGTTGGGACTGACACAGAATGTGCTCATGGTGACTTAAGATGTTTGTGCAGGAATGTTTGTTGCAGCATTGCCCCTCATCAGGGGCCTATAACCCATAATGCATCACAACGCCAACACAGGAGATTGTTTGATCGCATTTTAGCCCATTAAGTTCTTTTGTCAACGTTTGATAACATTCAAAGGAAGTGTAAGGCTGTTCCAAATGACATTAACTCCACTAACATGAGTCATCTGACAGGAACACCTCTAATTTCTTGTATAGATTGTTTTCATGCAGAATTCTAACATGATAATTGGATTTGCTGTTCTGAGCTGCTTTCTCAAGTCCAGTCACATGGCCAAATTAGCCACTTAGCTTCCCCTTTGGTGCTTAACTTGTGACATAAGGTCAAAGAGAAGCCAGCCAAATAACTATTAACTCCAGCACTTTGATGATTTTCAAACACGTTTAAATGATGCAATTTGCTTGATTCTCCCCAAGATAATTCAGGAAAACAGAGGCCACTGGCTATGTTGTGACGGTAAACTGATTAAATGGCATCAGTGGCCATTTTTTAAATCTTTTTGAAGAAACTTAGGGACAAGTTTTATGACGTTATTACAACTAATCACATAAATGTTCCAATAAGGTCTGTTACTGAGCAGATAACACTTTAGAGTACGTTTTGCAGTACTTACGAAAATTGGTATATCTAAATGAATGTTTTACATTGGCAGCCACAGTACATGGGTTTAAATTGGATGCAAACACTTGAGAATGGTACATTTTGATAAGTATACTCCCCTATAAATGAGAATTTGTTTCTATCCATAATAGGCCTACAACAGGCCACTAAAATAAAAAAAACATATGTGAATATTAGAAAAACAAAATTATACTCTCATTTGTTTATGTTTAGTGTGGAGGTGAAATACAGTAGATGATTATGCCACTGCATGTGAAAGGGCTATTTCACAAAGTTTTCAGAGAAGCATCATGGGACAATTAGCTTTGGACCACACACAGAGAGAGAGAGAGAGATGCAAAGAGAGAGAGAGAGAGATTTTAAATGGTTTATTTAAACATGACAATTTTCTTAGAAGTGCACAAGATTTAAATGTATACATTTAAATCTCTAGAGTAAAGACAACATTACCAACGCCACACAACCAGGCCACCTGCTTTAGCAGAGATGGAACAAACTTTTACAGACTTGTCTAAGGACCATCATCATTGGCTGAAAGCCTTTTCATGTCTCTAATTGTTTTGTTTTTTTTACCAATATGTTCGTTTTGATTCTCACCTTTTGCACATGGAATAAATCAATTATTTTTCATTCAAAAAGACTTTAGTTCAGCTTTTTCTGTTTAGCTTTTTGTCAGAGTGGGGGCTGTTTTTCAGTGAAGTGGAATGATGACATTAAATTTTTTATAAATTTTGTATAATTGTAATATTGTAACCCACCAATATTCAATTTGTTGACACTCCAAGGCCGTATCATAATTTATATTCAAATCTTACCTCACTGATATGTGCAACCAACAACTCAACAGCTTAGAGAAATGATGCAGAATCTCAAACTTGAGAAACTGAGATACACAATATGTTTCTCTTCCTGTAAGTTTATTAGAATTTGTAAATACCATTTATGGATTATATTAAATTTGATTTGTATTAATTTTATTGTTAACCTCCTTTTATTTCGCTCTGTCCTTGTAGCTCATCACAACGGAACAAGCCTCAAGCCTTCACCCTGTGGAACTGCTTGTGTTCTTAACGTGATAATGTTTTCCTTTTTTCTTATGGTTTCTTTTTTGCATTGTTGTGTCACTGCTCTGTCTGTTTGAAGGAAAGAAAAAAAGTCATATGCTGAAAAAAAGAAAGAAATGGCATTTACAGGTAAACAAGAGTTACCGCCAATGGTTGTTTGCATCCATATTTGTCCAGATTCATACTGTATAATATATGTAGCGAAGACTTTGAAGGAATTTACTAAATTATTTTAAGTGTTATTCTTAGCAAAATGGAAGTTATCACTATGAATATGTATGATTCCAGTGATTTCCATTGAGAAGTGTGCTATCTTCATTTTGACACTATTTTTACAGAGGAGTACAGAGGATTGATAGAGAGCTTTGTCACATGGCACAACTACAATCACCTGAAGCTCAGTATTAACATATCCCATGATCATGTGGTGGACCACAGCTGGATGTCTATTAGTCTGTAAGTTCATTGAGAGATGCTTCACATACATTAACACAGAGGATTAGTGTCACCAATTCAGTATCTGACATGGTTTTTGCAGAACGCTATGATGTCACAGCGAAGTTGACCTTTCAACTTTTGGGTAAATATTTCATGACTTCGTTAGCATATGAATTATTGGGTTGTGGCCCCCAAAAAAAATGTTTTGTGAAGTCACAGTGACATTGATTAAATATTAAAATTTGGACATTTGTGCCAAAATTAAAGATATCATATCACAGATCATGACAAGTGTTTGACAACAGTGTTAGAGGTGGTACAGGACAGGTTATTAGCGATCACACACACACAACATGCATTGAATCTGCTCTCTAAATCAATCTATGGTTGCCAGTTATGATATATTAACGCCTTGAAATCCTCACTAAATTAACTACCCCCTGCAGCACCGGCATGTCTCTGGATGTGTGAGCAGCGCGCCAATGTTGAGATGACCAAGTGACCATCAGAATGATATTCAAAGTGAGCTTGCTGCCAGGTGTCATTACACTTCCCCTTCCAGCAGAGAAAAGGCAGTCACACATGCCGCCATCTGTTTCCAGGATGCCCTTGCCAGTTCGCCATCGTGTCCCTTTTCTTTTATTTTGCCATCATAATCAAAGAACTGCGGTCTCTTCGGAGAAATTTGTTCCATTTTACCATCTTTTGTGCAATACTTAGCAAAGTACTGATGCAATCTGGTGCGAGTGGGCCAAGATATCAGAGGGTTTTTTTGAAAAAGTTGTCCTTCATGGAGAACTGGCAGGCGATGACGAAAAACAAGAAAAAGAAGTGTGCAAAAAGGCTGCTAACAGATGCACATTTCACATTTAGTCTAATACATTCAGAGGTATAAAAAGGCCGTAGATTACCATTTGCATGTGTCAAGGCACAACAGCTCACAGATGTCCATGCAGAGGGCTGATGGTACATTTTGACACTGATTCATTTGCAATGAACGGATGGATTATATTTTAACATCCCATAACACTCATTGCATTGTGGTCACTTTGAAACATATTCCAAACAACCGCCCCCATCACTTTTCATGCCAGCTCTGAATCATCCTGACCCAGACATCCAAGCAACAAGACCCCCCAGTCCTCACTCCCTCCATTTCCTCTGACAACAGTATCTGCTTATTATCTGCTTGGAGAACAAGCACACAGTCCTCAAACAGTCACAGAGCATCATTTGCAATGCAGCCTCTGTGTGTGGCGTTGGTGAACCCCCTCCCCTCTTCCCGGTGCTGTGCTGTTTTGGACCAGGGCGGGTGTCCTCTCTTTCAAATCAAAGACACTTCCTCCGGCATTGTGGCAGAGCCCACTGCCTCCAGAGCCACTCATTATTACATGCGAAGGGGGACTTGTGATCTTTTTAATTATTCTACACTTCATTTCTATCCCACCATTCAAAACGCAACATGAGAATTGATTGCTTCAAAGATCCATCTTTATAATCTTCCCCAGGCCCATAAATTATCCAACTTCGGGGCAGGGTGGACGAGCCGTGCAGGCACAAGCAGATCCCTTTCACAGCAGAGCACTGCAGTGTGTTGGGGGAGCAAATCTGAATGGGGCTGCTCTTTTGCTCGCTGAAAACGGGAGGGAAAAAAAGTACACTTGTTATCTTGTGAACCCTCAAACATGTAAGATAGGAATCTCTTGAATGTCAGCGACAGAAATGGAATTAACAAGAGATCTTTTTATTGTCACAGAAGGTCATTAGGCTGCCAATCGGGGTAATTATGGAAATGATCTCCCCAGCTCTTTGGAATGTTTTCCTGCTTCCATAAGGACTTGAAAGTGTTCAATCAGCCTCTCTCGTGGGAAAGTTCAGCCATAACTGCAAGTGTACCAGCAAAATCAAATTAAGCAAAGAGATTTCATTAGTATTTATAGCCCCGAGGCATTTGTAAAAGTATGGAGCAGCGCTGTAATGTGGGACTGTGGAGGGGTGAATTATTGCTTAATGACAAAGGCCATACCTAGAAGACACATGGATAATGAATAGGAGGCATTGATTGCATCTTTAAAGAGGATTCTAGGGGGAATGTAAAATATTGATGTTTGTGTGACTGACTTTGGACTCCCTGCATGGTGTAAGGGTGGTAACTTTGTCTGGATGTTTACACTGTTTGACTGTTAACTTTATTATGTAGACATGTTTAATCTGGTCATTTGATTATAAGTAAACATTGTAATATGAGAAATATCACTTAAATTATACACAAAAAAACACTGTCTTAGTTCTTTTTTTCTATTACTGCTTGATAATATACCAATTAAAATATGGTTATTCTGCAGTGATGTACAGGAGTTACTGTTGTTCATTTACTCAGTTACTATGCAAATTTGAGGTACTTCTAGAGAGTTGAATACTTTCAATTCATGCTACTTTCAGCTCCATTACAAGAGGGAACTATTACATGTTTTTCTACATTTATCTGACCTCTACATTTATTTTAACAGGTAAGATTTTACCTACAAAACATGAAGAGGTTATAAAGTGTGACGCATTGTTCTTGCTATCCAACAGTATATGGAATTAGAGCTGAAATGATTAGTCAACCAATTGATTAGTCAATAGAATTGAAAATTATTCATATTAAATTATATGTCTCCAGCATCTCAAAAATTAGTATTTGTTGCTTTTCAATGTCTCATATTGGAGTAAACTGAATAAAATGGAATGAAATGAAATTGGCACACATACTCAAAACAAGAAATTTAAAGGTGTCTCTTTGGATCTCAGAGATTGGGATGAGATTTCTCACTATTTTCGGAAGTTTTACAAACCAAACAAACAATAGATTAATCATGAATATGACTGGCAGCTTAATCCATAATAAAAATAGTCATTGGTAAAAGCTCTAAAATACAAAAAAAAAGTACAATTCTGCTTACACCTTAATGCATGATGTAATCTAATGATACATTAATGATTTTCTGCACCATTTGGGCTGCATTTTTCCTCATCATATTTTTTATATTTGTAACAGTAAGAGGATCTGGATGCTTCCTCTTTTATACGCTGTTTTTCTGACCCAGAATTAGACACAATATGATCGTGTTTTACAAGTTGCAATTTAATTTTTTGTTGTGGTGCAAAAATGTGTGTTAAGGATAGGCACTAATTAACAGACAGTAACAAATAATACATGTAAGTTTAAAAAGAGCTATAAGGATAGATTAATAGTTGATAGCTGTGTCATATTTTGGGTCTAATAATTGATGTTTTGGAAGGTTTTCTAAATGGATATTGGCTAAAGTTAAATTTTGTTTGTTCAGTTTCGTGGCAAAATTTTTGTCTAACAATGGCTCGAAATAATGGGTACATAACTTAACAGTATTTTTAGAAATTAGCATTAAGACTGGGTCTATGCAGCACCAGGGCTGGGTAAAGTTAACCCAGTAATGTGTTGATGAATTAACCAAAACTGGGTCCATTTTGACCCACTGATTTTCAGTGAGAACTAAAACTAATCATGGAGAATAAAGTTCTATTAAAATCTTTTAAGCATTATTTAGTAAGCAATCGTGGATCAGGTGAGACCAATATATATATTTATATTTTATTTGTGTAATAAATCACTTCATTGTCTGGCGGAGACTCAGGTCAAAACGAGATGAAGTCAGAGAGCCATGTGCAGTAAATTGTAACACCTGATTTGAATCATTGGGTCTCTTCAGTCCACTTAACCTCAGAGTAATTGACAATTTAAAGGTGCAGTCCTTAATTTCAAGAGACAGCGCAATGATTTTGAATGGGATGCGGGATATGAAGTCCCTCGCAGGAATAACAGACAAGGACACCCTTTTATAAAACAAATAAGAAAAAAAGCACAGATTGTACATTTGAGGATGAATATTTTTTTCAGATGAATTGAATTTATCTTAAGGTGGTACAATTAGGCCTTCACGTGAATACAGCATGTAGAGTTCTTGTGATGCCAGCTTTGAAAACCCACACAGACACGTTTTAACATAAAGATAAATTTAAGTCCATCATAAAATCAAAACACCCTTCCTCCCCGAGTCTACAGCTTTTTCCTCCTCCTCATCAGCACCATCTTCCTCTACAATTCCTATAATTGGGTTCGAGAAGAGGTAAAGTGTCTTTGTGAAGAACTTGACAGATTGTGTGAAGGAATATTATTATGGGCTGGGCAGGCGGGATGTAGGGGGTAATTTAGTGTGATGTTACATATATGTATGCATCAATAGTCAAGGGGATATTGAGTTCAGGGGTCGCACTGAATGAGAGTTCCTTTTGGTGTGAATTATAAGAAGAGCCTCCTCACATGCATTAACATTAACATAATGATTAGTTCATTGGGAGTCACTTCATGATTTTCGAATTGGAAGCTTTTTTTTTCCCTTTTATTCAATTTGTTCTTGACAGAGCATCACTAAAAATCGTGTCATTGTTAAATCATTTCCCAACAAGTCATGCAAAAATCAACTGAACTTTGAGAGACAAATAATTTATAGTGTTTTATTATGTTTCTGTTGAGTTTGTGGAAATCCTTTATGGAATTAGACACTATTTTGCGCATACTTGTGTTGTTTTTTTTAACATAGAGACAAATCCTTTTGAGGATTTTTGCTTGTGTCTGTTAATTAAACGCCAATTAGGCCCACCACCACAATTTAACACGGGCTGTGTTAGCATGTTGTTTACTGTCGCTTTATGCAGACAATGATTTAATGCAAGGCCAGGCCGCGTGTATTTTGACACCACTTGCTTTAGGGCCTATTTGCACCAGTTGCAGCCCACATCGCTGCACTCACACAACACGGTGATGTAGTAATATGCAACTTCTTAGCCTTACTCTGAATGACAAAAAGATGACAAACTGGGTGACATTGCACGTACTTAACAAGCACACATTGGCATGGTAATCCGGCTGTGTTTAGCTGGAGGTGTCACTTTCCCATCAGTAACCACGAGTTTCATGCAGTCTCCCCGGGGGCTCTCTGCTGACGGACGGCCGGGGAAAGGAGCAATGGGTGGGCGGAGGAGCTGGGTGAAGAGGCTGCAGCGTGTTTTCAGGTGTTTGCAAAAAAGGACACATGATATCATTTTTCATGCACATAAATAAATTGCGTCATGGAAAACTGTTTTCCAATTGCCCTGCAAATTATTTCACGTTAGTTTTTTTGTTTTTTTTTTGTTGTTGTTTGTTTGGTTTTTACCTGAAATGAGATGGAAAACGAATTCATAGCGATGACTCTAAGTAGATTATAATAATCAAAGATGACAATTAATGACTTTCGCGACCTGAACACCCAGGTATGATTTGTTGACGAGGCAATATGAGTAGGCCTACAATATATTCGATAAGATTACCTAACACGTTCATTTTGTTTAATGTTTAAATGATTAATGAGACATTGGACCAGATTTGACTGACTTTTATTGTAACAAGAATAATCTATAGGTTACCAATTGTCATCAAAAACAAATAAAATTGTTCAGATTAATTTTGATTAAAAGGGATTATTCAGTTTCTTTTTTCCCCCCTCTGGCTCCAGCAGCACCGCATGCCAACATCTATTTCAAGAAACAAAAAAATAAGAAAATGAGTCAACTACCGTGATAATCACGATTTAAATCTGTATTTCCTTTAAGCGTGTTTTTATCACATAATGTGAGCCATGAAGTTGAAGCTCATCATAAACTATCTCAAACTAAAGACTTAAATGAAAAGCTTAAGTGAGTTAAGACAAGAGGTGAGTCCTTTTAAATCACCTGCTCTAACTATGCAGCCTGATTTGCTGACGGGCCAATATACACAAACACGCACACACACACACACAGACACACAGACACACACACACACACACACAGACACACACACACACAGACACACACACACACACACGTGGGTTCTTCTATTTTGGGCCCTTTGTGCTTTCTTGTGTATGAGAGATCTGGCTCATCCTGCAGGACGGAGGGTTAAATATGGACTCCGTCATACTGTTTGACAGAAACTCGCAGAATGATAGAGTGGATTTATTGAAAAGGGCTGAAATTGTGATTTTCAAAAAGAGGAACAAAAAACGGCTCACACCTCTGCCTTTCAGGACTCTGTAGAATTCGTTGTGCACCATGAAATTAAAACATATTCAGATAATTTATTTTTGTGTAATTGTTGTGGGGCGCTCAGCTTTGTAGATGCGGTGAGATTTTTTTGAGAACATCTTGTCTTTATTGAATCTGACAAGCTGAAGATTTGGCTACCGGTGTAAAATAATTAACATAATGGTCGTAATTACAGCCGCACTAACAATGCCATTAATTTATCATATCGTTTTAGTGGCTGCTGCCCCCAACTGCTCTCTCACTTAATTAATGAAATGAGTTGCCTCTCAAAAATCTGGTTTCACAAACAGCTGATTTCCATTCAAGAATGTGAATGAAGCGAGGTTCGGTTGGGTTTAAATTTTTCCCGTTTTTTTATTATGTCAATTAACTTAAATCCTCTAATAATTCATTCAATGTACATATTGTGATTCATCAGTTGATGAAGATTTTAATAATTATTCAATAGGCCTGATGAACAATTTTTTTTCTCCTAAAATTACACTAAAATCCTGAGAAGGGGCATCAAAAATATTTAAAATTAGTTATTATATATTTATGTCACGGTATTTTTACTGCACGACGACAGGTCTTCTTAAAATGGACACTTAAAAAAACATCAAAATGGAGAGAGACTGTCACCAATGATTAGGAGGTGGATGTCAAAATGCATCCAATCCAAAAAGTCCACATCCACCTTTCCCATATAATCCTCCACACAATCCCTACTGGACGTCTTTGACGATGAACTCACACACATACAAAGTGCAATAAAAATATCTTTAAATGAGCTTAATTTCCTCAAACGTCATGCATATTTGTGCAATTTTCATATTTATGAAAAATGACCTGTCCGCAAGTTTATTAATATTATTATTATTATTAACATTATTATGGAAGAAAATTCATGACGTCACACATGAGCTAAAGCATTCCTCATTCTCCTAAATCAACAATATTTATTTCTCTACCAACTTCGTTTATTTATACACATCATCTTCAACCCTGCTGTGTCCTCAACCAAACATCTGACACCTCGCTGTCTCCTGTAGGTGACCCTGACCTCTGACCCCTGCAAGATCGAGGAGCACACCTGGAGGAGTGGGGTGGGGGGGTAATGAAGAGAAAAAAGTCCCTCTCAGCAATCACCAGAGCATCACATTATTATGATCACAGTTATTTGTTCGGTGACCTTGCTGCTAGTTTGCAGTGATCACATGTGGTGACTGTTTCCTCTCCATCACCTGTGCTGCTGCCCTGCTGGATCTTCAGTCTGTCCCCCCCCTAATGGTTTCATGCCGGAGCGAGTTGGCTTATTATACTAAAAGGTTTTGTCGCGCTAAGCCGTGCATGTGTGCTTAAAACGTACATTTCATTAACAAACTGCGGAGTATAAAAGCGGATTTATGAGGCTTCAAAAGATCACAGGAAGGACGGGTTTGAAACCCCCTCTCGGTGCTGCTTCAGTCAGGTTATATCAGCAGTTATGCCGCCTCTCACACAACACTGCGACTCTGGGATTTTTTGAAAGGAGGCTGGCTGCACCTGTCTCTCCACAGACACACACATACACACAGAGGGAAAGAGAGGGGGGGGGGGAGATTGGTCATGACAGTGGCCTTCTGGTTTCTTAAAAATCATTCAAAATAAGAAAAACGGAGCAAACACAAACCAGCAAAGTGTAGTTCATTCACTCTTTTATTTTCCTGCTATAAAACATGTTTTAAAGCACCAAAATTAGATTTAGGCTACATTGTAAACTGATTTGTTCAGAGCAAAGAGCTCATTGTTATCAAAAGGGAATTACCAAACACTATAATGGATCTGTTGTTTTGTAAAAATGCACGTAATGTGTCAAATCAGCAGAGAAAGTAAAAAATAAAAAAAATAAAAATTCTTTGATCGGAAACGTTTTCGATTGAAAAAATCCCAAACAACCAACCCTTTGAAAAAATGTTCATTTACATCCCGAGAAACTATAAAGAGGAACATTTTCTCAAACGCGCATCCAACCTGCGAGTGAGCGCAATAAAAGTTGGTGTACCGACTCTTGTTTCATACGGATCTCCAGATCACGCAGGTCACCGAGAGATTAACGCAAGGCGAGTCTGATGGGAAGCTTCCCTCCCTTTGACCCACACGCGCATTATTAGTGATAGCGTTTGATTAATCCGACTTTTCATCCTGAGAGTAGAGGTGGTGTCGGAGGTGGCGCAAGAAGCAGCAACTCAGTGCACTGCTGAAGACGATTAAATGATCAAATGTACTCCAATAACAAAATGAAAACTGGTGGGATATTTGACGCTAATTGAACTGCAAAATTAAATCATGAAAACGTGATTTTTGTCACTTATCTTCTGTTTTCTTCGTGTGTTAAGTATTTAACAGCAACTGAAAGTAAAAAATAGCAATAATTATAAAACAAAATATGATCATATTATTGTGTTTAATATTCATCATGCACATTATGCATCTTAAATATTTTTTTCAAGGTGTTTTTCATAAAAGGGAGTCTGAATGTGAGAAAAAAAATTGTTAGGCCTAATTATTATATAATAAAGATATCCTCATTTCCTTTTTTACCTTTTAATTCATTCAGATAAAGTCTTGTCACAAATAACTGGCTGATGTTGATTATAGATGTTTGAATTAACCTGCTAAAAGTCTGCCGATAAAATCGATTCCAGGGATTAAATCGTTTGCGGCACATCGGAATATATCCGAGGTTAAATTGTTAATTTATTACACGCGTCTCCAATCGCTTTGAACATTAGCTGAAATACAAATGCCCTGTTCTTTCACTTGTCCTCCCAAATGTTCTCACACTACGGGGGAAACTGCATTAGTTCCGACATCCTCTCACTGAGCCCAGCCTACACCGCTCACCTTCATGCTTGTGAATAAACGCTCTCTTTGCATTCACCCGCTGCCCGCATTTCCTACTTTTTTTTCAAATGTAAAATAATGCAATGATTAGGGTCGTTAGCACCTCTGCCAAACCCTTAAAGAAATTCTTTATTCTCTCCATCCTTTGTTGCCGGTGCTGCTGCCGCTGCTGCTCAATATTCTTCCCACCTTCGGCTAATCCTGCGGGAATAAATAGACTTCAGTTCATGCCTTACAGTCGCAGCTCGGATTTACACGACGGGCTGGAAAGCTGGAAACATCAAGACATGCATTTCAGTACCAAATAGACAAAATATTTAACTCTTACGCACTGATAAAGTGTCCTGTATGCAGAGTAACATGCATTAGTTTAAACTAAGATGTATAAAAATCCATGCATGCACAATTTCACAATTTAAAAAAAACACAAACATTACCACATGGAGAAACTTAAAGGAAGAATCAGGGAACTTAGCTGTCGTCGTTTTCATTTGCAGTTTGCACGAGCAGAGTTAAGGGTTCGGATTGTTTTTACGCAGCCACATTAATGCGCATAAGATCTTTCAATCATCAGCCAATTTGCTGCCCCCCCCCCCCCATCCCCCTCCCCTCCTCCTCCTCCCTCTGCCACCGTTAAATGGTCTATGACGGACGAACACAGAAATCAGCGGAAAGCAGCATTGCTGATGTCCCATTGTTGACAAATCCATGAAACAACTCCAGTTTGCATGGTTTAACAGAGAGGAGAGGTGGGTGGAAGGAGGGAGGAGAGGAGGGGAGAGGAGGCGTCTGTCGTCACCGAACCACGTGTCCTACACCGTTAGTATATCTTATACTGGGAAAAGTAATCTATCAGACAGTCCTTTAAAAAGCTCAGGCCTTTAAAAGCAGCATGTGTCATCTCGACTTGGTTGTCCAAATATCACTCCGATAGGAAATACGCGAGCCGAGAAGGGACGTCGGAGCGCAAAACATCTCCGAACAACTTCGAAGCAAGACTCGCCGCTTTCCTCAGACCTGCTCACTCACCGAGCGGGGAAAATATTTAGAAGTTGAAGTTTCTCTTTGGCTTGACTGGCCTGCTGCTGGTCCCATCGCAGTTAGATTTTTGGAAACACCGGATCTCTTGACAGGGACGATCAGAAACCAGCAGACCTGTCGTGTGTGCGCTCTGACCGCGCTCGTCCCACCTACCCATCACACCCGGCTGCTCGTTTGTTTTGGCTCCGGTAGACTTTTTAAACAAAAAGTGTAAGTAAGCCGTGAGATGACCCTGTCTGGAGGCAGCGAAAGAGCCAGCGACATGTCCGGCCAAACTGTGCTCACAGCGGAGGACGTGGATATCGACGTGGTGGGCGAAGGAGACGAGGAAGGCATGGAGAGGGTGGACAGCGACTGCGACAGCCCGGGGGGAGGCATCCTGCACGACCTGCGAGGAGAAACAGGCGACGAGGAGATGGAAGATGAGATCGAGGTGGAGAAGGAGGAGATCGGATCCGGTGGAGGGAGTCCGTGCTGCGAGAGCTCCGGGGAGGGCGACACGGGCACCGGTAAGGGAGAGGGTCAAGACCAGAGCTCAGCGGCGGGAGGCGGGATCCAGAAGCCCAAAAGCAGCCTGGTAAAACCGCCTTACTCATACATCGCCCTCATCACCATGGCCATCCTGCAGAGCCCGCAGAAAAAGCTCACCCTCAGTGGGATCTGTGAGTTCATCAGCAACCGCTTCCCGTACTACCGGGAGAAGTTCCCGGCGTGGCAAAACTCCATTCGCCACAACTTATCCCTCAACGACTGCTTCGTGAAAATCCCCCGGGAACCTGGCAACCCCGGCAAGGGCAACTACTGGACCCTGGATCCCGCTTCAGAGGACATGTTCGACAACGGCAGCTTCCTCAGGAGGAGGAAAAGGTTCAAGAGAGTCCAGCCAGACATGCTCAGGGACCAGACTGCTCTCATGATGCAAAGTTTCGGCGCATACAGTCTTGGGGGTCCTTACGGGAGGCACTACGGGATCCACCCGGCTGCTTATTCTCATCCGGCGGCTTTGCAGTACCCGTACATCCCCCCTGTGGGTCACATGCTGCCACCGGGCGTCCCTCTTCTACCGTCGGCGGAGCTCAGCAGAAAAGCGTTCAACTCCCAGCTTAGCCCGAGTCTTCAACTTCAGCTCAACAGTCTGAGCACGGCGTCCATGATCAAATCAGAGCCTTCAAACAGACCGTCTTTCAGTATAGAGAACATCATCGGGGTCTCCAGCGCCTCCTCGACTTCACCGGGCGCTGCTCAGGCTTTCCTGCGGCCTCCAGTGACCGTTCAGTCAGCCCTGCTGAGCGCGCAGTCCCTCTCTCTGACCCGGACCTCAGCCGCCATTGCTCCCATCCTCAGTGTACCGTCAAATATTATTTCTGGACATGTTTTACCCTCAGCGACGGTGGCGGCAGTGTCGAAATGGCCTTCACAGTGACTGAAACCCAAGAGAAATTAATCTCTTATTTTTCTATACAGACATTATCACTGGGTGAACAGCACAAATCAAAAGGCGAGACTGTGTAGCCATGTAAAGACTGTTGAAACGCAGAGAAAAAAAGAAAAAGGAGATATTTCTGTACAGGTAATATTTGTAAATATGTGTAAAAATAATTTCACCTGTTTGACTTTTACCTGTCTTTTTCCTTTTGCTCCTGTTTGAGACCTGTGACAATTATTTTACATTTTCTTTTGTATTGGAAGCTCAACTGGACACAATTTTTGCTTCCTTTTCGTACAAGACACAAAAAGCTCTGAAAAAATAGTCTGTTTATAATTTAAATAAGAGCAAATATATGTAATTCTATGTAGCTCTATTGTGTTGTAAGCTGAATTTATTTGTAAATAAATTTAAGAAAAAATTAAAATCAATTTTCATTATTAAAATTATCAAATCATCTGATAAGGGATTTATTGAAAATTACCTATTTTGCTGAATATACAGAATTTGTTTTTTATAAGCCATATAATTTATATAAAACCTCTTAGGCCATGCAGACAAAAATGAATTTAAAACTAATTTGTATTGTAAAATTACTTGAGATATCCAACACATAACAGAAAAGTGTTTTATCTGCTGAATATTGTTTCTTGATTTGATTCTTTTTCGGCTGAAAAATTAGGTTGTTGGAATCATCCAGTTTTTCCACGGTGTTTAAAGTAAATATCTTTAAGTTTCATTTATATTTATAATAATGATCCTACCGTTATAATCATATTTACAGATGAAAGGAAATTGAATTATAGACTTAAACTAAAAGCTAAACAGCTTTTCTTTTAGTACTATACGTTTTTTGTCGGATCTTAATGGTTTTGGAAAGTAAATATGGATTATTACTGAAAATTATTTAAAACAGTAATAAAGAACATGACATATATTATTTCTATATTATAATTTTATTCATATTTTCGGTTTTTTTAAAATTAGAGAGTATAGGTGAAAAGGGGAGACACGGAACATTGAGTTTCTCAGGATGACATAAATCTAAAATCATATTTTAGATGTTAAGACAAACTGGTGCAAAAACATATATGAACATTTAGCCTTAAAATATAAAATAGTGTAATTGTTTTTAAGCCATACTTATGGTTGTTTTCCTCGTAATGATCCCTGACTGGAGGTCACAATGGAGGCACCTTTTAATTTACCATTACATCACTGCTCGTGTCGGTTTACAGGATCTGCGGCTTGGCTAGGCTACTATGAAGGTAACAGTTTCGCAGTTGTGTCTGGCTAATCACTTTTACACAAACAGCAAATGGCGATCGGGCTAGTGTGTGTGTCTCTGTGTGTGTGTGTGTGTGTGTGAGAGAGAGAGTGTGTGAGTGGGGGGCTATATTTATCTGATCCCCATGAGAAAAGAAAGGAGCCTCTCTGCTTCAATTTACTTTTCGACACCGAAGAAGGTGCTTGTGATGCAAAAGTCTTCTCTAATGTCACCGTGACATCTAATTCATTACTATTATTTGGATATTATTATGATGATGATCATAAAGGTTATTATTAAGTAATGTAGCTTACAAAATGATTTTATACAGTAAAGCCTATTATAGAATTTATGGCCACTTAAATCTGTTTGTCACATCAACGCACATCATCTCATTTTGTTTTTCTGTCGATTATTCCTCTGATTAAAAAACATATAATAGGCTACTATAGAAATTTTAAAAAACGAAACAGAAATATATAATTTTTAGTCTCTATAACGACTTCTTGATCTTGCTGTCTGTCATTTTATTTATCTCCTAATTCGATTCTTAATGTATGATCTAAAGAGATACTTAATATGCACATATTCTCATTTTATAGAGGCTATGAAGGCACCAACAGAGGTCACTTTCAGGGCACATGCAGACAATATAATTTTGATATAAGGAAAAGCAATAAGGGATGTCGCCAGATGCAACTCTATTTGTATTTTTGGGGAATATTTGAAGCACAAATTCCTAAAGAAAATAGAAGCATTTAAAACGTCAAGTAGCACTTGCACTAACACGTCTGTAATTGTCAAGTATTTTTATCTCTGATTTATTTCCATCATAGCATGTGTGAGGCATTTGTGGCTACAGATCTGCAAAGCAGGCTCCTTGAGTAGTCTTCAAGCATTTCTCACTGGATAAGAGCGCCTTCAGTTAAATTACACACACTATAGACTCCATGTGATGTCTGTGTGAGTGATGCTGCACCGGCGATGCGGCAGGCCGTCAACAACTCGAAACAGAGGAGATTCAAACCGCTAGGGGGCGTTAAGGGGCATTCCTGGCTCTTCACCAGTGTTATCAAAAATATAAGAAATGTTTCGTAAGACAACCTGAGATAATGGAGGATAACAGTCCAGCGCTCTAATTTAACCATTTTATTTTCAGTCCTATAATTCCAGTTGAATAAATCTTATATGTGCAATCTAACAGAATGCGCAGAATTTGCTTCAAAGGAAGGGACTTAAATACATTGATCTGGTCATTATTGACTTTCATCGGCAGAGGTTTTGTTTTTTGTTTTGTTTTTAATGATAGGCGACATGGCGACATGAATATGGTAAATATTTTTTATCCGCATGCTTCAATGATCACAATCATCCAAAGCCTCTTGGTCATAGCTGTGTACTGTTTTAGGGCTAATATTAATTCTTTTTTGTGTTAATTCAAGGTTTCATAGCAAATTAGGAAAAAGAAATGGTTGAAATAACGCAGATTCCACATGACCTCAATTTTTCTTTTCAAACAGTAGCCTTCAAAACACAGGTTTAAGATATGTTGACATCTTAAAACATATAAGCTATATTTAATTATGATAGACATATAGATGTATCATAATATTTTCCTCCAATAAAGTGTCATCTAACATCATTATTACTTTAAATTCGTGCTCTCTTAACTCGTTATCAAATGTTGTATCGAAAACAACATTTCGCTGATTGGACAAATGCACTGAACAGTCGCAGTTGTGCGCGCCCGCACGCACGCACCGACTCCTCAATGACTTATGCAGCTACAGGTGCAAAGGTGGAGAGAAGTCTGGAGTGTGGTTCCCACGGCTCCACCAGCCAGTCTATATTTGTCTCAAGTACAGTCTAAAATAAGGTCCACATACTCATTTTACAACCGAGTAATTAATTGAAAGTTAATTCAAGATAACGCAATCACAGCAAACCATGAGGGCTCATTACGATCGAAATTTGTGGAGCAAGTGTTTCACCTGAACTTCTTCATTTGGATTATGTGTAAAGCTAAAATAGCATTAGTGATTCGCATGTTTGATTGTTTACTGGTATGTCTGTGTAATGCACAGTATCTTATCAAATAAAATAGAGCTCTATACCTGCATTTTAATGGATTTTAGCCCACAGATTATGAACCCATGCAAATGCTCAGAGGTATCAAATAATCAGTATTAGAGTAGCTGGTTGAGGAAAAACTTGTACGGCAAATCAATTAATGCTGTTTGGAAAAACAACTCAATGTAATGCTACTGACTCAAACCGCTGGATTGTGACTTGTCAGAGTGAATCTAGTGTATCTTACTAATCCCCTGATCCTACAAGTGGAACTCATGTGTGAACCATTCTCAACACAAGCCACACTGTCCTACAACTGTCGAGCATATCACGAGATTTCCCTCAAAAGATGGAGTGTGCCTAATTGTCACGGAAAGATAGAGTTCAATTTTGCATTTAAATACCAATTCAGTGTCCATTCAATATGCTTTTTAACTGGAAATTTTAAGCCGACACGGATGAGAGGCTTACGTCAAACGCTATTTCTAAATTCAAGACACTAACTTAAATTTAGTTTTTGTCTGCGTGGTTCCACTCTCATGTTTTACTGTATAGGATCAGTGTTTTGTCTCTCTTCTATATTAAATGCAACACTATTCACGTGCTGGATTTTAAACATTAAGATGGGAACATCTTGTAGGGAAGGAGTTAATGTGTTACCCTTGACCTTTGAATCAGAGAGGGCATGTAGTGAAAAAGGCAGGATCAGATTCACATTCTACTTTGGCCCCAAATGCCTCTGGAATAAGGAGTCATTTCGGCTTTCAAAGCCTCAGACTAAACACGCATCCCTTTAAATGCATACTGTGAGCACTGCAGGGTTTCCAGACAATATGTTGATGATGCAATTAAGAGTATATCTGCAGTGAAGAAGGAATAACTGGACTCGTATGTTTTCAGAATTTGTAAATTAGATAACCTGAAGACTCATTATAGTAGGAGAAATGATACTTTTTAAACAAAAGAGTGAGTTTTGAATTGTAGATCTTATTTGTTCTTCTGTTACACATGGAACATATGACAAAAACACAGAAAGTTGGCAGCTGTAGCAAACTTGACTGTATATGATAGACTACAATGGCATTGGCAAGCAAGGCCCAGGCCTCTATAATAACTAGGTCATCCTCCACCACAAGATAGCCTTCTCCTGGGCGGAGATCACAGACAGTAAATGTAGTTACAGCAGTTACTGAATATTTAAAAAGGCGTAGAGATGAAGCAATAAATGATAAAGTAAAGCTGGCGTGGCCAGGCATTAATAACTAATGGGTACCAGTGAGTTATAGGCTGCTGCCGTTGTAATGAAAGTGTCATTGCAAATCAGCAGTTGTTCGTGGTTATTATTATTTATGCATAATTGATGCCAGAACCACAAGGAACACGTCTCACCTAGTAATTCCCAACACCTTGGCAACAAAGATGATGGTGTCAACAGAAGAAAAGGTCACAGAGGAGAATATGGCCCCTGGGCTGAGATTTACATTGAGAGGGGAGGGCAAGGACACGCTTACATCGTATAACCATACTCACATCGGTGTACTGAAGGTTACAACAAACTAGTTTCACATGAGGCAACCATTCCATACATGGAGTGGATGTTGCGACATCGTGATAAGTTGCCATAAAGTATTAAATGTATTAAGGTATACATGAAAATTCTCTAATCTGTGTCTGACACAGCTTTTGCAGGATAAAGTAAAATTACCACATTAAAAGCCTTAAAATGGCTCCGACTCCTCCTCTGTCATCAAAATTCCAAAACAAATCAACATGCAAAGTTTAATTGCAAGACACAAGATGTCTCCTACTTCACTGTGAAGTCAGTTCTCAGTGTGTGTTCACTGGAGGCTTCAAGTTTCACATCACACTTGTGTACACTGAGTATTGAACCAGGCTTGGCTTGCAAACTATTTGTGATGTCATAAATCATGCTTTTAGGCCATCTCTTAAAACTGAGCACAGAGAAAATGCACACTTCCAGCAATTAATGTAGAAAAACCAGACTACATCAAACATTCAACTGTAGAAACATGAAGAAAAACACAGTTCTGACTGAGGGGGACAAACAGATGACATACAAATCAAAACAAATATGAAATGCTCCTAATAAGTTTTTACATAGATTCTAAATATCTTAATATTATCTTGATACAATATTAGAAGAACCAAAATGCACACATAAGCATAAATACTGAGCATTAGTTAAATGACAGCAAAGGTTTCCTTTACTGAATATTAAATTTAAGCCACTCTGCTTGTCCAACAGTGATATGTAACATATAGAATTTATTAATTTCATTTCATTCTTTAAGTGCCAGACAGTGTACAGAAAGACAGTATAAGTCATCCCTCCATCCATTATCTATGATCGCTTACCAAGGTCAGGGGGGGCCTGGAGTCGATCCCAGCTGACATTGGGTGAATGGCAGGGTAAGGGTACACCCTGGACAGGTCACCAGTTCATCACAGGCCTGACACATAGATACAAACAACCACTCACACTCCTTTGCCACCCCAGTGACTGTTGTTAGTTGTTCCTGATTTCCGGAAAAAGAAAATTTTTGGATTCCACAAAATCTTCTGTTTAGCTTATTGTGAAAAGTAAAATATTCCTATTTTAGATACCATCTTGGGGATTTAAATGATGCGTCATAAGTTTATTCATATTCATAAATTATATATTATTTAGAAATTTCGCAAAAATATATACTGTAGGTCTAAATTAATGTACTGTATATTTTAATTATAATGATTAGTTATTGTCAGACCTTATTCAAACCTAAATACTGAAATGGGACAGATTTACGACCCACATCTAATAATTGAAAAAAGCAAACTTCCCTCATCATTTAGGCTAATAATTTACACATGGTGTTGTCTATGCTTTTTGGATTCTTTGTTATAAATTATTTTCTGCCATATTATTACTAGAGTGATAGGTCGCTTGACAAAATCGTATGTCTTAAAATATTCAGCAAATGTTTGATAATGAAAATGATATCCTTAATGTGTTTCTGAACGCCTCATGCCTCTCTGAGCTGTGTCAGCGTGCAGTGTCCAATGAGAAGATGCAACGAAGCGCCGATGGATGACGTATACAGGAAATGTAAACAGATTCCAACAGTGTCTCATGGATAGACCTGAAGCCACTGTTTCTCCTTTATAGTTCTCCTAATTTATCGGTAGCTATGCAAACCTGGAGTCTCGTATCACTTTGTGTGTTGCTCGGTGTTGTTGTGCGATGGGGGGTTTCGTTCAATTCGTATTCAGGTAGGAATTGTGTGGAGCTGAACATTAAACATGCGACAGCACCATTCAGAGAATCACAGCTAATTCACCACAACAGGGCATATTTCAGTGTAGCTCATTTGCTTTTCTATAAACTACTGGTTTGTAGTTGTTACGCATATAGCCGAGTGTTGCTATTAGCTAGTTGCTATTATGTAGCGGTTAGCATCCACTCACTGGTCTGAGAAGTCGTTGTCGTGACTGTTGTGCGTCAGTGTTTCATTCCTTGCAAGTCCTTCATTGCTCTATCTTTCTCCAGGGGCGGGGAAACCTCCTATGTTTGGCGACTATGAAGCCCAAAGGCACTGGCAAGAAGTGACCTACAACCTCCCTCTCCAGGAATGGTCAGTTTGCACCTTCATTTGTTTTTACAGCGACTGAATATTTCTCGAGCCTTGTTATAACGTATGGAAATAACACACTAATGTATACATGCCATGATGAATCAAATACCCACAATATCACAGGTGTAGAATAAAAAAAAGATCCATAATATCACCAGAAGAAGAAGTGACAAATCTGAAAATACTTTATTTCTCATGCATATTGCAGTGTTTGTGATGTACAATGCTCCCTGCACCGCAAAGCATTAAAGGGCTCTATGAGACTGTGCAATCCAAGATATCTCCATCTACCAATTTCTGCATTCCTTTTAATGAGAATTTGTCTGATACTTCCACAGATTCAGAATAAATGTCATGTATTTGTCTTCTTGCAGGTACTTTAACTCCACTGAGAACGACTTGAATTACTGGGGTCTTGACTACCCGCCTCTGACTGCTTACCACAGCCTGATCTGTGCTTACATGTAAGCAATTTTCATTATTTAGAGAGTATGTCTGACATGACATCTCTGCTTAGAGTATTGAAGAAAAGAGCAGGTTTGTGGAGTTTTCCATGTTATCATACAGTTTTAATAATACCACTACTACTGTATTCTATTTTATATGTAATTTGCATTGATGATTTGGTGTTGTGGTTAGCACTATCACCTCACAGCAAGAAGGTCCTGGCTTATAATCCAGACCATGTCTGTGTGACTGAATCCAGTGGCTCTGGCTTCATTCCACAGTCCAAAAATTTGTCATATAGGTGAATTGGTGTCTCTAAAATGCCCATAAATGTGAGTGTGAATGTGAGTGGTGTTTTGTCTCTCTACATCCTTTTTTTACACAATGATTATTGCAAAACAGCAAAGACCCTTCTGTACGCCACAAACAATGACATAACAGCACTCCAGTGAGTGATTATAAATAGCAAGCCGATGTTCCGCAAGAAAGAGGCGTGACATATAATAGCATAGCAAGCATAGGTGTCTCGTGTGACGTTTCACATATGTATCAAGCAGCACTTTGTAAACAACAAAATAACATGGCAAAACAAGTACTTTATTTCCCCTGTTACATGGCAGTTGATCTAGTCCTGTGTCTGGAGGGTAAGGAGTTCTCGTACCCCACGCTGTCTCTCCAGTTTGAAGACATTTTTGATTTTCTTTGAGTTAGCTGTGAACCGTCTCTTGCTGGTATTTAAATCTTCTGGTTGTGGATCACATACATAATACGTCCTCAAGCTGTCACACCCCTGTCCTGTCCTACAGCCTTGTCCGTTTATTACAGACGTTGGTTCTGCGTTGTTATTACCTCCGCTGTCGGCTCAGAGATTGAACCACAGTGAAACCCCCATTACGCCTTTGTAATGTTTACACAGAACGGTGAGGCGCAATAAATGCGCAACAGTCCCGCCTTGAACATGCTGTGTAAAAGGGGCTCATGTGTTGGCCCTGTGATGAACTTGAGACCTGCTTAGGGTGTCCCTCATCTCTCGCCCAATGTCAGCTGCAACCCTGAAAAGAATACGCGGCTATAGAAAGTGATGATGAATTAATTTGAAAAGGAGCTTGTCGTCCTAGTCATTTAATATTTTTTTTCTTTTAATAAAACAAACTTCTCTCTGACTCTGAATCTGTAATTTCCTGCAGAGCCAAGATAATAAACCCTGAATGGGTGGAACTTCACAAATCCAGAGGTTATGAAAGTCCAGCGCACAAGTTATTCATGAGAGCTACAGGTACAGTAAACATGAGAAAATAAAGTGAAAAACTTCCATGATCCTTATCTACTTTAACCGTAGAATAACAAACATTTTATTTACTTGCATAAATTAACATGGTGTAACATCTTTGTTCTTTTTCAGTCCTTGTGGCAGATTTATTGATATACTTCCCTGCTGTTGTTCTTTACTGTTTCTACCTGACTGATGGATCCTCTAAAAGAAAGGTAATGCACTTGCTAGTATGCAATGACATCTAAAAGTTTTTTCAAGTAAATACCCAAAGGAGCCCACTAGACTGAGAGCTCATCTTTATTAAAACTGATTACAGCACTGGTCATCCAAACAGAGGAATTATGAAGTCATTACTGCAATGTAATATGATTCTATAACGTTTTCCAGGAAGTTATTACATTTCAGCCAATATTATTACATCTACAGTACAATCAATTCAGAGGGATATTTAGCAATATTTCGACTGTGTCTTAATGATCAGTCACTACAAGATCAGTAAAGGCAGCACTAATCTATCCCAGCATGCATTTCCCTTTGCTCAGTGCATGGTGGGACAGGCTCTTTGCACTTTTATTACCCCGAAGTAGGAAAAAGTAAACATTGGAAAGGAATTAATGAAAAAAGAAAATAATCTACTTTGTTGTGCAGAAGTTTATCATGTGTCCACATTTGTGATACATGGCATAACCCATAACATCATCATTCTACACAGATAAAATAGATTTTAATTCTGCTCACGCTATCAATACTCTTTTTCGTCAGGTTTCCACTCTGTTCTGCTTCCTCTTTTACCCTGGGTTAATCCTCATTGATTATGGACATTTCCAGTATCCTTTATGTACAGGTGAACTTCCACTATTTTTCATTGTAATATCATTATTGTAATTGGCTTTGATGACTTCTTGTGAAAGACTGATCTCCAAAATTAAAGCCATTCACTTTATACATCCTAATTATATAATAATAAGTATTTAAAGTCTATTAAGTATTTTAGTCATAGCCTTTGTAGTACTTTGAGTTGAATTGATTGAATTTGTAACAGGGGTTTGTAAATATTTCAACTCTTTTTAACAGCTTGAAAACTAGAATTTCATTATTTTAAATGTATACCATGAAATTAAACACAATATTGGACCTTAACCATATCAGGTACAATGGAGTGAGCCTGGGTTTTGCCCTGTGGGGGGTTCTGTCTCTCGGTCTGGGCTGGGATGCATTGGGCTCCATGGCCTTTTGCCTGGCTCTCAGCTACAAACAGATGGAGCTGTACCATGCCCTGCCCTTCTTCTGCTACCTGCTGGGAAAGTGTGTTAAACTGGGCCTGATGGGGCGAGGGTGAGTCTATTTAAGTCTCAAGCGCCACAGACGGCGCATTCACAATGTAGATACTATTTACAGACAAACCTATTTACAGATATCTGTGTAATAGAAAGACACAAATAGTTTTTAAACTGGTGGCACATGAGCAGAGAAAAAGGGCTGTGATATTCTGTTTTGCTCAAAAGGTACAATATTATACTAATACTGTATAATGTTAATGGATGAGTGGCATACTGCAAGTCGGCTGGTGCAGGAAAAATGGCTGTGGCCTGGTGACAAACATTCTTAAACAGTACATTAAAATATGTTCCTGAGTGCATTTGAGGTGAAAAATAGGCAGTGCAGTAACAGAATCCTGATTGATATTTGATCAGCGTACTTAAATTAGTTTGATGTGAGTTTTGTGAGCAGTCCCTCTCTATTTCTAACAGTCTGCAAAGGCAGGAATACAACAAATGCAGAAGTACATTGTGAAGTTTGAACAACAGGCCCAGAGCCAGCAATGGTAAAATGGTAGAATATGCTTTGATTGAAGTTTCCCTTAAAACATACCCCTTTGATATATAGGATGGCTACATGTAATATAAGATTCACTGATCTAAAGAATTTATCATGGAAGAAAGAAAAGTCAAACGTCCAAATATACTATCCAATAAAAAATAAAGATCATAACCGATGTGTCCATAAAGCAACCACTAAATTATTCCGGCAAACAAAATCAGGAGGATTTATTTCTGTGTCTATGAAGTCATGACTATTCAGCTGCAGATTTATCGTCAGCTGAGTGCTCAAAGCACATATGTAATGTCAGTCTATAAGAGAGCAGTGTCCTCAGGAGAGACACAGAATGACTGAGGTAATCAGATTGGCTGCTGTTACTAGTGTGTCCAGTGTCTGTTTATCTAGTAACAATGTACCAAGGGCATTTAGTAGCAAATGGAGAGCTGGATTAGAGGGGCCGTGGGGAAGATATGTCCAGATGACACTCTCGCCATGCCCAAACTCCTCAGCTATGCTGTGTGTGCAACTTAACCAGCAGCTTCACAGTTACAGCTGACAAGATAGGCTGACCTACACTGAAGACTTTCAGCTGATGCATGGCTTTCACTGCATTCCCCAGCACAAGGGTCAAATCCCAAAATTAGGGCTTGCAGACAGCATGTACTAATTGTTTGATGAATTCCTGTAGCTATATCCAAACACAAGCTAATGTTAACATTTGCATGTTTAGATTTTATGGTTACAAACATGTCCAAATTATGTTAGGAATTTTTTCATTACCTGAAGTACATCTCCACCCCTTGTACAAAGAGATGAAGCCTGTCTCTCTGTGTGACCCTCCTCGTGTAGGTTTTTCCTGTTGGTGAGAATTGCTTCAACTGTGTTGGTGACTTTTGCCCTCTGCTGGCTGCCCTTCCTGTCTGACCCCAGCCAGGCCTTGCAGGTGGTCAGGAGGATCTTTCCCGTGGCTCGTGGTCTCTATGAGGTACAGTAGACTTTCTTGAATGAAAGATCAGCCCGAAAACCACATCTGAGATCATGCTCCAGTCTTATCAAAAAAGCGTTTGTGCACTTGTCGTGCTACCAAGAATGGCAGATCTCAACATACGTTCGCAAATATTTATCTGGAAGAAGAAAATATCTCCTCACAGACCATGAAGCTCGATGCATACTGGCCCAACTAATGTCAGATCTAATGGTAGACCAGTGTGACCTTATCCTTGAGTTGTCTTGAGAACCTTCTGACCGTCTGTTGTGATGGTATGCATAGTAATCCCCAGGAAAAATTCACGAGTAAATATCACTCTGTGTCAAGCAGTCAAAAGTCCTAAAAACCATCAATAAAAAAAAATGTAAGGAACTTAGTAAGCCTAAGGGGATTTTAATGTCTTGCGTGATAAAATGTATATAATGCTGTCTTTTATTAACTTATGATCCAAAAGAGATGTTGTGGTGATGCATGTGTTAACCATACATCCTGGTGCTGTCTGCATGATCTTTGTTTGGGGCTGCACATCAGGCAGAGAACACTGACATGTTTCATAAGTAAATGTATCGCAGAAGTCAGTGTTTTTATTTTTAAGGACTATAGAAAACATATAATAGAGGGAGGGCTTTTATTTATATTTGCTGAAGAAACAGTAGTTGGACTTATTTTGGAGAGCAGTAGAGGGTCTTCTACTTTTTTCTCGCTCCAGGTTCACTCATTATTATTGGATTTCGGATATTGAAATGTATTTTCAAGGAAAAAGAGGATCCAAAACATTATTAACAAACACAGGCCTCCATTGTCACCCAAATAATTTATATGCAGTCCCTTTTAGCTTATAATCATTAATGGCCTCCTGATGTGATCATGTTGCACAGTACTGGATCCCCCAATCAATCATTCTGTGATTATTATCTCCTTTCATTGTCAATATGTTTTGTAAGTATTTTCGTGTGAATGAAATGCCAAGAAGTGGCTTCTTTATTTTCCTTAATTCGATGAAATTTCTGTTGAAACAGGATGCTGTTTGTGAGACACAACACAGTTAGGGCTCATTAAAAATTGTAATCCAGTTAAAGAGTTTTTCTTGAAGATGGCTTTTTTTTCCCCCTACTTGTCCAGGATGAAATAAGATTCGCTGTTTTTGAGGAAGTGCCTTTTTTCAACGGAGCTAAAGCCCTTACTTCATGGGCATTTTAACCATCTACATCACATGACTGACCAGGGCTTTAAATTAAAGTCATACACAACCTTTGTGGCACTCATGCCCCACACACTGGTCCATGCTTTGAGCATGGTGAACAGCCTTCCACCTTCTAATGCTTATCCGGTGGGTAATGGATACCCTGCAGGATCAAAGAAAACAGTAGAATAAAATGGTGAAAGGTCAGGAGATCAGTTTCACTCTATCTCTGGGAGGTGTTGGGGTTCAGGATGTACAGTAGGATAAATCTCACTAATTTATGGCCTGGGTGTTTTCAGCACTTCATTGCACTGCCATGTTCGAGCCATATGGACTGGCGAGTGTGGCGACTGCTGCATTTAAAGACGCGGAGCACGCCCAACAACTGTTGCCTGCTACTGGGAAAACATATCAGTGTGTTTCATAACATACACACACATTAGGAAAGAGAGATTACGGTTTTCATTATGTAATGCAATGTAGAAAAAAATTTAAAATTTTTGTGCTCCTGGAAAACGAGTGAAAAGTCATTAAAAAGTTTTCTCAACCACTATGTCTTCCTCATCGCTCCAAACCACGGAGTCCTGATAAAGACAAGATTTTTGGAGAACCTAAATTGCCTTGTTTTCTTTGTATATACACACATAATTTTAATAATAATAATTATGCTGTGGTCATTGTCTATAAGAGAAAATAAGGCGCAGGAATATGTAAATTTATAAAGACAGTGATAGTGAACTGTAAGAAAAAAATACTTCAGTTGGCAGTGTTGAAAGCTGTCATGGGAGAAACATAAGTACGGCAACCGAGTGTGTGTGACTGACGGCTCAGGTTTGCAGCTCTCATTCCTGAAACCCTGTATCCCCCTGTCTCGTCTCAAACCCCAAGGTGGCACCCACCACAAGGTGTCATGGATGTGAGAAGTAATTGAAAATTCTACCAGGGGAGCACATGGCAGCGTGGTCTGTGGCAGTATTTGTTCAACGATATGATGCAAACATAATACACAGGGTGTGAGAGACGCTATACTCCCCTGTGACGACAGCACCAGAGGCTGCCAGGGCGGCTCGTCCTGAACTAATTGTGAAATTGTGCACGTAAGCAGAAGCTCTGGACAAGGCGACAGGGGTGAGAAGGGGTGGTGGGGAGGGAGAGGGCCGGGGACTGGTGGCTATGGCAGCTCCTGGGCGGGAGCCGTTGTAAGTTTACCCACTGAGCCGCATTCTGGCGTCTCACGTTGCTGCCTGCTCACAAAAATGGCACCAAATGCTTCTCCCTGTGAAATTCCATTCTAGCTTATAGGTGAAGGAGCCGCGCTGCTCCCACCCCCCTTCCATTTACCGATGGGAACCCCCCCCCCCACTTGTTCATGTGTTGCCTTCAGGCGGCATCCAGGAACATTCCCGTAGCGGTTATTTGGAGCAGAGAGGAAAGAGACGGGGCTGAGACAACACAATACTGGACGGCCCAGTGCTGCTGACTAGGTTGCCATTAAAATCCACACAGCTGTGCTGTGAGCAGCTGTGGCACCGAGTAGAAGGAGGAGGCCAGAAATAGTTTTTCTAGAGAGGGCCACATTCTGAAACCATTCACAGTGGAATCATGAAGCTGATCTAGGTATGCTGTCTCTGTGTTGGGTGATATCATGGTGCACAGTGGCAGCGGGCCTCACGATCATCTGATCCCTGCACAACTGCTTAAGCACTTAAATCAACTGAACCTCACAGCAACGCCCTCCTCATCTCTTATAAACCACATGTAGCTCTGGGCTGGTATTAAGGTTATAACATGTCTGCCATATCATTCACAAAGCTTAAAGATCCGATCTTACAGGTTATTTATGAAAATATACTAAGAATTATGCAGTCTAACAAGACAAAAAAAAAGATGATGTGTTAATTAGAGCTGAAATTATTAGTTAATCAGTCAATGAAAAATGTCAGATATTCTCTGTATTCACTGTCCCAAATGTGACAATGTGTTGCTTTTCTTTTAATATTATTGTAAATCCAAAAACAAATAATTTATCATTTTGGGCTCCATAAAAATGTAACTTTCACTATTTTCTGCCTTTTTTAAACAAAAAAGGTATCAATTAATCAAGAAAATAGAAGAATGGATTTAGTTGTAATAAATTGTTCCTTGCAGGCCTGTTTAGTAGTTAAAAATAAAACATGTTTTTTTTCCCTTAAAATACTATATATTCAGTGTTGTTTAACATATTGAGGTTGTGTATTTTTCAGCACTGCTCTGTGGTTGGTCTGTATCTGCTCAACACTTGGCTTTGTGTCCTTAAGTTTACAAATAAGTCACATGCTTTGTCTGACAGGGGAGCAAATTTATGACGAGGGGTCACGTACAAATGTCCGTCTGGAATGCCGGGGGAATTTTTATTGCAGTTTCAGAGGGGAAATAATTACTTATAGCAATGCCACTTATTTGCTTTCTCTTCAAAATGGAATTCTTATTTTAGTTTTTTTTTCTACAGGCATCAAGACGTGTGTTGAATTTTCAAATTTTGTTTCCATCTTATATAGTTCTAATTTATGTTATTTATCTAAGTCATGTTTGTGTGGATAGGATAAGGTGGCCAATACATGGTGCAGCTTGAACACCCTGATAAAGATCAGATCCATTCTGCCCAGTGACTCACAGATCTACCTCAGGTAATCCCTCAATCCAATCCCTCAGTTTTGCGTTCTGTCATTCTTCCTTCAACCCCCTTCCTCGTGTCTGTTGTTCTCACTCCTTTAATTTCCTGGCAGCGCAGAGCTTGCTCAAGGGCACGGAGACAGTTATGAATTACAAACACGATGATGCCTTCAGGAAACATCTTGTGAGGAACTTTAGAACATGACGTCACAGCTGTCTTTTGAAATGGCAGCGGTGGCAAGAGGCTGAAAAGCTCAACAAGTTATGGAAATGCGTGTCACACACATGACTGTCTTTTTGAACTCATGGGCTATGGGCTTAATTAGATGATGTGATTTGTATAAAGAGAAGTTAATCTTGTTAACAGCTGAAACAGTTCAGTAAACACTTTAATTTCTCTGCACACCATCTGATTTTGCATCCCGGGAAGTATTTGTATGTAATTTATTTTCACCAAAAGATGAGAATCTGCCTGATCACAGTGAGAAAAAGCCAGTGCAACAGTTGTGTCATGGTGGAGCCTGCTTAAATAACCCAGTACTCTAAATTTAGAAGTCGTATGTTCACGGCATGGACACGTTTCTGCCACACTGCTAAGTCCGGGGATCAAGTTGGACTTCTTTGACTGTAGTGTATTTCAAACAAATGAAAAACACTCTGTCTTTTTGGCACAGGCAGAGGATTGCTAAATGCTCTGGTGTGGGTGTTCTGTGTACATTAAATGAATCAGCTGTGAAAAGTGATCCACGTTCTTCCGGACTGCAAAACCCTGCCCTAAACATAACACACGCATAACACATTGCTTTCATAAATACCCAGTTACTGGACCTTTATTAGTGCCGTCTATCTACCTCCATCATTGCTGTATTTGTGTCTGTGTTGCAGTGCAAACACTTTGTTGCCCTCACGCCTTGAACTAATTCACCGCCCGACCTCTCAGCACATTCACACTTGCACATAGTCACTCTCTTCCGGTGCTTCCACCCCCAGCAGGTGACAATTGAAGGGTATTTGGTCGTTTCCCACATAGCTGAGGTCTTAGTATGGGGAACAGACAGTGTCTAAAAGAACAGCACGATGCCTCCACAATTAAATTTTTGGTTCGACATATTGATTGTTTTTCACATGAAGCCATGTCTGCACAACAGAAGCATGAATGTGTAAGCCTGGAATTATGTGAAAATGCAATTATTAATCATTTTGACTCAATGATTAATTAATTTGAATTAATTCGTACTCCACTTCCCTTCTGCTGTACAAGTATTTTTTTTCTTTCATCTTCCACTGCATGGGAATTTTCATCGTTTGGTATGTTCACCTGTTTTTGTGAGATAATCTGACTGCTGGTTTGTATTGTTTTTCAGTACTGCTTGCACTCTGCTGGCAGTCCTACCTTCCTCTGTCAGACTCCTGACGAAGCCCACCTTCTGGCAGTTTAAACTGGCCTTGGTAAGCAGCATCTAAAACAACAGCAAGCTGAATGTACAGACGCTCCTGGTTTACTCACATGCAGGCTCAATTTCAACAGTTTAATAGCTATAATGTGTTCATGATTTCACCGTCTTGTCTTAAATAATGCCAAATAATTAAAATGTAAACATTGATGCTTCTGTTCGTACATATTCTTAGTGACAATAATGCTATCCAGTGTTTTTTCTTCGTATAACAAATAAAAATAATATATAATTTCAATGTCACCTTTAGGTTAATTCCTCTCTGGCATTCTTTCTCTTCTCCTATCAAGTCCACGAGAAGTCCATCCTCTTGGCTGCCTTGTAAGTACAGAGGTAATAACAGTAACTTCTTGAGATTTTGTCCCAATGGGTGTCAATATGTGACATTTCTGCCCGCAAAGGAGCCATTCATGTTCCCCACCTTTATATCCTGCAGGTTGTTAATGAATTTAATACATGTGCACTCTAGTAGTGACATCATCCTCCTGCACAGGAACAACCTATTTAAGTACAAACGTGCCAACTGAGGGGTTATTCACCTCTGTCATGATATGTGCTGGTGTGTGTCAGAGTTGGGTTATATTTATCACTAAATGAAGCATGTGCACACATGAGCATGAAGATGTGCATGTTGGTGTGATTTACTATCATTTACCTCCATATGTACAACGCTGCTATAGGTACGGGTGAAGTCTGGTATAGATTCGACAGCGAGGGATTAGGTTCCTAGATCTGGGCTCATCTATTAATCTAGATTAGAGTAGATTGTTGCTTTATTAACTATTGAGTTATATCTCCCACCTGTCCCGCTGAATCAATCAGTAATGCATGTCCAGGGATTAGGAAAGAATGGCAGGCGGCAGCTCGGGGCGTTGTTTGCGCAGGATCAATTATTGGGCTGTAACAGGATCGCCAATGAGCTCTGGCTGTAATTATGGGCTCAGGGACCGGTGGAAAGTGTCCCCCATGGAGAACAGAGCACAACTAGTGCTGGCTAGCAATGATGCAGGCAACCAGGTTCAGCTGACAACAAGCCCTTCGCCACACAGACACACACACATAGGTGCCAAGTCATAATATCAACACTGTTACTTCTTGGCAGAACATTTTCAGGTCTTTGTTGAAATTGAAATATCATTTCAAGTAAAAGTTGAATTTCTAAGCACAGCAGTTGATAGTTTTCTTGCACCCTATTTGCCAGTGAAGTCATATTTAAAGAAAGCTATAAAATAATTTAGCACCACAAACACTCGACTGCCTCCAGAGAGAGACTGTCAGTCAACTAATGTGGATGTCCTATCAGGTTAACTGATATCAGTTCACATGGAGCTCTGATCCAGCATGGCCTCACTTACTGTAAAATATTATTTAGCGGTACTGGAGAGTGTGTTTAACAGTGAGTATTGATCTCTGATCTGTTTTTAGGCCTGTCTGCCTCCTGCTGAATGATCTCCCATTGATGAGTATTTGGTTCCTGCTGGTCTCTACATTCAGGTAAGAATATGTGGAGGAAAACATTATTATCATTATTATTATTATTATTATTATTAATAAGTAATCGTTTATATGGCAAAGTAATGAAAAAAGGTTGCACATTGACAGTTGGAGAAGCTCTAACTTTTGCTGTAAAACTCAGTGGTTCCTTCTTTGTCACATGTTCCGTCCTTCTGCCCAGTTTTATGGAAATCGGTGAAGTAGTTTCTGCGTAATTGACAAAAATGGTCTCTCAATGTTCCACCTCTTTATTCCGATCCACTTCAAAACTTAATGGGTTCCTCCCCGCCACATGGCCAACCCTCCCACCAAGTTTCACGATATTCCATGAAGTAGTTTTTGTGTAATCCCGCTAAAGACAGACAAACAAAAACAAAAATAGTAAGGTAAAAATGGACCAGTGAGATGTCCCAGTGGCTAACATGCCATGTACCACGTAACTCAAGTCTCCAGGGTTTGAACTTTCCATTTTACTGTCTTCCCTCTTTATTTTTCTCAGTCTTTTCTTTCTCTCTATCAAATGAGAAACAGCCATTGACATAATCCTTAAAAAGCTATAACGATCTATGATATGGGTTGAGCCAAGAACCATGAATGGAAGAGACAAGTAGTGCTACAAGTGTTGTGTCTAACTTTCACCAGCTGTTGTTAAATTCTTCCGGCAGCACTAATTGTTGTGGATGTGGTTTAGTATAAGGGTATCTGGGGATTACATGGCATAGTCAGCATGCCTCCTGTCTAAGTGTGCCTTGTGTAGGGACAGGAGGTCATTCTGTAGCTGCTTCCCTGTACAGTCTAACTTCACATTATCTGCAACCTCTATTGACTCTGCCATTAAAAAAAAAATACATCTTTTGTTGGCTGAATGCATGCTTAACCATAGCAATTATAGGAGGACAGAATGCAGCCAGTCTGCTTAAATTGACTAAGTATGTATTTCCAAATGGTTGACCATTTATCTGCTGAATGGAGCTTTTTTGTTGGAGTAAAAATCAGAATGAGTGGTTTGTTGTGAATGGATAGGTTTTTATAAGCTGGGGTGACATGCGATTTACTATGAGTCAACTGTTGTTCTTGTCCATGCCCCTCTGCTAAACTAAGATAAGCTTGGTATTAACGTCATGAGCCATCTTTCCCTAGAGGACAGGCAAACTCGTGCAAGCCTGCTGGGTAAAAGCAATGCAGTTAAGTGTTGTCTTTTTCTCTGCAAACACGATACTGAAATGAACGATGCATTAAAAATCCTATTACCTTCATGCTATCGGTTTATATTTCTGTATTCTGTTGTAAAATCTGTATCAAAGCTGCATAATCCGTGGAAAAAGTCTTGCTTCAATTCCTGCATAATCTGTTTAGTCGCTATGAATTGCTTTGTTTTTTGTTATTATACATTCAGACAAAGAGGTCAGCAAAAATGTTTAAATTGTAATCTGTAAAAATACACAATTGTTCTTGTCCCTCTGTGCAGCATGGTGCCTCTGTTTATGAAGGACGGTCTGCTGGCGCCCTATGCTGTGACCTCGGTTGCCTTCCTCTTCTTCACCATCTATTTACTGTCTGCACTGGAGCACTGTTCAGAGGAAGAGCTGAGGTTGGAAGCCTACCACAAGCTGTTTTTCTGCCTACCTAAACTGGACTTGGCCTGTATCGTAAAATGGAAGGTCAGTGTGGTCCAAGTCCTGGTACAATACCAACCACTGATTTTGTGATTTCCTGGGTCAAACGACATCTTTGTTGCGGCCAGGCCACATTTGGCTGTCAAGTAAATCAAGATTTTTAGATACATAAGACATATAAAATAACTTTTTCATAAGTTAATGGTGATGATGCAAAGGTTTTATGTAACCAATATATATCTCAAATGTTTTTTCTTTTTCAACTAAGCCTGCTTTTGATCACCTTTAGACCAGCAAATGAACTCCTTAGGGATTATGTGTAGACAAAAAAAAGTGTTATTCTGATTTAAGAGACATGTTGTACAATATCAATGTCCTCAGCCCTGCAGCATGTGAAAGATGAATTCATAACATTAAAGTGTATATTAACTTAGTATTAATGTGATTATATGCTGGTATCAAGTCACATCCTGCAGGTGGAGCTGCGAAGTTCTGCATTAACAGAGATTCTTACAGGAAGCGGGAGCTTTGTGTCACTGTGGCTGCAGCTCTAATTGGTTGCGACAGACTAAAGGTCAGGCAGATTATTCAGACCGTTATGAAAGGCGATGTTGCATGTCTTTATCTCGGTTTTCATCAACACAAACAGACTGCAAACACACAAGAAATTCAAAGCAGCTATGTGTAGAATCTATAATAATAAACGAGGTCAGTTGTGACGTGAGTTCCTCGGATTTTCTGACCCGACACACAAAGGCTTTACGTTTTACACAGTGGCCTTTTACTTATGCTGTGGCTCATGTTCAAAGCACTATACTAAGAAGTGCTAGTCATGTTGCTGCTTGATTCAGTTAATAGTTCATGTCTCCTTTTGTATATATGGTGGGAGGAGGATGTACTGCTGATGCATTTGTAATAAGAAGGGTGCTGTTTTCAGGATCCCAGATGGTCCCGCGCTTTAAAAATGGCACTAGACCCGAATTGCAACTGTGTGAGAAGATATATCCATCTGTGTAAATAGGATCATGTGCCGCTGTAAGCTGTGTTAGCTGTCTAGGGACGGAAGATGTTGCCAACCAAAGAATAATTTATCACTTATTTAAGTTTCCACCGCATCTGAAGTGGCAGCACCGGCAACCCCTTAGCGACAGGGGCACCGGTAGGGTGTCAGAGATTAAGAGGTGGTGTCTTTTTATAGCGCGTGTCATTAACACAGGTTTGCCTAGATATTTATTTACACAAGCAGAATAAATAGCGAGCCCCAATGTAAGTGGTAAGGTTTCATGGGTTTGTGGTGGCAGGGAGATGTTTCTCACCTTTATAGCACCTCTAAAATGACCAATTTGATGAAAGTCACCCAGTGATAAATATGTAATGTGATTTGAGAGCTCGGTCAAATGAAACCATTCATTGGTTCTGTATTATAGTTGCACTTAAAATTAAGGGTTAGGCTAACAGTTTGTTCTTAGCCAGAGGTGCCCAGTCTTTCCAATGTTTTACAAGGAACGGTTTCTGGTATGGACTGTCATTTAAGTCATCAGAAAGAAGTAGTTTCAACACTGGAGTTGTTTATGTTGGGATATTTCAGCTGAGAGAAGCTCAGATGGAGTAAATTTTACCCCTTAGAATAAACCAAATAATCTCAACTCCCATATTCAACCACATGTCACGGCTTTCTTCATGGAGATGGCGTACTTGAGAGACAGGAGTTATCATCTCTCCCTTTCACACATGACTACCTGTCATCACGTAAATGAGGTTCCACACTTTGTTCACATGATGACAGCTGATAAAACTCAATATCTGTTGAAAAGTGAGATGTGGCTAAAAGCTTGCAAGTTGAGTGAGAGTGAGATTTCATGGTGAAGCTAATATACGTTTCATCTCTCCTTGTACGGAGCTCTAAATTAGCACCACAGCTATTTCACCTCATCCCGGGTTTGTCCAGTCTTTTTAGCATTTTCATTATGAGCTCAACACACAGATGATGCCCCTGTTCTCATTTCAATCAGTTGATAACAGGACTTCACAGTGTGCTCATTTGCAGTAGTCACATTGCAGTACATGCAATGTGAACAGAAAAGAAAAAAAGAAAAAAAAGATCTATCAACACGAGAGACCATACGTCAGTTTGGTAAGAAGTGGTCAGGAAATGAAATTTGTACCCAGCACAGGAAGTTGTGGGAAAAGACATAACATCAATAACAGGACAAAAATAAACACTAAGCAAAAATGAATTTGAATAATGTAGAAGTCTTTTTCACCAAAGCAGTTACCATCACCAAAAATGTGCTTCATCCGATTTTGATAGTTACCAATGATTTGAAGTTGAAATGTTTGATGTCGGTGGTAAAACATAGAAAGCCGATCCAAATGAACACTTTCTTAAGAGAACAAAAAAAAAACAAAGAAACATGGCTGTTTCTTAACTTTCACAGCATGTTCACTTTTCCAAGCTTTTCCAATATCTTGCTGCCCTAATTCATAATCCCACTGTCTCTGTTACAGTTCTACATCAGTGTAGCAGCCATGGCTGGTCTGAGCGCCGTGAACGTAGCTCTGGTTCCTCCACCACACCTACCTGACCTGTTTCCTGTGTTGGTGTCGACGACCGCTTTCCTGCACTTCTTGGGAACATTTTTATATTTCAACATTGTCCAGTTCAGCACGCCACCAAGCAGAAAGAACCACAAGAAGAACATCTGAATGGTGCCAAATGTAGCATTATACATGACACACACACACACACACACACATCAGGAAAGCCAATGTCACACCATGGGGCATGTCTGCTCTTATGAGGGCATGAGGGCTTTCACTTGTGCTACCAGTGCAAATGGCACAAATGTAAAGCTGCTACAATCAATCAGTCAAAAGAAAATTAATTGTCAATAATTTTTATATGAATCATTTTAGTAAGTTTCTTCCCAAATTAGTTTTCTGCTTTTTCTCCTCTTGCATTGCAGTACATTGAATATCTTTGAGTTTTACGCTCAGCCAAAGCAATTTTCACAGTATTCTCTATTTTTATACATCAAACCATTAATTGAGAGGTTTAATTGAAAAATAAAATTGTCAATTCCAGCTTTACACACATGCTTCTTAAAGCATGTTGTCGGGTAAAAAGAAAAAAAAAAGTCACACTACAAAACAGCAACTCAGAGGAGACGTGACATCATGCGAAAGGAGAAGGTAGTGTTATTTCTCCAGTTTGGACCAAATAAATTTATAAAATCTACCCTCTTTGTGCTTTTTTTTTTTTTTTTTTTACTTGGACCAATGAACCTTCACTTCAAACTACAAACTACAGCACTGCTGGCTGGTCTCACAAGTGCAACTAAGATAAGTGTGTAGCCATTACGCCGTGCTTTAATGGTCATTGTGGCCACAATATAATAGGAACACCTCCTCATAGTCTAAATATAACAGAAGTGTTGAATTTGTTTAGTTTAATAGATGGTGGTGGTGCTAGACTTTTGATATTCTAAGATGTTCCTGTTATTTTGTCTTTCCTTATTGCCTCTTCTGTGGCTTGTGTTTAAAACGTATACTTGATGGCACTGGGCTCAGGTCTGGTAGTAACGGCTGTCATTATCATTATGTGAACTTTTTATTATGATTTTTTTTTTAACAGCTTTATACTGTATATTTTTATCCATCATTGAAGTTATGTTGTACAAACGTAGTTTTTGTGAAAATAAATACAATTTCTCAATGACCTCAAGTGAGCATCGGTTTTATTGCCAAATTTGCGAAATGATTAGATTTTGAGCAGCTTCATATAAACTGTCTACATTTACCAAGTAGTCTGCTAAATCACCCCCAACAGTCTGGCAGAGACAGAGCCAATAATTGGACAGAAATTATATCTTCCAAAGCTTTTACTCAACATCATTAAATATTCATTACAAGTCCGAGATACAACACAGTCCTACACAAAAGACGTGTTCATTTAAAACCAAACCAGTGACAGGACAGGCCTTAAAAAGAGATGATGGAAGGTGACATATCTGAACATAATGCTATAAAGTTGAAATACCACAGAAAAAGGTACAAGCAATTTCTTTCTCCAATCTCTGAGCCAGTTAATGATGGGCATAAAAAAGCCCATTACAACTATAAATGTTATCAGGTCAGTGAGGGTTGCCTGTGCATCTGAGGCTCCAGGCCGGTAGCCAATAAAGGGGCACAAGGACAAATAGGAGCCAAAGATCTGAGGCAATGGTTTCTAAAATGGAACCTGAACACCAGGGGCCAGTTAGAGTTGGTGTGAAAGATGCTGGTTTGCACTTTTACTACTCGTTTGTATAAGGTCATGTTAATTCATTTAGAAAGATGTGAGGAAAAATAAGTCCCACCGCTGAAATGGGAGGCTGAATTAATGATAGTGAATTAATAGTATAATACAGGTAAGCTAATAATGCTGAAATAAAATATATCCAAAAGCAAACCATACAAAACCATCATTTGTGATCCACTTTATTAAAATAAATAGTGTTAAAAAGATTACTTGAATAACTCATGACAAGAAAGTGATATTTCCATGACAACTGGGCAAAACCAACAAAACAAAAATCAGCTATGTCAATATCTTTGGGTTTTTGTCTGTAGGAATGATAAAATTAAGATTAACTGAGGAAGAATCAAAAGATTAATTGCTTGAAATTAAGCATTAGTTGCAGTTTAACTCATATTTACAAGTAAAGTAATAAGCATCCCACTCCCAGTCAGAACAGTAGCAATAAAGCTATAAAATACACTCAATGAAGCAAACAGCCTTCTCTGGCTGTGTTTACACTGCTCTGTTGTAACTGATTTGAAACAGATTAAGTTTTGCAATTGGAAACTGGTATATAAATGTCACATTCAACCATTTCAAGTTGATAAAGTATCCAGTTCATGTGCTACAAGTGTTTTTATGCCCCCGCCAAAGGGGCATATAGGGTTACCCTTGTCCGTCCTAAACGTATGTAACGTGGGAATAGTCTATCCACATCTCAAAAACTGCTGGACAGAAATTTCACACATGCTTTGTTGGGGGCCATACAGGTGTGCATCTCATAACTGGTTTCTTCAATTTGCTTGTTTTTGCATTTTTAGGCACATTTGAACTTTGACGCTTTTTATGTAATTTTGGTCACATTCAGGGTTTTTTCCAGTAGCGGAGGCATCTAAGTTTTGTACTTTGAAATGAAATAATTACACGCCAGAGAGTGAGCCTTTTTCCATTTGAATTCATGGGCAGGTAAAGTAAGTAGGGACTGTACTCTCATAACTAAAAATCTGTGCTAGTGGGAGATGAAAAAAAACCTCCCTAAGGGATGCCAGAGTGTTAAACTTCATTGTTACAAGAAGCAAGAAGGGGAGCTAACAATTTTAGATCCCAACACACCGTGGAAACCAGTGGTATTGATAAGAGATTTGTGATGAATCAGGGGTGGTACGGGGGTATTAAAAGCATCAGGGATCAGTCCATCAATCTCCAAAGGGGCTTGTATGAAAACATTAGTTTTGTTTATGGGTGTGCCGGCTTTGTCCTTCACGTTGCCTCTCAGGGTGATAAAGTGAGAGCTACACAATCCACCTTAGGCAGAAATAGGAAATGTTGCTGTGAACACCAGCTGTTGCTTAGGTCGACTCTGGCAGTGAGAGGCCTCGGCCTTCCCATGCACTGCCAAATAAAGAGACTACTGTGTTGTGTAAGACAGTGTGCCCCTCCCCACCTTTACTTTTTAAATGTGTTAAACTGCACAGGTGGGGAGGATTGCATAGTTTTTTGCCATAAAGGGGAAGAGGGTTGCCATCTGAAAGAACATTATTTGCACAGCGTTGCAGCATTGTGGTTAATGCAGGATCAACATTTGTCAGCTGCCAGGCAGAGGCTCCGGCTAACATGTCAGAGGATTCGCTCCCACCGTTTCAGACACTTCTCCCGCAAATGAGTGACGGCTTCCAAGACATTTCAGCCTCACAGCTGACAGCACAGATTCCACATTCATCTCCTGCCTTATCTCCGCGGGATCATGCGCACAGAGGTGAAGAGCAATTCCGTTAGCTGTCAACAGCCGAGATGCCTCGCTGACAAAAACCTGGGGAATATGGGAGAGGAAAACATGATTGTAACCCCACTGGCACCTTGTGATATTACACACACCACAGTCACTGTCAAGACTGAACGTTCACAAAGAAGAGGGTTAACAGGAGGAGTGTTTTCCACAAACCAAAATGATCTGTTGATAAATCAAGATGTATGGAAATGGATTTGTGTCAGTTTTTAAACTAGAATTTGTAATTCATTTCACGTTAAAGAAAATAGTTGAAGTTAGAGTTGAAGTGGATTATTGTACCTTAGCCCATAATGGATTTCAGAAACTCGTAGGAGCTACCGACGTTCACATTTCCTAAAAAGGAGACAATGAAACCTAGAGTCAAGCATTTACAGATAAGTATGAGAGTTTCTTTAAAAAGGCTTAGAATTCAAAAATCTAGGTGATGCTCAAGGCAAAACAAGTGGCAGAAAAATCCAGAAAATCAGAGACAAATAGCATGAACCAATGTGTAACTAAATGTAAAGTCAACTCCAAACTTAAAACCTCATACTTTGATAATTAGGGTTTTCATTCAACACTCCATCATACTTTCTTATTTAAAAAAGGCACTTATTTGCTTGCTATGTTAATATAAAAAAAAAAATTTTAAAACATGGAAGGATCTTTTTTGCACCCTAAGATGAAATGCAATTCACTAAATCAGAAATCACGCCTGAAAAGACTGCATACTCTGCAAACCACATTGTCGATCGAAGGCCTCTGGCCTCACTTGGACCAAAACAGCCTAATATACAACTCCCCCCTTTAATTGCAACGGTGTGTTCAATCAGAAAGCATAAAACACCCGGTGGTTAGGTGGCGTCTGTCTGTGAGACCTGCTAGGATTGATGTGCCAGAGTCTGAGAGCCGCCTGGGCCGACAGCCCACGACCTGCGACGCAGCCCCACCACTTTTATGACATCTTAAGGAACCTTCTTCATGCAGCCCATTACTGCCATCAAACAAATCTTCCCCAACGTGGGCTCGTCTATGGCCTGATCAATTTTTACACTGCTGAGCCTTCTCCTTTCCCCTCATTTTGTCATCTCAAAATTCATATTATATAGGATTTTCTTATGGGAAAAACTGCAATAAAAATACGTTACCACCCTAAATGTGTTCAAGTCAGTACTTAGCTGTTGCTTAAAAGCTTCGGAGAAAATAAAATTTGCTTCTGTAGTAAGCAGAACTGTTTAAATGTTATTTATTTTTATGTCCCTAAGAAAATATATTGTGAAGTGCAGCATTGATTTAGAACATAACCATGTCTCGATACAGGTTGGAGGCGCTGAATTTATGAATCCTTTGCACAACTCCTTTAATTGAATTTTCCAAATCTCACACCACACACAAATAATCAATAGCTACTGCTGAGGGAAACTCGCCCTAGAATTATTAGGACCGTTCTTTTTCAATTTCAAAGTCATCAGCACATACAGACGCTTCGGGTATTTGCAATGCCGCGACTACACCAAGAGAATTTATGCTTGCCCCTAAGCCTGATTGCTTACCTAGAGCAACTTCCTTAGAATGCTTACTCAAACTTTTGTTAACCTTAAAGGACAGTCGTAAGCGCTTCTTACAACCGCACTCTCGCTCAGAGGGAAGGTGTAGTTTTAACTACCACAGCGTGAGGCCTACAGCGGAGATGACAAGGCAGGAAAAAGGGGGAAGAGGGAAAGAAAGTGGTCTGGAAGAAGACATAGGAGAAGTGGGATCAGGAGGTTTAAATGTCCTCATGGATTCAGTCAGCTGCCTTGGCAGGGTAGAGGTGCCGGAGGCTTGGCACCTGAGGGGAGAGCCTGGGGTACAGCATCTGAACATGAAGAAAGGGCTCTACGTGGTGTGTAGTGGCTACCATGCAAGGTTTGCTTTACTATGCATCGAAGTGCAGAGAATATACAGGGCTAGTTTAAGCACATCTATGCAATTACAAATGAAATGACACATTTTCTTCTTTTTACCATTTACCATTATATGAATAGTCTGTATATCTGCTACAGTCATGTGCTACTATTGTCTGCACACTTGCCTCCCCGCTCCAGATCTCCCAGTGGAAAGGGAACAAATAGCAATTTTTTTTTTTTATTTTAAAAAACTTTTTATATAACATGCGATAAAGATTTGAATTGTGGTCTTTATTTGAGAGAAAGCACGTTTGTTGCTACACTTCAACACCAGCAATATAATAGTGTGCACAAAAATTTGGATTCGATTGTGAATAGTTAAATAAATTTAAAAACTGTGACCTAAACCATAATCTTATCAGCATGGCTGATGTAATGACGTGAATTGCTTGGTCACTTCTAATCATGCTGCGGCCCCTAAAGTATCCTGAGATGCATCAGTGCAGTTCGGCAAAGACTTCAAGATGACAGATAGAGTTGTGCCCTCGTACAAAGTGCCCTTTAGCTGCTCCACCATGTCACTGAGTTAAGCAAGTGCACTTCTAAGTTGAATGTCCTCATCACAGGTCTTCCTGTAAAGAGTAGTCAGGATATTATCATTTAAAAGTTGACTCTGGCTCTACTGAGAAAGGAGTCTAAAGTGGAAAATAGCAGATGTGGCAGGGGGATTAGTCAAATCCATATTCACCATATACTTATAGAATAGGCCTTCATTGTAGTACATCAATATGCCCGTAAAATATAATACTTTTTAAAGATAAATATATCAATAAACCCTTTTTAATCATACTTTTGCATTCAAAACTTTGATACATTACACTGAACATAAGTATACATACATATATACATACAATGTCACAATCCTATGTCATCATAACATCGTCCATCTTTCCAAAGAGTTCCTTACGCTCCCCTCCCACACAGGCAGCACAAGGGCCCGAAGCCCGAGGGCCATAGCAGCGAATCTAAACAAACATTTTACACTAGAGCAGAATCATGCTTCAAGAGGCCATCAACATCATCTGCCTGGATTTCATGCTCCCGGCAGATATAGGCCAGAACTCTTCAGCAGCTTTGAATAACAGTTTGTTTTCTTAAAATGTGTGTCTCAGTGCACATAGAGGGCCCATTCTCTCCCACAGCTATCTGCCTTAACATTGTGAAGTCTGTTTTTGTAAGGAGGCTTATGCAAAACTGATAAATTTTACGCATCCACCATGTGACAAAAATGTGACATTCCTGTGGTGTGGATCCACAATACATCATGTATTTTCAGCTCCCTTACTGGAACTAATTAAAACAATTTCTAATAACCTTATCAGAAAACAAGCTTGCCTCCTGACAATAACCCCTATTACATTGTACAAAAGTTGTCATTGTGTGATTGGATCACAAGAATTGCTCTGCTGCAGGCATCAAATGTGCCTAACATAATCAAATTAATTATTTCACTAGTAAATCAACTGACCTGTTTGCGCAGCCATAACAAAATGTTTTCCTCTAAAGGTCGCAGAGCACACGGTTGTCTGAACAACTGACACAAGCATCCATTGATGCTGTTAATGTTAAATAGCAAAGCAGATGAAGGAGAAAGCTAATTAAATAGTGACTAAGACTTTGTCCATGAACAAGACTTATTACCCTTAAATTTTGTTGGCAAATGTAGTAAATCAAGATGCTGATTGAACATGATTATTACACAGGTGTGCGTCGAGATGGTCACAATGAAAGGCCACTCTGAAATGGGCAGTTGTATCACACGACATAATGCTACAGATGTCACAAGTTTCCAGGGAGCATGCTATTGGCATGCTGACTGCAGGAACGCCCACCAGAGCTGTTGCCCATGAATTGAATGTTCAATTTCTCTACCATAAGCCCAGGACCCCCACATCCGGCTTCTCCACCTGTGAGGTCGTCTGAGACCAGCCACCCAGACAGCTGAGGCAACAGTCGGTTTGCATAATCTAGGAATCGCAGCACAGACTGTCAGGGAAGCTCACCTGCATGCACATCGTCCTCACCGGGGTCTTAACCTGGCTGCAGTTTGTCGTCATGACTGCCTTCAGTGGGCGAATTCTCGTCTTCGATGGCGTCTGGCACATTGAAGAAGCGTTTTCTTCACAAATGAAGCCCAGTTTACACTGCACCAGGGCAAGAGGTTTACTGGTGCCAATGTTGCGAAAAGAGTGGCCCATGGTGGCGGTGGGGTCATGGTATAATTGACAAAGAACACAGGTGCATTTTGTTGACGGCAATGTGAATGCACTGGCAGCATGAGGAGATCCTGAGGTCCACTGTCGTTCCATTTGTCCACCACCATCCCCTCATGTTGCAGTATGATGGTCCACAGCCCCATGTTGCAAGGACCTTTACACAATTCCTGGAAACAGCACCCCAGTTCTTACATGGCCTGCATACTCCCAAGTGTCTGGTGTCTGGATTGGCATCTACGGCCAGCCTGTTCCAACTGCTGCAAATATCCAGCAGCTTCACGCAGCCAGTGAAGAGTGGACAAAAAACCTTCACAGGCCACAATCAACAACCTGATCAGCACAATGTGAAGGAGATGTGTCGCTCTGCAAAAGGCAAATGGTGCTCACACCAGATACTGACTGGTCCTTAAAAGATGCTGCATATCTGTATATGCCCTAGTCATGTGAGATCGATATTGCTGTGCCTATTAAATGTCTTTTTAAACTGTACATTGTAGAGTGGCCTTTTGCTGTGAGCAACACAAGGCACACCTGTGCCATAATGATGCTTTTTAATCAGAATCTTGATATGCTACAACTGCCTGGTGGATGGATTATCCCGATCGAGGGCAAATGCTCACCAACATGGATTTAAACAAATTTGTGGACAAAATTTGATGGGAATAAGCCTTTTGTATGCATCGACAAAGTCTTAGATCTTTTATTTCAACTTACGAAAAATGGGAGCAAAAACAAGAAAGAAAGGTCACAATCACAACTGTCTCATTGGAATGGTTACTGAAGGATGTCATTGAAAAATAATGACACACAAAAACAGAATTGATATCAGCAAAAACATAAGAGACACTGGTGTTATATCCTGAACATACCTTAAGGTGGATGTCCATGAAAAAAAATCCCAAATATTCAAGTTATCCACTCACCTCTACTTAGCATAAAACCTCTCAGTGATCAAGGTAATAATATCCCAGTAATAAGTGTATTTATCTTGATGGCGTAGAAGCATAATAGCATATGAATGTTAAACAATAAATGAATGTTTACTCTGACACGGTGTTATGTACGATATATTCATTAGAAGATACATTACCTTGACCCGAATGCTTGGGGTCTTTATTTTCTTTCAAAGATGATTCTACGCTTGATGCTGTAAAGACACAAATGGGATCACCATTAATCTAAAAGGGTGAACAAAAAGAGAGCCTAACCCAAAATTAGGGCTTTCTTGGTGGTACCATAAATAACTTCAAAAAGAACATAAATCTTACTTTGTGTAATTTAAAGCCACTTTGGTCAGTCAGAAAGTGCAACAAAAGAAATTCAACCTCAGTTTTTCTAACTGACTTTCAAAATAATTTTTTATCAGCGTTTTGTTGATTTGCGCACTCACTCAGCTCCCTGTGTCTCTTAAGCTCAGCCCTCAGGTCAGGAGAAGATCCACTGAGGAAGCGTCCTAGTTCACTGCTGCCATCTGCTGACTAATCAAAATACAAGCTCAAGGAGATGAAAGGAAACCACAGAAATCTGAACAATGTACAGGAAATAGTGGGAAAGAGAAAAGATAGCTCACAGCATTAGAAATTAATGAAGAAAGTTAAATAAAAACTGTGTAGTCAGAAAGGAAAAGCCATGTCAAAAGTGAATATTCAGACATTTCCACCTATTGTTAAGATTTAAGACCAAAGAGAGAGTCTTGCTCACGAATATTTCCTCCAGCTCTCTCCTGGCCTTGATGAATGCATCCACTGATTGTTCCAGCTTAGATCTGAAGGAGTCCAATCTGGTCGAAGCAGAAGAGAGCGGGATGACATGTTCACAAGACTTCCCATTTTAATTTGAACAGTGTGAATCATTTGAATAAATAGTATACTGTAATATGGAAATTTAAAAGATATATCTTAAAGGAATACACATAGCTACTAATACTGACTAATTTTAAGTGTTTGTTATACACTGATCAGTAGCTAGAGGGTTAAGAGTACGTAACTGGTGGAGTCTGGATAAGCCCAAGGAGAAATTTAAAACCACATGGATAATTCAAAATAATTGGTGTGCGTTTTTTAGTCTGGCTATTTGAGGATCTACTTTTTCCCTCCAAATACCATCACAATTATTTTAAAATTTACAACAACTTAAAACACTGTAAGTGTTATGAATGTGCTGTAAACCGATCTCATGGAACGTATTAGTGACGGCACTATAAAATTAAAAACTAATGCTTGTCTTGATAGATGGCCCAGACACCAAATGTCTGCCTTCACTGAGGAAATGGCTCTTGTGTTAAGTGACTCTTACACAACTATTTTTAGTGCTATGTAAATCATTGATAATTTGGCCACTGATGGATATCCGTCATTCCGTGTCTCCTGTCATTAAAGTCTGATATGTCATGATGTCCATCAGGAAAGCGTGGCAATTGAAATATAGCGACTCATAAAAGGGAGTTCTCTGTAACCCTTTAATTCTGTGCTCTGCTTTAGCTCCCCAAACTTAATTTGTAGTCTACAATGTAAGCAATTCATTACAATAATTGTCTAAAATATGCGAAACGCAAAAAGCTGTGAAATATATACTCACTTTTCCAACTCTGTCTGTGGGACCTCTTGTTCATGTCTTGTGACTTTGGTCTTGCCTGTTGATTAAGCCCCACAGCCTTAATAAAACAATCTGGAGTACACTGGAATATATGCAAATTACTGCTGCTTTGTGGACTGACAAGGGAGCAGTCTCAATTACCATGCAAGGATTACAATGCAAACAGTATTACTTCAATTTAAAGTCATGATCTACATCTTAAAAAATGACCTTTTCAGAATACAAAATCCCAGTTCTAAGATCTAAAATGCATTTGTAGAGTTTTGTCATTTCTGGGGTGGATGCAGAATGAAGCTTGTGATTTGAGGTCATTTGTCTAGCAGTTCAATTTTGCAGTTATCTTAATAGTGGACGGTCATGAAAGCAAAACTATAGGATGATCAAAATCTCTGAATGTGAAGTCAGCAGTCCCAACCATCAATTAACAAACATTTAAAAGAAAACGGGAAACAGGTGAGAATACAGGACAGAACAATAAAGCGATTATTAAATTGAAGGGCACTCCGTCCGCCAAGGCCCAACAGTCCAAGTTTCATGAAAATCTGTCAAGTTGCTTATGTGTAATTGATAAAAATGCTTAAAAAATCCCTTGCAATGGTTCATAGATCTGCTACTTTATCTGGATCCACTCCAAAATTGAATGGGTTCTTCCCAGCTTCATGTATGGACACTATTTAAATTAATTTGTTCTGCTTCTATGTGTAGCTCATGATTCTGTGAGTTTGTAACATATTTTGGCACATAGTAAACTGACATTTTTTCAGGGATCTGCAAAGACATTTGACAACATACCTGATGGACAGCTTGCAGTCCCACCAAAAGGTACACAGTTTCTTGAAGGTACTGGTATTTTGGAGGATGACTGCTATTGAGGACAGAAAGATGACAAAATTTGACAGAAACATGCCATTGGAAGTGACATTTATGCTTCAAAACATGTTGTACACAGAAACGAGAAAGCAGTATGTGATTTTCAATACACCTGGAATGAGGACCATCTAATTACTTACATGATGAGTATTGTGCGTGCCTGCAGCTTTTCTCACACTGTTAAAAAATTTAGGTTAAAAAAGTCATCGTGGTTAATTTTCCACTTTCATTTTGAGGACGTTGCAACATTAAAACACAATAATTTCATGGGAATAATACAATGTCAGACACCACAGGAGGTTATTTGATTTTTATTTGATTTTTCGTTTTAAAATACAAAAGCCAATATTGAAAAACAATGCGTTTTTTTCTTTTCGTAACCAAAAAGGGAGAAGAGAAATGTAAAACAAAACGATTTGATTTTCATTTTCTGTTTTGAATATGAAAAAAATAAAATCACTAGAAAACGTAAACAACTGTTGTTGTTGTTTTTCGTTTTCAGGGACCGGATGCGGTCATCTGGCTATAAAACAAGAGTGCCAAATGCTAATGTGGGACTACCCATAGAGGTAAAAAAACAACAACAACAAAAAACAAAACACCTCTATGGGATTACCGGTGTGCCAGAGGTGCTTTATGAATGAAATTAAACATTTTTCTGCATAGGATAATGCTCAGTGTTCTTGTAGTAGAATGCTCAATGTTCTCATGGAAGAATGTTTAGTGTTCTCATGCTAGAATGTTCAGAGTTCCGTTGTAGAATGTTCATTGTCCTTAGCTGTGTTGCATCTTTACATCCATGCCTATTTTTCTCAAGTAAATAAAGCTCATATCCGTGTTAGGTACAATTAACTTTGATTTAATAATGAATACGACATGTTTGAAAGATAAAGTAAACAATACTCACGACATTTTAAGGCTGTCTGAGAAAAAGTTTGCTTGGTACAAATTTGTGAAACAGGCGCCTTTGCTACACTCAAATAGTTCGAGTAAAACACAACTTGTTCTATACATAGTTCCGGATGTCCACATATTGTAGAAACGATTCGAACAACAAATAGTCAGAATCAAATAATAATAAGATACATTTTTTTCATATACTAAACGTTACGTTTATTTTAATAATCCAGAATTGTGTTAGTTTTAGCAGGAACGGTAAAGTTTCACATTTGTTTATTCAGTGTCAATTTTGGTGAACACCGACGGGTTTTTGTTTACCTAGCAACAGGCTACAGAGAGCAACGATGCTTCACAAATGGCACTGCTAAGGCGGATTTAAGTCAATAAAATGCCTCTAGCATGAAGAAGTAAAAATATTAGAATTTACCACAAATTAGTTTGAAGTTGGAGAGTGCTAGCTAACGGCGACCAGGTCGACTTATTCTTCTAAACATGTCTTCTCAAGAGTCATCCCGTCCTTCCGACGAAGAGGAAGCTTTCTACACACAGTGCAGAGCTGCTTACTTAGCTGTGTTCAGATCTAGTTTGACAAATATCACTTCGAAACAGCAGTTATGTCGTGGTAAGCTAACTTCAAAATATTAATAATTAGGAGATTAGTAGCGTGATTTATGTGCCATAGGTCTTCCAATTAAAATGAACTGTAATCATCTTGTCATTTCTATAACATATAATGTTAGCCCAGAGATAATAACATCTCTGTAAATAATGTATGATGACTCGTTGGGCAATAGCAGTCCAAATAGAACATTATTGGAACTGGTGTTTTCATTTTCACACCAGAAAACCCTGCAGTAAGAGTAGTTTGCAGGAAAAATGTATTGGATGCGATACTAGTGATTTCTGACATTGAACATTTAATGAACTCACAAGCTTAGCGGGCCAATAATTCGGGACAACTCTAAACAAGGTTATCAGCTGATGTCTGGGTTTATAGATATTGACTTCCATGCCCAAAAAGTATTTGGAAGGAGACGATATAATTTTTTTAGACCGGATTTTCCCATTTACATTCTTAAATCTCACTTACCTCTGGTGGATCAGGCATTACGAACCTATACTGTGCAGGTACTGTAGACATTAACAATACCTCAAAACATATGATTCCAAAGTTTACCAAACGTGATAAAATGATGCTCAAGGGGCGACGTACATGTTGAGGGATCAACTTTGGAGTAATCAGTGGCACAGATGTCAGTATTTCCAAATACAAATCACTACATTTGTGGTATTAATATTATTATTTTGTATTATTATTTGTATTGTGTTGTAATTGTACATTTGGAAGGTGTGTCGGAACAGAACAACAAACAATGTGCTATGGTTGATGTCTTCAGACTTGTAGATTCAAACCTCTTTCTCATTTATCACATTAAGTTCTCCAGCAAGCTGGCAGAAATCCATCCCATGCAACTCTCAAAAAATACTGGACCCCGACAACATCCAAGCTGAACTTTGACGACTTCTGTGAGATTCTCAAGTGTGAGAGGAAAAGTGAGGAATCTGAGCTGCTGAGGGCCTTCAAAAAGATGGATGTGAACGGTGATGGCTACATTTCACACAGTGAGCTGCAGAAAGCCCTTACCACCGTGAGTATCCTAAAATATTTCCATCAGACGACAGGTTTCAGGTTTTGGCTACAATTGTTTATTTTGAGTGAAATGGGTGATATTGTGTAATCAGCCAACTGAGCGACCTCAGCCATTGATGTGTTACAGATGTAGACTGCCTAAATGTACATATATATTTTTGTTCTGGTGTTTTTTCCTACTAAAGAAAGTATGTTGAATCTTCCAGAGAGGAGAGAAAATGACCACCGAAGAGGTGAATGCTATTTTCACATTACTTGACATCAACAAAGACGGGAAACTGGACTATGTAGAGGTAAATTTAGACAAGTATCAAATGACTGCTATTCTTACCGATCCTGTTATCGCTTTGCATTATATACAACACTTCCCAGGTTATCTTATGTGTCCAAGCCTGTGAAAACATGTATTTCAGTTATTTAAATATATGATTGAGCAGCTTAAGATAATCATTGCACTGGTATAGTCAGAATGAAGGTGATTTTCCCAAGTGGTAAACTCTTGGAAACAGTGAAATTAAACTAAAAGTTGTCTATGAGAATTGAATTGCACCCTTCCACTTGTATTATTACTTATTGCTACAAATAAGTAGCATTTCTGAACCAGTTTTAATGCACCATTGTAAAAGATAAAATACCATTTCATATGTCTTATTAATTCAGAACTGAATCATTTAAAATATAGAAGAAACAGGGATACAAAGTGGCACACAAAGTCTTTATTTAGTGTCATATGCTTACCTTCATCTAACATGAAAGCTTTTCTAACATCCCTCTCCTCAGAACGTCTTTATGTACTGTATCATCACCTCACTAGTTGTATCTTCTTGCTGTCAGTTCTGCAGATTGTTTGTGTCTACAGTAGAGCAATGTCAAATGGCGCTTTTGGAGAAGCTTGAGGCTAATGCCAAGCTGAAAAGACAGAACTTTGGCAATCAGTCATACAGCCCTGTGAAGAGCTCTGTATCATCTGCAGCAGCATCACCAGCAGCAGCGACTCTCCCTCAGCCTCCAGAGACACCCCGGGAAGAATCAGACACTACACTCAAGAAAGGTACAGCATGTGACATCCCAGAATAATCATGTCGCGTGTATGTAAGGCATGTTTTGTTTTTTTGTAATACATATTTATTGAAATGTAATTCCACAAGGAAATATTTGGAATGTTTCTCTCTCATTATTCTCCCTCAAAAGTTTTTTTTTCCAATCCATACAACTTGCAGACTAAATATAAAACTGACACATATTTATATAACTTCTAACTATATCTTATAGAATCCTGTCCTGATTGAAACATCAGTCTCACATGCATGGATTAACAGACATTAATAAGAGAAAAGAGAAAAGGGCAAGACCACAAAAAAAAACAATACAGCAAAGATTAAATCCAAATTCCAGTTCTTAACCTAAGTGTCATGAGAATTCTTCAAGTGGTTCATGTGTAGTTGATAAAAAATGCTGAAAAAAGCCCTGTGCTTAAGGAAGAGAAAACAAGTTAATGAATTGCATGAATGTTTGCATCACTATTCACTAGTAATCTCCTAGACCACAAAATAAAGACAGAAGACTTTTTTGCATGGGAATGCTAACATCTTATGACTCCATAAAAATCAGCCTTTGGCCTCTGCACATCAAATACACTTCAGATTCCAGTTCACAGTTGCACAACCCGTACACACAGCTTGCCCCAATACGCCTTAACGATTAGTTTTGATGAATAAATAATAGCTGTCTTATTTATCGATTTTTGCTCCCTCTGTAACAAATCACCTCATTAAGGCTGGCCATACATCATAATAGCCACACAATTAGGGCAGCTTGTTCGGAGGGAGGAGACTGTAAAGCGTTGTGATTTAGGTAATCATCTCTGCCATTAAGAGATTGACAAAACCTTCATCTACACTTGTGAAAAATGCTGCCTTTCACCAATGCCTTTGGAGACAGCTTCTTCCAAAAGGCACGTTTGCATATCTTAAATAAACACGGCGACTATACATTATGCACCGGCTGAGTTTACTTTCTTTAAAAGGTAACAGCACGTTTAACAGCAGGTTAAAGGGGGATTCAAAAATCCACTTTTTGCACTTTAAAGCATTTCAAGGAAAGAGAAGAACAGACATCGTGGATGAGTGAGCCAGAGACAGGCCCCCAGTGGGAAGATAGATGGGGTTGATTTAAGTGGTCAGTCCATGTTCACGTTATTGATTCGGAGGATTCCACCACTTCTCACCGGGGAGATGATGAGGGATTAGACGGTGGTCAAGAGGAGGGCCCAGTCGACCACCACTGCAAAAACAAATGAGCTCCCACATAGTTGTCTGGATTATCACATTATTGTGCCGCTCCCACATATTGATTTATACCCCCTACATTTTAACGAGACTCTGGTGCGAGATGCAACGTGATCACACGTGTTGAATTGGTTTTTCTTGGAGCTCAAAAACAGTTTTGACTGCTCATTTGGTCCAACATTTGTCAGTATAACCCTGAGAAATGTGTTAGTACTCTATGGGGCATGGACAATTTTGGCTAATTGGTTTACAAATAATTGATGAGACATACATTTATCATGTATCAAGTGTTCTGTGTCTTACATGTTTTGGCAAACAGTTAATGAACTGTCATGGTGTTTCTCTGATAATTGGTCCATTTAGTCCAATTCTTGCATTTTTCCACCTTTAGAAAACCACCATACACTCAGTATACATGTACACTCATATTCAAGCTTTTGTTACACCATGTTTCTGTGCATCTTTCTCCACATTTACTCAACAGCTAGAATTTAGAGCTATAGATAAAATGCTGCCATCAATACAAGAATAGATCCGTGACACCGTGACAGTGGGTCTATTTATTTCTCTGCCACGGTAATTTGCTTGTAAGCCTATCACATTACTTTGCATCTTAATATCCCAGGCTTGGAAACAATCAGACCCCTCATTAGTGAATTGATATTTTCTGGTTTCAATTAGTGTTCAGGGAGAAAAAGAAATGTGTGAGATAATGGATTTGAGAGGGTGTTGTTATGCCATTTGTGATTTAAGATGCCTCCATAATTAATTAAAAGCAAGTTGAACTTGAGAACACACTTTCTCAGAACCCAAATACAAAATAGCTTGACTTGAACTCCGGAAGGGACTTACTGAGAAGACGGATTATACTGTCAATTATGTTGTGCACCTCATCTCTCTTTTTAAAGTGTGTTTACTGTTAGTAGAGGGGAGGGCTGCACTTGATCTGTCAGTCAGTCAATTGAGCTTTCTGTTCTGTTGCAGAGATGTTATCATTTAATTTATCTCTGAAGTTTTTGTGTGTTTTTTAGCATGTGTGTCTTTGTGTTTAGCATTTATGTCTGTGGTTTTATGTTTTTCTCTGTTATGTCTCAGACAGCCGATCATCCTCCCGTCCTTCTTCGGCTCGCAGCAGACGCTCGTCCCTCTCGAACCCAACAATTATGACATCCTGCAGCGCAAAGGCCAGCAAAATACAAGAGCCTTCAGGCTTACAGGTAACCCCGCTCCACAGTCATGATGACTCCAGAGCTGCATCTATTGATTATCTTTGTCATCAGTTTATCTGTCAGTTATTTTTCAAATTAATCAATTCATCATTTAGTTTATGAAATGTAAAAAAAAAAAAAGCACATCACAAGATCTTAGAATCCAAGTGTTTTGATCAACACAACAAAAACAAAAGATACTCAATCATGTAAAAGAGGTAAAAAAAATCACAAATTCTCACATTTGAAAAGCTGGTAAAATAATTTTTGCTTTATTATAAACAACTAAGATAAATAATTGTCATTTTTCTCAGAGCTAAATGAAGTTTTAGATATTTGACAATAACAAGAACACCCAAACAGGTGTATTACAGTAATATGAACTCTATATGTTTGAGCCTATCAAAGTAAAAAAAACAACAACACTTTCTTATACTAAAAAAAAACAGTAACATTAAATTACTTCTGAAACTACATCTCACTTTCTATTTCTGCTGTTTGTGTCTACTAATGACATCTAATGACAGCAAACAGATTTCAATATAGCCATTTATTGTAATAACTCATCCATTACATGATTTGCAACGTATGATTATCTTTAATAATAAGGATTATTTTATAAATCTGTACCATCACTGATAAAACCAGGACATCTTCGGATGTGGCTCCAGTGAGTAGCTCCTTGCAGCCCCACTGCTCTCCCTGTGTCACTGCAAACCCGTGCTTTTGATGTGCGAATTTGGCCCCTGCTGGATGGATCGATCCTGCGCTCTTTGTTTTCACTCATTCTGGCTTAACCTCAGCTGGTTTGCTTTACAGCAAGGAAAATATATAAATAAAAATAACAACCCCCTGGTCCACCTCTCGCGTCCAAGCAATGTGTTGAGATTGGAAAGGGCCAGATATCATGGAGGTAAAAGAATGTGTGTCCAGAGATTACCTCCGAGGGAAGTTCTGCTCGCTATGCTGGCTGCTATATCGCCACAGGCTAATAATCAGGAGGTGGTGGGTAGGTTGTGTTTTCGTAGGGGTGTGTAAGCGTACATGTGTGTGCGACTTGTGTTCGGCAAATACGTCCGGAATAAAAACAGCCCGTAAGCATTATTATTTATTATGACGATTTGTCTGTATGTGTAGGTTATAATTATCCAAATTACAGTGAAATGTTAATGCTTTAAATGTGTGTTTGTGACTGTGTTTGTCACAGTGCTGCAACCCCCCACGTAGCAGTAAATCTGACCTGTGGCCGGAGCGGGTGACAGCGCCTGTATTAGTCTGCAGGCTGACCCTCTCTCTGTGGTGACATTAATTCTGATGTCTTTACGCAGTGGAGGAGAGCCCGTGGCAATTTCACTCATTTAATATTATCAGAACAAACCACTGAAGTGTTATGGTTTGATCTTTTATGCCTCTCACAGCCCAGCATATATATTTTGAGAAAATGGCTTTTCTCCACAGGAGTGACTAAATGGTTCTTTCTTTGTTTAACTTGGTGATTTATTTATCCACCAAAAGGATATATAGCCTATTTCAGGCTTGCTTGGCCCTCAGTGTCCTTTTATTGTGTGTCCACACCAACCGTTTCTTCATTTAATGTGTCTCAAATGAATGGAGGGAAAACTTCCATGTTTTGACGTTCCTGTTCAATTTCAAATGATTGCCTCATTTCAGCTGTGCTGCTGGACAAAGGGACAACAGGATTTGAAAATGGGAGAAATATTTGGATTCATAAATATTGCCAAAGTAGCCTCTTGATAGCTTTGAATGAGCGCTGGTCTAAGATCGAAAGGTCGGTATTTATCAAAGTTAAATGGGAAATCGGGTCCTCGAGGGAGATTCACTGGAGTCCTCAGCAGGAACACAGTGTAGCACTTCTGCCCTCCTCTGGACCGATGCGAGTACAACAAGTGTTTACATGCCGGCGAGACATTAGCTGTGCAATAATGAATATGCCCCCTGAAGGTTGGAGTCGTAATTATCATAACCGCAGTTTCTGTTCATCAAGACCACAACACTGACTGCTTAATTCACTTTTTCATGCCAAAATATACTTCCCCTCTCACAAGATCAATCCCCCTTTTAATAGGAAGTGCAAATTAGTTTTGCTTTCCATTGAAGGAATTAATGCATTGTGTTGTCAAGCAGCAAAACAGTTTGCTGGGATTGTCTCAGGATCTAAACAGAGACCACACATAACAAAACATATCAGCTCACACATGACATGACGCACTGTATATATGCGACACATGAGAATTACACACAACTATAGTAGGTCTAGGTCTGATGAAGCTTAGGAATCATTATTTTCTACTTCAGCAGCCGCACTGTGTCTGTTTGTATGAATGTGATGGGATTGTCACATATGATATCCATTTTTTCCAGGAGTGGCACCACAGTTATGTGAAGGGCTGTTTCTTCTTTGAGGACAACGGGAGTGTCAGCTCTCTGCAGTACCAGCTCCACATCCCCCAGACAACCAACGTCTACCTTACCATCCAACCGCTCAGTCTCAGCAACAGACCTGGTACTGACACTGTTTTATATGAGACGCAAACAAAAATCCTAAAATGGTTAGAAATTGATAACCATACTAGCCATAGGGTTGTTGATAAGGCAGGTCAGACATTGGTTTGAGGAATAGCACAATACATCTGGAGCAAGAATTCAGTCATTTGCTGAAAGATGCAGGATTTGGATCTCAGCCCCTCAGGAATCATTACTTTAAAATCCCATTCATCAATTTCTTGCTGGACTGCTTCCCGCTCCCCTGCTTTACCTCTCTTTTTAGTGGCATGCAGTATTGTTGCACAATACTGGCTTCGCACAATTCGGAAGATGCTTTTTGTGACAATTGAACATAAATAACACGTCACATGAGTCGTTATCATATCATGAATCATAGACCAGATCATCAGGACCACACAGAAAACTGGCTCTCTTTACTGGCCCCTGCTCTGTATTTTTCATTGTGTGGCAGCAGGTCAGACTTTGTAGGATATGTGCTGGATTGTGTTCCAGCTCAATGCACAGTAATTTATGAAGAGGGTGCATTTCAGTTTATAAAACTGGAACATGCAATATAAGGCGGTGGGTGATGGAGAGTCACTCCTATGTGCAGTATGTGCTTTATCAAAGAGTTGAAAACAGCTTGTAAAGAGTCTGCTTTCAGACAAGGCCACGTAAACTTGCCTTTATTAAAGATGAATTTGATTCCTTGTTTGTATTAACTGATTTATTATAGGTAGTTTTGTATTGAATGTGTGGTTTGGTTTTTGTTTTCTAATATTCTAATCAAAAGCCTCGCATCTTGTTATTTTTCAGACAAGCCTTCTTCATGGATGATAGTGGACACGGCTCTTTTTGTCATGTCAGCTGGCGAAACCAAAGAGGACTCGTCTTTAGTGTGTTTCACTGAGTCTAAAGACAAAGAAGTATGTTTGTGTGTGTCTTTGTTTTTTGTTTACAAATCTTTCGAAAGACGGGAATTAAGTACAAGTACCTCAACTTTGTACCGAAGTAGTGTTTTTAGTATTTCGGTGTTTTTAACTTGATTTTCTACATCTTTGTTCCTACAGAAGTATGTTTGGAAAGGAGAGTTGAATGCTGGGACGTACTACCTGCTTCCCTTCATGAGTGGCTGCAAACTCAGGAAAAGAAGCAAAAAGAGCCTTTCTAATAAATCTGTGGAGCTTGTCTACAGGACGGACACTGGAGAACTAGACCTCACCAGAGAGCTCAGGTGAGTGTGTGTGTGTGTGTGTGTGTGTGTGTGTGTGTGTGTGTGTGTGTGTGTGTGTGTGTGTGTGTGTGTGTGTGTGTGTGTGTGTGTGTGTGTGTGTGTTTGCATGCATGTGTTTATTAGCTTGATTCGTATTGATTTCGTCTGGGTTTCAGCATGGAGGACAGTTTAGTCTGGGTTAGTTTGCTCCCTCTGTTGTCACACAGCAGCTGAGTGGAAATTTGGACAGATTTGGATACATTTGTGCCGTCCTGTCCTGACATTTCTGTCTGTGTTGCTCCCTTCGTGCTGCAGGGAAGCGCTGTCTGACATCTTTGAGGTGATAGACATTGATGGAAATGGTTTGCTCAGTCTGGAGGAGTACAATTTCTTTGAGCTGAGGACCAGTGGAGAGAAATGTGACAAGGATGCCTGGGCTATATGCAAAGGTATGGGCTTGATACACAGGATGGCTGGTGATACATAGTAAAATTACTTGGCTCTCATTATGGCTCTCATTATTTGTTTTGCTGGCTTGTAGAGAACTTTGACATGAGAAAGAACCAGCTGACACGGCAGGGCTTCGTGGAGCTGAACCTGATGGAGGCCACAGAAAAAGATGGAGACACTGCTGACCTGTGGGTCACCCTGGAAGCCATGGGCTACAACCGTATGCTGGAGCTAGTAGATGTAAGTTTACACATCTGCTCTCACTTAAACAACCACATTTAAATCCTTCACGCACCAGGGACACGTGTATATTCTCACATTAAGACCAATGACAGACCAAGCAGGACTGGGACTGACGGGATTTCCATTTTGCACACACGATTGGTTAATGCTTTCATTTTCGGTATGAAAGCTCAGAAAAATGATCCATGTTCCCAAAAAGAAATTATGTTGCTTTTTTGCCATGAAATATTTGCTTTCTGTTTGAAAGTAGTCATCACCAAAAAAAAACGTTTAAAAAAATATGTAAAGAAATGTGTGTTATTTGCATGAAAAGATTTGTGTCACACAGCTTTCAATCGTTTTTATAAGACATGATGTGATGTAGTGGTGGTAATTTATGGCTTAGATTTGACACTTGATACAAAAATGCATTTCATTAATTGAAGGAACTCCTCTGCCTCCCACTCTGCCAGGGTTGTCCTTTGCAGATAGATGTCTACTGTGAAGACACCCAGCCATCCATCCAGCCACTCAGTATGGACTCAGGGGCCAAGCTCCTGAACCAGGCCCTCCAGAAGTCCATCACAGCAAGGACAGGGGCCAAAGCACTGAGAGGACATGACAATGTCTTCATTTACACATACAGAGGAGAGCACAGGATCTCCACCCTCATAGCCAACAAGGTAGACAACAAACTTTATGTTGTCTTTATTTAACCGGGCCGGTAGTTCAAGGTTCCCACGGGTTCTTAAAATCCTTGAAAGTTTGTGAACTGGTCATAGAAAGTGTTTGAATTTACAGTATATAGGCCTATTACATGGAAAAATGGAATTGAAGTTGTGTTGATCATGTTTTGCTGTCTGCGTGTGGGCCTCATGCTGTAGCGTCATTGGTTCATGTGTCACCTGCCTCAAGAAAGTGTGACGATCACGTGTGTGCATGAGGGATTCAAAGCAAAAAAAAGATAGCAAGACGTTTACGCAAACCTTCAGCTATGCCTGGAAAATGTCAATTCCAGGACTCTTGGCTCACCAAAGATATTTGTAAAGACTGGCTTGTCTGTAAAACAACAGAGAAGTGTTCACATAGTCAAGCCTCTCTCCTCTGTTGTCTGAGGCTCTGTAAAGCTTGCTAGTTTTCTCATTATAAAAATGACCTGTGTTGTGACGGTAATTAACTGGGATCCATTTCTCAAACCGTGCCCTGTTGCATCCTTGAATTTGAGGGAAGGTGTTGGAACCCTGAGAGTTTAATTCTAAAACTGAGATATTATAGGACATAAGTGCAGTATTGCAAAGAATCAAATGAGCGTTCCTCATCTAGTTTGATTGTCAAAGTGCCATGTATCCTGATGGCCACTAGGGGGATGCCAGTCCAACTTTGAGAGACTGACTGAAGAAGACTGTAAATGAATAAGCTGCTATTTGATAAATGCACAAGATGCTTTTCACCAAATGCTTGATTCTAAATGTAAAAGAATGAAAGGAGTAATTGTAATTATTTACCAGATATGAAGCAGTATTATTTTGTTTGTGACATCTATATAGAGTATCTTCTAATTATAACACTTTCCAGCGTTTGTATTAGACACTCTTTTAACAGTGTGTGTTGTAAAGACCATTCACACTGTTTGTAATTGCTATTCAGCCATCAGACCAATTCTCATAGCAACAGGAGGAACTCGATAAGAATGACTTAGTGATACAAAGGAACAACTGAACAAGGGAAACGGGTATATTTGTATGCAGTTTAACTAGTCTTCATGAGAGTGTTTGTTTGTCTTTATTTTTTAATATTGGCCCAGTACAATTAAACTGCAATGACACTGCTATTGATGCCATTGAAGCATTGATGGTTCTTGGGTGGGGTTTGTCAGTCTTGTAAACACATCCAGTACCCACACAACCTACAGATGTGTCCAAACATAACAACAGTTTGGCACATGGAGATATTAGGGTTTTTTTTTCTAAGATTTGTATAATGTTTACAATGTCTACAGTATTTGTCTTTTTGTGTAGCTTTTGCAGCCAATTTCTGCCTTTTCTTTGATTTTAAGTTGAAAAAAAAAAGAAGCTGATTAGTGAAGTGACCAGTGTCCTCTGTGTTGCAGGCCAACCAGAAAGTGACTGTCCATGTAAACAATGAGCAGAGCAGGAACTGCTGCAGCAGCAGAGGCCTGAGTGTGTTTGCTGTCGAGGTGCCAGCCCGGACTAAGATGGTAAATAATCATCGTGTGAATGCTCCTTGTTATACTAACATGAAAACAATCCTGAAGCATGACTTTGAAAAGGTTCCACCCTGCTGCATTAAAACAGAATGAAATTGTTCAATCTGAATACGAAATACTTTTATTGTAATTTATATTACGATGTATTGGAATTAATGGTAATGAAAAGATCTGTCCTGTCTTCTAGGTGTGCCAACATGTCCTGCCTATAAATGAGAGACAGGATTGGACCTACAACTGTGTGGAGACTGTACTACCCTGCATGTAAAGTTGAACTCCCATCAGGGATTCAAAGCAAGCCTGTGCTAGTGATACATAAAAGTGATGAGAAGCAATTATTCATAAATCAGTGGTTCCAAATAGGATATATAATATATAGAAATTATTCTATATCCACTGATAACATGAAGGTTAGACCAAACAGTTGTTGTTTGTAATTTTGCTGTAAAACAACTAGATCCAAAAGAATCACTGCCTAAACACTTAAACTTGTTCAAAGCTCACCTGCTTATTTTGTAAAGCTTCATATGTCAGGCTGCAAAAACAGGAGCTGAGACCCGCTGTGTTGCCTGTGGCCAGCAGCTTGATCGGTCCCACCCTCCTGCAGCAAAAGATGGTCACTGTAGTCATCAAGCACAGCTGATTATGGTTGTTCAGAGAATTTCCAAATTCTTGGATTAACTTTTTAAATGTAAAACATAGATCGAGGCTTAAATGACCAACATGACACTTTTATTCATAAGTTATCCTTCAGTTGAAGTCTGTTGTTATGATGAATTCACATTTAATGATTTTTTTAAAAATCTATAAAGAAGTCTACTTGTTTATCTAACACTATGTTACTTTATGTATCATAAAAAAAAATTTGTTGTATAATGAACATAATTTTTAAATTAGATTGTTATTTATGAATGAATTCTTACTTGACATTTAAATAAACATTCTTTCACTTCCAGTCTGTGTCAACCTGCATGTTAGTTTGTAGCTACTGGTCCCCACTCTCCATATTTTTAATCCAGTATGTTGCTGTGGGGGTTTCGGGTTGGCAATGACATGCCTCCCTCTGCATTGCGCTCCAGTCTAAACTTTATTCGCCCTTGGCCTTTCCAGTTGAGAACAGGCTTGACCTCCTATTTATATCTCTCAGACCATTACTTGCACTTTGACTTTCACTGATGAAACAGTAGAGGCAGCTCACTAAATGTCACATGACGTGTTGGATGTATTTAATGTCCTGAGCCCCTGTCTGCTCTTTCTTTCTCAACACAGTAACACTTCTCAGGGCAGTCAGGCTCCAGGGTTTGTGAGCCAATCTGAATGTCTGTTTTAAGAAACTTTTAATTTTGTTTCTTTTTCATGCTGTGCCATTTTGTATGATTTCAGTCACATGATTCAAAAAGGAGACAAATCATCCTTTGATAAGATTTAGGTTTAACTAATGCTATTCATTTATATAGTTGAGAGTGAATTAAGTCTCCTCTTTGTATGCACTTGGCATTTGTTCTTCTGTTGCTGTTCTGAGAGAAACAGTTATAATATATGAATATGCATTTACTGTATACAGATATTCTCTACACACATACATACCCACTGGCAGGATTAAGGTTAAACTGTGTTCTACTTATGATCAAACACTGATGCAGCAGGCAAACAGTCGTGGCCTGAAGTGACCTCTTTCACAATCCATCCTTTCACTCAAATAGAATATTTAGTATTGAGTTTCAACATCTTTCTGTCTGAGTATTTGTAAGGGTAGCTTTGTTATACTTAAATTGTATTGATGCTTCAGGGAATTTATTATTTTTATTTACCTGTCATCCAGATAGATTTTCTAGCTTGAGGTACATTTTGAACAACAAACCTTGCAGTCATTGACCCTGCTGTGTATCTGGGATGTGACCTTAAGGGTACAAATGTCAAATGAAGCACAAATAAATATTATCCTTCATTCAGAAATAACTTATTTTCACCTGCATTTCTAGATGGACGTTTGGATTACAATGTCATGTAATAGAAGAGACTTTAAAGGCCTCAATGCCTTACTCAAGGGCACTCAAGCAAGGTGGACATGGTGACCGTAAGGTAACCATAAGGCCAAACTATCATTGAGAATGTTACCTTTTCTATTTTATTTTATGTTTAAGTTTTTGTGAATTTTGGGGTTTTGAAAAATGAAAGGGTTTTACATTATAAAGTTCAAAACATACACATTTTTCAAAATGAATTTTAAAGGTTGATTCATTTAATTTAAGAATCATCCATCGATATACTAAAACCACTCATCTTTTGCAAAGTAGTGGGGGTTCTGGAGCCTATCCCAGCTGTCACTGGGCAGGAGGTGAGGTACACTTTGGAGAAATAGCTACGATGACTATATCCAAATAATCCCAGATGACCTCTCCTTTTAAAAATGCACAAAGACTGGGGGGAATTAAAATCTGCAGGAATGCCATAGCTGGGGCAACATGACCGGGATCGTGCCAGTGGCATGCTGGAGGCGGAGCAATCCAACAGGGGAGTGAATACTCACCCTTCCAAAATAATGCATCTACTAGCCAGAGGAACAATAACTGACCACCAGTGACCTGGTCAACCACGTGTGATGACTCAGCATCAGGATCAAATATTTTGGCCTGCTGCACATAAGAAACAAATTCAGACCAACTATCGCTACAGCAGCAGAGACCATTGGCACCATAATAGGCCTACAATACAAGCAAAACAATAAGAAATTGTCAGGCATAATGGACTTTGAGCTCTACTACCTTACTCTGGTGCGGTGCTGATGGGATGCCATTGCTTGACGTATGTGTGGGCCCAGTTTGTTGGAGAGAGTTATGTCAGTTCTGGACTGGTCAGCGATGAGCCCTGACCTAAACCCCATTGAAAACCTGTGGGATTGGTTGAGTGAGCGGGTGTGACAGCGTGACATCCTCCAGACTCAGGAGCAACTCAGCAGCTCTGACAGAAGAGTCCACCATCCCACAGGATGACATCATCCGAAGGTTGTGCCAGTCCATCAGGAGGAGGATGCCAGGTTATTCAGTTCTTTGCACAGCTGAAAAATTTCAGCATGGGCAAGAAATGAATGTCATGTCCAGACGTTGATAAAGAAATGGAGGTGGACATGGCTGTGTGTGGTTTCTTGACAATTGTGCAATTGTGTTTACTTGGTCATGGTTGATGATATAAGGAAATGGCAGTAAGAAATGTTGTAGGTAGTGTTCTAGTTCATCTTGGCCTGAAGTGGACTATTTGTTGCTATTATTTCCAGAAGAGAAGGGCAGAATGTGTGCAGGTTGATGTTCCCACGAGGAAATGATTTCATGGTGACATTTGCTTTAAGTAAAGCAAGGTGAAAATTCACTTTGTGTTTAGTGTGGACACACCATAAGAATTGAGGTGATGGCTTACAAAGGGGACATGACCTCGGTATTTTTTTTAAACCTGGCTACGGCCCTGTATACCATCAGGCTACCTTAATAGAATTATTTATCTATTTCTTCAGAATTACCGTGTATGGAGTTTTTAAAGATAAACTTTCATCCTCTCAACCCTTCCTGTTTGTTGCGCGTGAGGAAATCCTGCACGGTCACTACTTGCCCTTTAAACCGAGAAGGCGGATCTATGAGGGGGGAGTTGGCCGGCGTGTACGTGTGGCTGCTCGGTCACTGCAGTCGGCACATCTGACCTCACTGCGGATCACACAGGACGACCAGAAGTGCCCACTCGGTATCCAACATGGTGAAAATAACGACAGTGAAGACTAAGCCGTACACGGACCAGAAACCGGGGACGAGTGGCCTGAGGAAGCGGGTGACGGTGTTTCAACAGAACCAGCACTATGCAGAAAACTTCATTCAGAGCATCATCTCTGTCATCGAACCTGCCGAGCGCCAGGCTGCCTGTCTGGTGGTGGGAGGGGACGGGAGGTTTTTCATGAAGGACGCGATTCAGTTGATCGTCCAGATTGCTGCTGCAAACGGGGTCAGTAGGAGAAGCTTGGCTGCCGCTCTCTGTGTGCTTAATGTTAGCTAGCTAAGGAAGCTATAGGCTAAGCTAGGAGAACATCAAGTGCCAAGAGTCCTTGTGTTTAGCATGTCGGCTAGCAAAATAACACCAAGCTGGAGCTGTAAAGTTTTCTCTCCCTATAGTCATGACAGTTTTACCAACATTGCTGTATGCTTTGTATTTATTAATGGACCGGTGTGGCTACATAGTAATAACCCCCCCACAGGTTGACTGATTTATGGTTTACTGCAACGAAAGGTTATTTTGAATGACAGAATCTATACAAAGCAGTGTCGAAATGCATGCCACGCAATGTTACCGCACGGTAAGCATGTGTGACAAGTGTGGTTAACATTAAGTTGTGAGCATTAGGCTTATGTTGTGACGTCATTCAACAATTTAAGGATTGTGCTGTTGCAAAACTGGCTTTGCAAGTCCTCCTCTATTCTTTTGGCATGTCAATGAATACCGAGCAGTGATGGGATTAGTGATTTGATATTAGACATCTGCCTGATTTTTTTTTCTGATTAAGAATTTATATGAAAAACGACTCAACTATAATGTCCTGCAGAGTCAGTGGACTCATTCACCTTATGGTAAAAAGCAAGTCCTCAGCACCCTTCTAGCTTTTCCTGCACGGTCTCCGATGGTGATCTTTTGGATAACGTGCATGAACGAGGCTATCATCTTGCACGATTATACAAATGATAACAAATCAGTTCTGTAAAATGAGGTATTGTAGCCACATATTGGGTTGTTTCATAATGAGCCGTGGTGGGATGTCCGCTTGTCTTCACGGTAATAATTAACCGACTCTAGTCAAGCCGGGGGGGGGGCGTGACAGGCAACGTGCAGCCAGTCACGTTGCATGGAAGGGAACTACACGATCAAGTGCAAAAATAAGTAAATGATATATACAGTAATTTGGCGTTTTATTTTGCATTTTACCATCGCATGCCCTCATCCTAACTTCTGTAGGATATTGCATTTGCTGCCTCGACTCCATCTGTGACCTTGCCTCTCATCAGATGGTCACTATCTCTTCTGCAGCTATTACAAATCTGCTTTTTGTAAATGCAAGGTCTGGCAGTGATGCCATTAAGTTGAAGTTGCACAAAGAAGTTTGCAATTTTTCAGATTCACCACAAGTGGTTGATGTTAGGAAATGAAGCGGTGGAGAAACTCACCGCCACGGTGCACAGAAAGGAGGGATATGTTGACATAAAGCACACAATTGCATATTTGAATGGAATATCCTTGACTGAGGTATGAGGTGACACTATTTTAAAAATGGTCCTCTACGACATGCACTTATTATATATTATTATGTAACCTTTCTTGACATTTCTTCTATTCAACTTTTTAACCTTGGCTTTTAGTAATTCTTTTGATTATAAAAAGCAGTTTAATGCTTCAGGAAAGCAGAATAGGAGAATAGAGCAATAGGAATAATAGGAAGATAGAACAATAGAGCAATAAGAAGCAGTAGCATCATTGATATTGACTTTGAGTTGTTGACATTGGTAGCGATGACATACTGTAAATACTGAAGGTAAACCTAAGATTGCGTCAGCATCTCAGCCAAAGCTTGCACTGTGATGTCAACATGACTGCAACAACAATGGTATTGATATCCTTGTGTATGAGTTCCTGTCATCAGTGTTAAACCACAGCCAATCATAAAGGAATAGGATCATAATTTACCAGACGCATTGAAATCAAGGAATGGGACAGGAGAAAGCAGAATATGTAGAGCCTTAATCAAAATCAGTAACTCTTTACATTTTATCCCTACATACTGTACTTTAGTGGTATTTTCCTGCAGCTCAACCTGCTTTCTTTGTGTAAGCATTAATCTGTGTGCCCCTGTGTATGTATATTCCATCCTGCAGATTAGCCATCTGGTGATTGGTCAGAATGGCATCATGTCCACCCCAGCAGTCTCCTGTGTGATCCGCAAGATAAAGGCAGTGGGTGGCATTATCCTCACTGCCAGCCACAACCCCGGAGGTCCTAATGGAGACTTTGGCATTAAGTACAACATCTCCAGTGGAGGTGAATAGAGACTTGTTTTTGCAGTCCAGGAGGCTCCACTTGTCACATGAGCTAATAGACTCAAGGGACTTCTGCATACTATGTTACAGTGCCGATAAAGAGAGGAAATGTGCATGAAGCCAAAACGCTGTGTATCTGTCAGTACTTGATTTTTTTTTCTTCTTTTACCCCAGGACCTGCTCCAGAGGGGATCACAAACAAAATATATGAGATCAGCAAAGGCCTGCAGGAGTATCACATCTGCCCAGAGCTGAAAGTGGATCTGTCCCACATTGGCAAACAGACCTTTGAGGTGGACACTTTCAAGCCATTCACAGGTATAGTGGCATGGAGAGCAGTGTCCTGATGTCACCTGAACGAGAAATAGTTTATGACAGTTCATGTCTGTTGTGTCAGAATGGAAAATTCACACCAGCAACATGAAACATGGTGGCAAACGTTGGCTTGCCTGGGTACCAGACAGCTTATTTGCTGCTCTTAAACATGATCTTGTCATCTGACATAATGAATTAACGTAGTAAGTGAATTATGCAATCCATCATTATTTCATGGGTTAGCCATCCGAAATCTTTATCTAGACATCTCCTCATATCTTTCTTGTGCTGTTCCTGTTAATTTGTCTCAGTGGACATTGTGGACTCTGTGGAGGCTTATGCTGAGATGCTAAGGGGCATCTTTGACTTTGCTGCACTGAAGGAACTGCTTTCTGGAGCCAGTCACATTAACGTCCGCTTGGATGCTATGCATGGAGGTAGGAAACAGCATTGCACAACATAAAACTTGTATGACAGGCAAAATAAATAGCAAAAAAACCTGTTTTGGACCTAAAATTCACATAATAGAAACTGGGTCCTTAAATGATGTATATGTAAAACTTTTAGCAGGTTTTAGAGTAAAGCAAAAGTGCATTCTTTAGTTCTAAGCAGTATTGTATTGAAGTATGCACTACATGTACAGTTTTAGCAGAGTGCCTTGTCCTTTTTAAAGATCCTGTCTCTCCTTCCAGTGGTTGGCCCCTATGTGAAGCAAATAGTCTGTGAAGAGTTGGGTTCTCCTGCCAACTCGGCAGTCAACTGTGTCCCCAAGGAGGACTTTGGGGGCCACCACCCTGACCCCAACTTGACCTATGCTGCTGACCTGGTCAACACCATGAAAGGAGGAGAGTATGACTTTGGAGCCGCCTTTGATGGTGATGGTGTAAGTCAGCTTTATTTCCCAGGAAGAGGATTTTTTTTTTAAATCAGACAATATATTGGGGAGATCAGAGTTGAACTGGATTTGAATCTATGTTGTCACCCCGCATAAAATGAATTCAATAAATCATGTACTGTTAGGTTTTTAATTTGAAGTATTTATTAAAATGGACAGGAATCAGTAACCAGAGTAATGGTCCTGGGGTGGGCAATGAATTTAACTCATTTTGACTTCGACAAGGCATTTATGAGTAGCATGAATTTTTTTCCCGTTAGCTTTTTGGAGATCATGAACTTGTGTTTAGTGAACAGACCAAATTTTATTAAATTACAGGACTGGTAATATAGCAAGAAAATGTGCTGAAATCATAAACCGTACTTTGTCGGTCATTCTTTTACTACTTTGAAAAGGCATAATGAGACTTAAAAATAACATATAGGAATACCCTTTTCTGTACACATATATATGGGTGTGTTCTATCCACATCTCATGCATCAAAAAAAAAAAAAACGATGGACAGAATTCAGTTAAATTTCACGATGCTTTGTTGTGGCCCTAAAGGCGTGCATCTCATAATCGGTTTCTTCATTTTGCGTATTTTTTACATTTTTAACCATATTTAACCTTTGGCGATCTTCGTTTCATTTGCTCTCATTCACCTATTATAAGGGATAAAGTCGATCCACAGCAGCACAAATGGAGTTTTTCCAGAAGTCTATGTCCTTGTACACAAATATGCTAGTTTAAGTTTTTGAGATCCTCTTGTTGGGAATCTTACATTTGTCCGACATGGAGTGAGATGTACAACATAATCCATACCAGTATTTAATACAGCTCAGAAATCAATTTCTTAAATGTCACGTATCCTTTCTGCTTTTTGTGACTGTTGACCCCTGTTGGCACTTCTCTCGTCCCCGTCTCCAGGACCGTAACATGGTGCTGGGTAAACACGGCTTTTTCGTGAACCCCTCAGATTCAGTGGCAGTCATTGCTGCCAACATTACCAGCATCCCCTACTTCCAGAAGACGGGAGTCAAAGGACTGGCCCGTAGTATGCCCACCAGTGGAGCACTGGACAAGTAAAAACACACACATCATCACATCTATTCTTTTCTTTCTAGGATAGCTTGAGAAACTGCCCAACTTCATCACTTACAGATGGCTTTCTTATGTGGTTTATTGTGTGTGCCATTTTGTTCCAGTGTGGCTAAAGCTCTGCAGATGCAACTGTATGAGACTCCAACTGGCTGGAAGTTCTTTGGAAATCTGATGGATGCTGGCAAACTTTCCCTGTGTGGAGAAGAGAGCTTCGGTACAGGTGAGTGGATGTCGTCACATTTACGATGCCAAAACACCATTTAATGAGCAACACAGTTTATTCACTTATTCCCCTTTGTACTCCCTCTGCAAACCAACCAGGCTCAGATCATATCCGTGAGAAAGACGGCTTGTGGGCGGTACTTGCGTGGTTATCAATCTTAGCCACCAGGAAACAGAGCGTGGAGGAGGTCATGAAGGATCACTGGCAGAAGTTTGGCAGGAACTTCTTCACCAGGTCAGGAATGATCCATGTAGACTGGATTGTGAAATGTGAGCTTAAGTCCCAAAAGAGATGAATTTTAAGTTGCCAGAGGAAACAGTGGACTAATGCAGGGCTGTTATTTGCTCAAATGGTACTCTGGTACCCTCTAGTGGTAAATAAGAGAACTGCAACACACAAAACCTGGAGACAACCAGTTCATGCAGCTGTCTTAAAATCTGTTCTTAAAAGTTTCAGATTTATCTGTGATTTTTGTGACCAAATCAATTCCCCAGTTTTCAAATGCCAGTTAGATACCGGACTATATTTTTGCATCAACCCACGTCCAACGTCTCTTTCAGGTACGACTATGAGGAGGTCGATTCAGACGCTGCCAACAAGATGATCAAGGATCTGGAGACCGCCATGTTTAACCCATCCTTTGTTGGAAAGAAGTTCTCCTCGGGTGATAAGACTTATGAGGTGGCCATTTCTGACAACTTTGCCTACACAGACCCTGTGGACGGAAGTGTGTCCAAAAACCAGGTAAGAGTCTGCAAGACAGAACCCACTAAAAATGTATGTTTTTCATCGATCAATGTGTCCATTACTAACATGAAAATCTGCTCTTTTTTAATAATTTATAAAGAAAATTTTCTAAAAGAATTAATGTATCTGATCCAGAAGGTAATCCTTAAAAATTTAGAAGTAATCCATCCATGTTTAATCTCTATATTAATCTATAAACCTAATTCAAAATAGACAGAAAACATAATAAAGTCATATAGAAGAGATTATGACCAATGAATAACTCCCAGCATGCAACAATGTTATTGTACGTCACATATTTTCCAGTAATTGTACTTTGCCATGTATCATAATGTCTTCCCCATCTCCCTCTCTGTGTCTCTCTCACTCTCAGGGACTCAGAATCATCTTCTCTGATGGTTCCAGGATTATTTTCCGTCTCAGCGGTACAGGCAGCGCCGGAGCAACCATCAGGCTCTACATAGACAGCTACGAGAAGGACCCCCAGAAGATTTACCAGGACCCCCAGGTCAGGGCAGCATGGAGTAATTCCAGCTACTTTAGATTCACTGAGAGAAAAACAAGTCAATGACATCATCGGGTAGAAAAAAAATAAAACATTCATGGAGCCACCACCAGATTTTCTTTGCTCTTAGATATTTATGTCTTTGAAGAGAGAAAAAAAGGAAAAGAAAGAATAAGGATATTAGTATAGTTTGTCAACCCACCTTGGTTACAACAGTCGAAATTTTGAGGCTGACCAGAGTGATTTGTAACCTGCGAGACAGCTAGTTCGAATCAAGCGGATCTCTCCAAAAATGAGTTCCAGAGCTTGTTTTCAACATGAAAGATGATTGAGATGCTGGGCAAAGTCTTGAGTTATGGCAGCTTATCAGAGCCCGTGTGAGGGGAGGGAAACACAGCACAAGGGAAAAATAAAGTGCGAGTTCCAACTAGACACTTCATAAAGTCGTTTTGACTGGTGCAGACAGGAGGTGATGTAGAACAAGAAAGTGAGACAAGACCCAAAAAAAAAAAAGTGAATAAAAGTCCTACTCAAGCCCTTTGTTTTCTTCAGTGCTGACACTCTATGAAGGAGCAGATAAGCAGAATCATATTGCCTCAGAGTCCTAACTTGACAGATAAATGGCCAGCGGGTTAATGGTCCAGTTGGCTAGCTTTGACTAGGTTTGATTTACATGCCAAGAGTGCTAACTGTAGACAAAAGCATGTTCTGATGAAAAGAGGAATCACAAACATCTTACATTTCTGTCAACAGAAGTTGTTGTGAAACCAGAATATTCTGCTCTTTCATAGTTGGCTCTCATCCGATGTGTGGTCATTATATAGTTTTAAAGTCAGGCGAAGTTGAGAATGATCACTTGTTGGGCCAAGGGACTTGACAGTTTTGCTCATAGGTTTGAAACTCCGTTTATCTCTCAGTGACCAACTCGTTCACATTACTTCATCCTGTTACTTCTATAAAAGCATCTCATTGAACCTCTTTATTTAGAGTGTTTTTAAAGCCTTATTTTTAAGACAAAAGAAGCTACTGCCAGCAACCCTTTAGTTTTGCTTAGCATAATGACTGGAGGATTAATAGCAAGCTTGGGTCTCTCTAAAAGTAACAAAGGCAGCCTACCAACACCTCCAAAGTTCAAATCTGTACAAGCACTAGTTTAAAAGTACAAAAATATCATGTCGAGTGTTGTAATTTGAAATTATATACTAGACTATTTGTTGAGCGAATAAGGTTTCTGCCTGTTCCTGGCCAAGAAATACAGCAGCATGACCTGCACAGACAGTCATTATGTTCCTTGTGTTTGCTTTGTCTCTGTGTGCAGGTGATGCTGGCCCCCCTGGTAGACATCGCCTTGAAGGTCTCACAACTCCATGAGACGACCGGACGCACCAGACCCACTGTGATCACATGATCCCTCTGCCACACTCCCTCCCGTCACCCTCGGCAACAGGATACCTCCGCTCTCTCAGGGGTGAAGCTGCCCTCGAATGCTGTCTTGGCGTCAGTTCCCGGCCCTCTTAGAAACAGAGCTGGATGAAAAACTGAAACTCAACATGCAGAAAGAAAATGCATGAGAATCTCTTCATTTATCTTCAACTTTAATACATCCACTGCCATTATTTAGTGTTAGACTACAGTGCATGTCAATATGGTGTTTCTGTAGACATTTTATCGACCAGACATAAAGACTTTGTAACATCTTAATACAAATTTGTGAAAAAAGTATTAGAAAACATGGACTTTTGTCATAACAGTGACATATTTAATTAATGTTAATCAAGGTAAACCAAATTTAAAGATTTCAAAGTGGACTGGAACACTTAAATGAATTGTGCCTCATGTAATTTCTCCATGTGTAACTATGTTATTGTCCAGATCTGTTCATTGAACTGTATCACTAAATAGAGAAACTGCCAAACTGACCATGAATCAGCATTTTAGGGCAACATCACCCCACACTTCCCTCATTGATCTGGTGCCTTCCACTCCCTTTATTCTCAAAACCATCAACCTGACCCATAAAGCACAGCTGAAGCTTTGAGAACTAACACATTCACCATCAATAAAATAATTTTACAAAGTACAGTAGTCATGTTTTAAATCTGTCTTTTTCTTTTTTTTAAATTTCTGGTTCTACAATATTTGTTATATTTGCAATATTTGGTACACAATTATTTAACGATTCTGTGCTTTTCCCGTCAAGAAACCAGCTGGTGCTCGACTAAGAGCTGAGTTTAGAAAAGTGAACATTCACAGGAGACTGAAACGAGAGCGTGCGGGGTGGTATTAATGACGGCTTCTTTTCAGACGGGAAATTATTCTAGATAAACGCGAAGATCCTGTCCTGCAGCTAGTGAGCCAAGTCGTGGGACAAGCCTCCAGGAGAATTAAATGCTTTGAGCAAAGCCTTTCCAAAGACATTCCTGAGGAGAGCAGAGAAGCATAAACTGATGAATTGTCTTCCTCCCTCACAAGTCTTCTTGTGTAATGAGATAGTCGCTGTAATCCTGATTAACGATTAGAGTTATAAAATGTCAGGAGGTCCGGGGATCCCACAGGTTCTATCAATGCCTCAAACAGATTTCTTTTAATGAAATGCTTAGAAATATAGTTTTTCTCCAGGGACATGGATAAATGATGCTTGAAGCAGCTGTGACAATTTGAGACTCTACAGATATTGGATTGGTGTCAACCTTTTCTACGCATAAATACCATATCTGGACGTTAAATTGGCTACAATTTAGTTAATAGGAGAGAAGGCGGAAAATCAGGTGCACAAGGGAAAATTGGCTTCAATCACAAATGGCACATTTTCCGCCAATTTCAGTCATGTATATCAGTGTCGTTCATGCAAAGCGACACAATCGCCTCTACCCCACACACAAAACACATGGTAAATAGTAAAAGTTCCTGAGCTGGAACTAATTGACCATTCCAGTTGCATTTTCTTGCAGATATGTTAAAAGCTTGATGTATGACAAACTCACTGCTACTTCACATTTCCTATCACTCACACAGGGCTGCAAACGATTATTTTCACTATAGATGAATCTGTGTATTATTTTTATAATTAATTAATTCTGTCAATAAAATGTGAAAAATGCTCATCACAATTTCTTAAAACCCAAAGTGACCTCTTCAGATTGCTTCTTTTGTCCAAGCAGCCATTCAAATCCTTCATTTACTATCAGATATGATCCTTACATTCAGGAGGCTGGACCCAGTAGCTGACATGTTTTCTATACAATTAATCAATGATCAAAATAGTTTGCATCAAATCTTTCTTGACCGACTAATCGTTGCAGCCTTAAATTTTACTAATATAAGCGTTGAGACACTTTTCAAACGATTTTGTCGGCTATTAAGAGTAAATGTTTCAAATGGTTCACCTGTGTTTACGTTCAGATTGGGGATAGGGCTTTTAAAGCCCATTGCCAGCCTGCAAAGGTACAGCCTGTGGCATTTGGGATGTGTAACTGCCCTAAACAGTTCCTACCTATTCCTTCAGGAGTCACAATAACAGGGTGGAAACTTTTTCATGCTGCATTGTTCAGACCCTGTCAAGCTGACATAGTGCAATACATAATGTGTTCCTCTTGTGCGGCTGGTAATGGCTTGCAGGCTGTATTTGGATTGGCTGTCATTACATCAGGTAATCACAATAAGTCTTACATGAAGTTGGCCTGGTCCACTGCTATTAGATGTCGAAATGGCTTTCTCTTGAGCTGGCATGGAGCCTTGTGTTTTTAGAATGGCCTGTTCATTGCTCTCCTGCAAGAAGAGGGCAACGCAGCAGACAAAGACCTCATTCTCAAAGCCCTCAAATGAGGATGAAGGGAAGTGTAGGCTTCATCTGTGCACTCATGCAAGCAGGTTTTACTCCTCTGGCTCTTGTAGTTCTCTATTGGTCTCTTCCTGCACTTGCACAATATTTCTGTGTTAAGAGATAACTGTATTAGGCTTAGGAAAAGATGGCTTCCATGCTATTTGACAACTAATTTCATTTTAGGCTGTCTCTTCCAGAACTAATAATTCACTGCCCATTCAATGTAATTACTCAAGAACTCAAATTGAAGCAATTTTACAAGCTTTTTTTTTTAAATGATGCTGCCAATGAAAATGCAACTCTACTTCAGCAGAGGTACAGCGTTGTGCTCCTGGGAGCCTTACTCCTCTCTGTGCATTGTGTAGAGTTACAGTTTACCTGGGCTGGGATATTAAATGGCTCCAGGTTTGCTGTAAGTTTGCATTAAATCTAAATTTAATCAGGATCATGTAAGCACATTATCAGCTGAAATAATGTCCATAAAGCAACTTTCTTTTATTTATTTTTTTTTACATGGGACCCACCTGAAGATGCAATTCAACAACGTTATGTGAATCACTGGCTTGACACCGTTAGAATGGTGGTGTAGAATGAAGACAATCAATGAAGACATTCAAATATAAAATTTTTCTCCACATCAAATATACTGTGGACCACATCCAGCATGTGGTCATGACAGCAGCAGTGCTTGATGAAAACTTTTGTATCCTGTCCACAACCATGAGCCCTATCACAGTAAATCAATTCCTGCCTTGACATTACAACACAACAAATATCACAAACACAGTAACATCCACATTTCAGACACTAATATGAAGTAACCTGCAGCCTTTTGATTGATGTTACACATTGCAATATAATCATAGAGACTATGAACTGCCCTTTAAAGTTGACGACTACTCCTACACTAGTTTACACAGGCTATCTACCTGAATCTTTCAATTGGTGCTCAGATAACTGGGGGACTCTTCTCGGCCGAACACCCTGGAAAGCCACATGTAAACTCATTGCACAATCATTCCAGCATTTTAGCAAAGCTTGTGCCATAATGAACACAGTATGCTGATGTAACCGAACAAGCAACACTAAGTGTGTTTGTCCTCAGAAGTCCGGCCTTCAATCAATCCCAGCTGAGGCAGAAAAAAAGTACTTTTTAATAAAAAGGCCTTCATCCTTCAGGTTTGTCTTGGATATGACTTGTGCTACAAAATACTAGAGCTGCAACATACTGTTAATGTGGAGGCCCTTCGTTAGGATGTTTCTGGAACCTCTGGGGAGTTTATTGGATTGGATCCAAAATTTCCCAAGCACTTACATTTTTTTAAATCCAGATAAGCAACATACATCTTATCTTTTCCCTAATAGTAATCGAAAAGTCCATATTACTAATTAATCACTGCTGGATGTAGTCCAGTATCCACACCTGACACCCAGCATTGTAAATAAACTGTCTAGGACATACTGGCGGGTAGACAGCCAACTAAGAATATATGACATGTAAATAAGATAACTGTGGCCTATGTTAGCTCTCTTTTGGTGATGGCTAGCAGCCTTGGACTCCCCACTTCTGGCAGGGGGAATGCATGGATCCACCCCTTTATGCAGATCCACCCCAAAATTCAATAGGACCTTGGTACATGCCCTGTGCAGGCATAATAGAAAAGTCCTACCTCATAATGTTAAAAAAACAATTTAAATCCTGGATCCGCCTCTATCTGGATCCACTTCCAAATTTAATTGTTTTTTAAACAGAACTCATGTATCTCTGTCACTATAGGGGTCTCTCAGTAAAAACAAAACATAGGAAGCATGGCAGCACATCTAGTCTTATTGATGTGATTATTGAAGTTTCCTGAAAACAACAGTGCTCACATATTTATTTGAATATATTTAGTTGTGGATTTTTTAATTTCGGTAATATGTCTAGGGAAACAAGCTATTGCTGGGCTAAGGTTACCAATGGAGACCTGGCATTCATTTTGTGTGCCATTGATGATAATCAAAGATGACATAACATTTTTATACATTTTTGTGCAGAAATGCCATGTTAAAACTTTAAATAATGATCATACACTCAATCTGCTACTTAACAGTGGACACATACATACTCCCAATAAAAATATGGCATGTATATGTGCTGCAGCAGGGTGTGTTAATACTGTATAGGCCTACTTGCCTCTACATACATTTATCATGTACACTTTTTCTTTGAACTGACTGCAGCCCTGGTTTTGATCAGAGCGTTGGCAGCTATCACAAACTGCTGCTTTGCATCCCTCAACCCTCATAATCACCATATTCTTAAATACCTCAAACACTTAAATAATGGTGGACCAGGGGCACTGCAAAGATGTGTTGACATACAGTATACAGTCATGCAACAATTCTTGAAACAACACAGAAGCCTACTGACCAAAATTTGGAAGATTTAAATTTTTATTCCCCCAACACACACTCAGACACATCTTTATCCTATCTCATGGTATGCAGGAAGCTTGGACAGTGTTACCTGTCACATAAATGCATCATTTCCACTCTAAATGAAATGATGTCGTTGAAAAATGAAGATACACTTTGCCTCTTTGTTGGGATTTTCCTCCCAAATGTCCATTCCTGCATGTTTCTATTGGGCATGCAAATAAAAATCTGATTATACCTGCAAATGCCACTCATTTCAAACCTTCTCAGTCTGCTCATTTTTTGACGTTCCATATGCTATTTGCAAACCTGAGTAATGTTAACCCGAAGCTAGAAAATGGGGAATTTAAACCAGTTAATCTCATTAAAACAAGATAATACTCTGTGGACAAGATTTGACAGGGTGTACGAGGTTACACACACACACAAAAAAACTAGCATTCATATAAGTAGAGGCTCCGTGTGAGTCATCGCCATCTTAACACTCAATTTTCTGGGTTTGGATCCGAAGTGTACGAAATGATGTGTGAGGCCATAAAAACTGTTCAGTAACAGGATGAGATGAATTGGAACCTTTCTGACCACACAGTTGAACCAAGCGGTGTGGAGCAGAGGCTGGCTTTTGTCAAGTTAACAGGCGGCTCCATATCCTCTCATCTATTCTTCATCCTGCTCTTCATAAAAAGATAAATGACAAGAAATACCAAACTTTGAATGGCCCATTGTCCTTGGTTAGACTGAGAGAATATTTGGACCTATTCTATAGGAATTGAGAAGAAAGAGCAACTAGAAATTGAGGCTTTATACTATATCATATAATCAAAATTTATTATATACTGAAGGGAGGCAACAGTGCATTTTATGTCCACTTTGATCCTTATTCAATCCTAAATCAGACTGTTGTGTTAAACTACAAAAATGGCTGCTCTCATTGCTTTCCTTTGTCCTGTTCCATATGTGCTGCATTAAATACATTAAAAAAAGAAGGAAAATGCAGTGCACAATCAGGTGAAGAGTGATGTATTGTGTGTTTCATGTGTTCAACCACAAGCAGCTATTGTTCTGCTGCCTGAAACTTAACATCCTGTATGTGGCCCTTCAGACAGGAGCAGGAGACTGTAGCATAGCCTCAGCATTAGTGTATACGTTTACCAACTTTTGTGAAAATGGTTCTGATGGAAGTTTTTTTTTAAATGAAACTCAGGAGATTTGATGCTTTTGCAGTATTGAGTGAAACTGTATCTGTAACGTATCAGTGTTACCTGTTGGTAGTGAAGATTTCCCTTTGTTTTAATGCAGGGAGACTACGGGATTGGCCTGGAAAAGTTGCCTCCATCCTGCATTTGTTTTAGGTTAGTTTTAACAGTAGTGTATTCCAAAACACACCTCTTGGGAATAGAGTTTCATTGTAATATGGTGAATATGCTATATGTAGCACAGAGGTACTCAGAATGTGACCGAGACGGGGGTTGGACATGTGTCAGTGGGGAAATGTAAAGGATGCAGTGAGGCCAATATTATCTGTCAGCCATTGGCGGAAACTGGCTTGAGTTATCGACTGATTTGAGCAAATTGCTAGCATATTTTGGAAAATCAGAATGACGCAAAACTTATTAGTCATCAGAGGATGTCAAGACAAGATAAAGGTTTGCAGAAACATAAAAAAAAAAATTCTGAGAAGATGTGACAGATGCTTTTGACAGGCCATCATCGCCCTCGTTCGTTTCATTCTCTTTTATTGACTCGGACATCATTGCCAACTTCGTCACAAAGGGCCTCCCTGTCCGTGCGCTGTGGCCGCCGGAGAAAGCCTCAGGGATCAGCTCTTCAAAGGGACCTTCAGAACCCTAATCCACCTCAGCATGAAAGTTAGATGACTTTCACCATGCATGGTTGCAATTTTAATAATCATATCCTACTTTAGGCAAAATGAAATCGATAGACATCACGGAGAAAAAAATAGACCAAAGTCAGAAATAATCTCACAACCTGATCTGCCCGGTGGAGAGGTCTTCCCCCTCAAAAAACCCCTCCGCTCCTCTGAGGGTCCTTATTATGGAGAAAACCACCTAAACGCAGCTTAGTTTAAATTCATTTGGCTGCTTAGACAGCAAATTGAAAAGAGCGCCTCAGTGAGAAACACAGCTGACATATGATGTACATCACCTCACACGTTTCTTTAAACTGTAATCAGTCATGCCCAATTTCATTTGGTTTGACATTCATTTGGAGTTATTTTGTTTGAGTTTGCTCTCTGTGCGATACCACTGGAGCACAAAAGGCCTTTGTTGTGTTGATTGAAATGTTATGGGAAATCATGCACATGTCTGCACATACAATCTCGCACACTTTTCCTGTACGCCTTTTCTGCAGGCCAAAAGAAGCTCACCAGAAACACGAAACTCAGACCGCTTTAAGTCCTTGAAGTTGCAGACATGCAGTTCTGAGACGTTAGAGCTAAGAGTGTATACATATTTCACTGTTGGGTGCATTTCACCTACAATAATTGAATCAAGAAGAATTATATTCTTAACAATTGCACTTGAAAGAAATTGTTATATCCAACCTATTTATGTGAGCCTGAATGCTCAATCATCATTAGCAAATGAACTACAGTCTGTTTACATGTTGAGTTGCTTGAAATGACTGCAGCGCTGGTTTTGATCAGAGCGTTGGCAGCTATCACAAACTGCTGCTTTGCATCCCTCAACCCTCATAATCACCATATTCTTAAATACCTCAAACACTTAAATAATGGTGGACCAGGGGTACTACAAAGATGTGTTGACATACAGTATACAGTCACGCATGAATTCTTGAAATTACACAGGAGCCTACTGACCTAAACTTGGAAAATGTAAAGTTTTATTCCCCCCAAACACACACCCAGACACACCCGTGTCCTATCTCATGGTACGCAGGAAGCTTGGGCAGTGTTATCTCTAAACTCTGGTTAGCAGCATCTCCCTGAGGATGAATATGCTGGAGAAGGGAGGAAGGTAGGGAAGGTTGGGGTCCTTGGGATGCAGCTATGGACCATGTCATGGACACTTGGGCCTAGGAACAGGGATATTAGAGTTGAAGCCTGGACGTTTGTGAGCAGTCCCATACACCCACTCTCAGATCTGCAATCAAAACCAATCCAGAGTCAAGCATTATTAATACGTACTATTCTTGTAGTCAGTAACAGTTAAACCAAAACATATTTCAGAGAGGATGATATTTCGCTCTAATGAGCAGGGTTAGGTCACAATATGGGAGAACCGGAGATGCTAAATTGCTACCATTCTCTTCCTGCCCTCAAAATGCCAGTATTAGTCTTTCAAAGTGCTCCGTGTGTGCAGACACACATGACGAGACAAAGTATGTGTCACAATCCATAGGGGAGGAGAGCAAAATGAAACAAGGTGTGGAGTTATGGAGAAAAAAAAGAAGAAGGTGAGTCTGGTTAATAATGCTGTGAGGCTCTGGAATCAATAATTGTACAAAGGTGCATGCATGTAGTGTGTGTGTGAAGTTCACCGAGTTTCTCTTTTAGATATTTTTCTAATATATCATTTTATTACATACTTCTAGTTATTATTTAAAAAATGCAGATGTACTTGCTAAAGTCATCTAATCTGCAGATGGATGGTTATCAGATAATCCAGACAGATGAATGCAGCGTCAACACTTGTTTATTAGTGCACATCACTATGGACTGTGTTTTGGTCGAGTGACAATATTTTGTTTTTTCATAAGCAATGAGAAAAGTGTAGCTGATAAAATATTTAGCAGGTATTTGTAATTAGCTAAGCCAGTAAAGGGAATATGCTCAGAAATATCATTAGTGCATTGAAGTACATGTGTAAGGCCATGCTGAATTCACTATTCACATTCCCTGAAATCATTCTTGGTATACCTGAGTGAGTTTTTTCAGGAGAGAATATTTTCCTCCTTGTAAAACTGGACCTTGTAAATCATGTTTACCTGAGACAGCCTGGACAAAGTGGCTGCTTTAGTGCCCCTCAGCCTGGAGGGGACTGAGAAGCTTTCTGTGGGTTACTTAATGAATTTTTGGTTGTAACTTAGGTCTGGGAGCTCTGCATTACAAAATCCGGTCTTAAAGCTGAAAAAAAGAACTTGATTATTTTATTCATACTTGTTTGTAATTAATGCATTCATGCAATTTCTGTAAAATGTGCAGGAATCAAGCTGTCTTTGAGTCTTTTCAGTCCTAATAAGTTGTAGTTAATAGTTTCTGTGAACAGTTGCACATTGCTAAATCAACTTTTACTTTGAACCACAACTTTTAAAGTGTATTCCTAATAGTTGAGAGAACCATCTCACCATAATGCACAATTAGTAGCTGCTCTGAAGCTTTCTATTGTATCACAAGATCTTCCTCAGTTGGAATTACATTTTTCTCAAGACTAAATCCACATTTCTCAGGGCCTCTCTATCCCAAAATGAACGCGCTCAATCCAGATAACAACGTTTCACGAATTCAAATGTGTCCGCCTGCACCGAGACAGTTCCTGTAGTGAACACGGGATGGCGATACATGGCTAATCAGAGCCATGTGGCTCCTGTGGGCACAAATCTCTGTGAAGTTTGTAGGAAGGATTGCGCTTAGTTGGAAAGAGAGACGGTGAGGGGTGAAGAGAGCTGGGCTGCAGCGAGGAGGGAAGACACACAAACCAGGAGAAGCGGAGACAACTTTCTTCCAGACGCTTTAACCGGGAGGGTTTTTTTGGTGCGATTTTGAACGAGAAGCGGAAAACAAGCGCACCCGTTACCAAAGCTCTGCGTTTTGCGTCACTGATTTCTGGAGTTGCTCGAAATTAAAATTTGAGCGTAGTGGATGTGAAAATCGGGCGAAGGTGTAACACAGAGCCGGAGGAATGTATCCAACTCGGGCAGCGGCGAGTCAGCGTCTCTGGAGATGTCCAGCCTGCGCTCTCTGGATCGCCCTGCTCCTCCAAAGTGTTCTGGACCTGAGCGCGTCTGGTGAGTTTTACGCTTCCCTCGGTAATCATTCCCGTCTTTCCCCCTTGCTTCCCCGCTGGTTTGCTGATTCCCTCTCTCCATGCCTCAATTCAACGATGTAATCTGTCAACCTTGACGAAAATTCTTTGTTGGAACTTCTAACATGTGCCCGAATTAATCGGTGGCGGCTTTATAATGACCTCATTGCACTTTAAAGACTTTTTAAGTCATCCATAGTTGTGCGCATATTTGGTCTCGTATTTTAAGACCGTTTTATTGTGTTTTTTTCCTTCCTTAAACAATCTCTTAGATACACAAACTGATGTCCCATCCATATGAATCAGAGCTGTTTGCGATCAGTCTACCCCCCCAAATGTAAATGATCAACAATAGATTTACATTTTCGCCCTATTGTCATTCTGAAGCCTCTTCACGGGGAAAGGACTTGACTCCATTGGCAGACAATGGGCGAGTCAGCTGGATGGCTATTGTGCCCCCAACCACCTCAATAATTTAGGTCAGTTTAAACACAAGAGATGCATAAAGTCAATTAAAAGACAAACAGCTGTTAACTGTTTGGGTATGACTGATGGTAAGTGAGAGGCAGCAAGATGAGGGGACAGCTTCGGGAAAAAGAAGCCAGACTGAGGCCCCCTAGGAAACAATACTGCAATTTATCTCAATTGCCTTTTCCAAAGCAAACAGGACAGTAAATCACCAGACTATTTTCTGTTCACTGTCATTAAAAGTTCATTTTTTTTTGCTTATTCAACAACCCCGGGAACTATATTTCAACTGCCTCCCACTGAACATGTGTAGATCTAAAAGAGAGAATGAACTAACTGGCTTTTGGTTAACCATTATAAGCATAATTTAATTTAGTTTTAATTAAATTTGAATTTTTATGAAGCTGCTAGTGTAAAGTTTGATTGTTTTTCCGTTCTCTGGCTTTTGAGTGTAAAGTAAGTATGAAACAATCCTCCCTTCCTATATGTGTTGTGATGAATTATCTATGGAAGGTTTTTTGGGGGTTTTGTTTGGCTTATCTCTGTCCTCCCTTAAATACTTTTGGCTGTTATTTACAACGGAGGTGTACAGTCGCGCTGAGCATAAAGTATTCCGCTATGGCCCTTCTCTTGCCATCCCTTCTTCTTTATCTTTGTGCCTCACTTTCCTGCTCTGTGGCAGGGAGGAATGTTAATCCACATCACTTAACTGGATGAGTTAACTATAACTTTTTCCAATGGAGTTTTGTGATTGGATATGGAGTGGAGGAGAGCCAAGCCCCTGATTCTGTAAGCTACATATGTTTGGGACATAAAGTGAAAATGCCTGCGTCTTTTAGCTGCACAGTTTACAGGCAAAATCTACCCTGAAAGTTATTCATGAAGCAAAACTGGTTGGTTTTCGTCCCAAACCGAAAACTACAGAAAAGCTTCAATCGCTATCTCTGAAATGATCTGCAGCTGCTCTGTATAATAATTCAGATACTCTCTCCGTACATCCAAATGATTGCAGCTTGACTGTAGCCTAAACCGTTATGGAAAAGAAGATGACACCCATTAAAATGCTTTGTTCCTCTATTTTATCCACAAACTTGACCTATTCACCACCACTGACGCACCTCCAGGCTTTGTTTGTAGATGATGACACTGAGAGTGTTTTTCCTCCTCTTGATCGCTGTAACGGTGGTTCAAATGTAATCAGATGTGAAGAGAAGAGTGCGGTGCCCTGTGATCTGCAGCCAGTGGGTGTAATGTGGCTGTATTGTGCAAACACGATGAGAAATAAACTGATAGGTGCAGCTGTCTGTCTTTATTTGTGGCTGTCTGGCTTACTGGTCAGTCTGCAAGCTTCCAGTTAGAGATCAGAGGTCACTGGGCTATCACTGTGGTTCATATGCCAGCTTTTCCATCAACAATCAGGGCCTTCCCGAGCCAAAGCATACATGGCAGACGTCACAAAGGATGTATAAACCAACATGTATGCTTACATGAAGGAGCCGTTTGTACTCTCATTAATTGGCTCGCAAAATAAGTAAATGATCAAGTCAAGGCAAGGAATTGGACAATAAATTTGGACTTGTGTTGGTTTGTTTATGCTAAACCCCGAGTTTATGTACATAATTTTCAGTTCTTGCATCCTTACAGTACCTCCCCTCGTTGCAAACAGCTGCAGCATGAGGATCAGCCATGGTTCTCTCTTTCAGACCCTGCACTTTAACTCCTAATAATCGGAGCCATGTTCATAAAAATAAATTGACAATGATGGTTTCCAACTATATATACTGTAAATGTTTCTGAACACGGGGCATTCACATCTGTACATAAAAGGTCCTCAGCAGGGCAGCCACTATGTGAAATCTGTTTAGAGTTGCATTTAGCCTTTTAATAACACTCAGGGAGGCTATAAATCAAGCTGGGTGGAACTGCCTCAGTGCAGTTTTCAACAGGACACACTGTTGACACTAAGGGTACTTCACCCCTGGAAAATATCCTCGGTACTACAGGCTGAGTGTGTAGGAGCTTGTCCTGCTCTCCCCCTGCTACTGAGATGTCTATCTGTACTGTTATATATCTTTTTAGCATTTTCTTACGCACATATCAAGGGAGCAGTGTACAAGGAGGTTGAAAGAGATGTCAAAGTTTCTTGTAGAACTTGTAAAATTTGTGCAAATCAGCCACCCCTTCCTGTGATTTTTATTTTGCTCAAGGTTTTAATCATTGCATTATTGCTGTAATTTCTCCTTTTTACACACGGCTATGTGCAGTTTATATTTTATCCAGATGCTGTGGGTCATGTTAGGCTCTGTCTGCTTTGAGTGGTACATTTGTCTCAGATAAATGACTTTGCTGTTTAAAACTCCACTCCCACTATGCGTCGTGCATGCCGCGCTAACTCAGGCATAAAGTGGTGTGCATCCCTAAAAGCTTTTGGCAGACACAGAAGAATGTGGCAGGAACCGTATGTGCGAAACAGATGTATGGTGTTTTTTTGGATGAAGGAGGCTGATTTTGTATTTTTGTATTTTTTTTTTTTTAAGACACTTCGACTCCATTTTGAGCGTGTGAAAAGCCATGGACATTAATTCAATCAACACACAGCCATAAATCATATGCTCCGACTCTGTTTTATGTCACTTATTTAAAACATTGGTGTGTAAACCACGTCGTGCACTGGCAATTACCGACTTCCCACTCGTTATTAAGCACATGTGTTAAGGCTCAGTGTACGCCGGTGTTGCCAAAGGGCAAACTGTTTGGAGAATAGTGTTCACTAATTGTTTAATTGATGTACAGCCAGTGGGCTTGCTTTAAATGATAAAGTATTAAGATATCTAATAACTCATATCCAGGGCTTTCTCTCTGCCCTTGAATTTTCTCGTCGCTCTCTTTTTGCGGTGGTTGTTTTTTAAGCAGGACTACCTCATTGATTACCAAAGATTTCACAAGATTTGAAGTTCCCTTGTGATGTGTGATGCCAATAAATGGTACAGTTGTTTTCAATTTAGTTGTGGGCTGGAATGTCTTGAAAATATGTTGTCAGTGCTTGGTTGACAGAGGAGTTTTGGAAGGAGAGCCTGATATAGGTTTTCCTTCTTTCTAGATGTACGCCTGCCAAGTCACCCGAAAGCCCCAGTGAATGTTAAAAAGTATACATTTCCTGCATCTGTGTAATATTGGCAGATTATTTCTACAAATCGGACTCTATGGGACACGCTTAGTTTAAGCAGTCAGAGTCCCTCAGAGGGGCAGCGTTTAATCAAAGGCTAAACACGAGTTACTCAGATCCTCGTCAGAGACGTTTGGTAAAATGTCTGCCACTACAAACTGTAGCGAAGAGTGAAAACCGTTTTCCTGCAATTTACTGTCTGCACAGGAGGTTAGTCTGTTGGATAGAGAAAAATCTCTGTACGGTTCAGGGACATGCAGCGCCGGATTAACGAAATGAATGAAAAACACTAGTTTAAGTTTAGGTGCTGCAGCTGACAAGTGTTTGAGTGTATGGTAGGGATGGGCATTCCATGCAAAAATAATAATTAATAAACTCAAAAGAGTCTGCAGCACAAACAAAACCGGACAGTCCGACGTTGTAGTTTTGTAGTTCTGGCCATAGTAGGCTGTTTGCTGTCTGTGTATGTGAATAAGGCTGACAGGAAACGTGATAGGCGTGCACGAAGCAGGGCTGTGTCGGCATCCTTTTCAGCCAGAGTTGCATTTTGACTGCTTATACGACAACAGTAGGTGGCGTTTTGAAAGTTTCCGCTGTGGAGCCTATTTTTTTTTTATATTTGTGGTTTCAGTCCCCGAAAACGCCGTTCTCTTGTAACGGATTTTTGGGTGAAAACGGTTGTCATGTAAACGGGCCCTTCATAATTTTTCTAGATGTCACCGTGAACTCAGGCTCAACAAACTCCATCAAGGTTTGAAAACTTTTGCCTTCAGCAAAGCTGGTGGGAAGCATGTCTTTAGCTATCGTCTGTGAGATGAGGGTCATTGTTTGTTCTGCACATCTAACATCAAACTTACTTCACAAAACTAGCCGTTGATCGTTGATCTGTGGAATGACCTTCTTCTTCTTCTGCTGGTGCTTTGCTCTCAAATGATTGTGCGTAGTCGCGGTAGACTTGTGATAGGAGTTTGTTCTGCACCTCATTTTCCTTTATTCATTTTCCTTTATTCATTTTCCTTTATTTTTTAAGGACTTTTTAACAGCTGTAGTATGTTTCTGTCTTGGTATATAGCTCCAAATGTTCTTCTTCTTTTGTTAATAGCGGTTGCAAACAGCCTGTAGGTGTATTATTGGCGCCACCTTCCAGAGGTTGTACTGTGTTACTACCAGGGGCAGGTAAAAACAAGGGGAAAACTGTTTTTATGACAAAATGATAGTCTTGTATATTATTTGATTTTTGTAATAATTAATAATATGAATCATGTAATAATATGTAATCATTTTGAGTACTCAAAAATCAAGGCCCAAGTATATAGATGTTGCATTTCAATGATTTTAAAAAGTCTTGACTGAATGGGGAAAACAAGATGCAGTAACATTATTTGTCAAAAGGTGCATTAATTATGAAAATTTATATTTTCCCCTTTTCCGTCAATTGACCTGTCCTGTGTGTCCGACTACAAATTGAATTGCTTTCTGTACCTTCCATTCAATACTTTCTATGTTGATGTCTTTCAACTGCTGTCTGGAAGACAAATTATGCCTGCCACATAAAAAATGTTCTCTGCTGTACTTCATACACACGATACAATGAGGCCTTTGCTGCAGTTGTAAGTCAAGCTGTAAGTGTGAGAGTGTGCTGATGACAAAGTGAGTCTTTAATGAGTCAGATGGAATAAGCCACACACACACACATACTGCGTATCGATTTCCATATGGACTTGGCACCGTTAAATGTCGAGGGCTGCAGGAAATAGCACTGGCATGGAGAGCGCTAAATTTCATGGAGACCACTCTTCGTTGCAGTTTTATCAAATTACTTCTTGCCGTCCTCCACAGCTAGCTTTGCCCTGGCTTGATATGTGGAGATCATGCTAATTGCTAAATCCTGCTCAGCCCCTCCGTCACCCCGCCACCATCAGCCTGACATCAAAACTCCTTGGCACTCCTCTTATCTGGCTGGCTGGAGACAAACGCTGGCACTCTCTCCTTGTTTTCATTTTTTGCTCTTTCTCAGACTTCTCTTGGCTGTCTCTCTCTCTCTCCCTCCCTCTCTCTCTCTCTCTCTCACACACACACACACACACACACACACACTGTCCCATTCGCTCTGTCTGTAGGGTTTTTTTGGCCATCGACTGGCTCCTCCACTTGGCCCTTCTTGCCTGCCTGACTGACAGGGTACTCTTGGCTACGCTGTGTGTGTTTACTCAACAATAAGTGAGAGCGGGGTGACTCCAGACCAGCTTCTGCTCTCTTTAGAAACACAGTCATAATGACTCATGCAGACATTTGATAACACTATGCGAGTATCCAACAGAAGAGGCACAGATAACCCAGAAACACTTCATACATGTTGTTCGTTTTTGCAGTTTGGTGATGATCACAAGGAACCTGTTTCGTCAAAGTTTGGGCCTCCTCTGTATCGGGTCTTCATCATGTCTTCGTGGCTCCATCTCTTTGTGGCTGCTCTTTCACCCATGGGATACAGTGGTTCCGATGTGAAACCACTGGACCATCAGCTCCAGTGAGACATTTGTATAAACGTATCACTCTACAGTTATTAATAGAACATCATCGCATGTGTTTTTTCACAGTTGCACAATCCCAATTGTGTGATTCCTGGCAGCTCCATCATTCAGATCTTTCTGTTCGTTTGTTTCTGTCTGTCTTTTTTTTTTCACGCTTCTGCGCACACAAACACACGCAAAATATGTTATTGCACATTTTTCATGTAGTGCTTTGTAAAGTTCTTGGAGTACAGACTTATCTCTGCTTAAGTAGGTATCAAACCAGAGATGTTTGGGCGTCAGGATACTTTAATTTGAGGGTCATTATTTGTGTTAAGTTTAAATTTTGACAGGGCTCAGTAACTATATAAACTAGACTCCTGTCACAGTTTGAAGCTGAAAACTTCTGTCTTTTGAAGATTAGTTCCTGTAAATGGGTTTTAGTTCAAAGCTGCCGGTTAGGCTTTATAGAGTAATAACAATAAGATTGTTAATGTCTCAATCATAACCTTGGTGTTTAAGCAGATGTTTCATGAGCATCTTTTGAACCTACTAATGTAATTATTGTGATTAAAGCCTTTGTCTCCCTTCATAAATGGCTTCATTAAAATATTTTTCTGATTTATATAGTTTGGAGACCATCAGAGCATAGGTGGTGAAATCTGCTCTCAGTGCTGCACAGATTCATTTTCTATTGTTGAAAAGATGAAGCTCTCCACTTTCTCTTTAGCAATTTCCCATCACATGAGTTGGTTGGTTGAGGGTAATGACTGTATGTCTGGCAATGTGCTTTTTCTATTCCACTGCAGAGGTTTGGCAGGCTTGTGTTACGTGTGTTTCAACGACGAGTTGTTTAGCTATTATATGGGATTTATGTGAAGAAACTACGAATCGTCTTTTAGCACCATCTTTCTCTTCTGTCTACTTCTTTACAGCACTGCATCACTTTTAAATTTTTCTTCCTATATAATTTCTATGTAGTATGTAGTTAAGAAGAGCCCATTAAGTTTTGACGTGGATCAGGGAGCGGATTAAGGGATGGATTTGGCTATAGTAAGCTAGTTATGATATTGACAGGTTTATTAGGTTCGGTTAATAATTGTGAATTAGGCTTTAATTAAATTAGAAGGGACTGTTGGATCTTGGTGGAGATAGGTGCTCTACTTAGTGCCCTGTACTTAGGCTGTGACAGCATTAACATAAATATATCAAGGACAACAACTATACTGTGTGAGCGCCTATACAGGAATTCAAAGTGAGCAAAAGTAGGGGAAATTTGTCTTTTTAAAGCAAACTGATTATGGGTGTGAAGAAAAATGTTTGGATGTAGTTGGCGCAGAGTGTTTTACATTTATCAGCATGAGTGTGGACATGGCCTTAGTGTGTTTGTTTAACCAAAGGCTTTGTCACATTGTCCTCAAAGCGAGCCCCCTATTAACCAGCAGCTAGTGTTTACCCACCACTTCATTCACACACAAAAGACTCAAGAGGGGCTGCCTTGAACTGGTGGCTCTGTCTTGTTGATCAGGGGATCTCAAACTTTCACATTGAGCAGACGCGTATTGCGTTTAATCCTATGGTGACAGAACTAGTCAGCAACTGGGACCAAGACCAACGTTTCCAGCCTGATCGCTGAAAATAATGTCTTTTCAATTTTCCAGCATGGCTAAAAAAATGTAACGATAATGTTTAGGGACAAAAACTGTGATGGAACCAGACCCCAGAAGAAAATAGTGACTCAGCAGGAACAGAAATGCCCGAAAGGCCATAAGAAATTAGATTTTCTATCCATTCTAATCCTGCATTGACCACACTGACCAAGGAATCTGGACTTAAAATGCTCACTGGCTGTAATTCTGGTGTGCTGTGAGTTAAACGCCAATCTAGCAAACCACTCCTGGCTATCCATCAGCCTAATTCAGCACCATCCGGAAAATCATTGCCCCTGTGTGGAAATAAAAACGGTCAAGGATCGTCTCATCATTTATATATAACGAAGCACTTTCAATGATCAGGTTTGTCTTTTGGCATAGCTTCGTTTTTTTTGTGTTTTTTTTTTTGAATTTCTCAAAATTCTACCTTCAGATAAAAAAAGAAAAAAGAAAAAAATCTGCTATTTTGTATTTGTGTGTCCCAGAAACTAAAGCTGGGAGCATGAGAGTCTGCACATTATGGTATATGCTCGACACCCAGAGTGTTGGCAAACCCTCAAAGCTTTCTTTACAGTCGCGGGGGAAAAGCCGTTACCGTACCCACACAGTCACTGGTAGCCTTTTAAATCCATTTCAGCCTGATGGTCTCACCATACGGCATCTTCTTTCAAAGGCGAAATTAATGACTTCTGTGTAGCCCAACTCTCAAGATTGTGGGTCTGTTTTAAACAGGAAGAAGTGAGTGAAAAGAATAGCAGGATGGAAGGACGCAGTCTGTCGTTACGCTGACTGCCCAGATGCGTTAACCAGAGGCTTTCGTTAACACGCCGTTTGATGTCTGAGCAGCCGAGGGCTTTTGTGGTCAAATCTGCTGGAATGGTAATAGAAGGGTATGGAATAGTCATAGGACAGGCATCTGTCTTTGTGTGACTGAGACAAAATCTTCTTCATCAATGTCTCCCTCTCATTTATTTAGAAAGTTTAGCTCCTGATTTGAAGCCAGGGTGGGCGGATCAGCTGGGATGCTCCCAATCAGGAATTCCTACATTAATCCCGTGGGATGCAAAATGCTGCTCTCCCCCGTCTCTGAGGCAAACATATGGAGTGTTGAGGGGAAAATTGAGTTTACCCATTAAAGCAACCCCCCCCCCCCCCCCCTTTTCATATTTCCACTTTGAACCGTCATTTAAGATGTTTATAAAAGCTGACATTGACTTGGAATAAAGTTTACTTAATAGTGTGGTTGTGTCCTGCATGCCAACAGTCCTCTCACACCTCGCTCTTGTTTTCCTGTCTCTCTATATATCTGTCTCTGTCCTCCCCCGACTCTCTCCCCCGCTCGCCCCCTTTCTGTCAAAGCATTGATTTCAGCAGGGCAGGAAATGAAACGGCATTGCCCTGCGACTCCCAGCAGGAGAGGGGGACCCGGGGAAGTTAAGAGGAAGAGGTTCATTGAGTAGAAGAAGTCCATTATGATTTTTTTTTTAAGAGGGGGATGAAAAGATTTATAGTCCGAGTATGTGAGTGAGGATCGGGATGGGCCTGGCTCGGCTGAGAGAAAGCTGAGAGTGCTAAGAACAATATTGAGGCAAGAAAATATTTTCATTGAGAAGTTTGACTGACGGCAGGCGCAAATGAACTCTCAGCAAGTTATATTAACCCAAAAGATGAAACATTTGGCTTAAAAATACAATAGAATAGTGAGCAACAGTAAAAAAAAAAAAAAAGTGGGCTTCCACTAGTCCAGGATTGGTGGCCCCTCTGTCTTTGACAACTCCTGACCCTCATCCCTCTATCAGAACTCAATGATCTTCTCCTCAGAGGGGCCTATATAAGAGGCTTAGGCCCGCGTGATCCCACTGCCTGTTTGCTTAACCTCAGCGTGGCTGGCTCAGCAGTGCTAAGCCTTACCCACAAGAGCTCATTACCCCTCAGCTCTCCGTCTCCCTCGCCATTTCATCCAGCCTTTGTAGCAAATGGAACATAGGGTTTAAGAGCCTCCGATTATGTACACTGTTAAGCTCTTCATACTTAAATATGATGTGATCTGTAGTGCAACAATATTAAGTTAAAATCATGCCATGTCAACGCTTGTGCTTGCAGAATAGTTGAATTTTCAGGAGTAAGTTTGGAAATGTTTAGCAATGCATACAGGCCATGTTATTTCCCGGCATTTCACTCGGTAATCTTTAATGGAACATAAAATCTGTCTTGTCATTACAGCCCTAATTGGACTAGAAGAGAGATGGCAACACTTTTCCAGACATCTTGCCACATTTCCACTCCACTTTAATGGAATATTTATTGAGATTTGCATTAAGATGAACAAAACTGTTTATAATGTTGCAATCATTGTGTAATGATGTTTTAGACAGGGGCCCCTCCCTGTAGATGTATGCAGCCTGAAGGGTCCTGTTGTATTGAAATAGAAAACTATGAACTTGGTGGTTTATTATTCCTGACATGCACTGTTTACGCACTGATTTGAAATGGACCGTTGCTGATAATTCAGAGTGAGACACATCACTGCAGCTGTGATTCATGGCTGTTTGAGTGTGAGTTCAAACAAAGGTGGAGTCGGTCTGAATTTTCCCCCGGCTGGTGCTGTTCAACAGTTTGGACTACTGTCAGTTCATGGCAGGGACTTGCAGTAGAGTTTGGCTGGGCTAGAGTAGCTCTTTCCTCTTTCCTCTTTTACACATTCTCCTCCTTTTTCTCCCACTCTTCCTCTCCGTCTCCCTCTCTTTCCTCTCCCCCACCAGAACTCTGTCCAAAGCGCCAAAGCAGTTAAGTGTTTGTATTCCAGTTATATCCTGGATCATATTCTGTCCTGGCTCTCTGATAGTGAGACTCCTTTGCTTGACTGTGTCCACGACCAGGCAGCAGCGACCTATTGCCCCCCCCCACCACCCTCACTTTCCACCCCAGGTGTTGTTTATCCATTCATTCTTCAATTTAGATTTGATTTAACTCCAACCAGCTTTCCAGAATTAACCTGTACTCATGATGGCCTGGAGGAGGAGCAGAAGGAGCGGACATTGTCCTTTTGTCTCTGTTGGTGGACGAAGATGTAAATCTACACATTTGTTTTGCAACAAATTCCAAGCAAAGATCTGATTTTTGGACTTGCTAATAAAGCTCCAAACAATTCACGCACTTCCAAGTGATTTCTCTCTACAAAGAGGCATGTAACATCCTGGTGTTGCCTTTTATGTCATATTTTTTGACTCCTGAGATTATACAAAGGAAGTAGAATTTTCTTGCCCACTGTCTCCCATATCTTATTGGAACAAATAACCTGTTTCTAATGAGTGTACTGTAAGCTTGTTAAATGTGTTTAGGGAAGTCACACACACACACACACACACACTCTGCTGCTTGCTGAATTGAGTTACATCACTTAGCAGTTTACACAGGGTGCCTCCAGAAATGCTTAGTCAAGCCTCCTTAGATTTAATGTGACAGCCATTTTTTTTTTTTTACCCTAATTGCTTTCCTGGTTCACCAGCAATAAAACCTGAACGAAAACAGTAGTTAAGACGGTCCCAGACAATAGCAGAGAAGTGTTTTACTGCTGGTGACGTAGCAGATATAGCAGTCTACATGTTTGCCCTCGGTCTGTGCATACACAGCAACGCAGCCAGAAGGTTTGATTGGTGGTATGCATTTCCAAATGTGCACGCCCCATGTCCCAGTGTTGGTGGTCTTGGAAAGCCACCAAGATCACCCGGCTGCTCTGTAATGTGAAAGCAATTAGCAGCCAGCGGTTTTACACAGTGCCGATAGGAGTGGAATAACAAAGGGAAATGTAGGTCAGCGGTGAGCCATAGGTGCATGGTGTGGCCATCGCATTTCATTTCAAAACATTAAGAAACCGAAGAAGTTATTGTATATATTTGTAGTTAAATTCATATTTGAAGCTAATTTGACTCCATTTCCTGATTAATCAGTCGTTTGTATACAGACCATGACATTTCTTTTATTGGCTCGTAACAATTAGCAGTAAAAACTTTGAATAGATGTAATAAATCGCCCATCAAAATGCTTATTAGGAATGCAGCAGCTATCTTTGGGATTCTATAGGCAAGGTTCATATAAAATATCTGATATTAATGGGTTTATAGTAAGTTTAACCCCAGATTTATCCAGCGCCCTACAGATCTCTTTGATGTCTTCACCCTCCGTTTACTTCATCTGATATTCATTTTAATGAGACGGGCATTCCTTCAGATAGAAATCTGCCTCTGACTTATGTCGGAATAGAGTAAATTGGTGCCACACACATATTCAAAGTGGGTTAGATTGAGTTCCCTCTGCATGTGTGATTTTTGTTTTGTGTGTGTACGTTTACAGTGAGTGTGAGTAGGGTGCGCGCCCTCTGTCACATCTGGCAGCTTGTGGGTTTTTTTTTCATGAACTGCTAAATGAGGGGAAAAATACTCCTAGCTGCCCTTAGGAAAACTCACCTGATGTAGAGCCGTCTAACTTCCTTGTTTTCCCTCTCACACTTTCTGTTGCCCAAACTCTCCTGATTCCACATTTGCCTCTACAAAAAACACACACACACACACACACACACACACACACACACACACACACACACACACACACACACACACACACACACACACACTCTCTCTCTCACAGAAACCCTCTTGTCTTTAAGCAGCCTGCTGTTTTTGCATTTTTCTCGGCCTCTCTATCATTCTGTCAGATTTGACATGCCTTTTGCAGCTTGGCTAAGGGTATACAGGCATGAAAACATGCACATGTGACCTCGCCTGGAACATGACTGTACTCTCAAGTAAGATATTCTGTCCTGGCGTCCCAGCGTAACCTCAGAAATCAAATTAAGACAAGACAAGAAGGACAGTTTGGCAGGGCTACATACATAGCGTGAGCAACCGCAGCCTCTTCACATGGTAAAGTCATTTTCACCTCTGCTGCTGTGGGAAGAGGAGGCCGGGAGCAACATCCACCCCTCCTACCCCCTCACCTCGAACACTCAGCCAGCACATTTCGGCTATCTGAAGGGAGCAGCTCTGAGAGCTGAAAAGCAGCTTTTGTCTCAAGTGACCCTCAAAGACCTTCTGCCTGGCCGCTCTATCAGCAAATCATAAACTATACGGCGCAACTAGGAACACAGGAGTTCACAAAAGAGGAAGACAGACAAGAGGCACAGAAGGGACAGAAAATCAACAGGATGAAATGCAAAGCAAACAAAGCAGAATCGTACAGTTGGATAAATCTGTGCACTTTGTAAATTTGCATTTACCTTGAATGATGGGAAATCATCATCAGGGTTTGGACTGCATGTACAGTATGATGGAGAGGGAGATGCAAAAGAAGAGTGAGTCGTTTTAACTACAGCATCTGGTTTTATTTTGAAAAAATAGCCATGATATGTTATCAGTTTTCTGTCCTCAGCCTGGACCGTACCATTTAGCACATACATCCAGATATGGGAGCCTCCATCAGCAGCTATCTGCACCCTTCAGTTCCCCGCCTGTTTACTTAAAACAGTTTTTAATCGTTAGCCATGGCCCTCCGTCTTCTCTCGTCTCCTCATTTCCCTTTGTTCCGTCTCCATCTTTTACCCCTTATGCATGTCACAGTACTCCAATCCATCTCTATTCTGTGTCATGACGGCTTTTCCTCCTCTCACTGGATTACCTGTTTGGCACAACGTTTCTGTCATTTCCTTTCTTATCCCCTTTCTTGCCCAGACAGGAAGAAAGCTACCTTAGCCAGAGAGTAATTGTAGGAACCATGTCTATCAAAGCAAGGCTCATAAATGAGATTTAGGAGGCTTCACGCCTTTTACGCTAAACCTGTCATTTCAGGATTTCCAGGTTTCACTGGATAAACAAGGAAACAGTGTTGCAGCTTAAACACTACAGCTAGTGTTAGGAGGGAGTTAAGGCAACATGTATGTCAATATTGAACTTGCAGCATATTTGTCAAACTATCTGTAATTATGTATGTATATCTCCAGTATTTTTGTTTCAACCCCGCTGTTGTATGATGATGCATTTTGTTCTAACTTCCAGGCTCAACAGATGGCAAAAGGTCCGGCTGCCATTGGTTATTTAGCTTTATAAAATATGTGCTGCATGTGTCCAAAGTTTGACTGTCATTGCTGATGTTATTGTTTGTGCAAATCTGCCTTCGTCCCGCCTGTGAGGAGTTAAACTCGAAGCATCGTACAAGTAGCACAGATCATAAGGTATCAGGGTGCTGCACTGTAGTGAGAAGGAAAGCCCCACTTAAACGGCAGGGCCTGAGTTCAAAAGCTTGCACTGGTGAACACCCAGGCCCTTCAAATGCCTCTAAACTAGACAATTAGTGTGTGCACCGCCCCTTGGAGAGCCCTTCATTAACTGACCCTGCTCTCTGATGTCCCTGTGGAGTGGGGAAAACGAAAAGAAAATGTTGCTACTGGGATCTATAAAGTACCCCATGCAAATCTGTACACTTCCTCAAAATGTGACTCAGCCGAGTCCCATCAGTGCCACTGGACCAACAAGCTTGCAGTCAGACCTGCCCCTTGACTAGCCTCCATAAACAAGAGCTGTGTAGAAGCAGTGGCTTTGGAGCGGAGGTCCTGAGATTGGTTTCTGTTGATTCTTCAGTTAATTGTTAGAATTACAAATTGACTTACGCCGTAAATTATTGTACTTAGTCCCTATTTAAATAAAACTGTGACCTAAGTTTCAACTGTTTTGAGGAATTCATTTAACTAGCTGCCTCATTCCGGCTTACAATAATAAAGTTTTGTTGGAGAGTGAACCAGAGCTATTTTAGGAGATGTCAGGAGTCATAAGCCCAAGAAACACAAGCAGCTATTGTGTCATTTAAATGTTTTTAAACTTTTTTTATCTTGTTATCTTGTTTAGTCTATCTGTCTGTAATCAGCTCTCAGGCAGCCACATTTAACTCAGAAAAATTGACGTGGCATCTTTATTTCCGTTATTCACAAATCCCCAGATCCCACTATTTTTTTCCTACGTTCGTTTAAAAAAAATCTATTTTTCTGGATCTGGTGTTTTCTGAAGGGAGGAAGTGAGAGATTCACAGAACATTAAAAGCTGCTGGACCGGCATTCAGGCAATGATGCGTTTAAACAGGGAAAGAGTGAGTGAAGAGACCGACTGCATCTGTGTGTGTCTCTCATTCCCACCCTGTTGTATAAAAGACCTTTGGGAGGGCTACTGTATAACACACAGTTGAGGGCCAGTGACCTCTTCAGCTCCACCATATGTTTGCATAAATGTGTTTGCAAAGGCTCATATACAGCACATCCACTCGCTGAAATACGACTAAAAACACCGGCGTAAGACGTAAGGCCAGTCCTATAGATATGGGGGTAATGGTGGAGTTTCCAGCTCTATCTTTAGTCACCATGAATGGAAAAAGTGGCGGCAGCAGAGGGTAGAAAGGGAGCAGCAGCCAGACAAAAGGAATGAGAAGGAGAAGAAGGAAAGATAGTTATTGGTAATCAATTAGATACCATATTATAACAGCTGATTGTGTGAATGCGGCGTCGGTGACTAGACGACAGAGTAAGGGCCTATGAGAGGTATAGTCGAAGAGGTGAAGCGAATGAGTGAATGAAAGAGGGAGAATGTGCAAACAAGTGAGTGAAAGAGAGGGGAGAGTAAGTGGGGAGGTGAGGGGCAAATCTTTTATGAGGCATGGAAAATGGGGTGAAAAGAGGAGAGAGGGGGAGTTGATGCCTGTGGTGGGTCTGAATAGCGGGACCCCATGTCCTCTTTAATGTCAAATGAATAACTCCTGACCTAACACAGGCTTTTAATTGGTAGAACCACCAGTTGGATCGAGTGTTTTGTCGGCTGCATTGTTTGAAAGCGAGAAAATGCACACATTTTGTCATCACTGTAAAAAATGTAAATGGTTTGTGAATCATGGATGTACAAAAAATAGATACAAAAAATAGATATAAATAGATAGATACAAAAAGTAGATCAAATGTGCACTAGAAGATACAACAGTAGATGCACATTTATACTTTGTATCTTCGGTTGCGCATTTTATCTATTTTTTGTATCCATATGGACTGAAATAGCATTAATTTCTAAAAATATCAGCCTTGCTGCCGAAGTAATTGGTTCCCTTAGTTGTCAGTGTACAGGCTGATGTTAAAAACGTATAAATCAGATTTTTAATGTGAGGTATTTAAAATATTTGTTAAACCTGCATAAGAATATATCCTTTTTTACTCAGGTTTTATCCCTGAATGTCTTTAATTGCTAAATCTTCCACTTTCAACAAAAACAATTAATTCCACATTGCACATGTTCATCTCACTAGCCTATAGTTGCCCATCCCAAGAGCTGTTGGGAGGCGACCATACAGATCTATGAAATAAAATGATGAGCTAAAAATTTCTCTAAGGCTGCAAAATGTGAGGCCCCAACTCAGGCTATGGGACCCTCCCATGTTTGGGAAAAGAAGAAGCCTTGGGCCAGTGAGTTCGTAGGATACTCTGTGCATGAATGGCAGGCCAGGAGGGGGTGAAGGAGGAGGGAAGGAGGAGAGGAGATGGCTGAAAGAGGCAGCTCAAGCAGAAAGAGAGGGAGAGGGGTTAAGTGGAGGCAGGTGTTCCATGACAAACCTTACAACCCCCCACCTCTTCTTTACTCTTGTTCCCTCCATCCACTGGTCCACTGAGAGGACAGAAAACTAGGCCAAGACACTTGTTAGTCATTTCCCTCTTTCTCTGTTACCTTCTTTTGTCAGCCTTTAACCAACCACCTTATCCTTTTGATCTCATTTCTACTTCCAAATTACGGCCTTCGCTTTTTAATCCCAGGTTTCTTTCCACCGTGTGCTTTCCCCATTGCCGCAGGACCACCTGGCTTTGTGGTTGAATATGGTATAAAACCCCATGTCGCTTGAAGTAGACAGACAGCTTTCCCACTGCTTCACTCTGCCTGACCCAGCTGGCAAATTAATTTTGGATTGGATTGACGAAAAATCGCGTTCTCTCATCGTGTTCCAGAGTTTATTAAACTCCGGGTCAAGACTAGAGCAGACTAGTACGCAAATCCAGATTTGATTACTGGAAAAACAAGGAGCACTTGACTGATGCAATTTAGTGAAATGACATTCAATCAGTCTGTGATTTTACATTTTGCCCTGTTAAATGTAATGTAGTTAGCATATTTTCCAAGGACTCATTTTTTGGCTTGTCTCTATGACATTTTCATAGGGTAATATTCTGTATGCGTAGATTCCTGATTAAGTTGCCCTTTTCTTGTTTTTCTCTCAGGCAATATCGCTCCGTGAGTCACACATAGTATCTCAGACTTCTCTGACAGGACTGTGATTTTTATGTGCAATTACTCCTTCTCCAAAGTTTACTCGTTGGCTCAAGGGGCTCTAAAAATGTAAGTTTATTCTCCTTATGTCAAGCACAATAACTCATCCATCGTCAATGTATTTTTTCAAATTCTTTGATTGTTCCATTGAAACAATATGTACACGAACCTCACGCAAAATGCAGTAGCCTATTTATAGTCTTTTTTTAAGTTAGATTTTTGGGCTTTTTTTGGCCTTTATTATTTAGGATAGCTTAGGGGGAGACAGGGGACGGGGGAGAGAGAGCAAGGTGGAAGACATCCGGCAAGGGGCCATGGGTGAGAATCAAGCCTGCGGCCACCGCTAGAGGACTGTAGCCTTGATGTTTGGGGTACATGTTCTACCAACTGAGCTAAACTCGCTCTGTCATTTATAGACATTTAATATAAATATATTGCAACAAAATTCTCATATTTTTTATTTTACTGTTGCAAAATAAAGTTAAACCTTGCCAAATTCATCCAAGCTTGAAATCTTACATGTGTATGCAGAGGTTTATGGCATAAAGATGTTTACTAAGGTATAGACATGTGTGACATTACTGATTCATCACTAGCCCTCTGAGAAAACAGTAGTATTGTTACCGTGAAGAGGGATTGTGAGGAGCAGACACCCTAACTTCCATTTGACCCTTCTCCTTTAGTGTGACTCACCGAGCCGCTATTGTGTGAATTGGTTTGTGCGCACATGTAAGATAACTGGAATGCTTGGAAGTTGCCTTGACTGACAAGTGTGCATCTTTTGGTCTGACAAAACAAAGTGTGTGTCTGTCCGTGCGGACAGAGAGGATAATGGTTTGGTCTTTGTACCATTTGGTTCCAGATTGAAGTGACTGTTTGGTGTCGTTTTGTCCTCAAGCAGCTTCAGACAGGAGTCTGATGTTTCAGTAAAACATCTGGAAGACAGACGTGTGGTTGTTTTTTGTTTTTTTTTGTCTGAATCACCGCTTCACTCATACACACATTCATGCACACAGTGTCACACTCAGACACTTCCCCCCTCTGGTATGCGTTCACTGACAACCTCCTTTTGCTAAGATGAATCAATATGAGTGTCTTTCTGTCTATTTTTTTTGTCTGTCTTTCTCTGTGTCTCTTATATCTGTCCTTGTCAGAGGAGGATGCTCATGTATTTAAATCATAACTTATTCTTATTCCTTATCCTTCTCTAAAGGTTGGACCTTTAAGTATGACAAACACACACACATTCACACAAGCACACTGGGTTAAGCACTTGCCTGCTGGGTGATTGTCAGAGGCTCCAGTCTTCTCTAGAAAAGAGCACTGATAAACACACATGGATAAGAACGAGACCCAGAATAGAAACAACTTCAGCAATTTACTTCACTTTCCCTTGGGACAATTTACTACTGTTGTCCGTATTTGGTTCAATTTGTGTATGCGACATGCTCAATATTAATAGATTTAGAATAAGCAGGCGAACATCGCTCTGTGCAGAAGCAGGGGCGCAGCTTCTGGGCTCTGTGGACTTAGTCGGGCTCGTCCTCACCCATGTCTGCAGCCGGTCTTTACTTGCTGCGGCTCATTGACTGCAGATCACCTTTGCTGCTGGATGCTGTGTATAACGTTGCTAACGTTAGAACAAGAACGCTGCAACAGGTAATACCACAGGCTTAGCAAACGACCCATTCTGAACAGGCATGTTTAGAATGGGCACTGCACCAGTCACGAGTAAATTATGGGGGGGTCCAGGGGGAAGTAAGTAAACCATGTAGACTGCATACTACTATGAGTTTACTTATGTTTATTACAGTTTCTAATCCTTACCAGAGTGATGAGGATGTGTCAATTGTCTTTGTCTCTGTCTTTAAATCTAAACAACCTACCTGTGGTATAATGATAAGATGCAGTGTATTTTTCCTCTCGCATACATACACACAGGTCAAGATGTCTGTCTACTTAAGCGCAAATCAGACAGCGATAACAAGGTCGCCATGAAGTGGAGTGCCTGTGTGATAAAGAGTCAGACTTTAACCATACGTTATCAGCCACAGGAAGAGAGGCAGCCGGCCAGACAGCAATTATAACAAAAGGGTGGGAAGGATATGAAGACTTTGTCACAAAACTTTTTTTGCATTATGAAACGGTCAAACGGTTATTTGTCGCTCTAATGTGAGGTTGTTTTCCCCATATGCCTTTCTTCACCTCATATATCCATTTTATGATGCTGTGTTCCTATTTCCAGATTGATAACTGTTTCTTAATACTTGATCAAACCTATCAAATCTGATTAAGAGCAGGGTTGTCTATAATGTCCAGGTCCAAGGCAAAGGAATAAATCCTCCTGGATTCCACCAGGCTGAAGAACCCCATGTTTGGTCAGACGCCAGAGCGTCTTAGACTTTTTCCACCATAGCTGAACAATGTGTTGTAGGCTTTGATAAAATCAGACTACATGTCTGGTTGGATTTTGGTTGTTGCAATGTTATGCGTGTGCACTTACACTAAAGGCTTACTCACAGTTAATTCTCTGAAGTAATCGTCACACTGAGAGGAGTGAACAGTGAATGCATCTGGGTTTCATATCCACATGATACCAGAAGCTTTGGCTTAGATATTTTCAAGTTATATTGATTCTTAGTAACATTGAAGGATTGGTTGGAAATGTAATATTTAATTTTGTCATTATTGCCCAGACTGTTTCTTTCCTCATCCAGAGGATATGCACACTTGTGCATGTGTAAATACCTGTATCTGTGTTTTTATTTTCTGTACATGTGTTTAAATTTGACACCATGGTCTTTGTGGTCAGTCTGGAGGCCTTTACAATAATGTTGCACGAGGAGGAGAATAGGGAGAGTGGCACAGAGAGGGAAAGTCGAGTACGAGACGTGAAAAGGAAGAGCTACAGCACCCAAAGGTGATTGTGATACAGAGTCGGAGGAATAGAAAGGGAGCAGGAGGGCAGGAGGTTATTGGATTGCTCCGGTCAGCTCCAGAAATGACTTTTCCATGACTCCAGGTATGTGATCTCGGCTGAGCCTTGGGATATCCTCTGTTTATGCTCAGGCAAAAACCCGCAGATTAGGCGGCCTGGTATTCACCTGATTAAAATGACCTTCTTGTGTAAACTAAGCCGAAGGGTTGAGAGCAGTGCACATATACATATACATATACACAGGACCTTTTGGGACCTGGACGATGTATGAACAGTTCTGTCTGTGTAATTAACACACACACACACACACACTGAGAGCAATGTGTGTTTGTGTTGTGGTAAGGCTAAATCGCCATGGGGGTTAAGAAGTTAAGCCCAATGGAAGAATCAGTAGTATTATTAAAACTATTAGCCACTCTTGCTGTAAACACAAAGGGCGAGTGCACCTTTATCTGGAACACCATTGTGCAGTATAGATGTTTGTATTGTCTAGTGTGTGCATGTGTGTGTGTGTGTGTGTGTGTGTGTGTGTGTGTGTATGCACAGTTGTTAAAGCCAGGTGAAAGGATTAAGCAGTAACAGGTCAAGGCACAAGGCTGGCTCACATATTTCTTTGGATACCCCATCCGTCATATGTCTCCTTGTCATCCCTGCTTGTTCTCAGGTTGCCGTTCTTTTGCCTGTCTCTTTTTTTTTTTTTTTATCACATCTCCTCCTCCCTGTCTGTTCTCTCTCTTTGTTCTTTCTTTCCTCTTAATGCCTGTTTTATGTGCCGAGGTCAAGTAGCGCGGATACCCAGATTTCAGCCTCGATTAAAATATAATGCCAAAAGCTGCCTTTTCCCTGCTTTTCAGCGCAACATGTGCTTCTCAGGTTTGTGTGTGTGTGTGTATTCGCATGCAGAACTTAGCTGTTGGTATATCACTGCTGACAGCTGTCATATTGTTAAAATGCAGCCTCTTCCTCGGGAGCAGCTGGTTCTTATACCTGTGGACTCCTTATCCCCATTGCTGCTGTAAATCCTCACTAGGCTGAACCTCAATGACTGTTTGAGTTTATTGTTGTGTGATACGTGCGCACAGATGCAACCACCTCACAGAGAATGAATATATAAGCTACATCGACCTGATTGAGCTTTGAATTTTGTTTATCGACAGAAAAAAATGACTTTTGAAGACTCTGGACACTTTATGGTTTTCCAACCGTCTCTGTTCGCAAGATTGGAACAGTGCACAGCAGTCTACAGTTATAAGTCAAGAAAGGGTAACTTATGATTACAGTAGCTCGATCACGGAAATATCTTCTGGAAAATATCACCATAATGCATATGAAAGACCAGATGCCCTTGATAAAAGTTTTCTTAGTCACAAATCTCCCTACGACTTACAAAGGCCTTAAACGTTGCATAGTTTGGCTGAATTAGACAAGCCTTTTGCCAGGGGAAAAAGACAACATTGGGCAATTAGACTTGCCGCCAGAATGTAGAGGTTTAGATATAAGATGGAAATGCACAACAATGAAATCTTTAATTCCGCGTTTGGATCTTCTAGAGCTCATTTGAATGGATGCTTTTATTTTTTATGTTATCAGCGGTTATTTCTGAGGTCTGAGGAGGGGGTCAGGAAGAGGGAATAAGTTTTGGATCATAAAACCTATTTCATTTGCCTTTGTAATTAGTTTTCTAAAATAGATTAAACTTTCCATGAACTTGATTTAATTACTCTCTGGTTGAGAGTAAGACAACTTTGAAATGCCACGTTTGGCCTGGCCAATAGTAAGTGGGGTGTTGGCAAAAGAAGGAACATGTAGCCTAAACTTTGAATCCAAGTTAAACATAAACACCAAAATTGGAGAAATGGGATTAGCACATGGCTGCAACTGGTGGGGCAACCAGTATGGAGTATAGCTCCCCTCCATGTATGGCTGTGTATCCGTTATCTCACCCCATTACAAAACCTCACAACAGGTAGTCTGCAGAGCAAAACTGACTCCAGATCAAAGTCACTGCAAGGGCGCCCTGGACCTCAAGTTTGAACTGAGCAGACCTGCAGCTCTGTCGAATTTTTTTTTTAAAGATGAGGAAAAAAACAGTTGCTGGTTGATGGAACAGTTGGTTTTCTTGGTTGGACACGGGCCCGTAGAGGACACTGGGAGGAGTGGGAATGTCTAGATAAAGACTACCAGTAGAGAAGGAATGCTGGTGTCCTGCTGAGCTAATCCTAGCTGGAAGAAAGGAGAAAATGTGGAAAGCGAGGGAAAGAGGGAGGAGACGATGCGATGGCAAAGGACTGTCCCAGGCTTTGGGCAGAAATGGAAAGGGTGGCTTGAGAAAAAAAAAGTCCTCTTCCCATTCACCAGTTTCCCCTCTAACTTTCACCTGCTTTCTCTTTATGGCTGCAGGGTGTTCTCTTTTCGCTGGTGGTCCAACTGGTCTCTGTTCAGTCATCGAAGCCTTTGGGGTTAATGAGACAGCTGTACTGTTTGAGAGGTGAAGTCCTTTAGATCAGCTTTTCTCAGTCTGCACGGCCCAGCACTCACAAGTCTTTTTAGTCCCAAGGAGAGTGGGTAAAGCCATTTTCAATCTCAAGGGCCATTATATTGAAACAAACACCCACTTCAGACTGTTTTGCTTATGACTGGATGGAGGATTTTACATTAGATCAGACCTTTTCTTTTAATTAAATCGGGGATTCCTTGCACAGATGTCATAGAATGTGTTGAGAATCTTAAATGGTATCTGCAACCTGAATATTTTCCTGATCAGAGGCAACTTTTCTTTCTCTCTGTATATTTTTCGTAAATCTTCCTATATTTTTTGCTGATGGGCACGTATAGACTTAATGAATCTGTGTGTAGACTGTCATGCTTGCGTGTGAGGAGTTACATTTTCAGTCCAAGCTTGAGAAGTGACAGAGCGAGTCTGACCCCTCAGATTAAAGCAGATCTTCAAAGCCTCTGTATGAATGCTATGGAGGACTGGTGCATCAGATTGACCCCCCCACCCCACTCTCCCCTAGATAGGAACCAGACCTCTTGCGGGTAAGGGAACATGGACATTTTTAAGTAACTGCACATATTGAAAAGGTCATAGGGCAAATAGGAACTCAGAGGGAGTCTCTATAGACTTTATGCACAATAAATCATCCTTTCACATTTGCACTAAAATTGATACATACTGGCATCATCTTAAAGATGTTGGTGTCATGATGCATCTACCCTGTCCACTTCTTGGAGAAGCCAGCATGTTTCCTCACTGGTAGAATTCGAACCATTTCCTGTCCAACTTCCTGTGCCAGGCCTCCTGGTCTTGTCCTGTCTGGTCCAAGCTTGAAACAATTACAAAGTGACTCGGGGGAAATCACCTCTCTCCACTATATGCTTTGGCTCATTTTTCACAACACCGCCGACTCTTTCAAAACGTTGACAGGGATGTTAAACATGAAGACATCTATCACTGAAAACAGTGTAATAAATAGGAATGTGTGGACAGGAAATGCCGTTTTTCTGACGGTGTTTGTCATTGTTTAAGCGTGTTTCAACAATAATGACAATTATTTGTCAGTATAAGCTGTCAACATGGCTTTTGGCATCATTTTTATTGTATTGTTGCGAAACACAGTGTATTCCTATGGAAGAATTATCCAGATAAAGATTATCCACTGATTCTCTTTCGCTTTTTACTCCATGTTGAGATGTTTAGAAGGATAAACTGAGAGGATAAAGTAGAAAAATGTGATTCATGGACAGTCGAATGTTTGCTGTGGTGATTGGACCGGACGGATTTCCACAGCGGGTGGAAACTGAAGACAGGGTTTTTATGATCCCGCCACTTTTCTCTCCTCGCAGCCTGTCTCACACTAAACAGAGGTCAGCATTTCTTTGTCCTGACTGTCTCTGCTTTTCCTCCTTTTCTCCCCTGCCTGTCTCGTTTGATCTTTGGCTTACAATTTCTTTCTCTGCTTTTTGGCTCACAAAATTTGTCTTACTCAAGTCAGGAAGGCCAGATGATTTTATGCCGTCTCCTCCGTTTAGACCAAGAGATGTTTAAGACATGTTTTATCTGTAGACGGTAGAAGGGGAGTGCAGTCATCTTCACTTCCAGGGGTGTGAATAGAGCTTAGTTGGTCTTTGGCAATATGTTTGGTTTGTCTGCTCTTTTAGCTTTAAGTGCCTAGACTGCATCTCAGCATGATATGCTTCAGAAATCAAGTGATTCCTTGAAGAACTATGAATCACAACTGGGGGAAATTTAGCCTCATATCAGGAGACAAGGTGAAGAAAAGAAAGTAGAGGAAGAGGAGGGTATTGTTAGTATAGACGTGAAAGGCTTAATGAGACACAGATTTCATAAGAGGTCCCTGTGTGAATGGTTCTCCTTCAGGAGAGAGGGCATTGTTCTGGTCTCTGCCCCCAACTCAGAGCTCCTGCCATGGGCAAGACTTGTTAGGGAGACAGCCTCCTGTAGAGGAGGCTGGACAAGGGTTATCAAAGGACAAAGGAACCTTTTGGTCTGCTGACAGGCGGACCGGTCGGACTCCAGGGTGTGTGTGTGTGTGTGTGTGTGTGTGTGTGTGTGTGTGTGTGTGTGTGTGTGTGTGTGTGTGTGTGTGTGTGTGTGTCTGTGAATGAGAGAGGGGTTTTCTATGGTGTGGTGATGTGTGTGTGTTTGTGCTTGGGTACAGGAATCCTTCTCTCGCGTGCTTGTACGTGTTTATTCACACCAGTTGGGTCAGTGTGAATAAAAGGCTGTTGATGGATAGCGGGCTGATCAGCTCCCAAGAGACGGACTCTCCCCTCTCTCTCTCTCTCTCTCTCTCTCTCTCTGTGTGTATGTGTGTGTCATGATGGAGCACTGATCAGAACTGTAATGTGATAAGGGTGACCGTAGGAAATGTTAAAACACACTTCTGTTTATCTCACCAGCAGCCTGCATAAGGCCGACTGCTCCAGCAAACGGCTATAATAAGTTACATTTCCACATCCACTGACATGTTTAATGTAGGATTTTGCTCTGTACACAGTTGCGTAATTATTTTCCTTTCGCAGAGAAAGCAGAGGAGTAACTGTAACCTGTCACTGTCAATTTTAATGTGTAGCAACAAAAGATGATCACAACAAATGGAATTCTCGTTTTTTTTTTTTTTTTTTTTTTTTTTTTTTTTTTTTTTTTTTAACAGGACAAGTGCACCTAATATGGAACCCTTTGGGGTTACTGGCCTTTTTAATTACCTTTAGGGAACAGTAGTGGCCAATCAGCAGACTTGATCCCTAACAGTGTTATATTTGCTAGTTAAAGGCGGAAGATTTCATCTGTCCATTAGATAATAAAATCAAGCTGATTGTTTATGCTATACACATCTGGTTTTATTAAAACTTAGTATTTGCATGTTTATTACTAAAAGACATTGGGTCATGTTTTGTTAAATCTGAGGTGAAATGTGTATCCCCATGGAAACCACTGAGGTGGGTATATTATCTTTATCTCTCGTCTCTCTGCCATCCACTGGGTGTTTCGAGGAGCTTGGCTTGTCTTGTAAAGGCGTCAGTCTTGTGAGTTTAGTTATTAAAACCAACTGGGAGCATTCCACTTCCACAGGCATCTCTTTCTCTTTTTATCTCCTCCTCTGCCAACACACACACACACACACACATCCTCCCACCCCCTCATCTGTTGGAACCATTCCTTTATTTTTCATAAATTTAATTTCTTCCTCAATTCTATTCAGCCATTTTTCTTTTTTTTTCTTCTTTTTTTTTTTTTAAAGCAAAGTGACATGTCTTTATTTCATTCTGTCAGAAATGGGACTCAGCAGGCTTACATGAATTCCATCGTTTGAATACATAATCATATGTTAGTCTCTCTTTCTCTTCCCGTCGTTCCCGTCCCACTGCTGTTTGGATCCCATCGCCCTGTGGATCACATCCAGTGGCCTGACCCAGCTGAGCTCAGTCACATTCCTGGAAGAGAGCTGACTTAGTGATCTCATTTGTTTTTAATTATATGAGAGCTCTATTCTTTAATTGATTTGCGGGTTATGAAAACACTGAGGACATTTTTTCCTGTCTGTGTGCAGCTCATCCCAGTTTGCACTCTGTGTGTGTGCTGCTGTGTGTTGTGGTAACCAGCGACAAAATGGAGTTGGTATAGTGTGCTTATTTTGGAAGGGATCACATAGACAGGAATGATTACACAAGCAGACAGTCTGAATTACTGGTAAATAAGTTTCTGTCCTGTTCTATCTTTGTTTTGTATGTCAGGTTATTTTTTATTTATTTATTTTTTATTCATGTGTTTCACATTCGTATTGCCTCACTGGCCCTTTGTTTGATTGTTTTTGAATGTTACACAATGGCATCGTGGAGCCGTTGTGTTCTCAGCTCGAGGATCCCAAAGCAACTGTTTGTGTTTAAAAATAAAAAAAGGCATCACACTGTCTAAAGTATTCCAGTATCAATTTGTGAAAAATTAATGTTTTGAATTAAAGGATTTGGTTCAAATTATCACTGATCATGTTTTCCATATAAATATTTAGTATAGTATAGGTCTGGGACTTTGTGCTAAATGTCCGTATTAAAGAATAACAGTAATGGGATTTTATATGATAATCTCAAACCCACAGTAAACTGGCACACTATACTATATGTGCCTTCATTTGCACTGGTGCTATTTATTAAACCCTCTGTGCTTCCAGCGGTGACAGCCTTCAGTACTGGATGCCGGGGCACCTTGATGGATTTGGTATGTTATTGGGGGAGACATGGGGTGTTACAACCCTACCCCTCCCGCCTTTGAATGTGTGTGTGTGCGTGCCTATTTGTATGAGTGTTGAAGACCATGAGCTCTCCCTGCCATATTTCAGGCTCAGTGCTGCAAAATGGGCAAACTGTCTATAAAGATCCCATGCTTTCTAACATTTCGTTGTTAAGTGTAACACAATGTTTCTTTCAGTATGGTCCGTGTATCTTTTCATAATCCAATTTCCGTTTTAGAAATGGATATAAATTTTTTTTTTTAAATTTAAAGAAAAAAAGAAGTGGTTATTTGATTTTTTTTCATATCAATGTACAAAAAATAAAATTGAAATACAAGGTGTTATCCTTTTTGTGGTCAAAAAGGGAGGCGTGAAAAAAAAATGATGTGATTTTCATTTTCTTTCTTGAATAAGAAAAAATAAAACCAACAGAAAACAGACATGAAAAAGGTCTATTTTTTGTTCTCAGGGACTGGATGTGATCATCTGGCTACAAGACAACCAGTTGGACACTTAAATCGTTTCCACTGTGGCCAATAATCTTCACTCAAAATCTGAAACTAATAAAATCACAGCTTCCTCAGTACAAGTATGCAAATACTCAGTGTTCTCATGGTAGAATGTTCAATGTTCTTATAACAGAATGTTCAGAGTTCTCATGGTAGAATGTTCAATGTTCTTATAACAGAATGTTCAATGTTCTTATAACAGAATGTTCAGTGTTCTCATGGTAGAATGTTCAATGTTCTTATAACAGAATGTTCAGAGTTCTCATGGTAGAATGTTCAGTTTTCTTATAACAGAATGTTCAATGTTCTCATGGTAGAATGTTCAGTGTTCTTATAACAGAATGTTTAGTGTTCTCATAACAGAATGTTCAATGTTCTTATAACAGAATGTTCAATGTTCTTATAACAGAATGTTCAATGTTCTTATAACAGAATGTTCATTGTTCTTATAACAGAATGTTCAATGTTCTTATAACAGAATGTTCAATGTTCTTATAACAGAATGTTTAGTGTTCTCATAACAGAATGTTCAATGTTCTTATAACAGAATGTTCAATGTTCTTATAACAGAATGTTCAATGTTCTTATAACAGAATGTTCAATGTTCTTATAACAGAATGTTTAGTGTTCTTATAACAGAATGTTCAATGTTCTTATAACAGAATGTTCAATGTTCTTATAACAGAATGTTCATTGTTCTTATAACAAAATGTTCAGAGTTCTCATGGTAGAATGTTCAGTGTTCCTATAACAGAATGTTTAGTGTTTTTATAACTGAATGTTCATTGTTCTTATAACAGAATGTTCAGTGTTCTTATAACATAATGTTCATTGTTCTTATAACAGAATGTTCATTGTTCTTATAACAGAATGTTCATTGTTCTTATAACAGAATGTTCAGAGTTCTCATGGTAGAATGTTCAGTGTTCTTATAACAGAATGTTTAGTGTTTTTATAACAGAATGTTCAATGTTCTTATAACAGAATGTTCAGAGTTCTCATGGTAGAATGTTCAGTGTTCTTATAACTGAATGTTTAGTGTTCTCATAACAGAATGTTCAGTGTTCTTATAACTGAATGTTTAGTGTTCTTATAACTGAATGTTTAGTGTTCTCATAACAGAATGTTCAGTGTTCTTATAACTGAATGTTCAGTGTTCTCATGGTAGAATGTTTTATGGGTTTGATACATTTATTTACTCTTCTTCATAGAAGCGTCCTTACTGGCATGATGGATTACATGCTGTAAGTACCCACAATGCAGCACACCTCGTCAATATATCCCGATGCGCTGTCGGTTCCACTGACAGTGATTCTGATGAATCATGAAGCTGAGACATGGACAGCTCCACAGGCTCCATAGACAGCGTTTTCTGTCATGGAATGAGTAAAATGAAGGCCAGCCGTGAATGTATTTGGTTAAGAGCTCTGTATGATTACATATGTTTAGTTCGAGGATGAACACCTGTCATGCTGTGTTTTTAACTCAAAAAGGGTTGCTGTACTGTTATACTATATTTTTTCCTTACCCCGAGGAAGCAGTCTGCTGTCCCACATAGGCACATGTTCATTTTTCTAAATACCTCATCATCACATTAGTGAGGTGTTGAACATTGAAAGCTTTTTCATGGTTGTAATATGTGATTTTTTCCTCGGGGGACAAAGGCCTCAGTGTGAAGTTGTTTTTCTGAAAGCGAATGAAACAAAAAGGACCACCCATAGTCTTTTAATAAACACACACTCTGCCTGTTTCAGCCACTCAGATGGGACCATGCAAAGGATTTTCCCTTTTGGCACGAATATACACACACACACACTTCTACCGTGGCATTGATTTAGACAAGAATACACAATCTGATAAGGGCAGCGCTGTCCCCTGTGTACACAAAGGCACATGCATTATGTCTGTTCACACATGCACTATTTATGAGACCCAAAGACGAGAATATATACCCAAGCACGCAATCCCACGTAAACATTGTGTGCCATATTTGTCAATCAGCTGACTGCTAAGCGCACCAATGGCAGACTAAGTGAACACTGTTGCAGCATGACCCTGAAGGCATTTGACATCTGGTTTGCAGTGTGTTGGTTTTTTTTTTACCTGTAAAGTTAAAACAACAACAAGCAGTTTTGTTTCACGGCGGCCTGGGATTGGCTACTTGCATCATCACAACTCAACACAGGAAAAAACAAGTCAAAGGGTCTGTTTCATGAAGCACTACTGCGTGCCAAGTGTGTGTGTAGGTGTGTGTGAATGGGAATCAAGAAGGGCTTATCTTGTCACGTACATGAATGATTATTTTCATTATTATTAATTAATCTTCCAAGTCAGCGTTACTTCTGTGAAAGGCTAGAATGAATAATGAATACTGTCGCCTTATAAATTAGAGCTTAAGGGGACAAATGGCTTCTTTTGTTCAAACAACAATCACAAATTCAAATATAAAAAGTTTTCTATACAACATGACTGAGGAAAACAACAACTCCTAACAACAGAGAATCTAAAAGCTCACACTGATAATGATAAATGGTATTTTTTTACTCGACAAATTACTGAGATGATAATCTTAGCTCTGGTCTTCGTGTTTTTTTTTTATAGCTGTAAATACCTGCATGTGATCATAAAAAGTTCTTTATTTACAGTGATAGTTTTTCATTTAATGCCACGGAGGCTTCCAGCTGCTCAATAATGACCTGGAAATGTGTCAGCATACGGTGGAAGATGGTTTGTGGGAGTTTATTGCATTGTGCGCAGACAAAACAAATGACTTGGCCTCTCATTCATGTATAGAAATGTGCTAAAATAACTACAACAAGATTCCAATGGAAGGATCAAAAAATGATCAGAGGGTGAGGAAAGACGACTTCTGTCCATGCAGCTCTTTGCAGTTCATCTGTGAACTGGAAAGCCTCATATACACTATTCATCTGTCAATGATCTGCCTCCTTTCACTCTGAATGTTTTGTTCTGCTTTATTTTCTCTGGCTCCTCCTTTCCGTGGCCATTAGAGATTTGTGTTTTTTAGCAAATCAAGTGTGGCTGTCATATCACGCCGAGGAGCAAACAAACACAATACAGCAGCATGTGGACTCCACATGAAAGTCAAGTGATAATACCTTATTATGATTCCTCTTGCTTTCAAATCTCACTCTTTCTTTCCTCCATCTCACCCGCTTGCCCTCCTCTTTGTCTTTGTTCCAGGCCCTTTTTAGAGGGTGTTTTTCAAAACACGCATTATTGACATTGAAACCCTAATCAGATGCAGGCATCTCTGGATAACTGAAACCATGAAAGGAGGAGAGGAGAGAGGAGAAGAAAAAAGAAAAGGTAGGGGGGCTTGGCTTCAGCATTAAAAGGCATAAAACAAATTTCAACCCAAGCTGTTCAATCCATTATTGCTTCCATTGAAGGGGAAGCATACTTGGGTTTTAGCAGTTATTCTATTCCCCCCATCATGCTTAACGATTCTTGAGACCCACAGCAGACAAACTATTATAGCGAGACAATGTGGCAAATGTTTTTACATCTTTTCTTAATTTAGATGCATTTCATTCAAAGCTAAAGGGTCGTTTCTATTTTTTATCCCAAAGAAATCATCATCGGCTGCATGTTCTGGCTTCATTCTCTGGCCTACCATTTCCCTTTCTTTTCTAAAGGCTTGCATGTTTGGGAACTTGCTAAATGCTTTGGAATACACTGGCAAAAACGTGGCCCAAAATAATGATTTCATATCCGACAGATTGCTGGCTAAATGTGCTCAGGCCATTTGGCTGATAGCCCTATAAATGTGCAGCAAGTGTCTGTAGCCTCTTTCAGACAGGCACTGGGCAACAGCGTCGAAACAAATTCCCTTCTCTGTGACCCGTTCCGTGTGTTCAAACTGGACCAACGCAAGGCGCCACAACGCCACCTCGGTGTGTGTGTTCACAGTGCATGCTGCCGTGACGTACAACACAACAGCGAACATAAAAGCTGATATATTTCACTATCTCCCCAGTTTAGCGTCATCTTCTTCGTTTGTTCTTCAAATAACGGACTTCCTTTGCTACCGCATATTAAAAAAAACTTTTATTTATATGTCAGGTGAGATGAAAAGAGAACCAAAGCTTACGTGAATTGTTTTTCTGCACATTGGATTATTTGTTTCCTGTTGTTCTGTTCTTCAAAGTGTAATTCACGTTGGGTCACAGCGCTGCTTTTGATGGGTTACCTGAGTCTTGACGCTCTGAAGAGGCTCAGTCCTCAGAGATTTCTCTGAGGGTGGCAGATTTGCCAAACTCTAGATTCAATCTAAGCTCCCTCTGTTTGGTTTTGCATCGTCTCACAGTTTATTGACATTTCTGTACATGCCCTAAACAGCACAGCGTACTGCTGCGTGCACACACACACACACACACACACACACACACACACACACACACACACACACACACACACACACACACACACACACACACACACACACACACTCCTGTTTTTGTTGGATCCTGGAGTCTAAGACCTGCAGTGTTTCACCTCAGCTGTAGGAGAGAGAGAGAGAGAGAGAGAGAGAGAGACCAGGTGCATTGTGTCCCTGTATGTTTGTGTGGGAGAGAGAGAGAGAAAGAGATAGGCCTGACCTTGTGTATGTGTGCGTGTGATTTCCCATACTCCCAGTCCTGTCTTGGTCAGAGAGCATACTGAGGACTCCCATACAGACCAATCATTCTTTAAGTCGCTCTTTGGCAAGAATTGTAGAAAATAAGACCAGCGTTGATTTACCATCTCGCTATTCTGTTTTATGTCACTCTCAACGTTGTCCAAAAAGCACACACTCATCGCTTACTACTGCTGTGTGGAGCAAATGGTACAGCAGGACATTAGTAAGTGTAAAGGAGTGCGTTTTTTTTTTATTGTGTTTCATCATATAGAGTAAGGTGGAGACTGGATGAAAGAATGTGATACAGGTCATGAGCTGGATTTGAAATCAGCATAGCATGAACACATGGGGAGCACCTTACTCTGCTCAACTTAACAAAACCTCAGCCTTTACAGGGGAAAGCATAAACCACACATGACCACATTTACAAGCCACTTCAAAATGGTTCACATTCTCCATGAATGAGACGTTTGTTTTTTACTAGGAGTTGTTTTAAAGAATTGCCCCCCAGCAGAGATTGAGTTGTAGTGGTGTGTCACGGAAGTGAAAGCATGTTTATGAAACCACACATAGACAAATTCCACTCCAACACATTCCCAAAAAATGTGCTTTCACTTTTTTAGGCATTGCTTAAGTAATATAATAATATGTGTGAGTCAAATGACAGCGTGGCAGTGCAGAATGACAGTAGACCAGTTGATAAATGGGATGTTTATGAGAGGAGAGCTGGGCTGTCATTAAGGGAACAAACCTCTACTCCCAGGCTCACATGAGACCAGAGTTTCATGAGGTCACCCCTGCTTGTGACAACAACAGCACAACAACGCGTGATCTCTGAATAAATGTTAATTGTCAAAATCAGTGTTTAAGTGTTTTAATCCATAGTAGCCTATGTGTTGCTGTATGGCGGTATTTGGCCCCACAAGGGCAAAAAATAACTTTGTTGGTGTTTTTAATAGTAGTTTAGAGTTTATCATCATTTGGAAAATTATTTAAAATGTTGATGACTCATCAAGTATTCAAGTTTTGCATTCAATTAAATACTTTGTGGATTTCCATGACGCTGATATAAAAATTAGGCTGCCAGAGAGGAGTATTTCTAGGGTTAAGGCCTTTAAAGCACAGAAACTACTTTACGACTTGTACAAAAACTCGACTTTATAGCTTTATTCAATGACTTGAGTGAGACTGGATCCAATTTTGTGCAGAAAATATTTTCTGGTTTTCCCTCTGATGTCTTTCGACTGCTGTGCCTCAACTCAGATTACAATATTTGTTGCTAAAGTGACTAGCAGTCCTGGACCGGAAACACAGATGATTTACAGAGTTTTCCTGATGGACAGAGAGCTTTACTTGTAGCCAAATTATCCCTTGTAAGCCCATTTAGCCATACAGTTAGCGGTAAGCAACAACACACATCGCGCACCAATGGCTACAGTAAATGTCAATCAAAACCCCCGACAAGCCCCTCCTTTGCTGCCTGTTTTTACAGAAAAGACGTAAATATGCCGAAGCAAATAGCACTGCGATATCCGTTTCATGGCAAAGTTTATGCTTGTGGCAGTTGTGCGACTCTTATTTTTTCTCAGAATGTCTTTTTTTTTCTCATTTTCCTGCTGAAGTCTGAATCACTCTAGAGTGATGAATCATGTTTTGAGCTGTGTACTGATGTACCAGAATGCTGTCTTCAGAGGTCAGGTGAAAGATCCAACCCAGAATGCCTTTCTGCAATCTGGTGCGATGCAAAAAGTGCATTAATGCAGAGGGAGTACCAAAAGGTTTTACAAAAAGGGTTGCTTCCATGCCTGAACAAGTTGTGTAGTGGAGAAAAAAAAATGACAAGAGGCCGTTTTTCAACTCGATAATGAGCTACCACACACGACAAGAGCAACAAAGTCATGGTTTTAGCACCATTCTCTGTCGATGATGCTTTTGGCCTGGTCAGTCGCCAGATCTTAACCACATAGAAAATATATAATGTCAAGCCCAAACTGCTTTTGCAGAAAATATGATGGCACTCGCCATTTGTGGGAAGCAGTCGGAGATGAATGGAACGTCATTGATGCAGTACACTGTAATTGGCTTTCAGGCAGCTCGCCCAAACGGCTTTATTTTCTGAAGGGAAAAAAGGGTAAAGATATCCCATAGTGAAACATAACCTGCACACAGACAGTGCATACAAGATAGTGTATCATTGTGGCTTATTTCACTTGTAGTTGTTAAAATAATAGAGTAATTATAAAAAAAATATGATAAAATATGCTTGCCTATTGTTTGTTTTTTTTACCCAGGAGTGTAAATGTCTCTACGATTGAGACTCTACACTGGGTATTTTATTTTGAAATTTGCCTGGATGCTCTATACCCTTCCCGTGTCTGACTTCCTGCCTGTCCCATTCCACTCTGGGCGCCTTGGCTTGGAAAAAAAAACAGATGAGGCACATATTTCAAATGGAGCAGAGTGGAGAGACGCTTCTGAAACGCTCTGCAATGTATCTGGACGGAATCACAAGCATCATCAAAAGAGTGGCTACGATCAGCTCACTGGAATGTGACTGGTGGAATTAAGCCATCAGTGCTTCAGCAGACCTCCTCTCCGTCTTTAAAAGCACACCGTATAGACAGGGAATCGTATTCAATGTTGTTTCTGAAGCTATGGGTTATAGCGAGCCACTCTTGGCCAAAGGTCTACCTGCTTTTGGTTCCTCTCCCAGCATGACCAGCAATCACCAGAAATATGCTTTCATGGTTCTGGACTGAAGGCAAGAGACTAAGTGTCTCCTCTTGGTTTCAGGCTGAAAATATTTAACAGCCCTCGCATTAAAGGATCAAAACTGCATTTTAGCATGGTGAGAACCTGGCTTGGACTCAACAGTACGAACCACAATTCTCGCTTATTTTTGCTCTCTTATATGTAGCCCCACATATACCTTACATACAAAAACGTCATTAAAAGGCACACAATGGTAAAGGTAAAGGCTACCTCTCATTGGAATGAATAGACTGCTGTTGTGTCTGAAGGTGGAACTTAATAGTATGTTAAAATCAGATTATGTTTCAGTTAACAGTTTCTGAAGAACTGCCATGTTATGAGTCACAGAATGTGCGTGATCTCACCACCACACCACTAAAACTACTTTCTGTTTTCAGAGCCTGTGAAGACGTAATCTCCACAGCTTCTGCTCTATTCATGTGGACACATCCTGTCTGAATCTGATACTCTCCTACCGCTCGTACCTGCGCCATCTGTCTTTCCTCCCGTGTCCCTTATGTAACCACACAGGCCCGTCGGTCGTCCTCGCAGTTCACCAGTTCACCCCTCCTCTCCCTTTTCCAGCTCTCCAATAAATAGCATATAAAAGACCTTTGGCGACAGTTTCTGGAACCAGTTCTTCTCGCTGTTATATGAAATCGTAAAATGTAGCACGCTGATCAGTTTTGTCTGTGCAATGGAAAATAATACAGCCCTAAAATACAGTCTCAGTGATCTTAATAAGTTCCATTCCCCTATCTTTTTATGGGAGTTGTTCCGGGCAACACAGAACAACAAATGTTCCCCATGGAACCAGGGGAAGCCTGTGGGAGTATGGGGATGATCATCTGTATGTTTTCATGGTGTTGGTGGTGGCAGCGTTGGCAGGTGTATCATCAGTCCTCCTGCCCTTCAGAGGCCTGTTGGTCATGTGCATATTAGTCTGACAAAAGTCCCACAAAGAATGTACAGCCGCTTGCGTCTATTCAAAGCCTATCCAAACTGTTGGTAGTATTAATTTTATTTTCTAAAAGTAGGACGAAAAATGTTTGAGATGTGACCCTTATTAAACGCTATGATTAAATCAACACATATAATTGGTGTCAAAAGACAAAATATTACAGACTTTTTACTTTCCAAATTGCAATTTAAATACTCAGTTCATTGGATGGCATGTGCAGCAGTTTCATTTCCATTGCTGTGCCAGCTAAGGTGGGATCTCAACCCCTCGGCGCCGGGCGCACCACTGGCCTGTCTCACCCGCTCCATCGTGGAGGCGGAGCCTGAGCACTTGCAACATGGTGAACTATGGTCAGGGCGAAGCCAAAGGAAAAACGCGTGGAGGACCTCAGCAGTCATGACGTGCAAATCGGTCATCCACCCTGGGTATGGGGTCGAAAGACGAATCGGACCATCTAGTTGCTGGTTCCCCCCCGAAGTTTCCCTCAGGGCAGCTGCTGCTCAGTCCTCCAGTTTTATCTGGCAAAGAAAATGATTAGAGGTCTCTGGCACGAAACAATCTCAATCTATTCTCAAATTTAAATGTAAATATGCAAATCACAATGTACTCCTGAAGCTGACATCATCAGACCAGATGCTTTCTGCAACGCTGAATTCTAAATCATTCAACCTTTTCATAATATAAATCTTATGTCAGATAAGTGAGGTAAGACTCAAGTGACTAAAAACTATTGGATGTCTTAAAAAACTGAAATGTCAACACTTACACTAGAGTTTTCTTTAAGACTAACATGCTCACACCTTTATTCAACTAAAATAAACAGGATAATGTTGAGTAAATATAATCAAAACTAATAAATGCATTTGAAACAGGACTAAGACTAAATTGTGAGATAGCTGCCAAAATGAACACTAATTGTTAGTGTGTTCATTTCCTGGAAAATCGTTGATTGAAAGATGGAGTGGAGTCGTATCCATTAACGAAGCACAGATAAAGATCCGTCTCTTGGTAATAAAAGTTAAATTTAATCGTGTCTCATACCATCTTTTAAAATGTAACACATCAATGATTACACAGACCAAGATTGGCATTCTACCTGCCTGCTGACACCGCATGTAACAGATTCAGGGAACAGGACAAACTCGCATTGACGGACAACTCCGGTTGGGGCAAGGCAAACGGAGGATATTTGTCCTCTCATTTTGTGGCCTGGACCTTGTATTTACATGTCATTACTGACCCCACACTCCACAAAGTGTTCATTCATGCTCTCTGTCCCTCTTTGCACTGCACTGTTAACTTCCATACACCACTGCGTGCCTTTAAGCCTCAACTCGAAAAAAAACAACCCGTCAGGCCCAAAGGGAATTAGCTTTTTAACTATTAGCACTTGTTTTCCATAGGAATTGATTATGACAGTTTCCCGACTTAAATCACTGGAGACAAGTTAATAAATTAGATTATTAGAAACTCTGTCTAGTTTCTTTAAAAGAGGGTTGAGGGCAGGGTACTGGACACGACAGATTTTCAAAACACCTATGCATTGGTGCAGTGCTGCTGAGAGATTCAGTTGCATGTGTGTGTATTTTTTTGTTTTTTTTGTTTCGTCAGCACCAGAGACGGTTAGTCCCAAATAGTCGATCAGTCTTTACGTCCCTTAAACCTTGGCCTCCATCCATGAATCCATTTATCCATCCTCTTGTCGACTCCCTTTCCTTTCCCCTAAGTGACTTCCGTCTCCTTGTCTACTTGCCCTGTTACTACACCTGTCATTAATGAGTCTAAATATGGCAGCGGATTGGGGCTGCAGAGCAACTGGCTGTTGGCGAGGCGAGTGAAAGTAGGACTATATAGTTAGCAAGTCAAATTGGAAGTACTTAGAAATAATGCATTTGAAACTCAACCCCTTCCATACAACTACAAATAGGCTGAACACACACACACACACACACACACACACACACACACACACTTCCCACTCCTTTTTCATCAGCCCTCTAACAACCTCAATCCACGACTGCTATCGACCACTTGATATGCATGTGTGTTTGTGTGTCTGTGTGTGCTCAGACTTGCATGCCGACTTACACCATGTGTGACCCACATTCCTTGCTGGTTGGCTCATTTACACATATTGCCATTAAGCGGTTAGGGTTAGCACACATGCATCACTTCAGCACTTTATGATGCACACGAGCGGGGCTAACGTCTGAAGAGCTCCGAGTTCATTAACATACCAGTCTGTTATAATGTATTTGGCATCTGCTTCTATGGCTGCGGGGCATGTGCTGAGGGCCCAGCCTTGCATACATGAAACATTCTCAGGGATATTATTAATTCCCAGAATGCGGATATGAAGTCAGAGACTGTGTCAAACGCTTTGTGCAGTTTAATCGTCATCTGTGACATTATACTTATATGTTTTTGAATGGTACAAGGAGAGGTACATATCAGTGTATTTTATCAGTTTTAATAAGGTATGTGAGGCTCTGAGGAAAGAAAGATGGAGAAAAGGGGCTCGGTTTTTCATCATGACCTCAGTTGTTGAATGATGAGAGGAAGAAGAAATTAAAGAGAAAAATGAGCTTAGAATTTAATTTCTTAAGCTTAGTTTAATTTTTATTAATGTTTCAGTCCTAATTTAAAGTAGAATTGAAAAAAACATTTAATTAAAATCTAGGCTCAAATACTGAAAGTGTGACAGCATGAGTTTTTATCGGTAATGTCAATATTGACCGTAGACGGTTTGGGACAGCTGTGACCACTACGGTTGGGTGTCTGATAGCATTTATTGAATTTGAGTGCTCTGTTGAATCTGGTCATCAAATTTGAACAATTGTGAGTCGCTTAATTTGAATTTGTTTCGGTTTTGCTTAAGCAAAAAAAAAGAAAAAAAAAAGTTAAAATTTAAAAAACTAAAATTGGAAAAATGGACAATGAAAAAGTTAAACCTCTTTTCCAGATAATTAAAAAAAAAAACTGAGCTAACTTTGAACCAAACTGATCCAGAACCCAGCACTACTTGCTACAGTGAAGTTGATAGAGTCATTGAGAAGGAATATTTTTGAATTTTGAATTTTGAATTCAGTCCACAACTTAATGACATACGATGACACTTTCAGAGGCTCACGTGAAATGGGAAGAGGAACGGTGAGCAGCAAAAAAAAGAATGAAAGACACAGATAAACTTAAGAGGGATACTATCATCTGTACCTTTTATAATTTCAAAGAGGCAGTCAGCTACAGCTTGGCCCTGCCAGGTCATGGGGCCAGTGCTCTGGGACTAATGAGCTTTCAGTCACACGCTCCACCAGAGTTCTCAACAAGCCAGCCTGAGCTGATGCCGGTCAATTAGAGAACCCCATACATACGCAGCTGCACATATTAAACATTCCACAAGCAGGTGGCAAGAGGAAGACTGTGTGTCGAGCATGCCGTGTCTCTGTCAAGGCCAGCTGGGGCGGGTAGGAGTCACTGGCTTGGTTAATGTGTTGGGGGGGCTCTGTTAAGCTTTTGTGTACAGGTCTTTCCAAAACCGAGGCCTTCTAAGTAGCTGTTTTAAACCCTACCGTGTGAAACATATCACGCTTAAATTGATGCTCATTACTTGTGGGTGAAGATGCTTGGGTAAAACTGCAGAGTAAAGTTTACTCTCTGTCATCAGGGGCCTCGCGTATTTTCACAGTAACCTTTAGGATAATCCTAAACTAACCTTGTGGTTTGTTGGAAAGTTTTATCCAACCAGAATGAATTCCTGATTATAAGTCATTTGTTGTTGTACCTTTTACCAGTTTATAGGCATTTATTAACCATGGGTATACAAGTAGATTCAAGTCAGCAAGACGGTCGTAACAACAATTGTCCAGTACCAAGTTGGCTGCGGTTGAGTTTAAGGAGGAAAATCCTCTCAAGACATAATTTACAGTTTCTACAACATGTTTTCCAGCTAAGTCCATGCTTCATGTTTGCCAATATGAAAATTTGTGAATCACAAGCTCACAATGTGTCTGAAAGAGCTTTCAATCACTTGTTGAATTTACACTGGAGCTGGTGTTTGTTTCATCTGGTACCCTGCCTTTACTACGCCTCACTAGGCCAGCGATAATTTAACGAATAAAAAGAAATAGATTTTTCCTTCCAACCTCACTATGTAAAGCTCAACATGTAGCACAGGTTGTTGTACCCTGGCTGGAGCTAGCCAATGCTGTGCTACATATGATTGGCCAGTCTGAGACTGAACCTTGACTGGTGTGCAGAGGCATGCAAGTATGAGACGGTACTTCTAATTTTAAAGATACTGAGCCCTTATAGCTATGCATGGAAAGTCAGCTGTAACTATTAAAATGTCTTTATGAAAGATGCAGCTCTTTTTCCAAGTCCGTATCTTTGAAACATGGTTTCCTATAAGGGAATAGAATCCTAAACGCTTATTAAAGATGTGGGATCATGTGATATTGGCAGCGTGATGTAATGCAATGTAAATCCAAAGACTTCAGCGCTGAGTTGAGCCAGCAGACAAAGCTATAGAACTGTATTCAGAGAAATATGTCGGGGAACATAGGGAGTAATTGTGAAATGAATGAAATCACAGGAGAGATAAATTAAGTGAAGCATGATCAACACACATGCACATATATACTCATCCAGGCCTGCACTGCCATCTAAGAACTATCAGATTTGAACCAGGCACTCCACACCTCCCTTGGCATCTTTGTACCTGCTCATCTTGATGTGATGTCAAATCACCATTCATCAGAATGAACTTAAGACAGCACTGGGCTGAATGCAGCCCACACATCATCTGGAGAGTAGAGGGGATGGGGTGGATTATGGGTAATCAGAGCAGGCCTCAAGACAGAGACTGAAGATGAGCGGGAAAGGAATGCAGGAGGGAGGGAGGGATGAAAAGAGAAAAAGAGGGAGAAAAGGCTGTCAGGCATAATGGAGTAGGAGCATTTATCAGTCTCTGGATCTACATGTGGGAAGAAGGGACATAGAGGGAGGGAGGAAAGCACGGAGAGATGGATTTATGGAGAGAGAGGGAGGCCGTCTGATATGATGGGTGAGTGAACAAGGCAACACAGAGGTCAGGGTTCAGTCCCACAGGTTTTCTCATCTAAAACAAGCCAAAGAAAAGCCTCTTCATATTTTCTTCAGTAGATTTATTTGTTAAGGTAATGTAAATGTTGGAGTGTTTCATTATCAATTAACCTACGGATCATTTTCCTGATAATCCTCAAGTCTATGAAATGTGAAAGTTTTATAAAAATTCACCATTTTTGAGGCTCAACGTGTTTCATTCTTCAATTTAAATCAAAATTATGATTATATTACGATAATATGATCATAAATTATGCTAGTAATCCAAATTATTTTTATTAACATTAATATAAAAGCAGCAAAGTCTCCTCACATTTGAGATCTAGAAGAAGAAAATATTGGGCATAGATTTTTTTAATTTTTTTTTAATTTTGATAATTTGAAAATTGTGCTGTAAATTGCACCAGCAGAATCAATTACAACACGGCCAGTTGTGTTTCTATGAGACATTTAGTTTTCAAGCCAGGTGACTTTAAAGGAAACTAACGCAGCGTTTGGCAATGCAACACAAAAGGAATGAGCACAAATGAGTACGGTGAGATGGAGAGGCCATAGATGGAATGGATTGAGAAAAGTGAAACAGACACACTGATGAGTGAGATGGAGGAGGGAGTGAGGGATGCTGAGTGTGTGTTTTCCCAGACCTCTCTGCGTCCCCTCTGTTTGACCCTATTTTATGGCTCTTTTACAGCCCCTGCATACTGTAGCCATCCAGGTTCTGTTCTCCGGGGCTCTGCTCCCCTCGTCAATCCCGGCTCCAAAGCCTCAGGCAGGGTCAGCTGGCTTTTAACACGGCGGATCCCAACACCCCCCTCACCCCCCCACCCCCCATTCCCCTCTAATTCACACCAGATCAAATATGAGCTCCCCTTTTTCCTGCATTGTTTTAAGGGAGCGTCAGCCTGACACACATTTTCTCACACGGTCATCCATCAAGGCTCTGGCCAGTAAACGTCAGTGAGAGGACAGCAGGTGTTTCTCATATTTTATAAATAAGTATAAGGGAATAATTCAGTTGAGACTCTTGTAATTAAAAGACATTTTAATTTGGATGGACTATCAATGCCCATCAAGGGACTGGTGTTGGAATTAGCTCTGGCTATAAACACGTGTACAGCACATCGGACACTGCTTATGCAACTGTCAATGTTTTTCTGTACTTGTCCCTCACAAATAAGCTAAATAAATACATTTTAAAAATTAATTTGATCTTTTTGACAGAGTTACAGTGGTGGAAAGCAACTAATTACATGTACTCAACTACTGTACCTTAGTACAAATGTAAAGTACTTTAATTATTGTTACTAGGAAATATTATATTCTTTTAATTCCACTGCAATTCACAGTTCAGCTTGCCTGTTTATTGCATGGCACATTAGTCATTGTGCATGATAGTTACTGTTATTTTTGCAGTTCTGCTGAAGTGCTTATACAGATAAAACACCTTCTACTTATAATTAAATACAATTTGAAATGCAGGAATGTAATCAAGGTTTTATTTTCATGCACGGCACCAAAATTTTCTTCGCTGCTTGTCTCTTCTCCACTTAAAATTTTTAAGTGCATTTTCTTGCAGTGTATCAACAGTGTGTGTAACTAATCTCTTCACTCTAATCCATGTTTTGCATACTGTAGTTCCCCCTTAACTCTGCACTCACTAAGATACTGGAGATAATTTATGAGCTTATTCCGATGCTGAAACCTCCTTAGCTCACAGTTCGACTGAGTGGATCTGGAACAGATGATGTATGAATGTACCTCTCAGAGTTTTCTTTCAAACGTCTTAAGGTTTATATATTGATAAAAGTAGGTGCTCAAAGTCTAATTTGATCTAGCACAGACTGGTGTACAGTCAAGCCCTGTGTGTGTGTGTGTGTGTGTGTGTGTGTGTGTGTGTGTGTGTGTGTGTGTGTGTGTGTGTGTGTGTGTGTGTGTGTGTGTGTGTGTGTGTGTGTGTGTGTGTGTGTTTGTGTGTGTGTGTGTGTGTGTGTGTGTGTGTGTGTCAGACTCAGGAATGGCTCCACTCATATTTATTCCAGCCATTTTTCAGACTGTACAGAGAATTCCCACTGCTCCACTCTAACTTATAGCCGACTCATTTGGCCTCATGGAGTCTACTATGGTCACTGATCCAGGAACAGTCACACTCCCAGGGGAGGATTACTATAGCGCAGTGGCCAGACTGCTGCCTGAAACTTTTCAGCTGATGCAAAATTTAAAACCAGGTCTTGATATAGGAGGGTTCTCTCCAAGAAATATTCATGCACCGTACAGTAAAAGGAAAAACGGCACCAATTGACTGCTGATACTTTATATGATTTTCCCTCACAAGTCTATAACTTCTCCCCAGCGATCTCCGTTGTGCAGAGCAAGGCAAAGCCAGACCGCTTTGCTTTCAGATTTTAACAAGGTGAAAAGTGGCAAGGAAGAAAAACTTCTTTTTTTTTCTCTCAAGTTGGAAAATTAGGAAAGTGCATGTAGTAAATTACGCTAACAAGGGGACGCCATCCTCTTATCCTGCCTTAAATCACAGCAGGCTGTGTGAGTTGATTCTCAGTCCTGCTCTGTGAGCTGCGTGCAGAACTTCACCTCCGCAAACAGGAACTCTGGGAAAGAACCAGCAAATAAATATACCTCAGCGGGGAGATAACTCAGAGCAAACCAACCTAGTGAGAGGGGGAGCCGCACAAGGACCTTCTCAGGCACACAGCTTATGTAGGCATGTGTGCACAGAAGTACATATGGTTTAGAGCAATTCTGACATACTATAGTTGGTAGTATGGCTCTCTATGATGTTAAATAACCTGCTTTGACAGGCATCTTATTTTTATGGAGTTTCTGCCTCTAGATGGTGTAATGTTGCAGATCACACTAAGATTTTTATACACGCAAAGACGACGCACTTAAATTCAGCTAATGCTCGCTACCCCTACTAAGTTAATTTTTCAGTATTTATCGCTCCCTGCTCTTCCCTCTGTCTCCAGCTCCCTCTCCACCTCTTTCCTTATCTCTTAAGTCCTTGCCTTTGCCTCAATCCCTTGTACCAGTGAACTGCTGCTGACCTCTGTGCTCATGTCAGTGATTGATGTCCCCCTCCTGTACAACACCTCATCCCATTCAGAAAAAAAAACAACAATCTCAATGGCGATAGGATCATAACCAGATAATGTGCTCCATCTCATGCTGAGAGATATGATAAGGATATGAGAGATGAGATTTTACTGCCAGTATGGTGCAATCATTTGAAAAACCTGCACATTTATCATTTAAGTGAAATCAACCGAGGAGATCTAACAGTGGTGTTAATAAATTATTTCCTCTCCAAGTGACCAGTTTAGAACTTCGGATCATCGGGCAGTCTGACCTAATGATTTACATTGGCAGCCGTCACCTGTGCTTTTTTCCCTCAAGACAAAGTGTAGGTATGAAACACTCTTATGTTGCTGCATCCTTTAGGCCCTGCAAAGATCCTCAGCTCGCGGTGGATGGAGGAGATGGTCCGCTCAGCTGACACTGGGAGAAGGAATTCTTTGACATTTTGTCCCCCTGACACACATTTCACATCCAGTGACTTCACATGGCAGGAGGACTCTGATCTTTGTTTTTGACCATCTCTTCTCCCCCTTCAGACTCCAGGTCACTGCTAGTGAAGAGGAGCTCGCTAAGTTGGTGACTTATTTGAGAACAGACCCATTGAACAAGGCCTCCAGTCCTGAGGCCAGTGGACTGAATTATTGTGAAGGGCTGTCATCTCACGGGAGGGAAAGATAGGCTGGGGAAATTAGTGGAGATGTGGAAAGCCAGTCGGAAATGATCCAAGGAAACTGACGTCAAAGCGTTACATGCACTACATTGAAGAGTACATCTGCAAAAGAAACACAGCAGTGACCACTTAATAAATAAGAGAATAATTACATAAATTACAGTTCAGATTAGTCATCGCTTTGAATTCTCAGTTTCATCATTCCTCAAACTGTACATGCTTGTGTGCCAGAACCAAAAGATTAAGTCGAGAGTCTTGGAGATGCATCTGAACGCAATACCCATGGTCCGTCCTGTCACGATATCCCCAGGTGTACGAGACTCCATAAACCACTTAATCAGCTAAAGGTCACAAGTCATTTAAATTGAGTATTTGTGCAGCTGCACAAATCAATGTTGAACCAGAGGCTTTTACAGTGCAGAGAGTGAGTGTAAATTGGTTTCACAGTGTAATGGAGGGAGAGCAGGATGCTGAAGGTGAATGAGACTAATTTGTCCTCAGACGGGGATAGCCAGTCAAATCATGCATGCACACACACACACATGCACACACTTTATCGACATACAGTAGGAACACTGACAAATGAGCATGACTGCACGCATGTGGACTCTCACGCACATACAATCACACTCACACGTCTGTCACCACCGTAGGATTATACAGCGGGATACCTTACACCGCTGTGGCAAAAAAAAAAAAAAAAAAGTACCCTGGAAAAGCTTTACTATAAGCAAAAACAACCATTCATCTCCCTCCGTCTCTCTGCTCCCTCGTTGCCCCCTCACTCTTTCTTTTTCCACCTTCTCTTTGTTTCTCCACACTTTCTCCCATCTCAGGTTTTCTCAGGAGCGCCACAGATGGAGCGCCGCCGTAGAAAACCCTATCCGTTTGTATTGTGCTTACCTATTCAGTTACATGCGCATGTGGGGAAATCCGAAGTTTAGATTAATGTCGTTTCACTGTGCTAATTATGCCGATGTCAGGCTGTGGTTTAGTGATAAAAGAGGGTGTGTTACTGAAAAGAAACACAATTGCAGCTCATAAATAAGATATGTATAAATATAAAGGAATTTCAAAAATATGGTTTTCATTTTGAATATTTAAATATCTGCAGGAAGTAGGTTCAAAAATAATAATAACAAAATAAATTCTAATAGAAATCAGGGTAAAAAAGCAGAGTTTTTTATTTGCATTGCAACAGTTACACATTTTTTTTTATGGCTGCCAAGGAGTCTTTATCTCTGTTTTTCTGTTTACCTGTTTGTTATCTTGACATATTAGTGTAATAATCACCCCCGTCAAGGAGGTAATTAAGGAGAATATCTCAAATAGATTTCTTTAAGTAGTGTGAACAAGTTATTAAGTAATCTGAATACTCTGATGTGTTGCCACAGACACCTGATATGTTCTGTTAAACTGCACAAGAAACATTTGTAAAATCTAATACCTGGAACAACGTTAAAGGGAACTGCCATTTGTTCTTCGCCCAAGGCGTACCTTACGTTTGGTTATGAGTGCTGTGACATTGGCTTCGACCCCCACCCCACCCCGCTCACTGAGCTGTGCCTATTTAAAACCTGGGGGTGGGGGTGTTGTATACTTCCCTCATAATCTGTGAAATCTGTCTCAGAGCAGGTGTGTGTGTGTTTTTAGTGAGAAATCTATCCGACCCTGAGGTGCCATCTGAGAAGTGTAACAAGTCTCTGCATATATCCCTCTCTGGCATACACACAAACATACACACACACACACACACACACACACACACACACACACACACACACACACACAAACATACACACACACACACACACACACACACACACACACACACACACACACACACACACACACACACACATACACACACACACACACACACACACCGACACAAGACCTGGAGTAGATGAGTGTGCAAACTCATCAGGATAATGTGCTGGCTGACTATGAAAGAAATGCTAATTGACGACGTCCAGTGTGTGAATGTGCTTACTCAAAACATGCAAGCCTGTTCTTGGTGAAAGGGTGTGTTTTTCTTTAATCCTGAATTTGATTTGTCATTCAACAAAAATGTAATAAGGACACCCAGTCAGACGTTTTACACCCAAAACCATGACTGTGGTTTAAAGAACTGAGTCAGAGGCCTGCTGTGAGATCAATGAATGGAACTGAAGAACTGTATTTAATGCTGATCAGTTGTGTCTGGCTTTGTAAAGTCAGTATCAGCCCTGGTACTGATCCAGCGAAACTGATTTGTGCAAACTTCAACAATAAATCAACAATGATTTAGGCGTTGGATCAAATATTTTCAAACCAAAGAAAGGAAACTGAGAAGATAAAACTTACAACCTTTGGCTTCTTGATACAAAAGGAAAACCCTCGTAGTTTTCTTTTGCCATGACTAATCTAAGAGATGTCTGTCCAATAAAACATCATTTACTTCGATATGTACTCAGGTTTGATAAAGCTATCTTGTTTTTCTCTCTCTGACTGGCAGCCTTCGTCATTTAAAACTGCGAAACTCACTACAAAAAGATTAATGATATATAATATAATAATCCTGTATATCGCGGAGAAGAAAAGCATTGCAACGTCACTTTTTTCCCCCCCAATATTGTGCAGCCCCAGAGGGAACCATCCTCCACACCACCTCCCTTTTCTGATTCTCTCCCTCTATCTTTGGCTTTCTTTCATCTCCTCTGTCTGACATGTGCGCATACACACAGGAATCCCAGGTATGCTGCGTCCATGCAGGCCGGAGAAGAAAAGCTCTGTGTGTGTGTGTGTGTGTGTGTGTGTGTGTGTGTGTGTGTGTGTGTGTGTGTGTGTGTGTGTGTGTGTGTGTGTGTGTGTGTGTGTGTGTGTCTGTGTGTGTGTGTGTGTGTGTGTGTGTCTGTGTGTGTGTGTGTGTGTGTGTGTGTGTGTGTGTGATTGAAGCTGTCCTGCTGCTCTGGGCTGTGATATGATGTGCAGATAACGGCGCAGCACTGAAAGCTTTGAAATGTCTTTATCTCTTCTGCTGGTTCGTAGCCTACACGTCTTTGTTCCTGCTGTCCACTCCTGCAGCGTGATGAAAGTTGTTGTGTCACGACTCTGATAAACTTGTCATGACGCTTTTTTTCATGACAGAGTGCCTTTTTTTGCCGTCGGCTTTCCATCAGTGAATCCCTCTTTCACTGCTCGTTCTCACTATTCATCTTTAGGTGTTATGGCGCTGGATTACTACAGACTCATTACATGAATTGGAAATTGACTTCCACATCGCAGATATGTGCTTCAGGGTACACACAAATTTAAGTACAGTAAGAGGAGGCGAGGATAGATCCCTCCTCTATCTTTTCTATTCTCATTTTGGTTTCCTGTTGTGTTTCTCTTTATGCTGTTTGCTCCTTTTCACCACTCCACCCGTCGCTAGCCTGCTTCCTCCTGCCTTTCCTCAACCCTCACCGGCTGGGAGAGAGAGATCCAGCGATGATTAACCTTTAATTAAGTGAACGTCATTGCTGCTTCCAAAATGCTCCGAGGGCTTGTTTTTCCGCCTGCTTGCAACCAGATGCTTCTTAACCGTAATCCGCAACAGAGAGCAAGCCTCATGGACCCCTGTGTTCTCTAAAACTTTGTCCTGCTTAATGATGCCTTAAGTGGGCCATGCTCGAACCTGTGACATGTTTCAGTATTAGTAGACCCTTACATTATGTGTTTATGCTGTTTTCTTTTAGTTTTAGGTGGAGGAAACTGGTAATACAGTTGTCTTGATTTGTTTTTTTTTTATATATTGATGCTAGGGAGGGCAGGTCTTTTGTGTTGCGACAAAATATTAATTTGATTTTTCACCCCCATTCTTTTTGTTTCAGAGAGAAAAATCCATATAATGAAATCTTTGGGTTAATTGTAGCTAGATAAGAAAATAACAAAACAATGCAGTATATAGTGTGATATGCAACACAACAAAATAAACAATGGAGCATGATATCAAAGGATTGACACCTCCTGTTGTCACATGATTATATAATGTCATATCAAATAACCGTAGACTCTGCAATGGATCAAGATTATGAATAGCAACCTGCAGATGTGAGGCCTTTGCTGTATACTGCATGAATGGAAGTTTGGAAACAATATTAGTTTATGAAGCTAAGACTCTTAGGCCCAATCCCATTTCTTATTTTCACCCCTACCCCTTGCCCCTTAGCCTTGCCTCACCCCTTGAAACAGAGCAAACCATTGTCCAGGTGATCTGAACAACAGTTCCTAGTGGAGGCTGCAGACTTATCAAGCACTTTCTTCCCTCTGTCTTTTCCCTTCTATTTCTTGAGCCACAGCCACCTCCTGACATCTGCCCAGTTTCTCTGGATTTGTAATTCACCACCATTCACCATCTCTTTGGCTTCACCTGAACCAAGTTCTGCTATGAACTCCCCCCCTGCTTCCCTCAGAGCATCATTCATTCATGCTCCACTAAGATTAAGAGGGGAAATGGGAGGATGCTATGAGATGGAGGGTACCCTGTTGTGCAGCCAGCCAAAGCAAATAACGTGTATCATGTGTGTTTGGATTTGTCCTTTGACCCATGTTGGACGGACCATCTCCCACCTGTTCTGTTATTGTCTGCTCAGTCCTTTTGAACTCAAGTGTATGCATTATAGTTATTAGTGTTGGAACAGCGTTGAGCAACGGATTGAAGTTCATACAGTGGGTACTTTCATGCACTAAAGTGAATGTTTCTTCTTCTAATCATATCTTTTCCTCGAAGAATGTTTGTAAAATTACTACACCAGTCCAAAGTTTTGACTGTTTCCCATTCAAGCGAATGGGAAGGAGTCCAAGTGTCCAAACCTATGACTCGAACTTGGCAAAGGAACATTGATGAGCACCTTCTTCAAGCATGCCATTCTATACTGTACATACCTCTGTGTGTTTACGTGTGTTAAGTAATCCCAAATCTGGGACTAAAAGGGTCATTCTGTTCACACAGACACACAGCTATCTTCTACCCGAAGTCTGACATAAGGCTGTGCTGCAAGCCTATAGACCGCTGCTCCTTGTCATCATTATTGCTCCATTACCATGTTTTTCCGTAGCAATCAGAAGCGCCTGTGCTCTCCTTAATGAGGTGTGTATGCATATTCATCATATCCTCTCTCACTTGAACTTTCAATATCAATGTGTTTTAGTGGAGTAAGAGGTGGAGCCCAGCTCTCTGGGTCTAAATCCCCAAACACGCACTGATATCCCCTCTCTGTCCATGCCCATCTGTCCGAGGTTGACCTATTAGGCGTGACCTTTTTCGACTGGCTGGATGCAAAGATGCAGTCGAAGGTATCAATGTCACAATCTCACACAAACTTCCCAGAAAGGAGCTATCAAATGCCCAGTTTCATGAGGACTTTGGACCTGGCTGTGTGCTCTCTCTTTCAGTCAGCTCCAGCTCGCCTTTATTATGAAGAGCTGTTACCATGCTGCATTCAATAGGCCTTTTGTCTGTGTGTGTGTGTGTGTGTGTGTGTGTGTGTGTGTGTGTGTGTGTGTGTGTGTGTGTGTGTGTGTGTGTGTGTGTGTGTGTGTGTGTGTGTGTGTGTGTGTGAGACTATATGCATCAGTGGGTTTGATGGAATTAAACAATGTCACCTACCTTGCAGTATGCTTGTGATTCTGAAATATAGGCTACAGTCTCGTCTTTGGCTGGGGTTAGGGTTAAATCACATAGAAAGACAAACAACCATTCACACTCACGGTCAATTTAGAGTCACCAATTCACCTTTACTGCATGATTTTGGTGGTGGGAGGAACCCGGAGAACCCGTTGGGAACCCATACAGACACGGGGAGAACATGCAAACTCCACAGAGAAAAATCCAGGTCCTCAGGTGGATTTGAGCCCAGAACCTTCTTGCAGTGAGGCAACAGCGCTACCCACTGCGCCACTGTGCCGCCAATGCAGTCATATATTCTAGATAATTACTCAGGCTTCTGCGATTTTGCACCAATTGAACTTGTGTATTAGTTTACCTGGGCTGAGATGGCTGACTCCCAGCAAACACAAGTGTTAACATAATAATATACTATAGATTAATAATATACTACTACTATACAATTTGATGCACAGCTTCAAATTGGTTTAGTTTCAATTGGATGAGTTTGTGTGTGTGGAATTGGCAATGATGACTCGGGTGAAGTTTGTTACTAGTACAGTATCTACAAAAAGAAATGGAGAGGCCAAGTATTATATCCTTCTAAGGCCACTAAAAGTATTAAGTGTCAAGAAATGCAGTGAATATGGTATTCTTTGGAGAAAAGAATATATAATATTGCAATTGTGGTGTTTACACACAGCTGCAGTGATTCATGGATTAGTTAGCCAACAGAAAATTAATCCAATTTCAAGAAAAAATGAATTTTTAAATGTGAAAAACGCTGCTTTTCCTCATCATACAATAAAGTAAACAGAATATTTTAGGTTGTATTCTGGACTTAAAGACTAATGTATGAACTAAGAAAATGATGCAGATTAATCAACCACAAAAATAAAGGTTAGATGAAGCCCTGTTGCTACTTTAAGTAAAGTATCTGAACGTTTTCCCTATGAGTGCTCAGTGCAAACAGGAGACACATCTGTAAAAGACAATATAGCAGAGACTAAAGAACTGATTGTTCAGAGACGCCACAGGCCAATTTGTTCGGAATCCGGTGATTCATTAGCTGGACATCAGCTTAACTTAATTACGTTTGACTTGACGTCACAGAAAGTGGATTTGTAATTTTTGGGCTGCGTTCAACATCCTCTCCAGGCCTGCTGTCACCAGCGTCTGTGAATGTGCTGGTGAAGAAGGCCTATTGTTTTCTTCCATCATGACTTACCCTCTATCTCCCAGATGTGAAACATCATCTTGTTTTTGGACCCTTTCTCTGTTTCCAGAAGAAACAAAAAACCTTGATTGACAATTAATAATGGGACCATTTGCCAAGCAAAAGATGGAAGAAGAATAAACAGGCAGATACTTAAAGCATGGATCATTTCTATTGTATCTGCACACACACACCTACACTCTGTAGGTGTGTGTGTGTGTGCATGCAAGATGGTGACAGGCAGGATGGAAATGACAGAGGCTTTATTTGAAGGCAGCTGGATACTGAGCTATTAGTAGGGAGAAGGTTGTAAAACAAGCAGGAATGTTGCTGCTGGGTCCTGTGAGGTTTTCATCAGGGTGGGAGGTGTAATGACAGCAAAAAGGCTTCCCCTGAAGGAAAATAGAGAGAAGGAGAGATGACATGAAGGAGCTGTGAAGAGATGAGCACTGACTCAGTAGGTAGAAAATGTGCAGATTACACACAACAGCTTAAGATAAGATATCCCTTTAATAGTCCCACAGTTGGGAAATTCACAGCTTTCGGGTGAATTCTACAGTAGACGGTCCGCCAACAGCTTGCATTAGGATGTCTTTGATTTAAACTCTTTAACTACATACATGTCTCAAGAGTTTGGAGACTCAGCTTCCACTGTAGTTTTTTAAAGACAGAGATGAACAGATATAATAGAGATAAAACAGGAATCCAGTGATGACTCCTTCAGTAGCAGCGGGGAGTGGTCGGAGGAGCCCAACAGGGCAGTAAATAACTGTCTGATTGGTTTTCGTCTGTCAGCCTCTTTTGTCCGCTAAAGATTGTGAGAGATGTCTAGACATTTTAGGATGAGAGGGAATTTTAAAACCACTTAACGGACATATTATCAGTGACGTTAATTAGGTTTCATCCTGCACATAACAAATAAAACGGTTCCGTTTTCATGACTAACATTTTAGGGTATTGCGTCATGTAGCGCTCTCAGCGGGTTCAGAGCACAAACAGCACATGGAAGTAATAAGAAGTTAACTCGTATAGGAGAGGTTATTGTTTTGTTAATCATATCTGACCTGCCCTGAACACACCCAGCCTGTTGGAAATATAAGCATCCCAACTCCTTAAAACCTCTTTTAAACCTATTTTAATTCTGATTATTAAGGGGAAACGTGTTCTGACCTGGCCCAGAAGTTTTGCACAACAAAGAACCAGATATTAAGAGGAAAATACACACAGAAGCATGCACACGTGCAGCATGCACATCGTGTAAAGCCGACAGATGGCAGGACTTTGCCAAATTAGCCAGAAAAACTGCCCCGAGGGCGAGTAGGGCGAGAGAGAGCGAGAGAGGGAGAGAGAGAGAGAGGGAACGTGCACAGGGTGGAGGAAAAGTTAACTTTCCAGCTGTTACTGAATCCTGTTTGACAACAATGCCTTATCCTACACCCACCTAAGAAAGAGAAAAACCTTCAGATTCATACACACATCAATAGACATACAAGCAAAAAAAAAACTACATGCTGCCATTTATCATTCTCACTCTTATTTTGTTAATCTCCTTGGCTCACAAAGACGCCACATCAGCCCACGATGTTCTTCTTTAGTGGCGCAAAACTTCAGGTTAGCTGAGAGAAGTCTTCTGAGACAGCATTATGTCATCTGGACGCACAAGAGAACCATTTTGTTGACCTTCATCTGAATACAAATCCCCCTCTATTCACTCACACTTACCTGTATTCACACACAATGCTAAACCCCAAAAAGCTTGCACACCCATTTCCTTAAATACCACACAACACGCTATCCGCCCTCACAAAATATACTTACCTCGATACACACCCCACGCTCGGCGCATGGTTGCCTGCTTTTTGTTGAAGCGTCTGTCCCGTTTGTAGATAAGAGCATTGAAAGATAAGTTTGATATTCAGGTACGCCCTCTTTCCACACCCTCGTTTGTTGTTCTTAACCCAAGCTTGTGTGTTGATGTGTTGTCGCTAATCACCCTTTCACCGGTGTGTTAGAAACAACACATGCTTCTACACACTGCTGCGTTTGGATCATTTCTGCTCAGGAACAGACCTGCCCCTCTGGTGATCACATCATAGCCTGAATATAGAGTCGTGTGCTGCAGTGTGATGTGGGTGCCTGGGGCCTTGCTCCTACCCCCGTTTACTCATCCGCTTTCCAGCTCTGCCTCAGCAGCTTGTAAAAGTCACTGCGACCGTGAAAATTAAAGAGATGTATGCTGCTTTTATGAGCCTTCTTTCAGTTTCCCTCTCTCTTTAGGATCCCTGCCACCTTCCCTTCTTTAAATCTTTGCTTTCTACATCCGCCTGTGAGGGTGAAAGTGCCTTGTGGCAAACGGTTTGGTTTAATTAGTCACTACAATCTTTTCTTTGCTCTATCCCTTTTCTTTCTTTTACAGTATCTCCATCCTATCCTGTCAGCCCTCCTCTGGTCTCCCTAGATGTAGTTTGCACTCCAGAAACCTCTATGTCTCCATTCTCTGATCCCATTTTCAACAGGCCATTAAACGTGGATGATTCACTCTACAGTATGCAACCTGGAGTACAACTGACCTTTTGACAAGCTGCTCTAAATGACATGAAAAGCTCCCATCAAAGAGCCACACAAAGTTAGATTTTACCCCAGAGATTGAGAAAGACATAGATTACCAATGTGTTGATCAGCCAGGAAAATACAGTCATAAATATGGATTCAATCGCCCTCAGATGGCACACACTGTCAGCCACCATTCATAAATCACCTCAGGAATGACCAGCGGTTCTCAGTTATTCCTGCTTATTATTTGCAGTTATTCCAGGCCGTGGCATTTCTGAAGGCCGCTGGGGATAATGACAATGTTAGTGGCATGCATAAACCCTGCAATCGGATCTGGCTCCTCGCTGCCCAGGATTGCCAAGCTGTATGTCTGAGCAGAGGGATGGAGAGCAACGCCAAATCCATCAGACGGCAGCCTGAAAGAAAGTTCTTTTCCAACAGTATGCCTCTGCTTTTTATAGCAGTTCTACCGGAGTGACAACGTTTCAATCATTAAATCCAGTCAGCGGGGGCTCAAGGGTAAAGTAGACTGTAGTGCGGTGGCATCCAAGCAAATATGTATGCATGACATGCATTACTCCAGTCGGTGCAGCACGAGTCTGGATTCAGTTGGTGCATTGTTGAGGGCAATTAATAAAGCATTATTAAAACAAATTGTAACTTAAATATACAGTCTCAGCTCTCTATGCGGCCTCAGTTATTATCATCAGCATCACCAAAAAACAACAAACAAATAAATTACAGCTAATGTTTCTGTAGAAAATGCCTGGTTGCACATTATTAGTCCAAGAAAATTGAGATGCTGCATATGATTTTGAGTTTTAAACTTCTTTTTTTTTTAACCCCCCACTCACCCCCTCATGTGCTGAGGATGCGCCTTTTGTTACCCTCAGAATTTTAAATATTTAGCTTTTTTTCAAATTAGTACAATAGATGGAGGTAGTCAACAGTCAAACTCTCTTGTGATATTTTTTTAAAGATAATATCGACATGCTCTGAAATGAAAACAGGTTTTCTTTACAACTCATGTATCAAAAACCACTCGGTGTATTCCCATGATCTAAGACTGAAGTAGGGCCTTTTGCCATTTAGAATTCATGTTACACTGTGTTTTATTTGTGGTTGTCCTGCTCAGAGTTTTATGACAAATTTATTAATAAATTATAATGCGCATTATCGTCAAGAAAATGACCTAAATGACCCAAAGCAACATCCGATGACTTGTTAAATGCAAGGTATGTTTTCTGAGCACAGTATTAAGAAAGTTAAAGAACCTGTGACTATTTAGGCTGCTGGTGGAAATCAGGCAGTTGTCAGCCTGTAAAAGTTTAAGAGAACTTTCTTTATGGGACCGAACTCAGAAGTGGGACTGTCTTTGTTGGAAGCAGCAGTCACAGCTTGTGGCTGTCACACCTCTCTGCATGAAGAAAAATGGAAAACAAAAAGGCCCCTATAGTTACTAAAGCTGGAACAACTTTATGGTTTTTATATTCACATACAGCAATGAATATAATGTGTTGTCAGATAAAACAAAGAGCACACACTTCCACACGCCCAGACAAATGTAAGCAAGGCCAGAAAATACCCAGGGCGTCATCAGTGGGGGCAGAAGGATCGAAAGGTCCTTGGAGCAACATTAACAGCCCACAATATGCTCCACAGGCCAAGAGTCTGGTGTTTAGACTATTTTAATAGCCTAACTGCCTGTGTTTGGCCACCACAAATCCATATTACCCAACATCATATAGGAAACCCAACCAATTTCTAGGACCCTGTAACATCTGGCAGTGACAAAGATACATAAATAATGAGATCAGGGCTTAGCTTTTAAATGGTCCAGGTCTTCTACTCTTACTGGTTGAAGAGTTATAGGCAGGTTAACGATTGGGTGTAGATTACAGCATCACCATCATTACAGTATGTTCCTACTGCTCACAATACGGTACATACAGAAGAAGGCGGTACACTATTACCTGAACCCTGTCTGGGTCTTTTCTCAAAGGTTCTGGACTCTTTTGCATGTTTTGGATGCACTTTGCATTTTTTTTAATGTTTTATGTACTTTACGTGATATATTTGGTTTGACCATTCTGGGTAGCACGGTGGTGCAGCATGGCAGACTTTTACGCCCCATTTCCACTGCATAGTAGCGGCTTGACTCGACTCTACTCGCCTTTTTTTTTTTGGCAAAAATACCTGGTACCTGGTACTACTTTTTTAGTAAACGTAAATGAAACGTTGCAGACCACTGATTGGTCAATGCCCGGGACTCATGGAGTATCCGGCACACCACAAATCAATGGCCGCCACACTCAAACAGTGAAGCTACTGTAGCGACCATAACTTGTTTTTTATTGCAGCAGCTGTATTGAGGAGGTGCAGACGTTTGTGTCTTAAACAGCTGCTGAGAGGATCATGAGAGGTGGACGAGAGGTGTGTGTCAGGTTAAAGACTACGCCATGGCAGCCCCAATGTACCACGAGGACGTGCTATCCCCTAATGGAACGAACCGGCCGAAAACCGGTTCTACTTGAGCTCTAGTAGAGCTTTAGTTTTTAAGTGCATTCTTGGTTTCAGGTGATTCTACACTCGTGCAAAACTAATTATTAATGTTACATTCCATTCTGCATTCAGAATTCTCCTAAATACTACATACTGGGCCTTTAAGTAAACTATGTTTTGGCCATACTCTGCACAGGATGAGCAAGCATAGATAATAAAGGGATCATTGTTTTGATTTTAGACCTTCCTAATCAGTTATTTAGTGGCTTCTGCTGTGCAGCAAAGAATTCAGTGTCATTCAGAGCTGATTGGAGCATTTGGCTTTAGTACAAATGGAGTATTGTGAGATTAATTTAGCACAGATGCTTGATTTTAGAACAATGGCTGTCACTGTAATAGGAACAATAAGACTTTGCAGTCAAGTACACCATAGTGAATATATGTAGCAGTGGTTAGTATTGTGGCTGCTGTTCAAAGCCCTGGTCAGTTTCCTACTGTGGCTTCTGGATGGCTATGGTGGGATTTTTTTTCTGGGTTTCACAGATTCTGAGTTGGCCAGTGTTGCAAGAATAGGGAGTTTCCCCTTCATTCAAGACTGAAGACTCAAACAATCATAAGGCTTAGGAACATCATGACCAACAAGAGACGTAATGCCCGCTCTTTCGTGAAAATAACTTATTGGTTGATGAAGAGGATTATTTATGACAGGGACAACGCTCTTGTCTCAAATGGGTCTTAGATGAATCATTCCGTCCATTCAGATTTTACAGGCAAGATGATGCAAGATGATGCAACGGCAGTCATGCGATGTGTTGAAACGTATAACTTTCCATTAGCTTTCCCTTAAGAGGAAAAATGATAGCGAGGCATTAATTGTTAAGAATGTTAATGTAAGATGTATTTTTTTGGATTGTATTCAGCATACAAATTTGTTTCCAAATGAAATTAATACTGAAGTATAAACTGAATAACAGGAGGATTGTCTTTAAAGACGCTTGATTCAGGTTGAGCTGCACAGCCAAAAAGAACAACAGAGAGCTAGATTTGGCACCACTGAAAGCCATCATGTGTTCATGAGAACTCATAAAGTGTGTGTGTGCAATGGAGCGCTCAGGCTGAATGTTTGAGATATTTTATACATCTGCATGCGCGAAGAAGATGAAATTCGTTTTGAGCCTCAGCTGTTGTGTTTAGTCTTTCCCATTCCCCAGAATTCAACACCGTGACTCCTTTCTTTATGTTGGACTACCATGAAAAATGTATTTTACTTCTGTGTAATTTCAAGTAAGGTGATGATTTGCAGAAGCGAGGATTGAAATGTCCGACATAGTGAAGGAATAATAATAAAGAAAGTGGATTAAGTGCACCGAGAAGGAAGGAAGTACAGACACACAACTAAAATGTGAAATAAGGCATGAATCCTGAGAGACGATAATACTTAGGATTCGTTTTGACAGTCATGTTTTTGGCCAGTAACTGTTCTGTATCAAGCTCATTTTTCAGTGCAGCAATACATGATTTCTGTCACTTTCATGTGCATTATTTAGACAGAAGTTGTCGTTCCCTGTTTGCAAATAGGCTTTAGTTTGACTTCTGGAAAGACCATTAAAGGATAGGTTTAAAAACAGATCTGCATCAATATGGAGTTTTGTTCCTTTGTACAACAGCAGCAATGGTAGTCAAGACCCCGCAGTTGACAGCACTGCAAAAAATAAACATTCAGCTTCTTTTTGAAATATTTCGACTCGTGAATTCGCTTCAGAAATGACTTTCATCACTCTGTCACGATGAAGGAACACATCTAAAAAGTGGAAACTTGACGTTGAGAGATGTTAAATTAGCGTGAAACGAAACAGTCCTCAAGTGGAACAAGATAGTCAGAGTTTCAATATGTGATGAAATAAAGTTAGCGTCTGAAAAATGAACCTGATAAGCGTGACAGTGTTCCTGGTTTGTTATTCTTACTCTTTGTGGTGATCCTTTGGAGCGAGCGAGAACATGAACCAATAGTCCTATATTGTGAAAGGAGAGATGGATCAGATCTCCTGGGCCGAACCGTATCTATACTCTGCCATGTCCAACTCCTCGGCAATGAGGTTTAATACGCAGAAGTTATTATTTAAAGGGGTGCGTGATGGAGGGCAGGGTTACAGGGTTGTGCGGGAGGCTTCATTTTAAGGACAATATTAGAATGAAGTGAGTTAGTGCAAGATGCAGCTTGTTAAAAGACGTTTCATGGTCAAGGTGATGGTTGCGATCTCACCAGTGAGCCATTGGGATGCAGCTTCTTTAAAACTCTGATCCAAGAAGCTTTTAGCCCAGAGACCACAAACGAATCAGTGAATAAAACTGATCTCAGCCACTACTGTATTTACCGTCTTTTCTGTTGTTGGTCCTTTTTTGTTGTCTCACCATGCTGCTGTTTTGGTTGTCTTCCAGTCCTCCCCAACTGTTGGAGAGCTTCAAACACACAGAGAGGGCATCAAAGGCTTTGGCCCCGAGTGGCCTCCCTCACATCCCTGTGCTTTCCTTCTTCTGTCTTCTTTGTCTCCACTCTTACAACTTTGTTGTTTCTTCCCTCATGTGCAAGCAATTAAATGACACGGCCAAAACAAAACACATGCTTTGTTTTCTAGGCTGTGGGTTGGCTCAAACTTCCAGTTGCAGGATCTGTCCGATCCTACTGTAACTGGTTGAATGGGATTCTGGGGAACCTTTCTGCTTCTGCTGTCACTCCTTTTTCTTTGTTCTCTTTCTTGACTACACTTTTCTTTTTTTCTACTATCTGCTCTTGTTTTATCTAATCCTCCCTGCATTTTTCCTCTTTAGTTCATCATCTACTTCTCTTCTCCTCTCTTCTCCATCTCCATAGTACAAAGGTCTTTTCATAGCGTGATTGACTGCTAATTTTCTCCACTCTGCCCAGCTGTCTTGCTTCACTGTCACTCTGGCTCTAATGAAAGGTCAGGCGATCACATATGGTACAGTCGCTGCTATTGTGCCTTCACAGGCGACAGTTATTCCTGCTGTTTTGTCATCTGCTCTGAAAGCAAATACAGAGCACCAAGGGTCTTAATATGTAGTGGTTTGTCCTTGTTGTGACCTTAACAAATAGTGGATTCTCAGTCCAGCTAGACAGCTAGAGGCCTGTTGCAGGGGCCTCATGGGACCCACTGACTAAATGAAGACGAGCCGAGTGCTTTCAGTTGAAATCCTCAATATTATTACAACGACACAAGAGAGAATTCACATCATTCTATGCCAAATCGAATAAAGAAGTGCACACCAATTGTTCAAATCTTTATGATCATGAAGTCATTTGAATGAACAGCAAAACCAACAAATATACAGTCAGAGGTATAGAAATGATCTTTCTGAGTCTGTAATAAATGCTAACGTCTGCATGCTAACATTCTCCCAATGACATTAAAAACATGCTGATGTCAGTCCCTCCAGGATTTCGCGTCGCGCTCGCAACTATTAACGCAAATTCAACCAATCCCAGCTAATTCTGCACAGCCTTGCAATTTTGTCCAATCACCGCAACTTATTTGAAACTTTTGGCCAATCATCGTAGTTTGCCGTGAGTCTCACACGTTGAGTCATTGTATGTCACCAAACTCACTTCCTTGTTTCTGGTCGTGAAGATGTTGACATGAATGTCTCACATTTAGCTGCGAACACAAACGAAAATCGTCGACTGACAAACACATTTATACCGCAAAACACACCTGGAGAATGGTCGAAACGTGTGGACAGACTAAACGTATCAACATAACGGAGGCTGTTGCATCCAGATCTGTTGCAAGTGCTGAAAGATCGACATGAGTTGGATTAAATTGGCGTGGTGAGTGATAATGTCTGTGTTTTTTAAAGTGATTGTAGCGTGAATGTCTGTTTGCATGACAAACTGTCCGTGTACATGTGATAAAGAAAATAGTTTAAGGATAAAAAGTCTGCGATAAAATGTTTACGTTAACATTACAGTGTTAAAGCTTCATTCAACAGAGCAACTGGATATGTATAGAAATCGAAGATCAGGGGCGAGTGAGAGAGAGAGAGAGACTTGAATGATTTCATCAAATAAAGTTTTATCAAATTTTAAAAAATTGATAATTTGATAATTAAGACTGAACACAAAGTATGGCTGATTTAAATTCATCCTGAGAACCTCAGTACCAAATTTCCTAACAGTCCATCCAATAGATGTTGAAAGATTTCAATCAAAACCTCAAATCTGAACCTCCCGGTGGTTCTGGAGGAAAAGTGTGGCAATCACCAAAGTTATGAGAAGACATCGTCTGGGAATCATGAATGTCTGTTCAACATTTTATGCTCATTAACATAAGTGAAAACACTGACCTGCTGGTGGCACTAGAGGAAAAATCAAGGGACCACTAAAGTCAGTATGATTTATCCTCCGGAGACCTTGAATGTCTGGCTTTGAAACAAACAGTCTTTTATTTTAACTGGCCCAGTGGTTGTGGAATTTATAACCTTTAGAGGAGCATGAAACCCTTCAATTTAGTTTAAATACAAACATCACAAAAATCTGAGCAGGTTTTCATCAGGCAAAACTGATATGCCCTGGAGCCGACCACCACGTGGACAGGCAGTCCCACGAAGCAGACCCGAGGTATGCTGCACCAAGAGGAGATTGCCAGCCAGAATAGCAGTTTCTCCCCAAAACAATCAAAGTAAGTGAAGTGTGGATTATAGAGTCCCTCTGGCACGCCTGTGTGTTGACTGGAGAGTAATGAAAGAGTGTAAAAAGGGCCTGAGCTCAAATCATGCTCCAGTCAAACAAAGGAGGAGTAATAAGGCATTTTGAGAGCAAGAAAGCTCTGTGGCTGTGAGTGATTTAAATCAGAGGGCTGACCATACTGTGCGCTGTGTCTGTGCATGCATGGTTTTGCTTTCATACTTTGTGTATATGGCTGTGTGCTGTGCAAGTTGAGAAATAAAGGCTCTCTTATCCGAAAGAAATCTGTGTGTGAGCTTGTGTGTGCGCATTTGCATTGTTTCACAGTCATTTCACTACATCGTATGGTTTCTTAGACCTGGCTGGGTAGTTATGTGAGTACACAAACCTGTAAAAAGATCAAAACAAACACACACGCTACTCTCTGAGTATTATAAATTGCAGCTTAAAATGTTGTCTGCAGAAATCTGACAAATAAACTGTTTTCAGATTTCATCTTAATTCTGTTTAGCTGCTGTGATGCACGGGTTTATTCACAATTTGCTCTTTATCCTATTGGCTTTGCTCTAATCTTTATTAGTACAAGTTATTTTCTTCAGTGATCAACCTACAGCAATGTTAACAATGCATTAATATGAAACAAATTGCAGTAAAATGTGGAATTGCCAAGTTTTAAGGCGATATTGTGTTCTTTTCTTTCCCCTCGCACAGTGGATTATGTCATTGTGTCATTGAGAGCAGGTTAGCATGTACTTACGCGAGTGCTGTGAGGGCTTTAGTCAGTATGGCAAATGAGCTTAAGATCGTGTTAGCTGCTTATTTGATTTTGAACTAGGTCCAATAGCAAGGTGTAAGAGCTAAACCAGGGGTTTAGCCCTTTAGCATGGTCTTTGATTCTAGCACGGTCTTTGTAAAGGTACCTATTTGTTGGAAGGTTAAAAGATTTGTTTCAGATTTTGGGAAATCACCTCCTATTTAACATTGTCTTTCCAGCTAAACCCAAAAGGAAACATGCCAAGCAGTGACATTACAGACACATGCACACATGAACAGTAAAATGTCTACACACTTTTCATGAGATTGTGTTGTTGTTAGTTTGTTACAACATGTTGGACGGGCAGGGGTCAGACTTTCCAGTCATTTCACTACTTCAAGGAGAAATCGAAGAATGTTGCATATTCTTCTAAAGACAATGGTATGCCATTACTTTAGATAAAGTTTCATCACTGGATAATGTCAATCCATCCATCCATCCATCCATTTTCTTCTGCTAATGCAGGGTGGGGTCATATAGGCAGGCTAATTCAGGTATTCTAAACAACCCTCTCTCCAGCAACACTTTCCAGCTCATCCTAGGGGATCCCGAGGCGTTCCCAGGCTATGTGAGATCTTTAATCTCCACCAAGTTCTGGGTCTACCCTGGGATCCGCTCCTAGTTGGACATGCACAGAAAATCTCCAGAAGGAGACACCCAAGAGGTATCCTAACCAGATGCCAAAAGAATTTACACTTTAACGCAATGGAGGGTTTTGCATGCCTCTGTGATCCTGGGAGCTCTATTGTCCGGCATATTAGCCCCTGGTAGGGTCTCCATAGGCAAATTGGTCTCAGGGCAGGAGCCAGACTAAAAGTGATTCAAAGACTTCATTGAATCAGCTACAAAGACGCAGCTACACCTTGCTTAGGTTAAGGAGGCTGGTGCCCCCTTTCTGGTGCCAGACCTGGGAGGGGAGCCCGTTGGTGAGCTTCAGGCAGGTGGTAGAGCCCCGTGGTTAAAGGCCTGACCACCAGCCCAAATAAGTTTCATGGAGCAGCCATCCTTGCCGCCCATCACCTGCAGGGATAGGCTTTGGGGTCTGGTGCAATCGTGCCAGGTGGCAGGCGAGGGAGCGGACCTGGATTTGCAGAATCCTGGCATCGCAGACTAGTTCTAGGTCAAATTAATTCATATGCTGGACTAGTTAATTTGTGTCTTTGTCAGCAGGATTACAGGAAATACTAATGGTGCAATTTTCATGAAACATAGTGGAACGGTTTACCATGGGCAAAAGAGGAAGCCGAGCCCTCCTGACAACCCTGAAGGAAGGTGCCACATTGCTGGGTTTTGTGTGAATTCAGACAAAGACCGTGTCAAATATGTAGAGAGAGCGATATAACCTGACCTCTAAATTTTTAGGCCTACAAGCCCACAACCCAAAGGCCAGTGAAGAAAAAAACGGTAAACGGTAACAGTAAAATAATAATAAGATGAAGAAATGCAGGCACACGCAGGTTTTGTGCAGATACACCGGACAATTCCAGAGGGTCTTAAGTGACGATTTAGAGGTGATGCTGACGCCTTCGCCTTTAGCAACCACATTTTGACATGTTTGTAATATTTTTGGAAAGGTATCCACACATGCAGTGGTTGCATTTGCAGATTTTCACGTAACAGAGGAATGCGCTTCAAGCAACGTTCTAGTTGAGATTTATGTATTATTGTTAGAACCAGGAAGAATTAGCATCCTCAAAGGATAAGTCTGGTGATATTCTGTTTTTTGTTACTGTCCCATCCCAGATCCCATGATAATTCTTTCTATTAAAAGTCTTAATAGCCTGATCAAGATGCATCCAGACTAGAGCCACCGCGGCATTGGCTGCTCATAAAGGGCAGCACACTTTAAAATTCTTATTTTTGGAGGATCTCTCATTGTGGTTTTGAGTGAATAAACGTACCCTCTCAAATTATTTCTCAGCACCAAAAACAATTCTTTGAAATCTTACTCATGGCTCTTAAATTCATATTATGCCTAATAGCTGAAAAAGCTGAACTGACTCACAGTAGAAACAGCCAGAAGAGCTCGACGTCTTTGTATTATTCATCATGCTGGCAGCCAGAGAACCACACAGAAATAGTGCATTTAGTTTTTCTTTGTGAAAGACTTGTGAAGGCCTTGTGTATTTCAAAATGTCTCGAGGCACTTCATCAATATATAGAGGCCATTCCAAGTGATGACAGGTCCACATTAAGGAATAGTAGGAAGGTACAGCTGGTCTGCAGGTGTTGGTAAAGCAACACATCGTTTTTTGCTTTTTTTGTCTGAACTTTAGTCAAATATTGTGTTGTTGTTTTTTCTTAATCCAACACCTCCATTTATTAATTGCCCTCCACATTACAGCATAAAACTAAGATACTTTTGTCTGAAATAAGCTAATGCTACCACCACCTGGCTGTCACATTTTCCAATGAACATACTGTACTGTCTCTTTACAGCCCAGAAACACTTAGAGAGGAAGAGCTGCACCCGTCTCCTTTTTTAAAATCAGGTAATGACCCTGTGTGTTGGAGTCTGGTGATTGTCAGCAGTGGCTGCTCAGTTCAAAGGCTTCATCCTATGTAATACTAGGCAGACAGAAAGAGCTTGCAGAGTCCATCGACCAGATGTAGAGTTTGACACACTCCAGTGTCTGTCTGTACCGTCTCTCTGCAGCCTGCAGCTATGTGCAGTACACACTCTGACAAGCGGGCAGCATGCATAAACACACAGACAGCAGAGTTAGTAGGAAATGACTGCGTCATTAGTTCAGATTAGCTCCTCGTTGCTCATCTTTATGTGTGTTTTTTTGCATCTTCATCTCACAACCTACCGACCTCACATCCAAGGCCGGGACTCATTTTATCCCCTAAATGGTTTCCTCTCCTCCAGCTTGGGCATCAGTTTTATGCCTTTCATAAAATGGCTCGGAAATCTGTGAAATCATTTTGACATTGCCGAGCTGTGTGAGGCATTGGACTCTTAAGTGTATCATCAAAGACTTGGATGGAGCTGCAGGGTTATTCCTTCATCTCTGTCCTACACTCATGACAAATAGTTTTGCTCTCTCCAGAAGCACGCGGATACTTTGATCCAAACTATTTCTGTGTCCACATTTGTCACTGCGGATATCAGATGAGTGGACTTTTAGTATCCCAGCAGCCAGTTCCTCAACCTCTGTTTGCGTCTGTCTTTTGAGGAGGAGGGAGGATTGTTTATGTTAGTGTGAACCAGACCTGAGCCCGTTGTGGCTTTATTGCTTTGAGAAGGCCTCAGGACGCTGCGTAATGTCTGCAGAAGAGGGACACGGTTACAGTGTTTGATTGTTGGACGTCAGAAAAAGGGATTCTTGCAAAGGTAATAAAGTAAAACCATGCATGAGCGGCTTCTCGTGTGCAGAGGAGAGGAAATCTGACAAGGCAAAGAGAAAAGGACAGATGATTCTGCAACTTGATAAGATGCTGGGATCCTCCAAATGAAGCACCATGATAACATCAGGGCCTAACAATACTGTAAACATATTCCATATGCTCTCATTGTCTCCACCCGTGTCCTCTTCTTTTTCTTCCCTCTGCCTGTCTTACCCCATCTCTTTTGATTCCCCCTCTTGCTCCCTTTTCTCACTCCTTGCCTCTCTTCCCCCTTCTACGCTGTCTGCTTGTTGTTTTATGAAGGAATGCTCCACTGAGGAGTGCATTTGATCTTAGTACTGCTTTGACCTAAAGAGGAGGGAGGGAGGGAGGAGGGGTTGAAGGCTGCATGTGTCCCCAATTACGCCGCAGAGTGTAATTCACTGCTTCGCTCAGTGACTGGCGGACTGGAATGAGTCGCCTAATCAAGGCCAGAGTGTCCCAACCTGCTGCCAATTCTGACACGTACAGACAATGCATGACTCTAACGCGCGCGCACACACGCGCACACAGACACACACACACACACACACACACACACACACACACACACACACACACACACACACACACACACACACACAGCTCACCACATGTAAAATCTTATATTGCACTCATTCTATCGCTGCACCCTTTCTCTTTTGCTTCCCTCCACAGCAGTCTCATATAAATTTACACTAATATTAGACATGGCACCACATGTCAGGGACACTAACGATCTTTTTGATGCAAACTTGCTCATGCACCCTCATCAGCAGGAAAACATTCTGGTTTTTAAAGTCGTTTCTAAAGTCAGACTTAAAAAAAACAAACATTCTTACTACATTTAGCACATGATAACATGATACAAATACACTCAGTGCACCAAAATTATATATATTGTTTCATCTCTATTGGTTGATTGACAGGGGTTCATCCAAAATCAGTGTCATAAATCAGTCAACCAATCTCTGTTAAGTGCAAATGATCAGTAAATATCATTAAATAAATATATAGACACCCCCTTAAAACCCCATTTATTATATTCAGTTGTCTGAGTTAGCTGCGGGCTCAGTTTTAGCCCACTCATTGTTTCCATCGTAACATTACACTTCCTGTTTGCTCCACATGTAGGTATTTGTACCATACTGCTAAAACTGATGATGTATTCATTTCAAATAGAAATAAGGAAAAGAAATACGCAGAAGTGATGAAATCTATGGAATTCAGTTTTTTTTTATCTCAATTAATTAGAACCAAGGCATCGTACATCCCATCAGCATGGTTACATCCCTCAGTCATCAAGATACTTCTCTATCTACTCACATTCATTTGTTTGTTGCAAGCAAAAATAATACAAGTAAAAATGAAAAAAGTTTTTTTTTGTTCATTAAAAAAACTCTTCTAGAACACATTTAATTCCACTGATGTGCCAAATAATACAGTTTCTTGTTAGGCTACCATACCTGTAAGCAGTTAAAAAAAAAAAGTCTTCAGTTCAAACGTCTCATACACTGATGAGAAAAAAGAATCAGAAATAATATATGGAGGTGCACAGCAGGCTCTGGGATCCTGCACTCAGAAGGATTTTACAGATTTCATCTGTGCAACCTGGGAAATTCTTAACAGGAAATGAGGGGATACAATAGAGATCTTTGTTACTGTCGTCCTCATTTAACACCTCTCTCCTCTCTGCGCCGACATCTGCCTGTCCTTCTTTCCATCATCTGGGGTGGAGGTGGATCAGCTATGATGAGCAGGGTTTACGAGAGGTGAGGTGAGACTGTGTTTCTTGTAGCAGATATTGTGTCGCTCTCTGTTACTCTAATTCTTTTCTGTATTTTGCCCACCTTAACAAAATCCAGACATTCTACATCCTTCAGTAATTCCAACCCCCTCTGTTTTTTGGGTTTTTTGGGGTGTTTTTTATGCTTTCCAAGTTCAGTCCGCAAAGATGACTTTGGGTGGAAGTGTTTTTCATAATCAGAGCACGGTTGCAGCCAATGGAAAACGGACAATAACAACATATAATAGTTCTATTTTTCATTTAGCCTTTATTAAACAGGTATGTCCCATTGAGATCAAAGATCTCTTTTATGAGGGAGGCCTGGCCAAGAATAGCAGCAACACAAAGTTTCCACATAAAATCGCATCAATTAAAAATCGCACTGGCAAAATCAGAGAAAAACATTGACAGCCTGGATTCATTGGGTTTCACCATAGTTTTGAACTCATTCATATACAGTGTACATGTATGTATATCATTTACTATGATTTACTAATAAATAATGAAAATTGATAACACCATTCATCCACTCTCATGTCTTATAGACAGTCTGGCGAGGCAACAAGGACTCTGCTCTGCTCAACAACTCTCGTTATTTTCTCATTCAGCTAACCTGGATGCTTTCATGCTGGGTTTTCAAACATTCATCTCCTCATCACTCAGTATCCTTACGAAACCTGTCTGTGCTTTTCCTTCTTAGCTGCTTTACAGGATTCACACGTTTGTTCTTCTCCTCATACACTGAATTTTACACTATATGTTGGGAGTAATCTCTCTGTTTCCATTCGATCTGTTTCCCACAGCATTAAGTTTACCTAATTATCTTTTTCTTTGTCTTTATTTTGTTCTTTAAGATATTGTTGCCCCCCCCGTTCTCCTCGGTCTCCCTCCCTCTTCCTGACATTACAGATGGGTTGATGGGGAATCGGAAATCAGAGTCTTTCTCCACAACACACACAAAGCGTATACACACACACACAAACACTTTTGGGCCATCTGGTTCTTCACTTGTAAAGACAGAATTTAAATATCATAATGAGAGACTGCCTTTTGATAAATCTTTCCCATTAAAAGAGCCATTTGGGCCCTTGAATCACCTAAATCATTTGTCCATCCTGTAAAAAGCAAAATCGTTTTTCCCTTTTTGATGCTCATTCATGTCAAATCATTAGAATATTAGATACATCCGATTTCCAGTTTACCCTTTAGGATCTGCTATGATCAATGAATAAATATATTAATATATTTTACTTTTCAACATTAATCCATGTGTTGAATTATTGTCCGGGGACTGTTTGTGAGACATGTTTTTTTTAGGGCACTTGTTGCATCAATACACTGGTAAATGGACAAAACTGTTTGTCAAATGAATTTCATTTCACACACACACACACACACACACACACACACACACACACACACACACACACACACACACACACACACACATTGTCTTGTAGCACATTCTGAAATGTGACTGAAATCTGTCATTTGTGGGATAATATGTGAAAATCCTCCAATCCGATTCCCTGGCACAAAACCTTTCTGCAGTCGCGGGAAGTGTTTTGAACACCAACCGTGTGGCTTGTTTTCAGCTCTTTCTTTTGGTACAAAAAGCTGTCACTCCACCTTCCCACCACTCATCTCTCCCATCCTTTCTATTTCTCTCCTCTATCCTTCTCTCTTCCTCATTAGCCAGCTACCTTTTCCTCTAAACAAGTGGAGGAATGCTGATGCTTATTTTCCTAACCTGGGACGAGGAGAGGTTCCCGTCGAGCGTTGGTGTGATTGACAAGGCAGCATGCTGGAATGACTCAGAGGTTCTCTGTGTGCCTCAGAGTCTCGCTGTTGGCAGCTCAGACTTTGACTCCAATACAAATCTGGAAAACCAAAGAATAAGAAAAACTCAGGACGTTTTTACTGGAACCAATTTTTTCTTTTACGCACATGGTGTTTCGTTCTTGCTTTCATCCCTCTCTGTCTTTAAAGTATAACTCCCTGTCTACTTGTTCTGCGTTTGACTCTATTTCAGTTTCTTCCTTTTTCCAAGTCTGACTTTCTCTCTGGCCTAGAGTCAGATTTTTTGTGGCCGAGTCTATCGTACTGCGTCAGAGAATCGCAGAGAGCTGACCAAAAGTCTTGAGCTGATGGAGACACAATGTCTCACACCCAGTTTCCCAGAATCCAGAAATTATTCAATACAGTTTATCCTATGTAGTCGGAAGCCAGAAATCAGTGGCCCATGTTGCACATCAGGCCAATCAGCTCAATAAGCACAGATGCAGTAAAGTGAGAATGTGCAAACCACAATGGTTATATAAAAGGAGTGTTTGGCAGAAAATATCTACAGAGCTTAAAAGGCAAACAATGATTGGCTAATTTTTTATATGGTTGATTATACAAACCTTAGAGATGCAAAGAAATATACAGATATGTAATGAATTGCATAACTTGATATAGCTTTGCATCTTTGTGAGTGTTTCATTTAATTAATTCATGCCTCAGAGTCAAACCAACCATAAGTGTAGCCTGATGGAAGACAGACCAGCAGCTAATGATGCTAATGTTTTCCAAATGACACCATCGCTATGCTTGATGTGTCATTTCAAATGAATATAAAATGTCCTTAGCTTGACACAGTTGTGCTCTGGGTTTCATTAATAGTGTCTGGACTAAATACATTGATTTAAGATGGCCCGCCAACGCTTTTCAGTCATTATATAAGCCCTGCAGATTGAGGCGAGAATTCAACCTGGTGAGTGAGGAAATAAATACCAGCAGATGTAAAATGGTTTGGGCATGGCACCCAACTCAACTTGTAGTCACATGATGTCTAAATCGGAGTCACGTTTGAAAACCAGCCGCCTTATCCTGTCATTCCCAGATTCCTTTGGCTGGGGGGCCTCTCCTTTTGAATTTGTCATCCTTGAGGAATCTTGGAATGCCGGCAGTGGGCTTATGGAGCGTATGCGTGTCCGTGGCTGCACCTGAGCACACGCACACAAGTTTTGGTCCAACACACAAGCGCAGGCCGGCATACATCATTTTATGTGTCTTATTCACACTGTTGGCACACATGATACGCTATTTGCAGAAAAGTCACGTACAAAAAGCCAAGAGGGATGGCTGTATATCTGCCCCACACACAGACGGCCTCACTGACTTTGGCCTCTTACATCTTACTTTCCACACCTGAATTATGACTCATGGAGACCTCAACGCGGACATAACATTTATGTGCACCATGTTCACGCCATTAAATGCTATGCTCATTCTGCGCATTACACAGTGTAGCACGTCCTCTGCGATAAAATGTCACGCTAACATGCAGGAGTGATGACATTCCACAGACAGATTATGTTATGGTCTCAGGGCTCAGTCTATCGGCTGGGAAGTGATCAGATTTTTCAGAAAGCTGAACACTTCCCCACACATACGCGCACACACACACATATACACACACACACACACACACACACACACACACACACATACATACACACACACACACACACTTGTACTGGAACTGTCAGGTGAAAACAGATGAGCTGCACAGTAGGTGGTAACATGCTTGTGCACATTCCTCACTAGTCTGCTTACACCGCTGGTAATCGGAGCCGAGGGGAGCCTCACCCAAAAGGGGCTAACCAGGCCTTAAACATCAGTGTCGTTTCCATCGCACAGCCTCACAGGGACAGCAGGGGCTCGTGCATCAGCCCGTTTAGCCTATGAGACCAAACTTAGTTCTATAGGGCAAGGCAGGGCTTCTGCAGAGTCTTCTGCACAGCATGAAGTCACTCTAGCTGCAAAGTTACTGTCACAAGGAGACAAATGTGTGAGATGGACTATAGCTTATTATAAACACAGATTATCATAGACATCTTCTCTTGTAATGTAGATTTGTGAAACTGCCTTCCCTGTACATTAATCCAAACAAACTCGACAGACATATATTCATTCCCTCCAGCATCTGTGTCACGTTTACATGCTGTGTGTTTGCATGGGTTTCCTTGGCGCTCAGGTTTCCTCACATATTTCAAAGACATGTAAGTACTTTGGTGGACTGGAAACTTTAATTTGCCCATGGAAACAAATGTGTGAGTGGATCTGACCAGTAAAAAAGACAAGGAATGTTTTCCAGATTTTTTTCTGATTTCCATGTATATGTAGATGTGGCAAATAATATGCACTTCCTCCACATAAAAGGAGAAAACTGATGTTATATCATCACTTAAATCAAACTTCTACATAAAAATCACTTTATTGTGATATCATTTCACTGATAGTTGATAGAAAGTCATGTTACTGTATGTCCAGCCAATATTAGTGCAGAACTTCAGCATACAGTATGAAATGGAATGGCGTTTACACTGAACACTGCCCAATTAGGCTTTGTGAGGCAGAGAAGCTACCAAAGTTTCAGTGGACATAGTATAGGAGCCCCCTCCCCCATTTGATGGATGGTGGTTAGATGGAGTGGTGGTGGAGTGAACTACAAGAAGAAAATCCACATCGAATCCCTTATGGAAGATCAAATTTTTCTCGACATTTCCAGAAAGCTCTAAGTCGGCTGCAGACCGGCGTCTCAGGAAGTTGTCAGGATTCAGTAGCTGGGTTTACATGGGCCTCTTTATTCCGATTAAAATCGGTTTAAAAGCTCAATCAGAATGAAAATGCTCCATATAAACACCTCCATTCAGAATTTAAAAAAACAAATGAAACTTAATTTTGTTGCAGAGGGGTAGTATAAACCTTTTCTTAAACCGATCGGTAGAACAACCGTACCATGTAAACGGTGGAACGGAATATCTCCTGTTCTAGTGTCTCTGTTAAGGACATCACTCTGCTGTCACTCAGCCATGCTCCGCACCATGAAGTGACGAATGCCGGGTCGTGACAGTTGTCAGTGTGAGCCTGACGCTGAGATAATTTTCAGTGAAGTGACAAGCTGCTGTTTAAAGCACCCATTGGTCTGTGTCAGCTTTTAGCTTATTCTTGGCGGACTCAAGTTTCCACCGGGTAGCTCTGCTCCATGTTAAAACCTCTGAAGTGGTCGCGAGGTCAAATTTAAAGTCTGATAGATTTACAGCTACATATTCAGAACAGAATTTAGTGCATAAATCTGTTTTAAATGAATGCATTTTAATTTAGAATGTTTACTCTCTTTAGTTGAAACGCGATCGTCTCTTTCATGCTCTGTAATATAAAAAAAAAAACAGGTACTTTCACTGTGTTATAGAGCCCAAAACTTCCTCCAACATATATTGAGAGTTTGTGGTGAAGCCAAACTGTAATTTCAACACAGTCTGGCTCTCCAAAACATGTAGTATAAGTTGCATGAAATAGCCTCCCTGCCCAGCTCTGTGTGATTGTTGGAGGGGAAGCTGGAAGATGTTTTTTTTTTTTCTTCTTTTTTTTTTTTAAACTGTGCTTTTTCATGTAAGGGCAGATGCCTGCTGCAACTTGAACTCTTTCTTTCTCTTGTTTTCTATTGTTCTGATCCAAACTGAGCCATATCATGCAGCCTCCTGTCATCTACCCAGCTCACATCTCTCTCCCCCTCTCAGCTCTCCCACCTCTGCCTCTCTCACCCCCTTCTGTGGTCTTATAAGGTTACAGAGCAGAACCTTCCAAGGCGATGCAGTCCTGTGTGTTTGTGTGTGTGTGCATATCTGTGTGTCTGTGCATGTGTGTGTTATAGTGAATCCTGTGTTCTTTGGTCCATGATGTCCTCAGGTGAATACTCAGTCCGTGAACTGGGCTTACTTTTATTCCCCTTTATGCTCCAGTTGAGAGCACACACCACACACACACACACACACACACACCAAACACACACACACACACACATCACACACACACATCACACACACACACACACACACACACACACATGCAGCTAAAGAAGTACACACAAACACATGCACAGTTACAGATGTATTTACAACATATTTATACCATGATTTGGGTGAATGCTCGATTCTGATTGGCTGCAGGATGCCTATTAATTCCTTTTCAATTTGACTCTTCAGTCCACAGCCAGCATCATTTGTTTGTGAAAACTTTATTTGTTTGATGACAATGACTTGGCTGGATAGGTACATAGTCTTGTTGTTAAGCACAATGTCAAATTAGATTTTCTGTTTGTCAGCCATACACGATGCTATTGACTTTGAATCTTGTTACACTACGTTAACTTTTGGACTCATAGCCGAGCCAAAAGGTTCAATGAGCTGACTGGAAATATCTCCCGTTGCCAGGTCGTATCTAAGGTTCATCAGAGAAACTGAATTATGGCCTTGAAAAACTGAAAAAGTTTGATTGCAAAAGCACATGAAAATGTGAATAAGTTATCTTTTTTCTTTTTTTTTCCCAAGTGGCCTCAGTATAAATGCGATTTTCCCTTTGAGGTGCCCATAATCAGGAATTAGCAGACTCCTTTGCCCTTAAATTTCGAACAGTGAACAGCTCATTGGGCACTGTCAGGAATTTGGGTTATTTCAACTTGGGATTTTTTATTGTTTTGGTATTATTTGTATTTGTCATAAATAATATTGTACCTACAAGGATGGACTCTTATTAAAATTGCACACAAAAAAAAGAGGCAATCAATACAGGAACTCAGACAACCAAACACATTTTAAACAAAAATATAATTTAGTTGGACGAGAAAACAAAGGCAGGTAAGAAAATTAGTTTCTAAAATATCAACAATATATTGTTTACAGTATAATGTGTACTTGTGCAGTGAAGTATTATTGGTGAAATGTCAGGTCACAGCTGTCAGTTTCAGTCACTAGATTTACCGTCTAGCTACTTATTTCCTTCCCTGTAGCTGTCAATCAGCCCCTTGACTCTGTGATGTCCATGTATGATAACACAATGACAGTGAACAGACTGTCCAGCCAACACAAACCAGCTCCCTGCCTGGTGGGACAGAAATCCGTTTCTTAAAAAGTGGATTTTACGAGTGCCTTCACTTTTTATTTTTATTATGACGTTTCCTTTTTTTTTTCTCTCTCTTGCTGTCTTTTTTTCCTCCACTCTCACATTTTCCTCCCCTCAGAAGTCTTCTCCCCTCCATTCATCTTCAAGTTCTCTTCTCTCCCCCTTTTTTATTTAAAACTTGGCATGAAAAATCTTTATTTTCTTAAATCCCTGTCTGTTTGCCAAGACTATAACTTTCCGCTTGTTTTCCAATCTTGAGCCTAATTGCGCTAATAATTCATTAAGGCACCTTGAGCCCTATATGGTGTTCGGTCTGGTTTCTGGATGCAGGCCATCGTCTGACATTAGCTTCTTATTTCACTTTTTTCTTCGTCCGTAACTGCACAGTTGGGTATATAAGACAAATAGATGTTCTCATAAGTACTGAAACTACTTCCTTGAGATAAGCTTGCAGAGGGAAGTGAAATGAGTCAGTTGTTTAGTGAAAATCAAAGCAAGAGATTTTGTCAGTAGACGCACAAACATTTAGGAAGTAAAAAGAGAGTAAAGACAACAAAAGAGAAACTTGTTGGATGGAAGGAGATATGATGAAGAGACATTTGAGAAGGAAATGATGATCATTCCTGAATTTCCTCCATCTGTACACATCTCTCTGTCACCTCTTTAAGGCAGAAATATGACAGTGCTATATTGTGAAGTTGGTGGTTGTCCTTCCAGATAACCCTAGAATTAGGGCAGCTTTCCCACTAATAGGGAAGGAAGAGGACCTTGGGAGAGGCCCTAATAACAGAGCGGGAGAGCTCATACATCAGTTTCACTCACCACACCAACCCGCCTGGCTCCAAACTCAGCCCCCCAGACCATTTAACAGCATATTATTTGCAAAGCATATCCGCTCAAATTGATAATTTCTTTCCTTTCTATCTGAGGCTCTCTCTTTCTCACTTTATCCATCACTTCTCTTTATTTTTGTTCCAGTCCTCTCCCTCCCTCCCATTCTCCTGCACTAATTCTCACATCCTGCTGTCACAGTAAAGTCGTACGGAATTCTCAGAATGGGTTAAGCTCTTGTCTCTGCATGTTTTTTTTTCTTATCATCATAAGCCAAATAAATCTGGAATTGAATCATGGAATGTTCCTCATCTCGGTTTGATGTCTGTGCTTCTCAAATACACCTTAATGTAAACCATTTAGTGTCTGTTTTGCCAAGTGTGTTGCAAATGAGAAAAGAGCTCCCACAACTTTCATTTGTATAAATGATGCATTTTGCAGTCAACAGGAAAAGGTGATACTATAATAAATGTTCAGTGCCATTCCCAAAATGGATCCTAATGTTTGAACATATCGCTGCTGACATGCGCTAAGAAATATGTGCTCCACATTATATTGCATGTCTTTGAAGGTACGTAAAAGGAAAGTACTGTAAAATTAGGGTTTTAACAGTTAAGATAATCATCATTTTAATAAAAAGCCAATTGGCAGAGATCGTATCGCTGCATTAATAGTTCTGAGTTTGAACTTCTGGCAGGCTAAAAATGAAAGTGATGTGAAATGATAGGCAACCAGTTAAATTGGTAGATTAGCTCTTGGCTGGAGAGACGGCGTGAAACAGATTTCGACCGATGCTCATTTCTGTGGAAAATGGGATGACAGTGATTTTAGGAACCAAATATTATGTGTGAACCACAAGTGGCAGTAATGTTATCAAAAGAAAGTCTGCTGAGTGTTCAATATTTGTCTCACTGATTCATGTATACACCTTGGGTATCTGCATTTTAGTTGTAATGAAAGTGTGTTTGCCCATAAAGTGATTGTAGATACATGTCAAAATAATGTAGGTGTCATTGCCTTCCAAGTGGAGTGAGTGAGTGTTTTCTCACCCATTCTCAAAAAACGCTCATACCTACCAGCAAATTCAGTGGTTTGTCATTATAAACAACTCAAATTACCGTTACAAAAACAATTCATAAGGCACTTTTCTGATGTGCCACCTCAGAATTTAAGTTTTGGTCAACTCAAACTGTTTGGGTAAGGCTGTGGTCGTGGTTTAAAGAGACCATGTGGAAACTATTGACTGCTGATGAGAGAATATTACGGCTATGTCTTACAGTACTTGTATTCTTCCTCTTATACGCTCTCATCTAAACCTCTCTAGTGATTCATACTGTAAGGACCAGCATCCGTACAATATGCATTCTATTTAACATATGGGAGGCCATCGGAGCCAGGATCCTGTCCAATCAGAGGCCAGAAGAACAACATGCAGGAATCATTGAACAGAACTGACAATACTACTGTGAAGGTACATATTTTTAGACCTTCATTAACAAATAGAGAAGATACAATCGCTTCCCTCTGTCACTGAAAACACATTAGAAAGTGAATCTTTAAATTTCTCCGTAAATCATCCCAGATATTCCAAATTATTGTCTCAATGAAAGAGAAGTAACAGATGTGACCTAAATAGAGGAGAAATAAAGTGGAGGGGAGAGAGAGAGGAATGGGCGAAAACCTCATGTCTAAATGGACGATCGTCTTATCTGCAAAAAAAAACAAAAAAAACACGTGCGGCCATTTGTTGAAAAAATACCTAAAAGTGGGCTGACCCAAAATTGGAAAAAAAAGTATAACTTCCTGAAAATACCACGATTTCTTTACATAATGCAGCTGTGTCTACTCCATATCACCTTCATCCCTCCTCCTCCCCCCCGCTATCCTTATATTCCCATGTCCAGCCCCTCTATTGAACTCTCACCTGGTTGCACTTGGCTAGCTTTGTGTTCGTGAAGCTGGTGTGCTGCAACGTCCCCTCTCCTCTGTCCTTTGTAAACCACAGAGTGCCGTGTTTCTTTAAACCCATCCACCCAGAACACTGAGAGGATTTAGTCTCACCTTGGGGCCAAGTCTGGCTCTCATACACTGTCATGTTGGGAGCCTTCAGGAACAAACCGGCAGATCAGTTTGTTTCCCATAACACCACTCGGAGGCATGTGAGAGCAAAAGGATGTATATATTCCCGTTCTCTGAACACGGCTCATCTTTGCAGCACATCGACCCTCGTGTGTTGCCACAGATCTGTAGCGGTCTTTAGCATAACTCATAAAGCTGCCAGCCGGTTGTTGCGATCCGGCTGCTGAGCCTCCAGACCCCGCAACTAACAGGTGCAGAGGCCCAAAGCTCTGCTCATTAACAGCTTATTTCACAAGCACCACCACATAGTCGTTACCATCCTGACACAGCATGTGCGAAACAACACATTATCACCCAATTAACATGACCCTGTGTCAGACGCCTGGTCCTGTTTGACTGCAGACATTCCCTCCTCTTACTCCCCGACTTCTACATGCCACACATGCAACAGTAATGTTTGCAAGTTGTAAATTCAAAAATAAATTGATTATTTAATTAATGTGTCACTGGATGTTGTGTGGGTGAAGTATGCACAGGGAAGACTCGGTTTGCAGATACGTTTAGGCAGCTATTTGTTCATTCAGCCTGCACCGCCAGGTACACACACACACACACACTCCCACTGGATGAGCCTGAAAAGTAGAACAGAATAATGTATGTACATTAAGTGTTCAGCAGAGGTAAAACTGTTTCAGGTTCTATCACTGTCAGTCCTGTATGTTAAAGTCATGCAGTTCTTTTCTTTCACTTGTCAGGGATCAGCGGCGCATTGAGGCCCATTTTTCTGTCTCCTCTCTCCTGTAATGAAAAGCAGAGGGCTGCTGTCGTCAGCTGGTAATAATGCAGCATGAGGTCCATATAGCTTGGTGATATGCTCCCTGTCATACATTAAAACCTTTGATCTGCACCAGTGATCTCTTAAAGCTTCATATGTGTGCAGTCTAACATAGAAAACTGGCATTGTGATTGTTTTCTGATTGTGTTTTTGTCACCTTACATTGTATTTGTACAGATGTTTACCATGTTATTTGGCTTGAATGGCCAGCCTTTCTATTGTTTTAAATTTAGTGGCTTCCCATTGACAAAGTAGGTCCGGGTGAGAGCCCTGTATAGCCCCATTTCCACTGCATAGTACCGGCTCGAATCGACTCGCCTTTTTGTTGTTTCCATTAGATAAAAAGTACCTGGTTCTACTTTTTTTAGTATCTGCTCCATTGCGGTTCCAATCGAGCCGAGCAGGTACTAAAAGGTCACTTGAAATGTTACAGACCACTGATTGGTAAACGCCCGTCACTCACGGTGTATCCTGCACAGCACAAATCAATGGCTGCCACACTCAAACGGTGATGCTACTTTAGCGACCGTAACTTTATGAAGCTCTTTCACTCAATCTTACACATTTAACATAATTGCCACGGAAAGTGGAAGGATCCAATAATCACACATGCTAATTCTTGCATGCTAATAGTCTCCCCCCATTTCCTCTGTTTACAGGGTCTGAGCTTCCCCAAGACCCCAGTGTGCTAGCTACCACTTCATGGAACACCTCTAATGATGGTAAATGCACACACATAAATACACACACACACACACACACACACACACACACACACACACACACACACACACACACACAAAAGGCAGGGCTCGGTTTCAACACATCTTTAACAAACCTCTTGACAGCAAACGTGAGCGTGTCTGTTACAAGAGAAATACATGATGATATGTACAAAAAACACATGGTGCATTGAACTGTCAACCCACATCTGTTGTCTGAAATTACATAGAAATGATTTGTTAGAAATTACACGTACTATGTGAGCCTTCACCTTCCGCAAACCAGACAACACACATTGTCCCAGTATACTTTCTATAAAGGATAATTGATGGAATGAATTACACATTTCCTCAATTTCCTTATTTTCCATTGACCTACTTTTAGTTCTATATTACGCAAAAAGCCACCAGTGGAGCTTCAAAATGCCGCCGCCACATATTCTATACCGTACTCTTGATATTTGTCAACGAATCTGTTAGCCTGACCTCTATGGTGACCCCATGATTTCATCTTGCTTCAACAAACTTTCAGTGTGCCAGGTATCTCCATCCCATGTGGGATGAATAGAGGAAGTATACTGTAAGGATTGATGATGTAAATAGAAACCCAGAGTTGTTTGCAGATGTGCTGCAGCAGCAGATCACAGGACGGACACTGTAACAGAGATGTGGTAGCGAGTATTTTCAGATGAAGCACGCTTCTGGTCCTTGATTTCAGGTATAAAGTTAGTTAATTTCCCAGAAAAATGCTGTTTAACTTTTTTTATTTATTTATTTTTCTGCAAATAGTGATTTATGTTTGTTGTGACAGGTGATAATATTTAATTTATTAAACTATCCTCTCCTCTATCGACATTGCCCGTGATGCACTTGCTTTTTACTGATGCACGCTTGAAGGTCCTTTGTGTAGGATTTCATGGATTCCTACCCAGCTTATCCTGCCCAGGTTTAGATCAGCGGATCCTGATGGAAGAAGAATTTAAAACTGCTGTCCTGCTGACAGCGCTGCAGGAACAATAGGGCCAGATCCATAAATTGTTTAGTTTTTATTATCATAACACTGTTGCTCCTCGTTATCAGTCAAATCTTACCCCCTCTCCTCAGTTTCCCCTGGCCTTGCAGAACTGACATCCTTCCAAACCCCCCACCACCATGAAGATACCCTGATTTGGAAGATCCTCAACCAAAGTTTATTGAACTTGACCTTTTCACTCTCCCATTTTTTTCTGGTTTGTTTAATTCATCTCGTGCAAAGCCAAGTATCCCACAACATCTGTCCCACAGTAGATTCTCTGTACACAAGAACAGACATTGTTGAATACACAAACAAGAACGAAGACGGGTCGTTTTCTGGATATCACGGCGAAGTTTAGTCAAGATAATGATTATGGAGACCAATCAAGGATGTTTAGAAAGTCGTGTTTTTCCTACAACAACATGAACTATGAAAAATGTTAAAGGCGTGCAGACACCAGTGTGTTAATAGCAGTGTATCTGTGTGTCATTTCGAGCTCAGCCCCGTGACTAACATCTGTTCCTTATCTGATGCATTGATGGTGATTGCACCACTTGTTTTGTCTGCAGGCAGGGAATGGTTTTGATTGACCAAGCAGACAGTATTCAGGTAGCGTGGCCCTATCAGTATGCATCAGTAGCAGGAAGTTATCATGCTGAAAGAGACTCATTATTGGGCTGAAATTAGGGGTGATGATAGTTTACTGAGCTCAGCTTCCCCCGGGGGGCTTTCTTTCATTCTTCCTTTCTTTTCCTTTGTTACTTTTGCTCCATTTAGCTCCCCTTAATTCCTCTCCTCTCTCTCTTTCCCTGTGACCCAACTTTAATGAAATTCACCTTTAGCCTTAGCTGGCAGTGCTACAGTCCCGGCTCCTCCGTGTATCTGCAGAGTGTGTTTAGTTAGCTGCGTAGCCACTCAGGTTTCTGTGTCTGGGTCTCGCTGAGACACTTTGCACTTGTGTATATGTTATTAAATACAGACATGTGTTCGCATATAGAAGACAGTGTTGTTGGTGAAATGAAAAGGTATAGTGTAACCTGTCTAGTTTGGAACATGGATAGTTTGTGTGTGTTGCGGTCGAGTGGTTGTGTGCGTGTTTACATGCGTGTGTGTTTGATTGTGCAAAACCACTGCGGGACAATTCAGGCTGATGACAGGGCACCATTTAGTCGACTGCCACATTAAAGGGACAGTCCGCAGCAATGGTTTGAGTTTCACAGTACTCCTGGTGCCAAATACCACAACGCTCACCGCAAGACAATAACATACAGAGTGGCTTTGTTACACAGACATTTGGCAGGACATCGTTCTCTTCTTTCTCCTCTTCACCTCTCATCATCTCCTCTCGTCTCTCTCCCCCCCCTCCCCCCAGCTGCTTTTTTGTCAGCGAATGAAGTGCGCATGCAGAAAGCTTCAATGACCTTTCTCCCCCCCCCCCCCCCCCCCCCCCCCCAATCAGCTCGGCTCATGAGATGTTGATAAAGTGACCTACTTACGCACATCTTTTTAAAAGAGAGTTGATTCGCATTTAATATATAAAGTACATTTTGTTTTTAGGCAGTATGGTCAGAATTAACAGGCACATTAAAGGTGGTGATGTGTTTCTTCAACATCTATGCAAGATCCGGTCTTCTAATCATGAAAGTGTTTGGACAGATTCCTAACTGATCCCTCATCGCTGAGTGTTTATAGTAACAATGAAAACACACACACACACACACACACACACACACACACACACACACACACACACAAGAATTAAGCATTGCACAAACACACTGCCACACACCTTCATAGAGACAAATATATCACCAGTAGCAATGACCCCAGGTTAAGCGTGTGCATTTGTCACACCTCTATCCTCTGTGATTGGTGTCAACATTGCATATTTAATGTGGTTGTTTATTTTGTGTGTGTGTGTGTGTGTGAGAGAGAGAGAGCGGTTGTGGAGGTGTTGACACGTGACTAGAGGGAGTGTTTTCAGAGCTTGTCTGGCACACTTGTGTTTACACTTGCACTTACATCTGGACAGAAGCTGGTTATCCGACTGCCAACGCTGTTATTAGTGGACGACTCTTTCTTCCTGGAGGTAGAGTCTGTGTTTATTGTTTGTTATTGAAGTTATTGTTGATAGAGGAGAAGAACACAACCTCACCAGCACCTATTAAATCCATTACCCAAGGCAGAGATCAGCAAAAATCCACCAAAAATATTGGCCGTACTAAATCGTGCAAATGCTGCTTATTTAAATAAGAAGTGATAAAACAAATGATTAAACATTTAGATTTTAGTACTGGGGTCCATTTTTTCACTGAACAGTATAGTGAATAATGGCCCATTTTGACCCTTTGGAGATGTTAGATTAAATTTAAACAACACAGACAATTAAAGGTCAGTGTCGTGACTTTTGTGCCGAATGAAAGTGCTCCGATGCTTGGTACAGGATGAAAACAGCCGTGTCTTCCATCTCAGTCCTGCTGTGCTTTTTGAGTAGAAAACTAAAGCAAAACACAAAGCAAATGGCTGAGTAAACAAGTTATGAAAAGAATCCAGTGACAAATTAGCTGCTGAAGCTGCTGCACTGTACCCTCATTCATTCAGGTACGTTTGTTCTTTTGTTTGACCTGGCTATCAATTATCTGCAACCCATTACATCACTAATAGCATTTTATTATCGGATTTTGACTCAGTAATCCATTTGCAATGCTTGTTAAAACCCTGCTCATTAAATGTTCTGTAAGTTTATGTGCACTGCTGGTTAGGCAGGAAGAATTCTGTACTGTGTGTTTGAAATTGTGGCATTTACCTGGGCAAGGGATCGGAGTAAGTTCATAGGGAGAGACCAGAGAGGGGGGAGGCTTAAGCTGGGACAGATGGGATGCTGTTATTAGTGCTGTTCTGATGTTTCTGATATTGTCTCTGTAGCAGTTGCTCTTTGCTACAACTCTTCTCTCAGTGACAGCACCGTGATGACACGTCCGGTCAGACGTGTGTCTTGCATCTGTTGGTCCAGCACGCTGCAATATGGGGGAGAGAGAGCAATCAGTTCAACACAAAACACCTGGAATAATTAGCTCTCTCTCCCTGGCCCCATTTCCAATGAACCACCCCTACTCCCTCCCTCTCTCTCTCTCTCTCTCTCTCTCTCTCTCTCTCTCTCTCAGTCCTCTCTTGTGCCACAGTCTCGATGTTTTGATTTATATCAGTTTTTATTGACAACTTCCTCGTTGACTTGCTGGAGGTCTTTTCTGACTGCAGTGGCTAATGTGGAAATAGGAGGGCTGCAAAAAGAAGTGAGGCTATTTTGCATGCAGGGAAAGGAGGAGAGAGAAAAAGTGGGTGAGAAGGGGGAGAAGCAGCGGTGATGCGGTCGATGGTGGGAGTCTCCTCATATAGTCATACTCCCGTCGGTACCACGTTGCTGTGTTAAGCCTGGAAGCTTTAGGGAGGACAGTCTTTGTGTGTGTGACTGTATGCGTGTGTGTGTATATGATGCGTTTGTATTTGTGTCGTACACACACACAGACACACACACATTGGCTGTATGCAAAGACAAATGTGTCCACTTCTCTTTATAGCATAAACACGCACTCGTTTTACACACCTCTCGGCGATATGTCGGATGAATCGTTCGATTATTGGCACCAGCATGCTCCAACCGAAATTGTTGCATCCTCAATAATATTGACCAAAGAGAAAGCGTTACTTTGACTTTTCACTATAAACAAAAAACCAATAAAGAAACGGACTCACAGATGGCTGAAGATGCAAAAGAAGAAAGGTCTGAATTTTCTGCTGCAACGTTCTGTTTCTTATTACAGCTGAGTCTCAGTCCAGATTACATTTAACCCCAGTCAGACTTTGACCTCACCAATTTAACTGTCTTGCAGATACGCTAATGCATAATTATCATCCTTTATTTGCCCCAAATCTGGCTTTTTCAGGCAGCGCTTAGTCCTGTGGTTTTATTGACCTGAGACGAAGAACTTCCTATGAGCTATTACAGGAATGCTTCACCAGAACTGTTACATACTGTTGTTATGATCACATCTGAGTTTGAGTCATATGTTTTTCCTGCTGAGAGTACCGTATGCGTTAATAAACACCAGAGAATAATCAGATGTATTAGGAGAGAGCAAGACTGGGAGCAGCTTTAGAAAACGCCCTTGTAAGGAAAACCTTTCTCAGGAAGCACGACCTGGCATCTGTAAAATATTCTTCCAACACCTGTCTACCTCTGGTACCTTTCCTGGATGGTCATGTGACAAATAGATGTCTCAAATCCTGCATCACAAAGCTGGGTATTTTACTTATGGAGTAACATTAGTAATAAGTTATGGTGTCCAGCGCAGAGATGCCCTATCTAATTTTCCAGCTATATAAAAAATGCAAATGTGTTGGTGTCCTTGCATTTATAATGTGCTGCTCTGTTTTTACTCCGTGACCTCTGTTCAGACAAATTGAAGCTTGTCCGACTGGTATTTGTGATTCCCCTCTACATGTTTTTCCTCCTTTGTTTGTTTTGGGTGGTTTGTGTAACCAGGAGCATTTCTGCATACCTAAGATGGGTTTTGGGGTTGAGGAAAGTTTCCAGAGGTTTTTCTTGACATTAACACCAATGTTTTCCCCGCACATTAAACTCTTAGGTGGCCCTCCAGATTGTTTTTTCCTGACCACCTGAAGGAAAAATGTGGTTCTGGAGATAATCGTGCAAAAATGTTTTCTCTTTGTCTTCTTCAACTCCTGAATTTATCTGTCTAACGACCAAGTACTGAAGCGGTTTCTGCTGGCCTCAGGCTCACTCCTTAAGCTTGCTGTCTTTTCAGCTTCAACGTATATTACTCAGAACACAGGTGATGTTGCCCCATAAGCTCATACACAAGCTGTGGAAAACCCTTTTGAATTGTGTAGCCATGATAGAAAATGTTGTTTTACGACTATTTCTCAGTCAGCAGCATATTGTTTTTATATATCTGGCTGGGATGTAGTTCAGTAAGTGTTGCTTGATTTATGTCTTGGTTCTTGGCTTTGTGTAATCCAATATTTTCCCTCTCCTTTTGTCTTTTTGTCTCTAAATAACCTTAAACCTGACATTTATTCCTACTTTGGCCTTTACGTGTACTCTTCTCCTAATATGGACTTTCTCCTCTTTCTTCATCTCCCTTTGCCTCCGTGTCTTCCAGAGCCCCTCTTCATCCGTCTTGAAGATCCCATGAACAACATCACCACCTCTCTGGGCCACACAGCTGAGCTTTTCTGTCGTGTGTCTGGCAACCCGACGCCCACTGTGCGCTGGCTGAAGAACGACGCCCCGGTGGTGCAGGAGCCACGAAGGGTCTCATACCGATCAACGCCTTACGGATCACGACTCCGCATCCGCAACCTAGACACTACTGACACAGGCTACTTCCAGTGCGTGGCTACCAACACCCAGGGCACCGTGTCCACGACAGGCGTGCTGTTTGTCAAATTCGGTAAGACGAGTAGCATCTGGGCGTCTAAAGCTGCCAAGCACAGCATTTTAAAAATCACCGGCATGCAAATGTCACAATGAAGCAGCTTTATGATGAGCATTTTACGAACTTTCTCTGACAGGGACATTTTTTATTCATCCATCTTTTTCCTACTTGAGATCTGGTTCCTTTTAGCAACACTCACCTCAAGTGGTTCTTGCCTATAGCTAGCAGCTTGTGGGGAGAAAAATCTGGGAACAATATTGTTTATCCTGTTGTAAAGAAAATCCCCTTGTCTTCTTTTCCAGATCCACTCCCTACACCTCTGCCAGGAAGGCCAACGTAAGTTGCTTTTCCTCCATCCATTCCCCCCCGTCAGTTTGTGCTGTGCTCACCAGAATGCAATACATGGGACCAGTCAGAATTATGCAAATACTTACAGTACAGCATCACATTTCACTCATTAGTGTCACTTGAAAACTGCAGATAGATTTTATAGGGTTGCACATGTTGTTTTTTTTCTTTTATTCAGAAAAATTGAAAACAGATTTCCAATTACAAATTTGGTGAAATATATCCCACAAAAGAAGAGAAAAAAAGAGACAAACTAATTTTGCTTTATGGCCCAACTTATGTTGCGTTCGTTATAGAAACAGATTTGATTACTGAGAATAAGATTGTCATGACTTGATCAATTACAGAGAAAGCGACAGTCAACTAAAAAGATTAAAGAGCGTTTAGCAATGTTCCCACAGATTAACAAATTGTCTGCTGACACAGTCTGAAACCTAGAAAATGTCTCATCTCACAGTAATTCATTGCCTGCTTGTGTAGAGCCATCTAATGCATGCATCCTATGCAGCATATTGACATTATAACAAGGCGTGGTTAATTTTCCATTTAATTCGTACAAGTGTCAGTGTGGCTAAATAACTATTTAACATGAGCCTGATCTGACGGTCTGATCTGGTCTGATGTTCTATCATTGGAATGTGGACCATGTGGACTGGGAGCAAGACTGCTCACCAATCACAGCTTGTGGAATAAAGCTCATATTGATGTCTATAATAACAGCATATAGCATCTATGACATATTGATCCCTGCATTTCATAAGCTTTAAATAAAAACTGGTGGCATTCGTGAAATTTCAGGGCAATAATGAGACATTCATCTGATTTCAGGGCACTAATGAAGTTAGTATGAAGAGGATTAAATGTCTACGACTGAGATTAGCTTGAATCTCACTGTAATATTTCCACTTTGAATGAGCAGCATAGAAAAAATGACCCACATCTGTCTCTGTGGTTTCTCTTATATAACCTTTTATGTTCATTCAATTAGCTGCCAGCTGTCTGGATGTACAGCAAACCTACCCTAGTCCTGCTCTCCTAACGTGAACGTGTGCATCAGATTAAATAGGATCCTGAGAAGAAAATAAAACCAAATAATGCTAAATGTTTTTAGAAAAAATACAGCCCACTTAAACATTTTTCATGTTGTTGGCAATTTTGAAAGCTGCTGCCATAATCAAAATTTTGTTTTGAGTCTGGCGAGCTTCCTTTGCTTTGTTTTGTCATCTCTCCCCCGGTGTTATGGGATAGAACGTTCTCAGTTCGTTTGATTCTCTCAGGATCAAAGGAGTTCAGCTGAATGACATTATGGCAAGGCTCACTGCCATGTTCCATGTGGCGCTCAGCGAATCAAAACTGCTGGCACACAGAGGACATCAGACACGTACTAAATTCACACACACCCACTGAGACGACGGCGTGCACGTGCGCACACATGCGCTCTTTTTCAAACATCTGTTTCTGCCATTCCTTTGTTTACATGTTTACAATTATTTTCCTGCCTGACCAAACGTCGGCTCGTTTCGTAGATGAAACAGCTGGCTCGCAAAGAAATCAAAGAAATATCAGTTTCTCAAGGGAGTTACCAATAAAAAAAATAAAATTATAGAGGACAGCTATGTGAGAAAATGGAAAAATAAATGTAGATTAGAAACTAGAGAACGAGATTATTGGGATGACGTTGCCTGACTGCCATGATTTGTGATCCAATTTCTCACATCAGGAGAATGATTTGATAAAAATCACATTTTCAAAATTAAAGATAAGATAAGATAAGATATCCCTTTATTAGTCCCACAGTGGGGAAATTTACAGTGTTTACAAATTTAAAGTGTTAAACTCCAGACTCCTGCAACTCCAGCTGTCTGTGTTTACTTTCATGAGGTGCACATGTGTTAATTTTCTGCCCTTGTTTAATGTAGTGATGCATTTTTAAAGTAATGCATTAATTCAATTTCATAAATCATTTAAATGGTGATAAAATAACTTAAGTTCATAAAATATGTTTCTTAAATTGCAGTTGGCACTAAGAGAATTCAGTACAAGGCAAGTGTTTAGTGTTTCAGCCTTTTGCCGTGTTTCTAGGACTGCTTTAATATAAGCGTCTAAGCTTTAACACACCAGACACAGAATTACACAAGTTCAAAAACTGAGTTCTCCTTCTGTTTTTTTTTTTTTTCTCCTGCCAACTCACGAAGGAAAGTGTTGCAGTCAACTGAGGAGTAGCATGCAATGTAAATGCACATTAGGGTCATTACGGGCTTCATTTGAATGGACAGGGGCCTCCTTTGACAGCGGTGGAGCCGCGGCGGTGGTGGGCCGGTCGTCACTGCTGCTCATCATTAGTGCCACGGCCAGCTTAATAGCTGTAAAGAAGGTTGGCAGGCCGTCAAGAAGACAGGGTCAACTAATGATGACTTTAAATGACCTGCAACCGCTTACCTCATACCGCAGCTGTTCAAATGTCAGAACCTGCTGGAGAGACATCTGATCCACAGCCTGTCAGTTCAATTCAAATATATTTATTTGCATGTTCCACTTCTTCTCTTTTTTTCAGTGTCCCATCATCCATGTATTGAGCAGAGAGCATCACAGAGTGCAGATTGACTTCCGTTTTCTTAGCCACAGATGTTACTCACAACTTTGGGGGAAAATTTCTCGCCACCCACCCTGTCGAACTTGAACATAACATGAATTTCAGGTCCTCAGTGTTGTCTTTGCTTAGGTCTGTGCCCTGATTTCCATCCCCTCTATGTTGGGCTTAAGTACACAGTCTGTGGTGTGCGGGACGTTACAGAGTGTGTGTGTGTGGGTGTGTGTCTGTATGTATCCTCATCGTTGGGTTTTTGAGAGTAGCCACATGCAAACTAAAATCTGACAGCACGGAGGTTTCAAACAGCCCGTGTTCAGTGCGGCTGCCCGAGTCCTGAGGAGAAATCTACAGCAGATCGGAAATGCAGGAAAGGAGGAGACAGCAGAGAAAAGTTTGAAGCATGAACTTTTCCTTAAGCACAGACATTTTTATATTCCTGATTATTCCTTCCTGAGCAAGTTTTTATTTTATTTTATTTTTTCACTATATCACTACAGGACACTACAATTCCCCATGAAATCATGGATATTAATCACTTTAAACAAAAATGTACAGACATGGTACTCCTATGTCCACTTACAGCCCCCACCTCCCTCCCTTCCTCCCTGGAAGAAAAAATAGATTGAATAAATAAATAAATAAAAAGCACAAAAAAGCAAAGGTCAATAAATATCAGAAACTCAGAAATATCAAATTCAACTAAATTTTTGTATAATTATGATATGTGCTGTAGGCTACTGTTTATCCTTGTTGCAGTTTCTGAGCAAGTATTTTGAAACATGACCATTTGATAATTCAAGACAGTTTGTAAGACCGGTCTCAAATCTGCCATAAGTCTCAAGTCAGTCTTTGAGGTATCCTACGTTATGCCTGTTAAAAGCAAAATATTTTAAAAAAATAATATATTTCTTTTTTTGGGGGGGGGGGAGGATTGTGTCCTCCAGCAGGATAATATAGAGTATATGTATATTATAAGTATATTATAATATAGGTATATTCTATAAATCCATCTACCAGCACCTCTAAAGTTCGCTATTTAATACTCACTTGTTTAATCCAACCAAAAACCGAAGTGTATAATCTTCATGGTTTTATGAGAGTTTATGTTGTTTACTATTAATTGGCAAGAGCTAATATCTTCTTGAAGTCTGGTTGGAGAAGCCCCACTGCCATCCACCTACCTACCCATGCTGTCCTTGTGTCACGTGAGACTGGGAGCTTTTATTCCACATTTCTCTCCTTCATATCCTAACGTCAGTCTATGGTGCTATCTAATAAAGAGGTAAAATGCCAAAAGAACAGCCTCACAGTGACGTCAAGACTTCAGGAAGTCACAGCGCCGAGCCATGAGATAGATAAAGGAGTAATCTACTCATCTAACTCTCAGCAAGAAAGCAGAGCAGCATATTTTCCAAATGTCAAGCTATTCCTTTGTATCCAGCCAGACCAAGTCTAGAGTCTGAGTCTACAGCTCAGACTCAGTTTAATTCCTAATCCAAAGTTCATCAGCCGCCACTTATCACAGTACATCTTCTCTACACTGTGCCCATGCTCCTCCTTCCACATCCCCCCTTCCTTCCTCTCCTCGCCTCCGTGGAGATGTTTTAAAAGAGCCAGAACAAACACGGGGTGAGGGGAAAAAGTCTCGCCTGCCAAAGTTAGACCCCCAACTTTCTCCATCTCTCTCTCTCTCTCTCTCTCCCTCTCTCTCCCTCTCTCTCTCTGTGCACCACCACACTTCCTTCGTTTCCTTCAAAGAAAAAAAAAACGAGCGCGTTGGAGACGGAGGGAGATTGAGGGGAGTGAAAGAAAAACAGTGTTAGAGTCGGAGGAGGATGGTACCATTAGCACTCGGGGCTGCATGTTGTTCTTTGATTCCCCTGGATCTGCGGGGTCGGAGACGTTAAGGTGTGTTTAGCTGTGTGCAGGCGACGGGAGTAAAGCTCTAAGCTCAGATCAGAGGCCGTTAATAACTCCTATCTGAGGCCTGTGTGCAAACTGTCCGCACTCTGAGCGCAGGACAAAACTGTCCATGATGATCTACAGACTCTCTTCCTCATCAGTCTTTTCTTTTTGTCTGGATTTTGAGACATTTTTGCCATTAAGTTAATCAATAGGATTAATTAGATCTCCATTAGACTGAAGCTGAACCATTAAGTGCTTTTTCTCTGTCTGTGTTAGAGCCATTTCATTTATTACAGTGTTACAATGAATTAATCAGAATATAAGAAGATTGATATGAAAAGAAGCATTTTATTTATACTAGTACAATCACTTATTCATAATAATGTTAAATTATAGCACTTAAACGGGGCATTGTTGGGAATTATGAATTTCTTTTTTTGAAATTTCCATAATATTTATTTTTAAAGCAGTGATCAAAATTATCCACCAAGCTTCTCCTAAGCTGTATGGAGCTTTAGCGTCTTTCAGCTAATTTTGTATGCTTTACAGTCCACAGTTACCGTTTTGGTCCCTCACACTGCACTTATAGTACCTCATAGTGCCAATTTCTCTGAAAAAGCTCACATTAAGCCACTCTACACGACCAGCCCAGCATCAAATAGCAGACAGATTTATCTGTTGGATCAGGGGAACACAGTGGAGCATTTAGCAGGTTGGATTTAAGAGTTGTTGGAGCTTCAAGGAGAGTGAATATTGAACTTGCATTCATCAGGTGATAGAAAGACGACTATGAAGGAATGCTAACATTGCTAAATGGTAAACAGGCAACAACATAAAATGTGATATATTGGTGTTGTGCTCATTTTATTTTATAATATTTTTTATGATTTCCAAAACACTGTTTTTATATTTCTAAAAACATTGACAGAATATCTTGGGTTTTTAAAAAAAAAAAAAAAAATTTAAGCTGACAGAGGCGATAAACAGACTTCATGCAACACGGCAGCTGATCTCAGAGTCTCTGTCTGTGTTTATAATAGAGGGGTTTTCTGCCTGTTTGAAAAGATTAATACCACTACACCCTGGATGTCAAGGCTGTTTAAATTTCTGAAAACTTTCCCGACCACTTTTTCTCCCAGCACTGGCAACAAAAAAAAAGCAATTACAAAAATAGCTCCTTTCTTTCTTTCTTTTTTTTCCCCTCTCTTCCCTCCCCGCGCCTCTCCGCTCTCTCCTCTGTCCAGCCTGTGCTGCAGAATAAAGAGCCAGGGTTTAACAAAGAACAGATTCTCACAGACCTGCTTTTTTTGCGACTTCTTTTTTATCTATCCTCCGACCTTCACTCTTCCTATAACTTGCTTCAACTTTTTGAAACTGTGATGTTTGACAGTATTTGGTGGAAGATGGGTTCTGCTGCTCTTAGTCATTCTCCTTCAAATATAAAAAGACATTTTTAATCTGCTACGTCAATTCAAACTGTTGATAATAAATTCAACAATTCCACATGCCTGACAGTGCTGGTTTGGCAATGATTAGATTTTTATGGATGAGTTTATGTCTATACGTATAGAGCTATTTCACTAAGTTTGCGATTCATTTGCCAGTTGAGATCTTGTTTGGGTGTAACTTGATGACTCTGAATGATTTCTCTAATCATGTGTGTTTCACTATAAAAACAGCAACATTTCCTGCTTGTGTTTGTATATACTTACTCTATAAGTGTGTGTATGTCAAGAGCCCAACCAGCACAAGATACAGTATATGGCTCTGTAATTAGCTGACTGTCAACACACCGGATTAAACTCGCTGCCTACTGTAGAGCTGCTGTGACGAGGACCGAGAGGCCCGTACTGACATCTGCCCGGCGGCTATCCAATTATACAGTCGAAGCATTAAAGAGTTAAAAACAAGGGAGTAATTTGACTCTGCATAGACAGGACTGTAGCGTGTGTGTCTCACCGACAGCAGTGTGCATGTTGATTGACAAATTAGTTGCAGGAAGTAGTTTCCAAAATGTGTAATGACTTGAGGATGTCACACAAGGTTGATCTTGAAGCTTGCTCAGACCTGCTCAGTTATTAGTAACCGAGATATGCGCATACAGTAATTATAATAGTTTTGTGATACCCTGACACATCTTCCCTCCTCTCCTTTCTGCTCTGCAGCAAGATATTAATTTGATAAAGACAAGCAAAGCATCCAAAATCCTCACATCATGTCAACATATAGTATGTCTTAACAAAGTTGATTATTAGGAGTATCTATTACAGGTACGTTGCTCTTAGATGTGTTCATGTATTATTGGCTTTTAGTCATATTCAGCACATCTCTCATGCAATCTAATATGTGTTGATTAGACGTTTTTTTTTACCTCAGCCAACGAGAGTTTGAGGAAGTTATGTGATGCCGTGTGTGTGTGTGTGTGTGTGTGTGTGTGTGTGTGTGTGTGTGTGTGTGTGTGTGTGTGTGTGTGTGTGTGTGTGTCTGTGTGTGTGTGTGTGTGTGTGTGTGTGTGTGTGTGTGTAGAGGATAAGTCAAAAGTTATAAATGGATTTCAATGAAATTTTCTGGAAACTTGGGCTTTGGGAAAATAAGCAGGTGATTAGATTTTAATCGTTATCCAGAAGGTGGTATGGATCCAGGAGGCATATTTACAAATCCTACTATGGCAACGCTATGACCCATCCACCCATCCTCTGATTGGCTTTACGTTACAATGCAAATGTCACTCAGACAAAGTTCATTCAGGCTGTGTGAGAAATGTCATCATCGTGCCAAGCCAATCAGAGGCAGAGTAAGGCGGGTCATGGCTGCGGGATCATGGCTCTCCGTGTGCCTTCTAGTTTCGGCTGTCTACCTGCAAAATACAAAGAAATAGATTTCTAGCTTTCCAACCACAGCCTTTGTAATGCACCTGCTTCATCAGAGATTTTCCTATTGACCTCTGAAAGGTGCCTTGGTAAATCCACATTCATGTGCAATCCTTCCTAGTTAATTTATGTACTCCTGTGGTCCAATGATCCCCCTTTATAGAAATACTTCCACATTTTGGGAAACATGCCCATTCAGTTCCTTGCCAGAAGTTAGATGAGAAGATCCCTCTTCTCATAGTTGTATGCTAAGCCAAGAGTTCATCTTAGCCTGGCCTAACCTGTGTTATTCATGCCGCAAGTCAAATGGGATCAAAACAGTTATTGTCTCTTGCCAATAACAATATTTTTTCCAAATAAGGTCCCATTAGAGAGACCGGAATGAGTAGAACTTTGCCTCTTTATAAGTTCATCCAAGCAGCTGCAGGTGGTAGTTTCATATTTAACATAGAGATATGAGAGTGGTATTGATATTCTCATCTCTCAACAAGACGGCTATAAGGGATACACTTTACTGAACACCTCTGCAGCACATGTTGGTGTGGCTGCTTAAATAACATATCCCTCTCTACTGTATGAACAGAATCTGAAATAAGGAATACGAGTTTTAATGTGGTGCTGAATGTCCAGCTCAAGGACACTTAAGCTGGAGACATACGCAGGTTTAAACCTCTTAAAAACCAGTTTCTCCTCTCACTCTACTGCACTCGGCATACAGTCTGTGCTGTTTTGGGTCACAATTGGCTCTTAACTCGGACTGTGAACTTGTGTGAGCTGCTTTGAGAAACTCTGGATTTTTGTTTCGCTTTTCCTCACGTCGGTGCCAGTTTCAACACTGCTGTGGTTCTCCCGATGCGGGCCAAGGCTGATGATGATTTTCTGCACACCAAGAGCATCGCATCCATTCAGACTAAGGGGATGACAGGCCCACTCAAGTTTTGGATGCACTACTGCTGTGCCACTTCAGCATTCCACCTCAGAATAACACTGAGGGTTCTGCTGAACTTATTATGAAAAAAACATTTCTCACAATGGAACACTTTTAGGCAGTTTGCCCAAACATTTGGACCTAGTTGCAACAGGCTCTGTCCCAGTTGAGTTCTCTGAGGCTGTCTTTACAGTACATGGATCAAGTGACCCAATTCCGATTTTTTTCCTCCCATGTGGCGCAGATCGGATATGAATCATGAACGTGTAAGCAGGAAAGAAGCACATGGAATCGGATATTCTCACATCGGAATCAGGCCTCATTCATATGTGGAAATGAATCTGATATGAATCGGATATGTGCATTTATGTCTGTCATCTAAGCGAACAAATAGGATATTCCCTGTCAATGCGAGTCATACGTCATTGAAAATGGGACAGTGGCGAATGACGTAAACATAGGTGGACACAGACAAAGCCATCTGTGCGCACAGGTCTCTCTTTTCACCGGTGCACCACCTCTAAAAATGCTTCGGAATGCAATAGTTTGGATAATTAGCCTTATGTCGCACTCGTCTGCTTCCATTGTAAAGGGCGCTGCATTTACTTCTGTGTCAGCCTAAACATTTGCGGGTCAAACCCACGTATACGCTTGGGGGATGTTGCCCCAAGTGTCAAACCAGTGTAAATGTAGATGTTGTTTATGGGTCACTTTTAAAAGTAGATGTAAGCAGGCGGATATAGGCAACAAATCAGAGTTGGGCATCAAAACCTGTCGTGTAAAGACAGCCTTATTCTGTAGTTTAATCAAGATATATGTATACACAACCTTTTTTCTTATCTAGCTCCACTGGTACACAATGAGAAACAAAGAAAGCCCACTGAGACTTCCTTAACCTCTGCCCTCTGTTCTTTTGCACGCCCACAGTAGACTTGTGCTTTTTTTCTTCTGTCGCACAAATCACTTGCAGTTCTACATAAAACACAAAGTCAAAGAGCTGCACACACAGTTACTCGAACAAACCCTATCTTTAACACATGTTTAGGTAAGTCCTCAGTGGGGCTTAATTGCCATCTTGTTGTGGATTCTTTTTAGCTAAGTGCTGATTGATTGGGGATCAGGGCCCTAATATGGCTCATTGGGGACCGGCCCTTTGACATGGCCTGGTCCCAGGGCACCGGCGCTGTTTGAAACCAGAGATCTCGCTGCAGCCCCCTCCCACAAGCCTGGATGCTTCTCTGCTAAATGCTGCCCAGGTCAGGGGGACTTCATACGCATACAGGCAGACAAATGTGAACACACACGTGGGGACTGTCATGATGTGTAGCCAGCTTTAAAGCATTAAAGCAATTTACATTATTCGTCATTAGTGCGGGTGCAAGTCTGTCCTTACACACTTTACCACACACCACGAGTTTCATACACAACTCATTATGAACACGGCTTTTACACCCAGCTTGGACAGGCCCCACTTCCTGTTTCCTGTTTCCCAGAATCCCCTGTGTCTGTCTGTTGGTAATCCTGTTGGCAGGTCTGGTCAAGGTCAGGTCTGGTCAAGTCTACGCTTTAAGAAAGCGTGTGTGTGTGTGTGTGTGTGTGTGTGTGTGTGTGTGTGTGTGTGTGTGTGTGTGTGTGTGTGTGTGTGTGTGTGTGTGTGTGTGTGTGTGTGTGTGTGTGTGTGTGTGTGTGTGTGTGTGTGTCTGTGTGTGTGTGTGTGTGTGTGTGTGTGTGTGGTGTGTGTGTGGTGTGTGTGTCTCCCTGAGGGTTACAAGGCCTAGATGGGGTATGTGGGGTTTCCCTGAACTTTGCCCTAAGCCTTCCATGAACACACATACATGCTGGTAAGCAGAGAAAGTGTTCTTTCTTTGCCCTTAGTGGTGGTGTTGGAGAGAGTGAGGGAAACAGAGGGAGGCACAGTTTTACCTCGAGTATTTCTCGGTATAAATAGAGGCTTTTGTTTGGACTTGTGACCTGTGAGCATAAGCCAGGGATATTTAGTCGTTTATAGAGCTTAACAGGATCAATGCAGTTTCATGTAGAGTTTTAATAAACTGTGTCCTTTCAGTAAAAGACATGTTATCTATCAGTTTTGTGTTTACTGGTCCTGGCGCCTGCTAAATGTCATGCATGTGACTGGAGGGCATTTTTGGGCAGTGATAAAGCAGAAAGTTCGATCAAACTTAGCTCTCATCTCTTCTTCCTTGAACGTTCTGACCAGGAAGACATTTGGATGTCTTGACCGAGGTGCAACCACAGCCAAATCAACTGCCTTCAACCAGCCAGTAGAAGGTCTGATGAACTTCTGACACTTCACGTGCATTCACTCCAGATTTCTCCTCCCAGATGTATTTTGAAAACATAAAATCATTTCATATGCAAAAATATCAGTTGTCAGCGTAAACTGAATTGGTCCCTTGAGGGTGGCACATAGGTGGGCTCTGCCACTCAGCCATCCTGTTAAACAGCGATGCCACCAGAGGACGGCTCAAATGATGGCGAAAGGCGTTGACACAAAGGAAGTGGTTTGGAGTTTGTGTTAATGTTATACTTGACTGCCATTTTCTCGAACTTTCCCTCCATTTTTAAAGGATAAAAGTATGTAGCATGACGCTTAAAACTAAATTTCCAGGCTGATATAATGAAAAGATCTTTTTTTTATTTGCATTGTCATCGTCATCTGTGCGGCAGTTTTTTTCTGCTCTGAAACGCCTCTGGGGCACAAAGTTCACACAGAAGAGCACATATCACATAAGCACACACACATAGAGCATGTTGTAAATATGGCTGACAACTCTGAGAATGTGTATGTCTGGCCCTTACACCAGCTGAATAATGTGCTGGTTAGTTCCCTTTGTTTTTAAGAGCGCAGGAGCCTGTAAATTATTCTCTATTGGAACAAGCAGGACCTTCTGCTGCAAGATTACGTGCATGCATGTGCAGTTTGTGTGTGGCCTGGACCTTATTTTATCCATTTGTTTATAAATGTCAAGGTGTGTGTCTATACTATGATTTTTGGCAAAGGTAGAGCCCTGAAAGTATCCCTTGTTGCACCTTCATCAAGCAATGTCCTTTCTATGTTTTCTCATAACACCCACAAACCTCCTGCCTGAAGTTTTTGCATGTCGGATGTGGGTTTTACGTGTAGGCAGAGAATACAATAAATGTAGTGATCCATATGGAGGAGGAAACTGTTTTCCAGTCAAGAAAGGGACTAACTAGTGGTTAAGTCATAAGTAGTCATTAGTCTTACAGCTGCATTGGATTATAGTATAATGAGGTTAGTGTCAAGGGATGAATTCAAGAGTTCTGGGGACGAAGGCACACAGCAGAAAGGATACCGTCATCCTCTGTAATCTAACGGCTTTGTGCAACTGTGAATGTATCAAGGTAGATGTCTTATAATCAGGCGTTTGTTTTATGTCGTACAGACACCTTTGACAGCAGCGTGTGTAAAGAGGGATTATTTATGGGCTCCACAGTGCGACAGTGTTTTCCTTCCCCACAATACATGCTTTTAGTGACTCTTAATCGCTCTCATCAAAGATGATTTCACTTTTCTCCGAAGGCCGCGCTTGTGTTCAAACTTGTTCCCTGGGTTCCGTCAGTAACCGGTCCGCCAAAACATGTGTCCTCCTGTCTTTTTTAAGTGTCTGCCTTTGTGTGTTCAGATTGGGACCTGTGATCTAGGCAGTAAGCTGTCATAAATCATCCAGGAAAGTGTGTGTGTGTGTGTGTGTGTGTGTGTGTGTGTGTGTGTGTGTGTGTGTGTGTGTGTGTGTGTGTGTGTGTGTGTGTGTGTGTGTGTGTGTGTGTGTGTGTGTGTGTGTGTGTGGGTGGGGGGGGTGTGTGTGGGTGAGGGGGTTGGATGCTGTTGAAATCACAGAAGTAGCTTTGCTCTCAGCTATTCTTTCTTTTTTCCTCTTTGTTTTTCCTGTTATTATTTCCACACACATGTTTCCATGCAGCCTGGAGTCAATTCAAGGAATGCTAATAAGAAAAACTAAAGACAGGAATTTTTACAGCAACAAAAATGGAAGACAGGACTGAAGTCTGTAACATGACTCCAGGGGGAAGAATACTGTAGATCATGTATGGATATACACTATATGTTCTTTGTGAGCACTCAACATGGCATTATTTCTCCTATCGTGTCGGACCTTCCTGATTGAGTAATACTAGTTATTGTAGAGATATTTGTGTCACTGTTGTTGGGATCAAGTTAAAGAAACAACAATGAATGAAAAATAGATGTTTCTGGTCAGACACGCTCCCTACATTGTTCAAAAGCAGTCAGACTTCATGCCCACAGCTCCTGTTTCCAGCCCTCAGTCCGTCTTCTCCTCCTTTTCCAGTATTATCTCTCAATCTCTTTTCTCTTTCTCACAACTTTCCCTCTGAATGTTTCTCTTCCTCCTTTCTATCCCACAATTTAACTTTCCTTTTTTTTTTTTTTACCTGACTTCCCTATCTATTTATCTTAGTTGTTTTCAGTGATCTCTACAGCCATCGGGTCAATGATTAGTCAAACAAATCCTCCTCCCCCTCTCCTTGTCGCCTCTAAACACACCTTTCTTGGTCGTAGTAATGGATTCTACTGCGCTCCATTTGTTTGTGTGTGTATGTGTCTGTCTAAACACCACTGGGTTTATGTTAGGTTTTAGGAGACATATTGCCCTCCTGTCCTGCTAATTGACAGGCTGATTGACACCCTCACTCCCCGAACCCTCCCCCTACTTAAACCTCCGATACCCTGCAGACCTGCGAGGAAGTGATGTCACCAGCTCAGGAGCATTGTGAGGAGTGACAGGATTGATGTCGGGTCCTTCCCTGAATGTGAGATCACAATGTATGTGTCAAACCTGTTATTAAAACTCTTAAGCACCATCCACAGTAGTGACTTCCAGCCTGTGTGGGCCAACGCTGGGCCTCACAGCAAATACTTCAGCAGCCGACATCAAACGCCAGCATTTTTCTTGGGACTCATTCTGTGGACTATTTTAGATGAGATCAGCCTTCAGGGTACATTCATTGAAATGTCAACACAAATAAATATTTAGTTTCATTCTCAAATCAAGTGTATTTCAGCTGAAGCCAGCTTTAGCTTTTACTATTCGAGCAAACAGTTGCCAGCTTTATCTTTTCTTGGAAAATTCCTCAGACTCTCTGGAAATGACGCATTTTTCATTTCAGGCAGCAGAAACAATTGCATGTTTGAAATAAATACACGAACTGTATAATAAGCATGAGCAGAGATAGCCACCACGGCTGTGGGCCATGTTCAGGCCAACTCTAGTCCTGCATGTAAAAACACAGCCCACTCATTCACTTGAATGAAAACAGTCCATCGACGCAGCGGGGTGCCAACGTAGGAGGGTGTGGCAGAAAAAATGCAGGGCTGTCGTGCTAAAAACTTTAGCAACTCAAACTTTGCCTGCACTCCCAACATGATTTCATATGACAAGGCTTTGTTTTGGCTCACAGTCATGGTTTACTTTGTAATGTGAGTGCTGTATTTGTACTGTTTACCTGTTTACTGCTTAGATGATAGCTGTAAGACTTGTATTTGTTTTGCCACCAGAGAAGTCTTGAAAGTCATACATGTACTCATCAAACTGGACTTCCTGGAACATGTTTTCATTATCTCACTGGCGCCTGAACCGTCACATCCACACCAATGCTGCCACTTGCATTTATAAACACAGATTTCACTCTCTCGAAATGGACCGTGTTAAAGCGCTGCCTCCACCAAAATGAAGTGTTGTATGGCAATAATGACGAGTCTGTCTAAACCTTTGACGCAACTCTGCAGTATTTGATGCCAGTGATCAATGCTGGACATGTGCGAGTACTCATTCCAGGTAGATTACTTTATAGTTAAATGATTGCTGCTGTCCTAACCTTTCATTTAGTTACAATATCCAGTGTCAGCCTGCAGTGCAGTGTTTTGGTTTGTGAGAAGGCTTCATACTACATGGATAGTCCTCTTACCGGTACCTGGAGCTACACGCCCACACCAGCGCAGCACCTTACATTTTTTAATGCAGTGCTGATATGAGTCTTTAAACGGGACAAAGGAAAAAGAAACACAAACAAGAAACAAAAACCAGATGATCGTGTTTTAAATATTTGAAATGATCAGAGAAACCACAAACTTAAATCATCCGTGTTGTTCTCGCAACATCATTTCTTTTGTCTCCTTTTTTTTTGTGAGCTCTGGATCTGCTCATCTTTCTCTCTTGATACAGTCAGTATTCAACATGGCTACTCCATTGTATCCTAATGCAGCGCCTACTTGCCCTTTCTCGCTCTTCATTCCCACTGCGGTCATGGGCCAGTGGCAGCCACACACCCAGTCAACCTCAACCTCTTGTGGCCATTTTGACTCCCTGTCAGTGAAAAAATCATTACACACCACTGCCACACATGCATTCTACAGTTCTCCTATGATAATTGACTTAATATATATATATATATATATATATATATATATATAATATATATATATATAATATATATATATAATATATATAGTGTATATATATATATAAGCAGACATCAGTGTACAGAGTTCAACACATGAATTGCTGCCCTGCAGCTGTTGCAAAATATAAATATATATTTCACCAGCATTGCAGAAATAAAACAAAAAAATCAGATTTCATCCTGTATTTATTTTTAGCGGAGTTGTGATTCTGTGGTACCTTTCATAATGGTATGAATAATTCTGCATAACTCTGAACACATTTTGTTTTCATATTTCTGCATGGACTTACTTTCACGAAGGAAGTGCGGCCTCATGAGGACAGCGACCACATGATAGTCCATTGTTTTCTCCCTCTCATCCTCTCTGTCCCGCCGTTCCTTCCAAACCTACAAGTGTTTTTCATTTGTCACTGGACTCCATCAAACGCACATACACACATGTTCACAAACACTGAAAAGGCACAAAATTGTCATATCTCAGCGATTCAATGTGCTCACGAACATTTAAATGCAACCGTGACCTGTGACGGATCACATTCCCTCAGTAAAGCACCGTATCTTAATTGATCTAATAAGAGTTCATGGCAAAATAGCACACAAATACCCTAAAATAACAAGAAAACCAGACTTAAGAGAACTATTCCAGTGGTTTTGCACATTTCAGTCGATGTGCAATACATCACAAGACTTTTACTTTGCATCTAGAGTCGGTGATTAGCGCTGTGTTTTTAAAAATAAAATCTAAAATCAGGATACAACAGCTGTGGCCTCATGCTGCCTGCAGCTCATCTCCCCTTCTCTCAGCACCCACAGCAACTCCTGGAAACGAAACCCTGAAATCTAAAATGTCATCGGGATCCGCCCCTCGCATCCTCACCCTCAAATCCCGTCTTTCCAAGCTCCTTTCCAACAAAGGGCATTGAGTGTCACGTCTCCTCAACCACAAAACTCATCACAAACCTGTCTAGCCCACAGGTTCTCGGTGAGAAAAAAGCCACGTTTATGTGCTGAGAGTCTAAAGATTTGATCAAAACAAAAAGAACAGAGCCAACAGTACATTTTCAGCAAAGTGAAGCTTATTTGTTTTGGAATGATTTTTTTAAGGGGTCTTTTAAGCACACACTGCACAAAAGATAAAGGTGGATCCATCATCAAATAATCAGCTTTGTCTCTAGTCAAAATACAAAAAAACAGCCCATTTCACCCTGTCATCAGCCTGTGGTTAACAGTTTACCATCTCAGCCTCCTCTAATTGCACATGCATGTGTATGCAACAATGTATAATAAGTCAATATACAAATACAGTTAAAACAACTGCTTTTTTGTTAGATTTTGGAGCCTACAGCTAAAAAAAAAAAAAAAAAAATACCCACATGTGTAGATATATAATATTTGTGCCAAACTTTTTACTGTTCTCTATCAACACCTACATTAGTAAAAGGAAAGTTTTCTTGATCTTCTATTTATGCACATCTCTGGTGGGGTCAATATCACCACTTAATTACCTCTTACTTCCTCTCTTTGAAGTAATCACCTATTTTTATTTTACTTTTCCTGCTGGCTTCGTCTCGCTCACATCCCTCTCCTGATTGCACAAATGCAACTCTGCACATGTGCACGGTTTTAGAAAAGAAAACTTGTCTCAACCAATCAGGATGTACTAAGAAGCCCAAACCAGCTCAGTCACTGGAGCTCCAGTCTGGGTGTTACTGTACTGGCACCACCCAGGAGTGAGTGTATGTAACCATATGGATGTGAACCAGGGTGGTGCTGGAAAAAGAGCATGGCTGCTTAGCAAGCGCTTCCCTGAATAAATAATGAGGTTGGAAAAAATGTAATTGGACAATGAATCAATGTTCTTAATACTTTGTTTAGGTTCTGTGGTGAGGCTCGCCTTTCTGTTTAGATCTGGATTATAGATCGGGGCTCGGAGGGAAAAGCCTCTCCTTGTAATTAACTATTGTAGAACATTACACAGAGGGTTCGTGGCGTTGGTGTGTAAAATAAAAGGCCTGAACAGCCATCCACTGTTTACACAAATAGCAACCACACTTGGCTCTTGTCAGCCTGGAATAGCTCTCTCTCACACACACAGAGGAACAAATGGATACCCAAGAACAAAACTGAAAAGAAAAGCTCCGATGTTTCACAGTGATTAGGATATTCTAGATGGGCCTTTCCTCCCCATTTCTCTCCTTAAACATGTTATAAGTCGTTTCCGCTGCACTGGCCGGGATACAGACGCTTTATTGTGCCTCACAGACATGGCTTTCAATTTAAAATCCACTTGGAAAATAATGAAAGAAATTAAAATATAAAGAGCATCGAGGGGCGATTTGTAATCTGGGCTGAGCTGGTTCGGGTGAGGCTGCTCGGACTGCCAGAGTTGTAATTTGCCTGCGGGAATCTGGCAGCATTGCGGTGGATCGCTTGTTCTCCCTTGTCATTTGCTTGTCTGTGTGTGGCTCTATGTTAGTGTGGATGTGTGTGTCCATCACTCTCTGTGACGCACAACCAAACTAACCTCTCGGCTACACTGGACACATTCCAGCTCTAAGTTTTTATCCTGCATACGTGTGTGAGTGTGTGTTTGTGTGTTTTCTCATGCTCCTCTGCTGCCTTTTCATATGCTGCTTCATTATGTTCAGCCCAGTCACAGCCCAATCTATCAACAATCCCTCAAAGCATCCCAATAGTATTTACAGTGGCAGCTTTTTATTGGGAGACTCTCCCCTTTCGACTTCAGTGCCAGACATGATTTCCACTGAAAACAGATGAAGCTCCTCGCCAAGGGAAAAATATCTGAATATGTAGCAATTTGTGAGGTTGTGGCTTGATGAAGGGGTGCTAAGCCATCTGCAGACACACCGCAACATGAATTCATTATTACCAATATCCACATTTTAGTAGGAAATTACATAGTCCAAGGATCAAATCTGCTTAAACCTGTATTAGGATAGAAATTTAATTATACTATATCTCCTTGGAGTCAACTGTATGCAGACCACTGCTCTAGATTTCTCTGAGAAAGTTTGTGTGAATATATGTGTGTGTGTGTGTGTGTGTGTGTATGTGTGTTGATGACCATGTCTGGAAAGTCCATTGAGATCTGTAGAGAAAGAGAGAGAGAGAGGGAGAGAGCTGACCTTGGCCCTTCAGTCACTGAAAACTCGTCACAGAGAGGGAACCTAATGACCCCGGACTCCAACCAAACTGACACACCCATAGCGTTACCAAGGCTGTGTGTGTGTGTGTGTGTGTGTTTTGCGTGTTCCTTTCCACATGGATGCACAGTCATGTGTGTGTGTAAGCGGTTGTCATTGCCACCTTGTCGTCAGTTGCATCTTTACAGCTTTTTAGTGCAGGTTTAGAGTTTATGCAGCGATTGCTGTGATGCACGCACTGTTGCGTCCCCTGTAAACCGTGTAGTCGACAAAGGCGGCGGACATGTTTGTAAGATAATGAAGTGCTAAGCCTCAAGAGGCTCTATTTTACTGTTCAACACAAAGTGGAAACGAAGCCGTGTGTTTTAGCTAAACAAAGCTGTATTTATGTCATCCTTACTCAGCCAATCAGAGCTGTAGAACTGCATCTGTCCACTTAATGAAACTCGTTCCAAAGTTTCACTGTATGGTCAGCTTGAAATGGAGTGATTCTGTTTGCCATTACTCAATAGCAGCAGCATCTGAAACATGAGGATGTACTTTCAATCAGCCAATAGCTACAATATGGCTCTTTTGCACCGAGTTTTTATGTGTGTGTGTTCGTGTGCAGTGGCATCATGCACTCCCCCTATAAACTGTGGTTATGCCTGGTTTTAACGTCCCCATATGGCATGATTTAAAGCACGACACAGTGATCTAACACTGAGCTAGTTAGCATGTGGTTTGAGTGCGTGTGTGTGCATGTATGAGTGAGTGTATATGGGGGATGAGTAAGGTGAGAGAGGGGAAGGGAGATAAATGGATTAAAAAGGAAGGAAGGGCAGGAATGGCTATGCAAACGTAGAAAAGGAACCAAAAAAACAAAAACAAGAGACAACAAAGGAAGTAAAATGTTTGTTTTTTAAACACTTCTCTCTCTCTCTCTCTTACTGCAAAGTGTGAAAGTGTGTCCAAACTTTTAACTGGTGCTTTGTTTTAGATTATGGTTCACGATTTAAGCTCCTGATAAACTCCACTGAGGGCCAGCTAGTTAGATTTCTGTCATTTTTAATTATAGACTGGCCTCTAGTGGATTTTCCATGTATTGCCCCATTTTGGGGCATCTGTAGCTTATGCTGCTCATCCAGTTGTTCAAATCTTGTAGAAATATTGTACGTGTTAATGTTTAGATGTATGCAAACAAACTTTTACACTCTTTTTTTCCCCCTGTATGTTTCAGGGAGGATTTTGATGAAGAGGGATTCTGCCAGCCGTACAGAGGTATAGCATGCGCCCGCTTCATCGGTAACCGCAGCATCTTCGTCGACTCCTTGCAGATGCAGGGCGAGATCGAGACCCAGATCACAGGTGAGGAACACACAGTGTGTAAAAAGTGGGTTTAACCCCTTCTACTAATAAAAAAAGGTCTTAATATACGTTTTCACCGCAGCACTTTTTTTTGTTGCAAGTTTTTTAACAGACTCTGTTTAAATGCTTCATTCAGATGCACACACATAATACAGTGAATGCATACATTAAATTGCCAAGATATAGATCTGTATTGAATGTCACCAAATCTTTAAAGCCAAACTTTTTTTTTTTAAGGACAAACTAGTTGTTCCCTCTTAGGTATTTTATGTCTGACAAGGAAAAGCTGACAGCCTGCTTACATCCAGTGACTTCACCAGTTCGACAATCATTTAGCACTTCCTCTGTCTTGACGAGCGCATTTGTCCTCAGCAACCAGGACTGATGGAGTGCCGTTGTTAAGCTGCATACACTAAATCAATGAAAGCCAGCTGTGAATGAGCGCTGTTTAGTAGGCAAACCTTCACTAATATGCAGTAGGAAGTAAACAGGATGTCACTCATGGGGTTTAAAGGAAGTTCAGCGGGGTCATCAGTCTGTACCACAACTGGCCCACAAGTTGTTTGATATTTTATCCGTGTCTGTGTGTCTGCTTCTGTGTTTTTGCTCCGTGTGTTTGCATGCATGTGTCCTCAGAGGCCACTTTAATGTGTATGTTATTGATTACATCCATGCAGCTGTCAGCCTCTCTCCTGGACAGTTCAGGAACAAAGCGCCCACGAACTCCAACTCGAATGTGAAACATCAAGGACAAGTGATCATTTAGATTTATGATGCCACAGAGTCGTAATAATTCTACAGTAGGACTGTAAATCATACATTTCATACCCAGATAATCCACATACGGTAGTCATCCACCATCTTAAATGGTATATTACTTTCACTGATCTTTAATATGACTTTATTCAAGCAATATGTGCTGTAAAAGTAGTTGGACAAGTGCCAGCTGATGTTAGCGACTTCATCATCGCTTGTCTTCTCTCCCACCCCCTGCAAAGCTGCTTAACTGATGAGCACAACTACAGAAAAGCACATGTTTGCAGTAACTGTGCAGTCTGACAGTAAATCATACATTTACAGATGCAGCTTTCATTGCCATTCTTCCCTTTCATTTGTTCTCTTCATGTCCTTTTTTAATGAAGACAGAATTTTTTAAAAACTGTTTAAAATATCAACAAAAGTCTTAATATAGATGCTAAATTAGTATATTAATGATGAAATTAATGTCATTTTGTGTCCTCTCCTTCCAGCTGCTTTCACAATGATCGGGACATCCAACCATTTGTCTGATCGCTGCTCCCAGTTTGCCATCCCGTCTCTCTGCCACTTTGCCTTTCCGACATGCGACCGCAGCTCCGGTACCGACAAACCTCGGGACTTGTGTAAGGACGAGTGTGAGATCCTGGAGAACGACTTGTGCAAGACGGAGTACATCATCGCCCGCTCAAACCCCATCATCCTGAAGAGACTGAAGCTGCCAAACTGTGAGGACCTGGCTGCCTCTGATAGCCCCGAGGCTGCCAACTGTCTGAGGATCGGCATCCCTATGGCAGAGCCCATAAACAAGAGTAAGACTTCTTTTATTGCTACTGCTAATAGAGCTCATTATTAATATGTCATTGAGGTGAGGCATTGCTGTGGACCACCTGTAACTGCTCGCAGAAACTTTTGACTTTTGAAAAATCCAAGTATGCTTCAACTTCAGAAATATCTTTATTGGTAAACTATGGTTGTTTTCATTGTCATTTAATGTGCAGATTATTTTTTGGTTATTTAATTGCAGTTTAGTCTATAAAAAGATTTTTTTTAAATAGTGGTCAGTGATGCCTTTAAATTGCTTGTCAAACTGTTCAAACCCAAAGATATTTATCATCAAACAAAAAAAAAAGAAAAGAAAAACACACTTTTGATAAACTGCAGCCAGCAAAATGTTGGACATCTTTGCTTTAAAAAAAATGACAAAATCAGTAATTTGATTGTCAAACAAGTTTGTAATTTATTTTTTTTTGATTGACTAATCACTTAATCAGGTTATGTTTTTTCTCCAGTCAGGCTCTCATTATACGTATTTATATATAAACACCAGGGTTTGACATTTTAACGCAAAAATCTACATTATCATCCTCCCAGCATTCATGTCAGGTTTTTAATTTTCATTTGAGTTAGATATTTCAGCTAAGTAGCTTTAGTCATTTTAGATTTAACACTGCATTAAAATGTGACAATGATAGGAAAATACAAGAAATTATGAACAAATATGTTTTAAAAAAAAGAAAAAAGAAAAGCAGAAGAGACCCCATTGTAATGGATTACCTATCTCAAGCTAAGTTTATTTCACTTGTTTTAAAGGTGATTTTTAATGTTCACCTAGATGAATATAAACCCTTGGCTGCCTGGAAGATTTGGAAAATAGTTTGCTGCATTAGAAATTAGACATGTTATGCTAACATAAGGCAAAGAGTCACTCACAGACACTAACAACTGTTATTCTCTAAGATATGGTCATTATCTAATAGAAAGTATGCATTATTGGAAAGCCACGTCCAATACCAGCCACCCAAATGAAAGAAGGAAAGGGATAATGAAAGCATACCAAACACAATCACCTAATGTACAACCACACCTTCCTCTCCCCAAGATCACAAGTGTTACAACAACAGCGGGGCAGACTACAGAGGGACAGTCAGTATGACCAAGTCTGGGCGCCAGTGTCAGCCATGGAACTCCCAGTATCCTCACAGCCACAGCTACCTCGCCGTCCGCTACCCGGAGCTGAACGGAGGTCACTCCTACTGCCGCAACCCTGGAAACAAACATGAGGCCCCCTGGTGCTTCACGCTGGATGAGGCGGTCCGCATGGAGCTCTGTGACATACCCATCTGTGGTAAGAGGCCACAATAACTTTAAGTCACTGATGAGATTCTTAGAGAGTGATGCTGTCTTTGTAACACATTTCTAAATATTCATTTTGTCTCCAAAACTGGAACTCAGAATGATAAGCAGAATATTTAATCAATTTCCTATTTTTAATTGAAGATATTTTTATGATCTCCACCACTTAGTGTTCAAATGTCACATTACCCTTAATATCATGCCCTCATTTCCAAAGTTTAATTTTAACTGTATTTGCCAATAACTCATACAAATGAAAGTGTAGGACTATAATTGTTTGTAAGAAACTTTTTTTATTACTCTCTGATTGAACATGTTATAAAAAATAGTACACCATCGCAAATTTTGGTTGATTTAGTTAATTGTTGAGTCAGGAAATCCTTATGAAATAGTGAAATTATACCAAATCTTCAATTTTTTTAAAACTTTTTTCATCAGAAGTCCAAAATATTTCACAATTAATCAATAATCAAAATAGTTGCAGCTTCATTTCCAGTCAGACGACTAATTATTTCAGCTCTGACATGCCTCTTTATCACATAATATAGTCCAGTCACACAATAACCTGTACATCGGATCTTTTTCCTCTCTCCTTCCATCCCTACAGACCATAAAGACAAGTCTGGCAGCAGCAACATGGAGATCTTGTACATCCTGGTCCCCAGTGTGGCGATCCCGCTGGCCATTGCCTTGCTCTTCTTCTTTATTTGCGTGTGCCGCAACAACCAGAAGTCCTCCAGGCCTCCTGCCCCTCGCCAGCCAAAACCAGTCCGAGGGCAAAACGTTGAGATGTCCATGCTCACAACTGCGTACAAGCCAAAGGTAGAGAGCAGCGCGGTCGCAGTGTGTGTGATGCACTCTCACTTCTCACTTCTTCGTGTTTACACAACACAAGGAAAGTGCAGACCTTCATATGACATGGAATTTTTTTTAAATGCATAAGGATATATAATAAGATGATACAGATTAAAAAATTGTATGTATCAGAAGTAAAAACTTGAGCCGTCATCATCAGACTCATTCTCTGCTTAGCAATAGTACAGCTAAAAACACACCTATATACACCCACACAGCATTCTGGACTCTCCTGTGCTGAATCTAGACCAGTTCTCCCTGCTCTGTGTCTCTGTTTAAATCATAAGAGCAGACTGAGGAAGTAGACAAAACACTGCCACAGCCTTCTCTGTGTCAACTGGGATGCGTCAGAGCATGCCAGGGTTTTCTGGCTTGAGTGTGTGCGCTTGTGGAAACAACCTGTCTCAGACGGAGCTTCAGATCTCTATCATCAGAGCTCAGCAGGTCCAGGAATGTTCGGCTGCAGCCCCTTTTCCTCTCTCCTGCTGTTTCTTTTCCCTCACACTCCTCCTCTCCCTCCTGCTCTCACTTAATCCATCTCTCCCTTTGTTGCTCTTATTCTGTCTATCCCTCCATCCCCTTACCTCTGGACCTCTTTTTCATCCCTCACCCCTCCCCTCCCCTCCCTCTCACAGAACCTCTTTGTAATATAGATCATCAAGTCCCCGCTCTGCGAGCCAACGCATAGCTCACATTAGGATCTGTATCATATTTCTCTCAAGGTTGCTCACTCAGTCATATCATGTCTGTTTATCTTTTTCCATGTAATTTTGGACGTTATGGTGGTGGAGGGGGTGGGGGGGGGGGATTATCTAGACACTGTGTCTGCTTGTAAAGCTGATGCTTAAGGTAATGTGTATAATATTACTATCAACAGCTGTAGAAAGAACCGAGAAATGTCACTTAAGTGTCAGGAGTCATTAATATCCGTGGTTCATTTTGTCTTTTGCAATGCAAGATCATTTCCCTGACCTATAAAGGGCGTCTCTCCTCGCCGTGTGTGGAGACGACTATCTCGTATCTGCCAAAGCAAAAGTAATGGGAGATCAAAGAAAGTTTATCTGAGTGACAAGCGTGCAGTTATGGGGCCATACATCGAATGTTAAATGCTCTTTAGGCACAACAAGGGGTTTAAATATGGTTCACATACATGAGACCATATAACCATCCATTTTAAGATTTCAAAAACAAATATATGTAATCTGTTTATCTAATCTGGTAGCCAAATTACGTCCCAAGACTGTTGTCATAAATGACTATTTGCATGTAATTTGTACCGTTTAAGCCCCTTTGATGAGCAGCAAAACCTAAAATTAGAGTCATTTACGTACATTTTTGCCATTTTTTCCGACCTCTCTCATCTACAACCGTCTATGGGCTTAGGGTTAGGCTGCTACCCAGCAGGCTTTGCTGTAGGGTCACCCAGGGGCCGTCGGTTGCCTGTGACAATCCATTTAGACACACATAAACACGCACACACACTCAAACCTGCTGTGTGTGAGAGGAGGATCTGAGGGTTTGGGTGTGGGGAGAAATGAAGGGGTGAAACAAACCCGTAACTAAAAACATCTGTGTCTCTCATAACATCAGCAGGCCCCCACACTCGCTTCACACACACACACACCACCCCCCTCAGAGATCATATAGGCCTGTGTGTCTCTCATGTTCACTGTGGAATTTCATTATTCATCTCCGGGTTCCTGGAATCTGAAAATCTCTGCCAACCTCTCCTCACATTTTGTCTTCGAGCGCGGCTTTACACACACGCACACATCGCGTCTCTTTATGAGATCACCTGGAAGATGAGAGTTTAGCTGAAGTCATGAACAACCATATGAAATGGGACATAGAGCTCCTGCGATCTCATTTACATACGCAGGCATGCAAGCATACTCACACACAAAGAGGCAGAGTGTTTTGGTAGTGCTGCTTTTAGAGAATAATATGTTCTGAAGATTTTCTGTGGTTTTGCATCACTTGCAGTGGTTGTTTAAAGAAGTCTCATCTGATTTTAACTTTAAACTTTACATTTTTAACAGTTTAAATGTGACGAGTTTTTTTTTCTATGATTGCTCCAACAGTAAAATTATATACATATTTTCAGGATTTTAGTTTCAGGATTTTGTCACTTAGAAATAAATCCACTCTTTAAAATGATTAAATTCAAATTATAAAGTGACTTTATTACTTTATAGACTGAATCTGGTCCCAGTCTACAATGTTCATTATAAGAGACATAAATACAGTAAGGCAGCTGTCTGGATTTGAATGCATTTTCTGAGTTTAAGAGTGTGAATTCAAGCTTCAAGCAAGGTGTTAGGTTGCTATTTAATGAAGAAGTTGATCTGAGGGGTGCAGATAGTGCAGTGATTTAATCGCGCCCCATGTGCAGAGGCTGCAGTCCACCTGCGGTGACCGTGGGCTCGATTCCCGCTCACGGCCCTTTGCAGCATGTCTACCCCACACTCTTCCTCCCCATTTCCTGTTGCACGTCTTCAGCTATCCTATCTAATAAAGGCAAAAACTGCTCCCAAAAATAATTTAATAAAAAAAGAAGTTAAGCCGAATGTATCTGTACAAACAAACCTTCAGTCTTAACCTCCTCAGTAAGAATAAAAGACTAAAAAAGGCAAAGTCTCCCCTCACAAAGAAAGATCATGCTTTTTCTGTTATTTCAGCAGCTCATTCCATAATTTTCCTGGCAAGAGAATTCATTCTAGTCTTCCTAAAAGCTGTTAACCTGTCAGTTAAGTGACATTTAAAGCTGTAATTGTGTTGCCCGATTTAGTAATTTCCCCACATTGTTTTCCAAGCCTGTAAAGGGAGTCATTAGGAGTTGATGTAATGGACTGGAGTCTGATTATGACAATTATCAACTCTCTGGGCTACACTTTCATCTTTTTACAATTCAAACACATCTTAGATGTTGTATCAGGCAGCTCGCCTGCGTCAAATTTGAAGCACTGATGTAAACTCTGTGTCAACATTTCAGTTTTCCATATAAAGCTGATGGTAAGGAAAGAGTACTGGCCTAACAAAGAAAATAATGATCCATTTTTCCAACACATCTCTTTACCCACTGATCTCACTTCTTCTCTCTGCAGAGCAAAGCCAAAGAGCTTCCCCTGTCGGCTGTGCGTTTCATGGAGGAGCTTGGAGAGTGTGCTTTAGGGAAGATCTACAAGGGTCACCTGTATCTGCCGGGGATGGACCAGGCTCAGCTGGTGGCCATAAAGACTGTGAAGGATGTCTCCAATGCCCAGCAGTGGGGTGACTTCCAGCAGGTACACAATGGATATCTGCATCCAAAGCTTTAAATTCACTGTTTTCAGTTTTGCATAAATTAAACACTCCAAAATGTGTGAATAATATCGGTGAGGACAGAGGGCCCGACATGCCATGTGCGGCCTGCAAGGCTGAATAGTTAGTTATTTTAAAAGACATTTTAAATCTGCTTCTAACTGGCAGATGTGTTTGAATTGCGGAAACTGAATGTGGTGCTGAAGTACACGACAGGGGGCTATTTTCCCACTGGAAACATCTCTTTTCCCACAAGACTTGAAGCATGACTCTGTATATTTGCACAGAAGGAAAACACGGTGGGCCGTGTCAGACTGTATACAGCTAAAAAGCACTGAACAGCAGATTAATTCACTGAAATAGTTCAAAAAATAAACTGTAACTACCAGTAGATTATCTAGATAAATTTAGACGTTAAAGGGGGATTGAAATAGATGACTCGTAAAAACAAATCCCTCCCTTTCCAGCTGCAGAGACTGAGGCAGACCTGAACTGCCAGCCTTTGAAGGGACACATCAAAAATATGTCTTTTGAGTTTTGGATACTTAGTCCCAATAAACATCTTCAACCCAAAAAGCAGATTTGAATTGCAATATCATATTAAGATTTGATATATTTCATATATCATATGTTTTCCATCCCAGGAGGCCACAGTGCTGGCAGAGCTGCAGCACCCAAACGTGGTGTGCCTGCTGGGTGTGGTGACTCAGGAGCAGCCTGTCTGTATGCTGTTTGAGTTTCTGCCCCAAGGCGACCTCCATGAGTTTCTCATCATGCGTTCGCCCCACTCTGACGTTGGCTGCAGCAGCGATGAGGATGGAACTGTGAAATCCAGCCTCGATCATGGAGACTTTCTGCATATGTCAATACAGGTGGGGATGTGAGAGAAGTTTAGTCTGTAATTATCGATGAAAGTAGAGATTCTTGGATTGCTACTTTCTCAAGTTGCTGGTCTGTTTCTCCGTCCACCTCTCTGCTACTTACCACCTAAACGATTGCTTTCTTTCTACTCAATCCAAGGTGACTGCGGGAATGGAGTACTTGGCCAGCCACTGTTACATCCACAAAGACCTTGCAGCTCGGAATATCCTTGTGGGTGAACAGCTCCATGTCAAGATCTCTGATCTGGGTCTCTCCAGAGAGATCTATTCATCAGACTACTACTGCCTCCAGCCCAAAACTTTGCTGCCTATCCGCTGGATGCCTCCCGAGGCCATCGCTTACGGCAAGTTCACCACAGACTCCGACATCTGGTCGTTTGGAGTCGTGCTGTGGGAGATCTTCAGTTATGGTCTGCAGCCCTATTATGGTTTCTCCAACCAGGAAGTGATGGAGATGGTGAGAAAAAGGCAGCTCCTGCCCTGCCCTGAGGACTGTCCACCAAGGTATGTTCAGCTTAATGTTAGTAATAAGCATAAGCTGTGAAGTAAATTATAAGAAGGTGATACAGTGCATGCGTCATGTGAGCTATTTTTATCGTCATCTTGTGTAATAAAGCCCAAAAACGTTGTTGTTTCTTCACCTTCATCTGAAACTTAAACAACCAACATGTGTCAGGCTGATAAGGCAACACATTTTTAACTTAAGCCTCATCTTAAAGACCACAGCTACTGGTTTTCTAGTCATTAATGCAAAGATATAATATGTAGCATTATCAGACTGTTTGCAGAGATGAGGACAGGAAACATGAGGAGAGAGTTCTTTCAACAATGGCATTTACAGTGCTTGAGTACAATGACATTGAATAATTCACTTAAATTGAGGAAAACGGTCTGCATTAAAAGTTTGAGGTGTTAAAATTGTAAAATGCGAATTAAAATGAAATTATTGCTATTGTATGATAACTCTCTAACTCTGTGTCCTAGGTTTTATGGTTTGATGACTGAATGCTGGCAGGAAGGACCAGCACGTCGACCGCGCTTCAAGGACATCCACGCCCGCCTGCGAGCCTGGGAAGGGATGTCTTCTCATGCCAGCTCCAGCACGCCCTCTGGTGGCGGAGGCAATGCCACCACCCAGACCACCTCACTCAGCGCAAGCCCTGTCAGCAACCTCAGCAACCCGCGCTATGCCACTGCCGCAGGGTACCTCTACCCAGCCCAGGCTATTCCCTCCGCAGGCCAGATGGCTCCGATTGCAGCCTGGACGCCCATGGCTGTGCCCCAAACCCACCAGCGCTTTATCCCCGTCAACGGATACCCCATCCCGCCAGGATACGCAGCTTTTCCAGCCCACTTCCCTCCGCCCGTCCCACCGACCAGGGTCATTCAGCACCACCTGCCCCCTCCTAAAAGCCGCTCACCCAGCAGTGCCAGCGGCTCCACCAGCACGGGTCATGTCAGCGGAGTGCCCTCCACCACGGGTTCCAACCATGATGCTAACACGCCGCTGCTCTCCCACTGCATCATGCCGGGGAGCGGAGGAGGGCCAGTTCAGGTGTACGGACAAGTTTCTCTGAAGGGGGTGGGTCAGCTGGACCACGCCTCACAAACATCGGCGCTGCTCGCCGCTGATTCTGACGTTCTGATGTATAACGACTCGGTCATCACCGCAGACCTGTAGATAGATAGATGGATGCGGACACTCTTTCTGCTTGGGACCTAAAATTGAGAGGTGTAGCCTCTCACCCAGGGACCCAGTCTAACCAGTACTCTGGTCACATGGACACTCAAAAGAAACTGGCCTGTATGCACATTTTGGGTGTGCAAGAAACACTGCCTCAGCTACGCAAGTATATACACAACTTTCTGACTTTTTAATGCCTTATTGTTTAAAGTGTACTTACTACCATGGTTTGAAAATGTTGTGTTATTATTTTAATCTCTGTGTAAATACGGTACATAAGTCCTGAATCAATGAATGAAATACAAAGATATATATTCAAAAGAACTTTTTATTAAGGAAAACAAAATTAAAGGTGAAAAAGTAGCGAGTCCATCCTGTGTCCTGAGAAATGGTTTGTATCGCAGTCTTGACAAAAAGTTCAACAACCCCGTCAATGGGTTTGACACAAAGATGTGAAGGAGACATTCAGTATACCAGGCATACAGCTCTGCCTTTTGGGCTTCTTCATATATTGCAGCCAGGCAGCTAACTGCTATGTGACAAGTCGCCATCAAAGCAGCTGGAATTCAGAGTAAAGCAGAGCGGCTACAGGTAATAAGGTGGCTACAAATACTCATCCAGGCACTGAGATCTGGCTGTATCATGTTCACACAAAATCCCTTTCGGAAATGACACCTGAATGTCTTTTGTGCGACCTCAATGTGAGTATCTAACACTTTCGCAGCATGGACACACGCCTCTTCACACATAACACGTCGTCTCATAATCTCAGCTCAGTGATTTTCCAGGCTGAGGACAATAAACTCCCCCCTCATTCCTCTCTCTTTCTCACCTTCACAGGTGAGTTTTTCATCATTTCCCCTTCCTTTCCTTTTCTCCTTTCATACTGCCCTCCTCCCTCCAAGCAGACACGGCATTTTAAGCTGAAAAGCTGGCTGCAGAGGACTCCCTACGGATCTACAAATGAAATCACACAGCGCTCATATCCTCCTAAACTGGACCGGACTCAGGGCAAACACTTCATTCACCACATGAGGGCTGGGGTCAGTTTACCGTCAGCGGTCTGAGCTAAGCTTCGCCCTCACAAAAGAATGTTTTTATTGTAAATTGGATATGGTGTTTTATTTTTTATGGGAGTTTTTCAGTATTTTAATTTTGAAGGAAGATTTTATTCACAGGGTTTGTTTTCATGTATTTGTTCTTTCCTTTGCTTGTTTTTCAGTATCTGTATTGTACAAAAAGTACCATTGAAGACATGGAGGGATACAAGTCATAAAAGCAGAGAGGGTTAAAGCATGAGGCTCATAGTAAATAATGGTCACATCGCAAAAATTAGCCTCAGTCGGTATTTTGTAAGGCCTCCTTAATGTACATAAAAACTCCTATAAATAGTATGTTTGATGTGCTTAAATTTATGCCCACTCTATGCTTAGAAGAAGAATGTCTCACCTAAATAAGGATCGTTTTCTTGAGCAATTTATGTTTGTTGCTTTTATTTCAGTTCAGTATCAGCAGTTAATTGATAGTATGAAAAATTACAGATGAATTCATATTTCAGCATGTCCCATATCAAGTAGCAGGGAATAGTGCACAGTTTTGGATACATTTATTAAAGCATCCCTTTGTGATATGAAGACGTTTGTGTGTTTGGCCCTGTAATCACATAAATGATGCTTCTACAGTCTGATGTTATGGTGGTAGTCAATTGGAAACATTATGAATATTTTTTTAATATAAGAAAAAAAGTCATGAAATGAGCTCTAGAACAGTTTGTGACCTTAGTTTTTACCTGTGTAGTAGACAATCATTGGTTTTAAATGGTGGTTAAAGTGTCCCAGACAGTACTTGTGTTGTCTGTCTGCTTCTGTTTACAGACTATCATCTATTTTGCAACCAGCATGACACAAAGTTATGCTGATAAGATTTCACTGTGCGCAGAGCAGAAAGCACAGTTAAGGTGGCATGTTGTCTATAGTGCTTTTTTTGTGTTTATTTTTGTAAAGTTGACATTTGTGGAATGTAGATATTCAGTATTTAGATCATTTACCCTTAAACCCTAACCTTTCAGATCATGGCTACTTCAAGGACAAGCAACTGCTCCGATTCACTGCAGACTAAAATGAAAATAAATCAGATTTACATTAGACTGTGCTTCACCCTGATATAATTTATTGTAACCAAATATAGTCAACAGAGGCTGATTGCCGGCCCCTAGTGAAATGAAGGGAGATGTTTGATCCTCATGTCAAATCTTGTCCAGGATTATTTGAAACAACCGTTGAGTTTTTATTTCATCGTTGCCTCTTGTCTGTGTACTTTATCTTTTTGTTCCTCTGAAGCAGATGAGCTACCATGGCATCTGACTTTGTACATGTGGCCTCCAGGATTTATGCGTACTATTATAGCAGTGTAAAAACCACTTGTACACTAGACTGTGAATCTTACTCAAGTTTAGGTATTTTCGTATTTGGCAAAAAAAACAAAACCATCATTATTGTGCCTTTTTTGTTGTATTCATGATCCAGCTAAAGACAAGTACATTTCTATTTCAGTAACAGTGTACCCATTACAGAAGGTTTACGTGTTTATCCTTTTGACCAAGAGAGGCCTTGTCTTTATATTTTGTGTCAACATTTTTTGCACAGATGTTTTGTATTGCAAAGTCATTTATTAAATGATGTTGCTTGGTTAACCATGGAATTAATGTCATTATTAATCTGTAGGTAGGTGGAAATTATGAGGTGTTGTTTGTTTTTCTGTTTCTACAGTAGTAATGGGGAATTGCCAACATAAGATTGGCTTGGTGATCAGAATTGTAATAGCAGCGTAAATCCACTGAGTGTCAGCAAATCACAATTTCTGTGGAATTTTTGTGCTTCATAATTGTATTAACCAATATTGACCAGTTGGTGGTGTTCTTTAGCTGTTTAATAGACATGAGCAACATAACAGCTGGAAAAAATATTAGTTCAATAAGAATTTGGCACAATATGGAAAAATGACTCTCATGTCTTCTGTGCTTACGTACTTGTGTGTATCAGTTCATGCTTGGGTGTGTATTTTATCTTATTTCTTGTATATTGAAAGAGCCAAAACAGCTTAAAAATGAACCAGAAAACCTGTGTGTGTGTGTGTGTGTGTGTGTGTGTGTGTGTGTGTGTGTGTGTGTGTGTGTGTGTGTGTGTGAGAGTGTGTGTGTGTGTATATATATATATATATATATATATATATATATAATGATTTGATGTGCACACGGCTCTGTCTGGTAATTTAGTTGTGTATGTATTAGAGGCCATACCAGTACACATATATGTGTATATTTATATTGAGTACAAGTAAAACTACATTCTCAACCAACACTTCCTTAAAGTGATTTAATTGATTTAATTTTGGTTTATTTAAATTGCAAAAATATACTCAATTAGTCATCTAGCTATGCAGATAGCTTAGCTTCATTCCACCAGGTTCCAACATTTTTTACTTTTGACACTAAAATTAGGCTGTGTGTTCTTATGGCCACTCATCGTTTTGCCTGTTGCAAAAGAAAGGCAGGGACACAGATGTTGTTTTTCAGAAAAGAAAATTGCTTTCATTTTTATTGTACTTGGGTGGATACAGATAAACTAAACCAAAAACTGCGTGTTCAAGGATTTCACAAGAGTCAAGTGACTAAATGTGTTTTTCAGTGATGTGGTTGAATATATGTATCCCGAAAACATGAAGCTTTCTGAGACATGTGGGTGAACCCTTCATTCCCTGTCACTCTCATTAAATGTGAATCTGTGTAAAAAGAAGAGAAGAAAAGCTTTTAGTAATGAAACAGGGCTGGCTCCTGAAAACATTTCATGCTGCCATTCTGGAACAGCTTGTATTATGAAAATGTACTGTGAGCAGCACTAGCAGAGAAGTAAACTCCATGACTTCTTCACCGCAGGCACAGAGCTCTGAAACTATTGGATATAAATTCTCCTTAGGCAAGACTGAAAATCATTTGCTATACCTGCATGTGCAGAGAGAGAGAGAGAGAGAGAGAGAGAGGATGGCAAAGCAGGAGGAAAAAGTCATATGTAGTTGATAGACTCTGGCAGAGCAAGAAACACTCATTTGTTCTGGTCTGATATTTCATGGTCAGAGCCTCAGAGTCATTCACATTCATTGAATCAATTTGCATTTTCACATCCAGCACTGAGACTCTGAGTCTGAGCTGATTTTCATGAACAAAAAAACACAACATTTAATGATAGAAAACATATCACACCATCCTACGCATGTTTCAGATTTTTACGCTTACAGACGAATGTTGTTTGAGAGCTTTTGAAGTACTACTTTAGGGCTGCAACAAGAGCCTAAAAGTGCTTTACTGTTGCAGTACTTTGAACGTTTTTACCGGCCACTCAATAGTTCTATGTAGAAGGCTTTAGAATTGTTAATATCTTAAGAATTGCTTAAAAACATTATAACATAAGAAAACCCCATCTGGCATGTATAAATTTCATGTATTACCATTATTATTATGTGTATATTATTTTGCATTGTATTATTTTTTTTATCTGCCTCAGACCATATTCATCGTGGCACCCATGTAGATGGATGGCAGGTGCTATAATGCGGACTGGCATCATCATATTGCTTGTTTTGTTGAGAACACCCATATATTAATTTTCCAACTATATATTACAGAAAAACAAATTTTGACATTGAACCAGGTCCGTGTATCTTTTGGTAATTCTATTCCCGTTTTAGAAATGGATAACAAAAAAACAAAAAAAAGTGGTTATTTGATTTTTCGTATTAAAATCCGAGAGTCAAAATTGAAATACAAGGTGTTTTCCTTTTCGTTTCAAATCTATTTTTAATGTATTTCACTTCTCCCTTTTTGGCCACGAAAAAGGAAAACGCCTTGTATTTCAATTCTGTTTTTTTGTATTTTAAAACACTCATTTTTCGTTTTTTAACATCCGTTTCTGAAAGGAAAATTGAATTACCAAAACATTCACAGAATGAACCAGTAGATGTTTTTGCATTTCCTCCTTTGATGAATACTCCAATAATTAATCGTGAATTTTCTCTGATTCACCTTATTATCAGACTGTTTTTGTTTTGGCCACTAGGGGCAGCAGAAACAAGACGTGAACACGTCATTGTCACGTCGTCACTTCTTAAGTTGACACGGCGAACTTGGCTGCTAGCAGTTTACTCCAAATGTGTGGAGCAACTTTATCAGCATTCGCTGTCACGTTTGTGTCCATAAGATGAATGTAAGTCTATATTAATTCTCTCATAACTCTTTGTGTTTGTGCTGAGAAACATTTGTGGCTCCTTAGCTGCTAAATGCTCCACTATGTTCACCAGCTAGTAGCTAGCTAACAGCTAGGTCTATAGATGACAAGTCACAGATAAAATGAAATAATAAAAGGTATAGATATTAAAGCTCTCCTTAAAATTTCTTTCATTTATCTTAAAATTTCATATGCCTATCATAGTTTTTGAGATAACTTGTTTAGTTTGACGTCACTTCTAAGTGAGATGGATGGAGCCCATTCCTACATTCTCCACCCACTGCATGGCAGGTGATAACAATTATCTTAAAGTAATTAGTAAATGATTGTTAGCTTAAAGTAATGAATAAAATGAAATGAAAAAGTATTGGAAAATTCTTGAAGAGGCTAAAGTGTTAAAAATATTTAAAATAGACATATTTAAGTTATGAATACATATTTAAATAAGAAAGTAGTGGATGAAATATTTGAAATAGATTAATTTTATAGAAAGACAGTAATAAAAAGTAATGGTAGAGCGAACGCAAATTTGACCAGACTGAGCTGAAACATTTACAGTTTGAAACAGTATGAAAAAAAAAATTATTCCATAGAGTTTAAAATTAATTGAACGCATTTACAACATAGCTGGTGGTGTTGATGGAGGAGTCCTTATGAGTTTGTCTATCAGCGGAACTCTAGATTCAGGTGAACCTGATCACTAAGCAGTAATTACCTGCCAAGTGATCAGTTCGGTTTATCTGTTTGTCTGTCCATTAGCAGGATTACACAAAAACTACCTGAGACATTTTCATGAAACTTTGGAGGGAATAGTCAGCCCTGGTTGAGGTTTTGTGGTCTTCGAATTCTCTTATTTAGATGTATTTTCATCAAAATGTACTTATCTTTAACTTATCAAAGTTAAAGTCTGTGTTTCCAGTAAAATTGCACCTGTGAGTGTTTTCTAATTAAGTCTTTATTAGTTTGTTAATGGTATTGCTGCATTGTGTAAGCAGCATCTTCCTGTTTTTGCTGATTAGTGCTCTGAAATGTAGTGAAATAGAGGTGTAAATAATTAAATTGATATCCACAATTCCAGTACAAGCAGCCCTCCTCAGAAGTATAGATGATTAGTTTCCAGCACTTCTAAATGGAGATAAACAGACCAGTCTCAAACCTAATAGACATTATTGGGATGGGTGTGTCCTACCCATGATGATAAAATCTTCCTGGTTCAAAGAGGGGTCATTTCCTGTGACCAGTCCGTGTTACTGATGGCGACCACTCCCTCTCCTCCAATGACAATAGAGCCCTGAGGGCACGCTCTGCTAAAGGAGCCTCGTAAAGACCTTTGAGTTAAGGGTGTAATGGGCTGCATTTTGAAAGTAAAGGATAGGCTGAACAAGAGAATAAGTGCATATTTGAGATGGATGGATGAGTAAAGGCTGGGAGGAGATCAATGCAGTTAACATGCTTTGAATAGCTGAGAGGGATTATGCCTGTTTTTAAAGTACAGCGTAAAGCATCGGGGTGAACTGTATCATCTTTAGAAGTGAATGTTGATGATACAGTTGACTGTTGAAAACTTTCTGTACAGGAATATTTTAATGTTTTTTCACTGCCAATGTTTATGACCCCAGGTATCATGAAAAATATTTGAGAGGTATAAGATGTGATTGAGTGCATGAAACAATTGTCAATGTAGTGATTATTCATTCAGGAGTTTTGAAAATATTGAATAATTACTAATTAAGTCATTTGTCAAGGAAGAAGGAGGTAGTGCTTTATATTTAACTGCTATTTTCTGTTGAATTGTCTGTAATCCTTCTGGTACTAACAACAGAGAAAATAGGAATTCCCTTGAAAGAAACACAACTAAGTGTTCATTTATTATTCATTTATTACTGACAAATTTATTCCTGTAAACAACTTTATCATTTTTGGATGTTCAGCTGTGTCTGTGCATTGACTTCAAGACTCTGTAGTCTTCGTATGACGTTGTCAAGAGTGTGATACAATATGGTTCTCCTTTAAGACTAAAATTCCTTAATTTAAAATATTATTGTAAATATACAGATTGTCAGCAAAATATACTGAAGTTATCAAAATTAAAGTACTTTTTGTGTAGATGAATGGCCGGTGTGAGTGTTATAGCCTATGATTATATTGTATATGATATTAGATTGTTAATACTGATGCAGAACACATGCAGTATTTCCTGTTGTAGTGGGTCAGAGGTGTGTTTAAAAAAAACTACTTTACATACCGTTGATTAGCTGTTTTTTCTTTGTTTGTAAATGTTTTCACATTATATTTATACCTTTTAAAAAGAAAAGTGTCTAGTAGCTTAGCAATAGCTCTGATAAAGGTAGATGCAGCATAAAATAGAATCACTCAAGTTAACTACAAAAATGATCTTAGGGACAGGACTTGAGCAAAGTCTGTGTGTTACACATTCTTCTCATGCAGAAATGAGATGATAGAGCAGCCAACTGAAGCCTTCCACTTTGATGACTGAGACGAAGGGATACAGAAAGAGGGAGGGAGAGGCAGAGAGAAGGATATAGTTTCACCCCCGTCTCACTCTGTCATGAGGACACTGACAAGCCCCTGATTGTTGGGGAACATGAGCTGTTTTTGTTGAGAGGCTGACAGGCGCTTGACCTCTGCTGTTCGTGCTGCCTCATACTGACCTTGTAGAGAGGAAGTGAAGTGAAGCCTTTGAATGATGCGAAGTGAACTATCACTGCCTTGTTTCATTTGCCCCGGGGACCTTGACAAAGTTGAAATTGGTCATCTGGTCTTTGTAGTAATCAGCCTGGTTCATGGAAATTGTTTTCTCCAGCAGATAATATTTAAATTATTGTTTTCCTTGTGAACACAAAAGGGTTGGTTTGTATTAGCAAAATACTTGACGTGAAGTATTTCATTTAAAACGCGTATAAATTAAACTTTTTTTTTACGTATGAAACTTTTTACTTTAAAAGAAATTTTTGTACTCAACCCAGGATATAAATCTCACCAAGATGTTGATGCCCCATTGGCTGTCACACAAACACATACCAAAAGCGTAGAGACAAATTGATCTATTTTTATATTTGCATCATTAATCTTAGTCTACAGCCATGCTAGCAGCTCTGTATGGCTGTACTTTGAGCTAAATGATCATTGTTGCTCCGCCCATGAGGCCCCAATAGAGATAGTAATAGCATGAAGCCACATCCGTATAAAAGGAGCGAGCCAGCGAGATCAACTGCCATGTAACAGGGAAGGTAAATAATTGTTTTCGCCATTTTATTTTGTTGTTTACAAAGCGCTGCTCAATGCATATGTAAAATGTCAAACTAGACGGGGACGCTGATTTGTTATGCTTCATTATTTTTGAAGGTATTTGATCATAAACCAAAGTATCGGACAAATTTTAAAAAATGACTTGATGGTGGCACTCGAGGAAAAGTCTGGTGATCATCTGTCAGTAGTCAGAAGGGCTCATCCTCTGGGAACCATGAATATCTGCACAAGATATCCTAGCAAACCAACCAGTAGTTAAAATATTTCAGTGTGGACCAAAGTGGGGGGGCCGAGAGGCTGACAATGCCATCCATACAGCCACATGCGGCTAGCGTGTCTAAAAATCAGTCCCACAAAGCTGTGCACATAATATTCAGTCCCTAACTTCCTCTTAGTAACACTATCTGCTAAAGTGCTGAAGCACAGCCTTGTGCTAGTTGTGTCTTTGACAGCTGAAACTCACTGTTCAGAAAGCATTCAGCTGTTTTAAACATCATAGTCGTCTTCATTCACTGACAGATACATGTAGGGCGCAGAATCGGAAAGACTGGAGGAGAACAATAGAGTGAAAGATGGATCCACATTCCTTCTCTCTATTCATGCCTCACAGGTCTAAGATCACATGACCCGTCTCAGTAACTTAGCATAGAGGTGCTGGTAGATTTCAGCTTTCAGCTTTGGACAGAGCCAGGTTAGCAGTCCTGCAAAGCTAACCTAACCTGCTGGCTCTGTACTTTTACATCCACAGGAATATATTGTACTTTTTACTTCTCTACATCCACATGACAGCCATAATTACTATATTTATAATTACTAGTTATTTGTGTCACTTGCATTTTTTTCAAAGTACTTAGTTTACGCTGCTTTTTTTTTTTTTTTTTTTTTTTTTTTTTTTTTGCATTGTGATTTTGAGATATTTGTTATCAGTTCCAACAGAGACAGAAAACATTTCCTCCTAAACTGCTCACATAGTTTTATTTGAAAAACCCACAATAATTGGGAATTGGTTTTGGGAACAAATAGCCTAGATTAAACTACATCATTGTGTATATAGCAGGTAAAGCTAACTCTATCTTGGCCTGCTACAAGAGTCAAATGCTACTTACAAACTGATACATCAGTATAAATTGAGGACCATGCAATGATGTATCGGTCAGAAGGGCCATTTTTATGCACGGCAAATGCATTAAATATATAATATGTAGCATTTCTGCCTTAAAATGTCTAAAAACGACTTGACCTTTGTTATACATTTTGTTGAGTTGTTCTCATAAGTTACCCCAGTTGTTTACAACAATGTTCAACCCATAGAAGTCCATCATTTTATTCAAGGTAACAGTGTTTTTCATTTGTCACCGGGCGTAGGAACTTCAGGGAGAGAGTCGGAGAGCAGGGAAGAAAGTCTTTGAATTCATCTTAACGTAACATGAATAAAACTTTAAAATATTACCTCACCTATGGACATTTCTGCGTGAGTCACGTCAGACAGATTGCCATAGGTAACAGTGTTTGTTTAACGATGAAGACAACTCCCATGATCCAATGATACCTACATATTATTTTCGTCTAATTGCACAGCATACATTTTGACTTGTCATAGCAAGAAACTCACAGGTGCATTAATGACTGCTACATTCCACTCACAGGAGGTGCTGTTATTGTGTGTGCAGGTTCGCTGTCACTGTTATTGGTGAACTTAATGGAACTGAGCCATTGCTACTGTTATTAAGTCCACCTGTTGTGACAAGTCAAAGTGTTGGCTGTGCACCGAGTCCATTGGGAGGCCGTTACAACAGAAGCTACATACTGTGTGTTTGATTATCAAACAATGTGACAAATTATTATAACTTATGATTACTGAGATACAGTGTAATGTATTTCTGAGCACTTTGATCATCACAAGCATTATTATATGATTCCATTTTATTTTAGAGAAGGTAGACGTCTGGCGTGGTTACATTCACAATGCATTTGGATTTGATGCATCATGGCATGATTTTGTTCCCTGTTGTTAGGATAATTGTATATAAGTTATCATTTTGAATGTGAATTACCATTCTATATATTGTGTGATTATAAGGATTTTCATTATAGTTTGATATTTCAATCTTTGTTATGAGACTTAGTAGAGCGGGATGTCCTTGAGAGCAGCCACACTGAATAGAGCATGCCAACTAGATAGAAAGCAGAAATCACACTCACACGCAGCTGTCCGGTTTATCTACTGCAGGCAGACAGCACTATCTGTTGTAGTCTGAAAATATTTACGCCTTTTGTGTGAGAACCACCCTACCTGAATAAAACTGCAATACACAGACAGCATCTTTGGAGAAGTTCACCGAGCTCCTCTGCTGGTGTCTGTCTGCCCTTGCAAGTAAAAATATTGAGTGTGTACTGTGTTTCCTTACTGTGTTCTTTGTTAATATGTTTTAGGAGATTGTTTCCTGACAAGTTTCTTGACACCTGTTAAACACAAATTCAGTGAGACCTGAAATGTAGTGGTGTGAGTGCAACTGTCTATGCTAAAGGAATACACCTGAAAATAACTAAAAGATTACAAATGATGTGTTCTCATTACCAAATCACAAATGTCATCTTCATGGTGGAGGGAAATGTTGGCAAAGTCATTCATCAGTTGTTGAGATTGTCTACTGCATAGACCCATAGATATGGTACAGTATATACAGTATATACTGTGTACTCTCACTTCATTGGCATTCTACTCCCCTCTCAATCTCTTAACCTATACTCTTTCCTCTTCTTTCTCTTCCCACTCCACACAAACTCTCGATCTAATAATCCATCCATCTTTGTGTTGGAATGGAGGTCTAATTCTTTCCATCTGTGTGCATCAGTGGGCTCAAAGGGCAAGGCTTGCCACTCTTTATTCTCTCCCCCCTCTTCCACTTCAACTCCTTTCCAACAAAACCCAGAGTCTGGTTCCACTCAGCCTTCAAGTTTAAGACCCCTCTCCACGCTTGGGGCCCCTCCTGGCCTGAGGGAGCAGGGGGGAGGTCTGCCAGGGACCCTGGATCCCAGAGATTCAGGATCAGTCTAAAATGAATGAATGAATGATTCAATTAATCACATACACAAAGTTTTCAAGCCCTCATCAGTTTGAAAGCACGGCATATAAACTGCATAGAAACCTATACTGAATGTTTTAGACACGCGGGTAGAGAAGAGACTTGGTGGAGACTTTTTTCGAGCTTCTTCAGGAAGTACAAGGCTGACTTTTGTCATAAATTAAGAGATGACTGTGGAGGATTTGCAAGAGTGCTGTTTTATTGCTAAATCACAATATATAAACACTTTAAATCTATTTGGTGCTGGTATACTTGATTTTTGTATCAAATGTGGAAAACAACATGTTCCCCTAAGCCACCTTATTTTATCATCAAACTACCCAAGTGTTCAAGGCTTCTGCACAGACATAAAGCAATAATGGATTATCAATAATATTTTGTTTTATTCAAAACAACAACAACAACTTTCATATGTGACTTAGAGGCAGTCACTATGAACCAATGTGGTTGTTCTGTATTTAGAAACTTGTTTTCATCCGATGAAATAATTAATCTCAACTGAAAAAGCACATCTTATATCATGGTTTGGATCCTTTTTTGTTTCTGTTTTCTTATTGAAAACAGAAAATGAAAATCAAATCTTTTTTTTTTTTAAATTTCACTCCTTCCTTTTTTTGGCTAGAAAAAGGAAAACGGTATCCGCTTCTGAAACGAAAATCGAATCACCAAAAGATGCACAGACCTTAAATGGATAATATATCATCATTCATATCACCCCATAAGACACTACCTGTCTAGTTCAAGGACTCTGAAACCTTTCATGACAATAAGTCTGTGTGAGATAGACCACCCAGTGAGACTACATGTGGCATGTGGACTACGACAGCGATGTCGATATTTATAGAAAGAGTAATTGTAGAGAGGGCAGCCTGACTTCTGTAGGATTTAACAGTATAATACATCTTGTCATTTTGGAGGAATGCACTGTAGCCATCAAAGGGAAAGCCCACCCTAAAACCCAACGCCATCTCATCTTGTTGCTATGATCTTTTAATCAGAGTTTGTGAACATGAAGTAAACTCACCTGAGAGCTGGAGACAAGAGAGGCAAGATTTGAGGCTGTGATGATGATGAAACAATACCTGAACTAACATCAGCATTTCTTACATTTGTTAAAGAAAAATATTGCAAGGGAATTCTTGTTTAGGATGAAAGTTCACTGGTAATTCTGTGGCAATAAGTCACTCATTTGAGGAAATTAATTGCAGCAAGGGTTTTAGGGAGATTTTGCTTTGTGTAGCTGGCAGAGAGACACTGCTGTGCTCTGAGAAATTCTTTTTTTTATCTTCCTTCTCTACGCAATACTATGACTTCAACAAAACCGCCTTTGTAGAAAAGTCCTGATTTCTGTGAAAGGCGGTGAGTGTGTTGTGCACATTAGGCTCAAGGTCTCTTTCAACTCCCCTGTGCAGAATCTCTGTTGAGATGTGTGATTATGATCGCTCAACCGTTTTCTGGTGATAAAGGTGTGAATGGAGGTCTTTGCAGTATTCAAAGAGACTACAGCATTCTGTCCAGTATATTATAAAATGAATACGTTGACATTTTCAGAAATAGGTTTTCTGGTATCTGTTTTTTTTTGCAAAGTGTCAGATGAGATCAGTGCAATTCACATGTCTGTATGGTAAATATGAGAAGCTTCAGCCAGTAGTTTATCATTTGACAGTAACTAGAAATAGTGTAGCAACTCATAATGTAATAACTGTGCATGATGTAATAATAAGCATATAATTTAAAACCATGAGCACATAATGTAATAAGTTATTACATTATGAGAAAAGCATTACATTATAAACTAAGCAAAAATTAATATTTTTTGGATAGATAAATTAATAAATTATTGCTATTTGGTCTAGAGCAGCGGTTCTAAACCTGGGGTCCAGGGATCCCCAGGGGTCCTTGAGGGGGCTCCAGGAAGTCCCCAGAAAAATGGGGAATATTTTAAATATTATCTCCGCCAAGTTAGGTTTATAATGAAATAAGAAAAGAAATAGTTTTTGGAAATACAATTATTCTCCTGTCAAGAGTTAAATGAGAGAATTGATACCACTTTCATGTCTGTATGCTAAACATGAAGCTATACAGCCAGAATCCAGTTAGCTTAACAAAGCTAGTCTAGCTTTGTTAAAAGTCAAAACTATACTAGTATCTCTGAAGCTCACTAAGTAAGACATTTTATGTCATTTGTTTAATTCATATAAGAAAGTGTATGTGTATTAAAAAAAACAAATAAGCCCAGCTCTCGCTTCCCCCTGCTTCAGTTCAGCCAGTAATTAGATGCTGGCTCTAACTTCATATTCAACACACAGATTCAAGCATGTTGATTTTTATCAAGTAATAGCCATGTTCCAAATCCATACTAAATTCTAATTTTTGCAGGTTACCTTAGCAAATTAAACCTTCATTTTCTCATTTTATACACTTGAGATATACTGGGATTATAGTCCTGTTATACTGGGTACACCAGACTGGTTTCATAATAAAACTGTGCCCCATTTGAACATCTAGGACAGACTTTAGGCTTTTAAAATCATAGATCTGTGGGTGTAGAGATTGATGTGAGCTGTATTTGAATGTTTTAATCAATATTTTATCTTAATCTGTGTGAGACTCAGAATTGGAAACATGATAACACAACATGGCATGTTTTAGTGCTTCACCTCCCCCTGTCTTCCTCTCCCTGTCACTTTCCTCTTCCTCTCCTCCCCCTCTGCTCCTTTCATCTCCCATCCATCCGCCGTCTCCCTCTTTCCGTCCCTTCCTCCCTCCCCTCCTCCTCCTCTTTTGATATCTTTTTTAAGGTCTGTGTCTGAACTTGCTGGCAACGCACACTTGCACAAACAAATGCGCACAAATTCAAACACGTGAAACAACATTTCTCATTATCGGCGCGGACCAGCAGGCGGCTTTGTAATCAAACTGTTTATGTTTGTTGTGCTGCAAACCTGCACATACACACACACACACATACCCACTGCTTCAGCTTTTACACATACATCTTCCATACATGAACACACTGAGTCATAATTTGTTCTGTCTCTCACACACAGATGTCAAACACAGCATTGCACAAAGCCACAGCCCCACTGTTGAATAGACCCAGAAATAGCATTGGGTTAGACTTGGAATCGGCTTAAGTCTTCAAAGAGAAATTTTTGATGTTGCAAAGGGAGTGAAAGAGTGAGAGGGGTGAGAGAGGGAGAGAGGGGAGGAAGCTGAGAGGAGGACCGAACAGATCTGGTTGTTATATCCAGCTGTAAAAAGGGGGCAAAAAACTTCAAAGACTCACGTTGCTATGGTAACTGTATGGTGCCTGCTTTAAAGCCCCCCCCCCCCCCCCCCCCTTCCACTGCTCATACACACATAGGCATACTTGTAGCAAATGTATTCATAAAAAATGATGGCAGTAGAGAAGTAGAGTGTGTTCTGGGTGGAGACTTTGCTTCCTTATACTTGATGTTTCAATCTCCATTTGTGTCGTCTCCTTTACGTCACTGTTGCTCGACATATCCACCAGAGATCATATTGATTTGTATTGATGTGTATAGTGATGGGTACTTCTGCAGCTAATTAAAACCCAATTGGGTTAGCAGCACTGTTTTCCCATGTGAAATGATTGGTTTGGTCTCATCTGACCATGAAAGAGTTGCTTCTTCATGTTTTTCTGTATAGATGTAGGGGGATTGCTCCCTGTAATTATGACATGCTATCTCATCATAGCCAGTGGATCTAAATTCCAGTTGTAATCTGATCCATCCCCCAGTCCGTCTGTCTTCTGTAATTCATGTTTTGTGCAGACTGCATTTTGCCTTTGTTGCTGCTCATTTATTGAATGTTAAACTGATTTTTAAGCAACAGCTGAACAACGTCCACATACAGACTGTGGTCTGGCTGAAACACTATTTTAAATGTAATTTTTCAACCCAAGAATGTCTAATAAGCAGAAGCATTGATTGATGTTTTGAGTCTGAATAACTTCCAGACACACTACTGAAATTTCATCTGTCATAAGGGTGACCCCAAAGATATCTGCTGCATTCAGTGTGTTGAGCTTCACTGTGCCACTCCACCAATAACAATGTAACTTGAGTATGCAACACACAAATCAGCTGGCACATATGAACAAAAAATGTACCTTTCGCCATTCCATAGAAGAATACAGAACTAGGCAAACATGGAGGAAATAATACTGGAATGAAAAAGCAAACATCATAATAAAAGTATCACATGGTAATTGCGGTGATATAAAGATGGAAATCCCCAATTAAAAACTGTGTGAATTGTATCCATTTTGAAATGAAAATATATAGCTGTAGGCTACAGCTTTTAAAATGAAGACATTGATGTGGAGTATATTAACCAAATTGTGGTATGAAGAATATGTGCAGTGTACGAATATAATAACCCAAGCGGAAGGCCTTGAGTGAGACTGTGTAGACTGAAGTGTGTTTAGTATCACAGATTTGAACTCAGTAGAGCGCATACCTGCACCAACACAGAACAATCCTACACAAGTCTATTTAGCTTGACTGACACATGCCCAACCCTCCACAATGTTTCGTAGAAATTGGTAAAGTGTTTAATTAGTGAAAAATGTAGAATCTCACAATATTAGGGAACGTTATTTATGAAAAAAATCAGGGATCTGCCCCTTTATCCAGATCTGCAGTAAAAGTTTAATCAGTTCTTTCCTGACTCACGCTGCATCCTGTTTGTAACTCCCGAACAAAGTGAGTGTCTCTGCCTTTTTTCTTTCAGTATTTTCCTCTATGATACAGTACGAGGACGTGGGTCTAGCTAGATTGTCCCTAGAGCGTTTCCTGCCTGCAAATGGGTGAATGCCCAAAGACTTTGAAATGAATTCTGCCAGTGAGTTCAAGTCTGCTGGGTACTTGGAGGTTGTTTACTTCTAAAATGGTTTTTGTTTATTACGATGGGGTGACCATTAAAGAGTCATCAATAGAGAAAAAAAATCAGGATAGTCAGAATCTCTTCTCTAGATTTTTGTAAAGGGTGTTTAGCATATTCAAGAGGGACATTGTCATATATATTTACAATGGTTCTATTATACTCATCATTAATTATTATTATCTATCAACCACAAACACAAGGATGATTTATAGTTAGCCAGTATGTCACATTTATGAACTTTATAGCTAACTGGTTTGTACTGTTTGTTTGTGCTCTCTGTGAAGACAATGAGAGGATGAATCATGATTTTCCTTAACATGATGAAGGAGGAGCATTGGGTGGAGCTGTACCCAGAACATTTCCCAGAGTGGTTTGAGGCCGATCCAGGACCATCTGGGAAGAGAGACCTGTGGGAGGGACACTCATGCAATGTTGCACAACCAATGCCATGCAACCTCATACCACAAGTCAATCAACCTACCAATGATTTAACCGAAATCGGAATGATTTCCATGTTAATGAAAATGTTTTATGCTCTGAGGTGGGAGGGTTCAAGGGACTGTTCCACATGCTGTAAAGGATATTATTATGAAACGGACAGAAACGAGTGGTATCTAACTTCAAATTAACTTATTTCTGAAAACGCCGAAGTTTTTTGTCATGTAGCCTAGACCAACAACATGTGATGAGGAATAAAAAAACAACAACTTCATAGCACATAAATATGGGTGCCTGCTGTACATACTCTCCTAAAAATTATCAAATGAAAAAACCCTATCCTTTTGTCATGGGCATGCCTGTCCTATGCATAAAGTACCGACATCCTATTTCATTAGGTAAGTCTATGTACAATATAGCAAACAATAAAAATGAAAATTAGAGTATCATCTAACAACACACAAACAAAACCACACAGCTATAAAGAGAGTAGAGGTTTTTTTTGTCTCTCTGGCTTTATTGACTCCTCCAGTGGATATTCTCGTATATCATTTCCACCTGTCATAACTTACTCGTATACCTTACCTCCTAATGAAAGAGCCTCGTGCCAGGAGGAGAGTTACTGTAAGAGTCTAATGGGCTTATACTGTATGTGTCATTCTGTGTTTAATGATTATTGCTGTGGGGAACTGTCATGTCCAGTCAGTTGTATTTGGCTTTGGCTTTATTTACACTGCATGACAAAGTCCTGTTGTAGTATTTTCTACCTCCCACACACAGACACCTCCCCCTAACACATGCGTATTCTTATATTAGAAGTTGCGTCACCTCAATGAATCTGCCTTCAAATCTAGTCTGGACTTCTATTTGTAGCAGGTCAAATTAGATCCGTAGCCAAAACTTTCCTGTTTACATGAAATTAAAAATATATCTCAGTCAGAGCTGCCTTTGTAACCAGATGTGAAACCATAGATTCTTCCTGCATTGCTTTGAACCAGACTTCCTTGCATCTCACCCCGAAAATCTCATTCAATAAATTCACAAATCCTGAATCCTGGACTAATCAGCCCCACTTTCTCCTCTTCTCCCCTTTATCTTCCCAAACCAGGTGGCTTTGTGGGTCTGTGCTGTAATTAAAATAATGCAAATGAGGTGGTCGTTTAAAACAAATCCTTCTGTCTTTGTTAATGAAGACCCCTACCCACTTGTGTAATGAAATGCAAACCACCAGCACTGTGTCCACAGAGATATTCCAGTCAGACAGCCTGTCAGGATTAGTAATTCTGCAGACTGACACGTTCCTTTCACTGAGTTGAAAATGATCCAAGAGATGAAGTGAAGAAACAAGTGAAACCGGTGTTGTGGTTTTAAAAAAAAAAATTATAGCACAAACCCACAATGTTGTTGGCTCGTAAATAGTGACATATTTTACTGCGGGGTTGATTTATAGAATTTGTAGTCATCATACCTGTTGTTACTTTTTATTTTTTGTTATTTAAATCAAACATGAGCCATTTTGTGATGTCCAATTATCATCATCATTGTGGTTGAATCCACCAGTGTGTGTCCATGAAAAGTCCACACTTCCTACATACTTCCATACTTCCTACATCATATTAGCAGTTTAATATGTACCTGTACCTACTAAAGCTAACATAATCCAGCACAGCAGCCCTGAAACAGTTTCTACCCACCTACCTACAGTACCCACCTACCTACCTACCTGCCTGTAATTCATGTTTTGTTGAGATCTGTCTGAGATTTGAACATTATTGCAATTTTGTCGGCTGTAGTTTGTGGTGCTGTTGAATTAAAATTTAACGTATTTTTTATTAGAGTAACCTCTGGGGACAGTTGTTTGCATTTTAGTTGGATTTAATAATGTTAAGAAGTTACATAATATTTCAAACATGGCGATTTCTGGCTTTGGTTTGCTTTTCATGGAACACAAAGTACAGTATTGGCTGGTGAGGGATCTTACACTTGTTGTTGCTGTGATAGAGGGACATGGTGAGGATAATCTTGCACCACATGGTCTTCATTTCCCATTCACTTTTGTTTAACATTGTATAATGGATGAATCCAGCCTGTGCTTCCGGTTTGGCTGTGATCTCCAGCTCCAGCGTTCACCTTTGCTCAACTTTGACCGAGTGGATACGCTCAATCAGCCAATAGAAACAATGCTGCACTGTGTTTAGAAATATGGAAGTTATTATTCCAGCCTATTTTTATCACAATATGTTGGGTATTATCACTCTACCAAACCACGAACGTAGTCACACTTGGCTTACAGTCTGTTTTTTCTTACATCAAAAACATTATATTGCAGCCATTTTTTTGGACTAGTGTGGGTAAATTTCCTGCAACAGAAACATAATGTTAGCATACCTCGTGAAATCTTTGCTGTTGAATAGAAGATTAAAGATCTGAATTTTAATCATGTCACAGACCAAGTCCTTAAACCAACAGTCCCACATCTTCAAGCAAAACGATGCAAAAGGGCCACATGTCGAGTCTTTCTCTGTCCCTGACCCTTATCTCTGAACATCTGTGTATCAATGAGAACAGAATACACATGTGGTACACAGACACATGCATACACACACAAATAGCAGGTGTCGAGCAGAGAGAGTGGAGCAGGTTTTAAAAAAATCCTCCAAATGTACAAACACTTCTCTCACCAACACGAGAGCTTTGATGATGTCTGCTCAGCCTCTGTGGCTGAGAGGAGAAATTGACCATAAAATTTTAAAATGTTGTGGTATTTAAATTTCACTTCAAGTTATTTTAGTCTGCTTCAAATTATGTAAATTTATACCGTTCATTCAAAATGTTTGCACAGGATTTTTGATATATTTTCTCTTCTGTAAATGTTGCAACTAATTCAGGAAATGAATTATCTTCAAAAACAGTTGCTATTTCTTGCAAACAAACTACAATGTTGCCCATTGAATTGAAAGTTGAAGGTGAGACAGCACAACCCATAGAAAGGGATTTTCTGATAATGTATGTGCTGCACACATTACATTGACCCGCTTAACAAACATCCTTGTGTTTGTAAGTGTCTGAAAGAATCTGACAGCCATGCAAACATCTGATGGTTCCTGCAGCCAAAGACGCAGACAGACGACTCATTCAGGGGAGCAGCAAAGTCTGCAGTCAGGAACTCCTTTCCTGCTGCAGATCCCTGCTGGCCCACTGCATCAATCAAACTTGTATTTCACAAGCAAAGTCATCCAAGTCAAATCTTTGACTCACAAATCTTCAGAGGACAATTATGAACAAATGAAAAGTTTGGTAAAAGGAAAAACATGTCCATATTATGAGTAGTACCTTGCAAAAAATGAAACACCATTGGTAGCTATAATATGAACATTTGACTTGTTTCACTGCAACACTGAGCTTCATTCCAACCCATGTAACAACAGGAGGTCGATGAACTTACCTCTCTAACGCTGCACACCAAAAATTAAGTCAAAAGACCTTGAAGTTATTTTGGCTTCAATGCAAAATGATCATGGTGGGTAGGCTGCTCTATACTTACTGTGATCAAGACCATGACTAAACATGGTTGACTGACTAAAACATAAAAATTCCATTTTTATATGCAGCATGTCGACTCTACAGCAAGTGACCTCATCAGGCTCATCATAAAACACATTGCAAACAACATGTTGTTTGCAAAACACTTAAAACACATTGCGTGTTGTTTGCAATGTGTTTTATGATCACCCTGATGAAGGCCACAAGCCGAAACACGTCGGTCTAGTAATAAAGTTGTTCCTGGTGCTGCAGGTGTGGCTGGGCTTTTCTTTTTTTCTTTTTTTTACCTCTTTAGACCATTTTTCCCTTCTCCGTGCACCCCTACTCTGACTCTACAGCAAGTGACACATGAAGAAGAAATGAAAATGACAATCATCACACAGGTGATGCTAAAATGACATCAAGCTTACTGGTGTTACATTACTTTTCAGGGTCTAAAAGTCAAACTTAACAGGCCAGAGAAAGCTTCCACAGGCCAATAAAGACATTTACTTTGCAAACTTTTGTAGAAAAGAGTTGAGGTTGTTTTTTTTCCAGCACAACCCATTTATGGCTACATCAGCGGTAAACATCTGAAAAGTTTCTTTAATAGCCTCCCATTCCATGATTTGATGCAAATTCACAGTTGAAAGACTCCACTGTTCATTTTTATGTGGATGTCACGTAAAACAAGCAAAACGCCACGTTACCACCTGTCCGTCTCCACAGGATATCTCTCAAATTTATTGGTGGATTTGGTAAAGATTTAATCAAAGCACTGAGCTGAGCTGTGGTATTTAGTTTTGAAGAAATGGTTCATTGATTCTGTCACATTATAGGTTTATTCTTATGGACAATGAGACATCACACCTCAGCAATAGCTGTAAGGAATGTATCTCTTCTATCTTTGCTGAAACCTGCAGTTTTCTAACTTCATTTAATCTGTCAGACACACAGCAGACATCAGTCATCAGACAATACACATCAGTGCCAGCGCTCTGAGAGGCTCTTCAAAAGGGAATTTTTAATATGGATGGAAATTTGCAGGTATTCCAAACAGTTTCAGATGTCTTAATTAAAAAATAACTGCAATAAGTAAGTAAATTACCAAAACTTTATGTACATAGCACTTTCTAAAACACACAGTGACAAAGTGCTGTGCACACATAAATTAGTGCATAAATAAACAAAGCAAAAAAAAATAATGCTCAGAAACAAAAGGACATAGCAGACACACAAATGCACACACACACAGATGGATTCATACACACCCACATATGCACTCATGCACACACACACACACACATTGCATATTGCTGGGCTACAGAAATGCTTGCCTATAGAGGTGTGTGTTTAAAGGCCACTTAAAATAATCCAGGTTTTTGGCACATCTGACAAGATGTGAAAAAATAAAATAGGAAAAAAACAACAGGTGATCATCCAGTCATCCAACAGATATTTTGCACCTTAATGCACTGTTAATTAGTATGCTTGTGTAACATAAAGACAAACAAAAAAGATATAAGCCTTCTCTACACAGAAATCATGCAACAGTATGGGCAACACAGACTCCTCTCTTCAACAGCTTTTCTTTGTTTACACTGAACAAGACAACGGCGGAACAACGCCGCTCCGGTATGTGATTTTAAATAGCGAGCCGGTGTTCCCCCAAGTAAAAGAGGCCTGACATAACACAGCAGCGTTGGCATCTAGTGTGATGCCTAAAAGTTGTTAACTGCTACTACGTGCTTCTCGTGTTCAGGTTTTGCCCTGCACGCATAATACATCGTCAAAACGTCACAGCCCCGTCCTGCCTTTCCATCTTGCGTTTATACAGATGGCGGAACAATATGGAGCCCCATCACACCTTCATTGCGTTTATACAGAACAGCAGGGCGGAATAAAGGCGCACCAGTCCTGCCTTGAATGGGCTATATAAATGGGGCTATAGTCTGCGATCCTGTAAGATGTAGAGACAGAGAGCACCGATCAGAGGGCAGATGTTGCATTGGTTGCACTGTTGTCATACTTCAAACCCTCACAGCATTGGCATTGACTACAATAATCCTTAACAAATGAGCTGTCTGAGTTTTTTGATGTTGTAGTCTGCCATCAAAATGTGAATTGCTCAAATGCACAAGCCTCTGATCTTTTTACAGCAGCACAAGTCAAAATAAAGCTGCAACAAAAATGAGAACTGGATTCTTGCAGTCTTTGCTGGCTGCTACACAGTACAGCTTTCATTCATGTTCATTCAAACACCATAACTAATTTTCCACACTTACAGCTGCAGGATAGAGCAGTGAATTGTATAGATGCATCACAGTCTTATCTCCTTATGCATCACCAGTTCACTAGTTTAATACCTAAAACATAGGTTCACTCTGTGTTGCTGTGTGCTAAATCAATCTTTGTAAACCAGTTCACAACTTGTGTTTAAGGCACCTTTGTGAGAGTTAAGGTAGTAAATAAAATGTAAAAAAAAAAAATAAAAAAAAATTTGCTAATGTTTAACAGGCTTTTTTGAAGGAGGGGACGCAGTAGATGATGCGTTGAGGGAACAGTTCCCTACAAACAAGAAAAAAAAAAGTGATTTGAGTAATGGGGGCCTTTGCCCCAGTAAGGCTTTGTGTCTAGCAACGCCCCTTGGTCCTGCTGACTTCTTCATGCATACATGTAGCCAACTCATATATCCTGCAGTAACTTTATACTTAATTTATATAGATCGATCGATGAAAAATAAATATTATATTTTGTCTCTTTTCCCAGCAGTAGTGAAGGCATCACGAAACCCTGATCCATTGATCCGGAGATCCAGGCGCCGGTAGGACTCTGGTGTTTCCACGCCTCCTACTTTTACCCATTGTGGTGAATCTCCGGCTCTCACACACTTTGCCAGACTTCCAGGAGTTGGGGCGGCGGAGTGACGACGGAGCGACGATAAAGTAAGAAAATATCAGCTTCCACGCATGGATTTACTTTTTTCTTTCGAGGGATTTCAAGGGATAACACGGGTATGCGCTGCTGGGAACTGTGGAGACTTGCACCAGAGAGAAAGGGCGCATGTACTCTACGCTTCAAAGTTGTAAAAGTAGTTTTCTCTTGAAGGTTTTCTCTCCGCCGCCAGCTCAGACTCGGTGTTTCTCCAGCTTGCAGACCCACAGCCATCATGGCGAGGCGGACACGGGAGAAACCTCTGCTTTTGACGCCGAGTTCACGCGCTTCAGTCCGGGATACACACCTTAGGTTTCACCGGGGCTTGTTGGCTTTTTCGTGGAGGTTTGTTTTAATATGGTCGGCTTTTTCTTGTGGATATTGCGGAGCTGAGACGGAGTTTTCTATCCTGGAAGAAGCGCAAGTTTTGGCCGATCAAATGAAAAAGCTGTCCTCTCAGGAGCTGGGAGTCTTCACTATGCAGGTAAATGCGAAGGAGAAATGCTTTTAATTGTGCTTGTGGTGGTGTTTTTTGTGTCAAATGGAGACAGTTCTGCACAAGTTTGAACGGATTTAAAGAGCCATACTGACACAAACAAGATTGTTCAAATGGGCCAAAACACAAAATAATATAATAAACATAGAGGGGAATTTAGTTGATAGAAATGTGAGGAAACAATAAGCTCTTTGGTTGCCAGTGTTGTCCTGTAATGCAACAACAAGCGTATTGAAGTTAAGCATTTATCTGAGACATAAAGACTCTGGAGGTTTTGTGTACAGCGAGTTTTTTTATTTATTTATTTATTTTTTACGTTTTTTGATTCACTAATCTGGTCAATTGACCCATGATCGATTATTTCAACACATTTATTGCATGTGTTTGTGTGCTGAAAATACAAATGAAAGGTGTGTGTTTTCTCAAAAATGAGACAAAGAGAAAAAAGAGATAAAATACTTTATTGTCACTTCACCGGGTAGTTTCTCATCAGCCATCAGGCACCTACAGTGCAGTGATTGACTTTATTTAGACTCTTAAATGACATCAGCCTGATACATTTAACTGATTTGTGCCAAGGTCATAAGACCTGTGCTTGGTTATAAATATGACCATTGCTGCAGATAAAACATTCTTTATTGATCTGCCTGTGTCTCTGAGAGATTGTGCAAGTATGTCTGCTGAACATCTCGCAACAGGAAAAAATAATTTTTATCTCAGTTGGCAGGAGCCCAGTGACCCAATCTGAAAATCAGGCTTTAATAGGAGTAGAACTGAAACAGGTCAGGATAAAATAAATAATAAATTAACAGCAGCAGTTGGAATCGGGGCTGGAATGAATGATTGTTTTCATCAGATTAATTGCTTGGCTAGTAGGCTAAATGTAAGAAACAGTGCAGATTGCCCACCCTGCACTTGTAGTGAATGGGAATGACTCTTTTCAAAATTATTGTTGATTGATTTACTGTCATACACTAATAGATTCATGGTTTTGTCTCTTCCTGCAACTGTCTTGAATTTAGTGTTTTATTAGAAGTGTGATAGTTCATGCTGCATGTTATGTGCTGTGTTCCTTCTGATTGAAGATGGGATTTTGATGTGTGTCCCCATATAGATTATAGAAACCTATAAAATCATCATTGATTTTAGAGTTTCTATTTTTTGTGAATTAACCGATTGAATGTTTCAGAAAAGGCTAATTTGACCCAATGCAGCAAGTTGTAGGCTATTTTAAGACCAAATGTCAATCAGCAGAAAATTAATTTACACCTATTTTGAAACTTAGTCTTTCACCAAAATATTAAACTTATCATCTTAATTCTTAAGGTTTGATTTTTCATTTTTGTCATATGTGACAATAAATTTCAGACTTTTGGGTGGACAGAACAAGACATTTGAAGGCTTTTTCCTTCATTTTCTGGTGTTGTATAGACCAGCTGTGGATAATCAGATGAGATTAATCAAGGAAATGATCAGCAGATTATTAACCTAAATGGTTGTTGCACCTCTAATTGATTTTAACCCCCCCCCCCCCCAAAAAAAAAACCACAGCAAAAAGCACTACTTTGCTGTGTCCATCTGTGCAAAGCTGCATTGAGTCACCAAATGGCAGGAGGTGCAGGTTGCAGTGCTGGGTGCTGCAGGGTGTGAGGGGGGTGTTTAGCACTTCAGAGGCAGAGGCGCTCACAGGTCTTGAACACAGAAGCGAGGCAGCAGGGGGGCCCTGCCCCCAAATGGTGTTTCATCTTTCTCTGCTTCCACATTGAGCTGCCTTCATCCTGGCTCTGGGAGTCAGCTTTGAGGGCTTCCTCTGATCCGCCTTTGTCTTCGCTCATCCCTCCCTGAGCTCCAGTTTGTACTTTCTGTCCTGTTCTTTCTATCACTCACTCTGCTGTTTGTGCAGTCTCTCATTTGTGCTGTGTATTATCTATCCTTGCTTTCTGCTTTTGCTGGTTGACACAATGAAAATCAATCACCCCCCTTTATTCTGTCTGGTTGTCTATTTCTGCATTGCTGCCAAATCAGAGTACAATTGTTCTATCAGCTGTAATCGTGTGAAATAATATTTTTCACGACAGATTCTGATTTCACGTCGACCTTTAAGATTATTTATGCAAGTATGTATTTGGTGTTTGCCCCGTGTATCATGGGAAGGCTGTTATGTTTATGAACAAGCTGTGAAAATCTGACTTGGCATGGAGCTGATGTGAGTTTCATTGAAGTGGCACATGGATTTGTCAGAGCAGTCATCCATGAATATAAGTGATGTGCATCCAGTAAAAACAGTCTGCATCTGCCCGTGAAAACAGCCAAGTGTAACAGTTGCCATGCTGTCTGTGTGGACACCTGCTTTGATGCTCAGATGTGGTCTGACCTGCAGCCAGCAGGTGTGTCATTCCAACTAGATTTCACTTGATTTTTTCGGTCTCTTTGGTATTTCAACTTCTATCCTCGTGCAGTGAGGAAGACAGTGGTTTTCCCAGCTGTCATATTTCCTGATTAAGATTGGTCCTGATCCAGACAGCACAATTGGCTTCAATGCAAGTTCTGCTTTCTGGAGACATCGTTGACATTTACTGTGTCTTGGAGGCATTCTTGTGCAAAGTTCTGGCTGTACTATTACAGAGAAGATATGAAGGTTTTGTTATCAAGTGAACATCCCAGCATCTCCATTTTAAAGTGTAATTTTACCCCTCTCCACTCCACCCCTTATTCTCTGGCAGATGTGTAATTTGAAACTTGCCTTGTCGGTGCTTCTGAGTCAATGGGTCAACTTTGTTCAATCTGCCATTGAGTTACTCAAGTACCAGGGGATATGATGACGTACAGTTGACCCTTCCTAAGTTGGTAGGTCAACTTTTGGATGTTTTTGATGTTTTGTCAGTTTTATGATTTAAAAGTAATTTCCTTTAAATATTTTGTAAGGTATTCTGCTGCATTCCACTAAACTAAGTTCATTTAAGTTCATATCGAGTAGACTACACCGTTACTATTGTAACTACATACTGTGAAGCTTGCCACAAGGCTGCAGCTAATTGTTACTCTCTCTGTTGATTAATGTATAATTTATTTGATCATATGATGTCTTCAAATGTTTTATTAAGACTGTTCAAACCCAAATGAATTAATTTTACCATCATATGTCAAAGAAAAGTACCAAAGCCTCAAATTTGAGAAGCCAGAAAACAGTGACTGACATTAAATTAGAAAATTTACTGAAAAATTTAATCAAGTGTCAGAAGAGTTCCCAATAAATCCTCTTCTTTGTTGCCTTTTCGACTAATAATTTAAGTCCCTGTTTTCTGATGTGTGACTTTAAGTCTGCGATTGCATAGTTTCAGCATTTGAGGCATATTTGAGTTTTCCCTACGTTTGTTTCTGTCATCTCTTGAGTAGTGTTAGTAATGATGTTTTACATCCAAGTTTCCTCATTTTTCCGTGATTTACATGTTACAATTTCTTTGCACTTTGTCTTATTTATTAAACAGGTAATGTGTGGTTCCTGTGGAGTTGTCACTACTTGCTACGATTCATTGCAGCCAAGCTTTGTCTCTCAGACCTCGCAGGTTCTCAGTGTATAAATAATAAAGTTAATGGTTTTCCTCTATATTAAGAAAATATTTTATATCTTTCTGAATGATTTATGACATCATTGCCATGTAGCTCTCATTGGGTTTTGGAAAAGAAGACAGTCTTCTCTGATATATGTAACTAATAAGCACTTCATGTCAGATTTTCTCTGGCTTAAATTAGGAGGCTGTACATGGTAATTTTGATTTAGGCTCAGATGTAAATGTGAAATTTTATCTCCTTTCCCTTTTCCATGCTATTAAAACAGAGGCCCAGTGCTAGTCTTGTCATGCTGCAGCCAGGATTTCGGCGCATGTTTCCAGCCACAGTTATGGCAATGCATGCTTGACCACTGCTGGAAATATGGAGAAATCTAAAGTAGCAAACTGGCATGTGTAGATGGACACTTATGGTAAAGCCAAAGAGAGATCATTCATCACCGTGTGACAAGTTCAGTTCACAAGAGAGTATTTACACCCCGGTGACTGACTATTTACAAAAGACATTTAACCGTGTTAGTTTTAAGGGCCTCAGTCTACAACCCCCGATTCCAAAAAAGTTTGGACGCTGTGTAAAATGTAAAAACAAACAGAATGTGATGATTTGCAAAACATTGAAACCCATTTGTAATTGAAAAATAGCACAAAGTCAACAGTGAACACAGTTCGCCGCTGCATCCACAAATGACAGATGAAACTCTACCAAGCAAAGAGGAAACCGTATATAAAGCAGATCCAGAAACGCCGCCACCTTCACTGGGCCTGAGCTCATTTAAGATGGACTGAGGTGAGGTGGAAAACTGTCCTGTGGTCTGACGAGTCAAAATTAGAAATTCTTTTTGGAAATTGTGGACGCCGCGTCCTCTGGGCTAAAGAGGAGAGAGCCCATCCAGCTTATCAGCACACAGTTCAAAAGCCAGCATTAGTGCACATGGCATGGGTAACCTGCACATCTGTGAAGGCACCATTAATGCTGAACCATATGTACAGGTTTTGGAGCAACATATGCTGCCAAGTAGACAGCGTCTTTTTCAGGGAAGGCCTTGCTTATTTCAGCGAGACAATATCAAACCACGTTCTGCACGTATGACAACAGCATGGCTCCGTAGTGAAAGAAGCTGGCTTTTCCATTCTCCCCAACCCCCTAATTGAATATTGATAATAAATTGAAGGCAATGGAGGTTTATACAGCATAAGAGATAACTGGTGCAGCCCTGGTAATGTCATTAAGCTATAATTTTCAGGGTTGATTTTGGTCCAAGGGCAACACCAGCTATGGGGCTGTTACAGTGCTTCTTTGTTTTTTTTCTCCCCCCTTTGACTAGACATAGCATTTTTATACATAATACAAACAACGCCCCACTTTGTTTCATGCCTGTTTTTAAAATCGTAATTCTCTGTCTTTTGGTCGGTCTCTCTGCTGCTTACGCCGTGTTTCTTCTCTTTTCCTCACTTTATATTGAATCCGTTGCAGAGACAGGCAGGGAGGAGGAGGGTGAGAGGATATACAGCAGGACATCAGAATTCCTGCAAGGTTCTCTGCAGCAAGGCTTCAAAGCCTTCTTGCCTCTTACTGCATTGCCTGCGTGGCTGTGTGCTCAAACAGTCAAGGTTACTTTGAGCCTCGTGGGTCCTTTGCCTACATGTAAGATACCTCATTCATTCTCCATTTAGCTCCGAGTCTGTATATTTCTGTTTTGCCGTCCAACATTGCGTAAATAAAAGATTATTCTTTTCAATTAATGATATGAAGATAAATGTATGCATGAACCACTTTATATCCAGTATGACATCCTGTAGCTTTCCATGCAGACCTCGTAGATGTTGACTTCAATTTGAATTGAATAGGGCGTCATAGTGTATCTGATGCAGGGTCTGTCGAGGGAGAGTGCAAGTTTAACTTTTTCTCCAGAGTAACGCCCGTCCAAAGGGCAAATGAAGACACTGGTGTCAAACATAATTCTAAGCACATTCCTGCATTTGTCTTGCTTGGGAGATCTTTTTGTTGCCCTCCCCTCAGGGCAAAGAGGCTACATAATATTACCTATCTATTCTGTGCCAGTTAATCCAGTGGTTCAAAACCCGGTATGGAAACAGACCCTGGGTGGAGGATTGACTCTTTGTCTCTCTCTGTCTCTTGTTTCCTTCCTTTCCATTTATTGGTAATGTGTTCATGCGCAAATGAAGTATGTTGTAGGATAGCGAACTAGTTCCTATGGATAAGTCCTTATTTATCCAATGTCACTAAAGACCCTGATGTGCAGATGTAGCCCCAAACTGACAGCTAATCTTTTAATCATGGTGTTGTGTAATTCTGTGTGCTAAACGAGGATGCTTTGCTTCAGTGTTAGCAAAAGTAGTCTTACACCTTAACTCCACTGGTCTCACCATCTATTTTCTAACTTTTTCTGTATGTAGTTTGCTGCAAAGTGAGTGTGAAGTGGGTTTTTGGAGCACTTTGGAACACTGAAATCCAGCTGGAAATGATGATCATGAGAGCAGTGAAAGTGAAATTGGGGCCCATAAAACTATAACAATGAGTTACAAGATGGGAGGGTTTAGATCTGTTGACCTGTGTTCACATTTTCATGCCAAAGACAAGCATGGTCAGAGTGGTTAATATGCTGTGGCCCATTCAGTAAAACTGGCAGACAATGGAATTTCTCTCCACCACAACTTGGCAAATATGACATTGTCAAGTTTTAGAATTTGGATTCTGTCTCCATTCATCTTACCTCCTGTCTGTATTATGAGATGTTCAGGTGAAACAGGTACTTTGTATTTGTCAGGATTTGCATTGCGGTGGCTCAATTCCTCGTTTTTAGTCCGACCATAAATTGTGATGTTCCTCAGCAGTTTATTAGCTTTTCAAGGCTGCGCTGAAATATCTCAACTTCTCTTCTTTTTTTCCCCCCATTGTAACTGTTGAGTTTGTTTCAAATTGTTATTGCAGAGAGTGTTATTGGATTCTTGGTCCCAAGTTGATGCTGATACATAAATATTCATAACTCCCAGGTGTACTGTTCTGTTTGTGGGTGTGCTTTTATATTATATCTTTATTTCTTATCGTTATCCAAGCTGAATTGGAAATGAACATTACTGGGTTGATAAGTTGTTGTGAATGACCCTGTTTCCAAAATTGTGAAATAGAATTAATCATTGTGTTTCTTGGGTCCATTTTCAATGAAAAACATGGCTCTCTGCCAACAGCTACAACATCCCACAGTGACTCCTGTAATATTTTTAAAACTTGGAGTGACTTTGATCTCAGTCTTCAAATTATTGGCTTTGTCAAAACTTGGGAAAACAACGTTGTTATGCCGACTTTTACCTTGTTTACCCGTCACAGCGCAGCAGAGAGCAGAGCAAAGGGATGTGTTTTATTAAATGTGGAGCTGCATGTGTGTGTTGGCCTGAGTCCTAGCACTGAGAGGCTCAGGCATCCCTTGTATCCAACTTCTCTAAACCGCAGCGTCTCCAAAGTGAACACACATCAGACATGTTGTTGGCCAAAACTGGGATGTAAGTGCTGCTGTCAGATGGAAACTGTCTCTTTCTGATTTATGAAAACCATAATTTAGTTGTCAATCTTAAATATTTGAATTTCATACAAAGGCAAATGGCTTGCTCAGCTATTTTACAAATGAGGTCTCAAAAATGCAATGTACTTCAATTCTGCATTTTGCTGCAAGAAAACATTCAACATCTATTGAATCTAGTAATCTATTAAAATCATGAACTGACCCAAAGCTTAGAAAAATCACAAGTATATACTTAAGGCACATCTGCCTGTCGTACTTATCTTATTTTTAAAGAAGTAATCCTAGGCGACAATAACAAATGGTAGATGGATGGTATTCAAATGTAGTTTTGTTATCAACGGTGAGCAATATGATTTGTATTTTTTTCAGTAATGTGCACCTGCAGCCATCATCAGGGTGGAAGTCACAGTTAATTTGGTAAAACTTCCTGTTCAGCCTTTTTATGTGGCTATGTCTATTTTAAGCAGTTGCCAAATTACCTCTACAAAGACTTGAATAGACATCATCTATCATTTTGTGTCTGGCTTCATCTTCTGCAGCCCACTTCCATTTCTTAACTTTGTGTTTGAAGCCTGCTGGAGGAAAGATATGGGGAGAAAGAAAAAAATTTTTCAGGGATGTGTTCTTTTTTCTTTCTTTCTTTTTGCCTTTGGGGCTTTTGGACATCACGACTCCCATTCATTTCCATCAAATCCCTTTTAATTTCCTTCTTTGTGAGTACAGCCTAGTGCACCATGTCTTGTCTGTGGCTCTGGCTTTTCTGCAGTTGGGATGGACCATAAAAATGATGTTCTACCTTCTCTGTGCCAGCTGTCGTGGTTTATATCCATCTGTAGTGTCGTGGTCACATAATTTATCTGACCGCTTTTTTATCAGTTTCCCATATCTCCCTGTCAAAGAAGTCTGGCCTCGACTAAAATGGATTTGCAGTGATTTGCAGCCCCCACTGCCTTCACCTTTATTGTCTGCTTTTGCTTACTCTAATTCTCTCCCTGTTTGAATCCCATTTTGACCTGTACTAATGTTCTGTTAAGAATCTAGACTGAACATTTCTGGGCTGCTAATTAAGTGCAATTTAATGAAACATGGTCAGATCAGGAAAATGTTTTTCTCCCATTTCAAAACATCTTGCCATTATTGTTTTGACCTGAGATTAACATCAGGATACCACTTGCGTGCTGTATGAATAAATGTTCCTGTGTTTTCTTTTAAAATGATATATAAAGCAAAAACGACAAGTTTATGAGTTGAATTAAAACGTTTTCCTCTTTTAAGACCTTTTGGATGAGAGGTGATCTCAAACCTTAAAAAGAAGTCCAGTTGCTTCTTCCAGTTGTTGATTCAACCTTTGAGGAGTAAAACACAACAGGCTGCCATTAGGGATGCAGGACATGTTTTTTTTTCAGTCAGTCCCAGTAAATGATAATTACCTGCTTCTTATAGCTGACACTGATACTGATACTGTTGTTGTATTTTATAAAGAATTTCACAGTCTTTTGTTCATGCACATCTGAGGTAAAAAGGCTAAGATGCAGAGAGCAAACATGAATGAGTTATGATTCCATCTCATCAGACTTGTTGTGTTAAAACCTTCTGTCTAACTTGTAATGCAAATTAAAATTGTGTTGTTGTCCTCTGAAATCTCCACACTGGCAACGGTATCCATCCAAAAGCAGCAATCCTCTCCTCTTTCTTCTTCTCTTTCTGTCGGTGGATTACAAACCTACCATAAAGGCACATATCGCCACCTGCTGTATCATAGTGTGAAGGTGCTGCGTTTAAGTCAATGAAAGCAATTTAGCTCTGTATTATTGGCTTTCTTTATCGGCTATAATTTCGTTACCGCTGGATAATGAGCCTTTGCATCAAGCTCACAGCGTGAGCCAAGTTCTCCACATTTTCCCCGAGTACCTAACTCTCTCCTCTGCTTATTAAAGAGAATAACTAATCGACTGGCTCATTCTCACTTCTCTCTATCTGATATTCACGATCACCCCCTCATCCTTTCATTATACAGCCTCACACTCTCTCTCTCTCTCTCTCTCTCTCTCTCACACACACACACACTTACTCCACACACAAATTGATAACAAATGCACCCAATGAGAAAGAGAAGGATCTTTATTAGTGATCCAGGCTTTGTGTTTTTTTTTCCTCCAGATTCCTGCCAGTGTTACTTAGTTAGCTCCAACAGGGCTGACCTGACAGTGTGAGCCAAGGGACCCCAGGTCACCCCTTAGCAAGTCAGTCCCTTCACTCGCCACAATGGGCAGTACTCAAAATGAACTCTCCCTGAAAGAAGGAAAGAAAGAGGGAAAGGGAAGGGGCGGAGGCTTGTGGTGAAGGCAAGGGAGCAGTGAGCAAAATACCTGATTGGGAGGGCAAGTCGAGGAGTGGGACCAGTTCCCCTCCGCAGACACCATGCATTTGTAAAGCCCCCATCCCCCCTTACATTGCACACACACTCATGCAGAAGAGGCTTTGCATTCTTGATGAGGAAAGAGTTGGAGCTCCTACTGAGCAGATCAGACTGTTTTCATGCCTGTTTTCTGTTTTTCTCTCTCGGTTTATGTCTCTGTCTCTGGGCTCAATGTAAACCCAAACTTCACAGTTGTGGAGAAACACTGTTTATGAAGTTGTCTCGAATTTCCGTCCGTGTTTTTAATGCCTGTTTGCAGGTTGTTTTTTTTGTATTTGTATTTGTGCATTTTTGGGGCTTACATCTGTCTGTGAATATGTAATAGTAGGCTATGAGGTTCCTCCTCAAGGCAGCTTGTTTTAAAGAGTGCAGAATGCTAAAATAGGTGCAGAGGGTAGGTATGAAACCAGGCTCTGAGAGATAGTGTGCTGTGGCAGTCAATAAATGGCAGGTCTCATATTCTGGAGTCTCACACACACTAACAAAGTCCAGACGTTTTCACAGCAGTATGCATCTTTCGCTCTGGCGGTGAGGAATTACACGACGCCTCTTAAACTTCAGGGTCACAGGGTTATGGAGGTCAGCTCAGTTACTCTAACTTCTCTCCTCACAGCCATTCATAAACATAATGACCTCTGCCAGCTAACGGTGCAGTCAGTAATGATAAATACCACATTTCCAGTCACCATTGTGTCACTTCAGCGGCTGCTGAGAAGATTAATCAACATGTTTCTTTGCTGGAAAACACTGCTGAAGTTGTGTAGTACTTTTTACTCTGAGTTGCAGGTCGGTTGATCAAAAAATGGATTTGTGCCCCAAATTAAAGGCAGATGGTGCTCTGAAGGCTGGAAGTTTGAATATGCATATAGAGCTGCATCTTATGATGTGTTACATTAGTCATATACGCTACAAAATGTATGTTTCAAATTTCTGCCTCCAGCCATGTTTATTGAGAATGAGAATAGACCACCGTTTATTGGCCTGGTTGATTATCAGATGTGAAATTCAGCATGTTTCTAAAAATACCTATTATGTTTTGTCCAGTTGCTGATAAAATTATTTTTTTTCTATAATCTATGATAGTATTTTGTATTAATAATGTGAATCTGAATGAGTAACTAAAGTTATCAAATAAATACGGTGAAGTAAAAAGTATAATAATTGCCTCCAAAATGCGGTTGCGTGGAAGTATAAAGTAGCGGAAATAAAGTATGAAAGTATACATAAAAATAGTACTTGTGTAATATGTGCTTGGTTACTACAATGTTCAGTTTTCACTGCAAATGTATATCTGTTCCAAATATTGGTTTTGAGTCGCCTTGATTACTAATAATTGTTATTGTATCAGCCCTGAAAAAAATATTAGGTCAATCCCTAATTAAGAGTTGGATGAGAAGATCGGTATCACTTTCTTGTCTGTTCACTTAAGTCTCTTTCACACAGAGATTGTGCAACAGCCCCTCCTCTACAATGCCTTTTGTTGTTAACACTAAACAAGACAAGGGCGGAATAATGCCACACCGGTGAGTGATTTTCCACGTGCAAAGGAAGGGTGACGTTTAACACAGCAGCGTTGGGGTCTAGTGTGACATCTAACATATGTGCTGAGCAGCACTTTGTAAAGAATGGATTAACATGACAGCAAAATGATTTATCTTCCCTGTCACATGACTGTTGATCAGGTGTGACCAAACGTGCTGTTTCCCAAATTTGAAGACTTCTGGTTGATTTTCTTCTTTTTTTGAGCTAGCTGCTAACTGCTACTGGCTGCTTTCAAAGTCCTCCGGTTTGGGCCGCACGCACGATAAGTCCTCCAAACATCACAGCCACGCTCCTGCCTTACATCGCGTTCACACAGATGTGCGATTTGCTGAGGTGGAACGAACAGCCACCCCATAAAGTCTTCATTGCATTCACACAGAACACCGGGGCGGAATAAAAGAGCGCAAGCTGTGTATTGAAAATGCTGTGTAAATGAGGCTTAAGTGTGGACATGAACCTGGGGAGATAATTAGCATAGCTTAGCATGGAGACTGCTAGTAGAGAGAAATGGCTAGCCTGTCTTTGTTCTGTGGTTCATATCCTTTGATAGTGATATAACAATAGAACCAAAATGGGGAAAAAAGTTTCTCTGTTTTTGTTTTCTTTGTGCCTGGAGATCTTCTCAACAAAACGATGTCTGCATTACAGTCTCTAGTTTCTCCTTTGTCTATTCTTTGGCTCATCTTCTCCACCACCTTCTCATCTTTTCCGCTATCTCCTGGTGTAATTGTGTCCGTGGGTGGTGGTATGTGAAGCTGCTGTCCTGTGTGTTTTGTCCTCTGCTGGTTCGTTGCCTTTGAAGAAAAGTCAGAAAGTGACCTGGGCTAATGAGTTGAACTTTCTCCTCCTGTCTCTGTAAGACTAGGCTGGTTGAAGATGAAAAGAGCTGTAGTGTTTTCAGAAAGAAAGAAAATGGCAAAGGGGGGCAAAATGTGATACGGCTCGCTAATTAGGAGGCAGGGAGGAGTGTCAGGGAGATGAAAAATGGAAAGACTGCTTCAGACACTTCCAATATTCCAAACACATGTAAACACCTGGAGTCACACTTGTGCACCGTCTCCATCTCGACCTATAGGCGCTCATAACTCGCATAAACACATGCTCACATAAAGCTGCATGTACAGAGCGGCAGCAGCTGTGTTTAGCTATCAGTATCTCTGAGCTCAGTTATGTGTTTGACTAATGAGTGGCTTATTTAATCTGGACTGACTCACAAGTAATGGAAGATGAGCATTAGAAAAGCCAAACAGACGTCAGTGTTCTAACACTGGAATGGACGTTTTCTTTTGCTTGCATGTCAAATCACATACTACAGCTCATTTATCTTTGCTTTAATGAAGAAAATGTCCTCCTTCAGAAAATCTGCGTTCAGTTTATTCAGAACTTTGATATGATTTGTTAACATTCAATGGAGCGAAACAGCAAACCTGCCACTATATTGCACAACGTCACCTTGAAGTGTGACTGCAGTAACACTGCATCACAGTGGTGAAATTCATCCCCGTTTTGGTGTCATGTCAGCATTGAAGAGAGCTTTTTTATTAGGCGTGATAGTCCATAGGTTTTAAAAGAGTCAGCTCAGTGCTCAGATGATAACTATAATGTCTCACGCTAAATCCCAGACACTTAAAAAAACATGTTGCTCTTGTTGTGTAGGGACCATGTTGGATTCATCTTGCAGCACATTCCTGGTCTCCATGTCACACACTGGGCCTGGGCTCCCTGTGTAGGCCAGCAATTAATTATTTTGTTTCTTTCTCTTAAACCAAGTTATTGGTCCAGTATAAAAAGGCAGCGCTGTTTGCATCCCTTTGTGTTTTTGTGTTTCTGGTAGCAAAATTAATTTCCTCCTCCTGTCTCCTATCCAAAAGAAACCCCATTGTCAGTCTGTCTTTGTGTATGTGTGTGCCCATCCAGACTGAAAGCGGTGCTGGTGGCCTAGCTTAGAGGTCTAATGTTGAGCCCAAGCGGGTGTGTCTCACTTTTTAGGCATTCATTTGTGTTTTTCTTTGGCAGAAGCTCAGTTAACTTTTTCTACCAGAAACCTAAATTCTTGTTTTATCTAGTATTCTCTGTATTCCTATTCCAATTGTCAATCTCTTTGACTTTTTCTTTTTTATTCACTTTCCAGAAGGCCATGCCAATCTGGCAATTTGGTATTTCATTTACTAGATAAGCTGCCAGAAAAGCCATTTTAATTGCCATCCATGTTGATTATTATGATATAGTACATTAATATTTGAGTGAATGAATGAATGGAGTTTTTATTGTTATGTTAATGAGAAAATGTATTAAAACCTGAAGCAGGGCGTTACTAAATTATTAGCAACAACATCGATTTTATTATAATGGAGAAATTCAATTGAATTCAAATTCAATATTTGTTCAACAGTACATTTTGTGTCATTCTCCAAGCTTCCAGGGAATATCAAAGTTAAACACATTAAAATTAATCAACCAATATTGACTGTCTGTACAGCAGAAAATTTCAGATTTTGTTTTAGCCAAACTTAATTCAATTAAATCATCATAATCGGGGGAAAAAAGATGGCAGGGTTCAATATCGGTAATATATAAACAGACACACTGATGTTTCACCCACTCTCAGAATGTGAATATACATAATATATATGATGAATGTCCCAAACCATTAATTTTGATGGGCCGTTTTAGCTCGTGCCAATTAAAAGACTCTTCTCTGGGAGGAGCTGTCACATGTCTTCTGCATATTTAAAAACAGAAACATTGCAGTCCCTCTCTCTTCGTATTCACAACAGCAAAGCAACTCATCATTTACATACCTGAAACTTGTGAATGTCCTTGGGGAACTCTGTCTCTCTCCCCTTCTCTTACTGTCTCTCCTTTGAAAGCGCTCACAGTTGGGCTGTGGCACACAGCAGCGATCGACTCATGAATGTGAATAGGAGAGGTTTCCGATGTTTAGACAGCATAGGAAAGAAACTTGATGCATATTCAGTTGACACCCCCCATAGGCCTGCCTGCTGTCTAAGAGCTCTGCTTGACATGTTTGTGAATAACACTGTGTATTTATGTGTTCTCGTGTGCCTCTCATTTGCTCGAATATTAATGAATGCAAACTATATTTTTTCAATATACTTTGCATGAGATCAGTATGAATTTAATTCCTGGGATTTGTGTCACTTCAATTAATCGTCGTTTATCATACATTTAGGCCCTCTTATTAAATATACTCAAGGGATTTAAAGACGCACCACTGTGTATGTTTGCAAATTTGCTTGGGTAGTTTGTGTCGAATGAAAATAACAATCCGTATTTTTCTCCTCATTAACTTTTAATGATTACCTTAATTTCATCAGTAAGAAGAACAAAGAGACATAACAAAAATAACACCAAAAACATAAGCACTGTAATTTTCTCAGGTGGCACAACCAGAGTATAGAACATTTTACATAATCAGCTATTAGTTATTAGTCAGCATTTATTATAGCAGTCATCCTCCTCCTCCTCCTCCTCCTCATGGACTGGTGTAACCTCCAGATGTCATCCTGTGGGACTTCCACTGCTTCTGTTGATGATGTTCCCGCTGTCCCACTCTCTCACTCACTCAACAAACCCTATAGGTTTCAGCAGGGTACAGGTCAGGACTCATTGCTGACCAGAAGAAGACAGACGTAGAATCGGTGCTGTTACTACCTCCAACTATAACCCCTTTTCCACTGCTTAGTACCAAGCTCGACCAGACTCTTTTTTTGCGTTTCCACTAGGTAAAAGGTACCTGGTACTACTTTTTTAGTACCTGCTCCGTTGCGGTTCCAAGCAAGCCGAGCAGATGCTAAAAGGTCACATGAAACATTACAGACCACTGGTTGGTAAACGCCCGGCACGCACAGAGTATCCTGCACAGCAAGAAATCTGTGGTCACCACACTTAAAACAGTGAAGCTACTTTAACGACCGTAACTTTTATTTATTGCAATCGCAGAAGCACCTGTCTTAAGCAGCTGATGATAGGATCACGAGAGGTGGACGAGAGGTATATGTCGCGTCAAGACTCTACCCTTAGGAGGTACCATCGGCAATGGAAAACCTAGAGCTGGTACTACGCAGTGGAAAAGGGGCTTAAGAAAGAGCAGTGGGGCCAATAAAAGGTGCAGCAGTCCCACCTTAAACAGGCTGTGTAAAAGGTGCTATCGACTCCCAAATGCAGCCATTGTGACAACAGTTTAGTCCCATGTTTTTCATGAATGAAGTCTGAGACTGAATCATTGAACTGTATGTAGTAGCACTGGTCTGGGAACAGTTTGTGAGTCTTTTTATTTATAGGCTGCTCATATCTATTTCTAGTGAAGACCTAAGGTTTGTTTTTGTTGGAATACAGACTGTGACTCACCTTAGCCAAAACTAATAGGTGCTCATTTCTGGTCGTCTTTTTTATCCTTTTTTTCTGTCTATCTTTCTTCCTCCCTCCTCTTGATCTCTCTTGAGATCCCCAGCACACCCACACACTTCCTCCCTCTCACTTATCTCAAACATATCTCAAACTGTTTTAGAAGTTTTTACTCAGATCGTGATTCAGTCGTCAACATCAAACGCTTGATGGATAAAGGTTTCCGGACTTTACAGGATCTTTCATCCATCATTCCTTTTTGGACTTGCATCAGTAACATTTTTCCTCAGTTCCTTATTTACATTCCCACATCTTTGTTCCTTTGCACCTTGGAGGAGTTTATGTGATCGGCTATGTTTGTTTGTCTGCAAGATAGCGTGAAAAGTTGTTTACTGGTTTTGATTAAATTTTGCATAGGGATGGATCTTGAGTCAAGGAAGAGTTGATCACATTTTTAGGCATATCCAAGTGTGGATGCAGACTCTGGATCACTTTTTCAATTTCTTGAACTTTGCCATTTTATAACATTTTGCCAGCCTTTTTTTTTAAATTTTTTTTTTACATTTTGCCAATATCATGAAAAATAATAATAGGCCAATCAAAATAGAAATACCCAGGCACAGATATCTAATGATGTTCCACCATTGTGCGCTATTGGATCTAGATCTTTATCATAGTCTTGGAGATCTTGGAGATCGAAATATATATTTGGAAGGGTGCAATATTTATTGCATCGCAGTTCAGTAGAAACGAAAAATATAGCTGAGATAATGCAGATGCAGATTCATTTCAAGTATCCATGAAGGGCAAGAAGTTATAGCTTGATGAAAAAGCGATCTGGATATGCCATTATGTTGATAACTCAAAAACTATTGATGATGAACACACTATTCCAAATGCTCAGAGAAGGTGTCCAGGGTCAAAGAATTAGATGGTTTGACATAATTTAACATGAGGTACATAAGAGTAAAGTGACATCATCGTGGTGACATCACTATAGTTTTTGCTATGCCCTGGATGCAATAATACAACATTTTATAATCTCATGGTGACACAAAAAGGATAAATGTTTTGTGCACACTCACTCTTTTAGAGGCCCAAATGCTGACAGAAAGGGCTCTGCTCGTATTTTATGTGTGTACTTTGGAATTGTGGTTTCCTCCCACAAGTGAGGGTCACAAATCACAAACTGTCCTACTTTTAATCCACTTGTCTGTCTCTCTCCCTCTCTCCCCCTCTTGTGTGGTTTCAGAGCATTGTCTATGTCTGACAAGTCAGATGTGAAATAAGAATGAAGCGGTTTTCAGTGTGTGTAAGCTGGGTTTTTTTGCCATTCAACATAAGATACATGTCTTTTTTGTGAGTCTGTATGACTGTGCATAAATGTGCACATATTCCAGTAATTTAGCCAACCATGGGTCGATGTTTTCCTTCCTCACCACAGCTCCCAGGTTGCCTCCCTCGGCACACTTGAGTGGCCAACACAAATCCTGCATCCAGTTAATCATCTCGTGTCATCAAGATTAATGCTGTGCTGTGTTATGCCATGGCATACATTACTCAGTAAAGTCTTCTCATATCAATAGTGTATTCTGAGAGTTTCTTTTGCCTTGCTGTTGTGGAAGATAGATACTTGTTGCCCTTATCATATGTCGTAATGCCATGGGGGAGCTGGGTTTACACTTTACTCGTTTCTTTTCATCTTGACCCATTAATGTTAACACTCAGGTGATGCCGTTTCAAATGAGTTAGAATGTTTTATGTGCTACGATTGCAGCTGCACAATGTCGGCATACGACTTTGGTACAATCCACTTATCTTTGTCCGTCGTCATTATTGTTGACTGAGGGAGGGTCTTCAAACCTCCTGTTTGTCTGCGGTCGCCATGACCACGAGCCTGCTGCACTGACTGACCTAAGACCATCCGGTCCATCGATAAGGTTGTCCCTCGGAGTTTGAGTTCCATACGCACACAAATGAGTTCTGAACATGCACTGGCTGCATTTGTTCGGTACACGTGCGTAACGAACCAAAAGGCCAGTACCGAAGATTTTATGCTTTAATTGTCTTATTATATCTTTACCACTTGACAATGAACTTTTGTCCCGTATCTTCCAGACTGCTGCTACTGGTTAATTCTTTGGCTACTGGTGTTAAAGTAAGGTCAGCAGGACTATACTCTACTAGTTTGGCTTGTCAAAGACAAACCAGTATTGTATGCAGCTTTAGGCTTCTCTGCAGAGCGACCCTTGCCTTTATTAATCAGTGCATGTAACTGCCCTAAGAATACATGAAGCAGAACAAAGCGCCCTGTCTATAGAGAGACCTTATAAGAGTGGCCAGACATGATCTCACATCATGCTCAGCAACCTGAGAAGGAGACCACCCAAGAAACATTTTTTCCCTCTCTGTCCTATGTCCTTTTTCTTCTTTATCTTTTCCCCATCTCTGATCTGTTGCTCCTTCACATTCACCTGCCTCAGACATAACAAGCACATACCGCAGTATATATTCATTCTAGCCATGTCTACTGTCCTTATTCCTCTTGCACTTCTTCCTTTGTATTTTTTTATTTTATTTTATTTTTTACTTTTCATAGCCTCAAGATCATTATTTGGATCACCACATCCCATCATTAGGGATTTTTTATTAAGTTGTTTTTTTTAAGTACTTGATAAAGTTCTTTTGATTGTGAAGAACAACATGTCTTATGGTAATAGTATAGCTCTTCTATACATATGTACTGATGCTTGTAAACTGCTGGTGAAACCCCTGTAAATGAGTCCAGGGCAAAGGAATGTGAAGATAATCCAGGGTACTTTGTGGAGACAGCTAGGGCGCCCTGTCTAAACATCCTGTCATTCGGGGGAGAGCAGCGCTCTTTTGGTAGGAAACGTATGTAAACGTTTTGAATTTATTGGCATTTTAGTCAATAGTTTTCACTGATATGCCACTTGTTTGCTGTCATAATTATGCATTTTTCATAAAGATATTGAAGCAGTTTCAGTTTCTTCAGTAAGAAACGACAAACATGAAGTACTGTTTCAAAAAGCATCCCAAAGCAGTATCCACCTTAAACATGCTCGTGACGTGACCCTATTATACTGTAGGCCTCAGGTGAAAAGACTGTATAGTTCACCTTAGCCAATCATAATTTGAAGCATAAGTTGTTTTTCAAGTTCTTTGTAGCCTTCTTGACGTGAAACTGGACAAATTAAGTGAGTGTAGTACATCATTTGGATCTCAACTAATTGCCTTAGTTCCTAGTTATTTACAAGAATTCCACATCATTGCTGAACTGAAGCGCATAGGTGCAGAGTGCTTGATGTAACTACAATCATGCTTTAGCTCAGGCATGTTCTGCTATCCAAACACTATCATTTATGGATTTCTTGATATAGGAAGAAAACCTCAAAACCACTATACAGCACAATGCTTTCTCATTATCTTGCATTCATGTTGAATTTTTTTGACAGCAGTGGAAGGTTTTGATTTCATCCTCGCTCCCAGATTTTATCATCTTAATGGAGGCGCTCAGGTATGCAGCTTTGATCTGTCTTTGGAAAGTTCCACATTGGCTCTACTTTAACAGCAAGTTGCTACTCTGCAGGCTTGGAGATGTTGCCCCACGTACTATATGCGTTGCTGCTTTCATGCTACAATCCAAAAACTCAAGAAATGTTGTGTGAAGTCTGATGGCTCGTTGGAGCCATGCACAGTATATTCCAGTATACAGTATGAAATGGGGTTTTCTTGTTCTTAGGATCATGAATTTTCCATAGTTCTGAAAATCTTGTGTAAATCTTTATAAAAATTTAAGAATGCCACCTTTAAGAACGGCATTTTTCATAGTTTATACATTAAATTAGTATGGTATGATGAGTGCCTGGTTTCTGTGGCCTGCAGTCTTGTTTTAATGACTCAACTATGATATCAAATAGCCTTATGTTCAATAACCTGCACTGATTGCCTTTTACCACATAAACTCCGTAGTTATACTTTACTATACTGTACTATACTATACTATACTACGGTATACTCTATATTATACTATACTAGAGTATACTATATGCTATATACACTTACTATTCTAGCTAAGATGTCAGTGTTATCTTCACTCTCCTTTTCTACCCTAAATTTGTCTGATGAAAATGTCCACAACAATCCTTGATTTAAACACCCAGAGAGACAGAGAATGATGGAAACTCCATTTACTCTCAGATTATGTCTCTTGTTTGAGTTACACTGCCTTATTTTTGGACTGTTGCTAAGCCACAAATCAGTTGATGCATTACCATACTTTGTCCTGCTGGAGAGCTAAATGGTAACATTAGACATGCTAGAAGTAGACTTTATTTCACATAGACATAGTGAAATGCCAACAATATGGGTCTTCTGCACTCATGTTTGAAATTTTTTTTTGGTAATCGAAAGGTCAGTGTGTGTCTAAATGTACTCTTCCAAATGAACAGAGGGTTTGTGTTGAAAAGGAAGAAATAATGAAAACAAAATTACAAAATACTTGTTTTCTACAGGTGCTAGGCTGTGTGGTTGGTTGCATCAACCAAATGAAATGAAATGTATATGAGATTCCTGCCAGTTATGATATTAATCAGAATGGTTAAATGCTTTCACCAGCATATTTCATGTTCCTACTGCCCCCATTTATTACCAGCTATACAAATAAAGGATGAATTGGTTTTGGATTGGCTGCCAGTAGATGTTCAGAATTTACAGTCATAGCTTCAAATAAACAAGAAGTCTGGCTGTGGTGCGGAGAAGTTATCAAGCTGCGTTTATGCTAACTTTTTTTTTTTTCCTTTTGACTGCTCTTGCCTGACCTGCCCCACTTTTCCACACTCCCCCCCCAATCTCCTTCCCTCTTCACTCCTCCACCCTCCATTCTCTCCCTTTATTCTCTCACATGTGGAAAGCATTATATGCTGTCTGGTGGAGAGGGAGAGCAAACATCTCAGGCCGACACTGAAAAGCCTCTTGCTTAGGTATAGGGAGTGGTAGGGGTGCTTTAAGGACGGCACAGTGGTGACCCTCTTAGGCTGTTTATACCTGGCATTAACATGTGCCTTGAATGATTCTATCACAAGTGGACATCTCAAAGTATTTCAATTCACAGCTGAGTCAATCGAAACACCCAATAGCTGACAGGCTTCATCCTCCCATCACATGAGAATGGACAAGACCCTGATTGAATGAAATTAAGAGAGGTTCTGCTTGAGGTCTTTGCACTAAAATACTTTTTGAATGAATATTATTCATTAGGGGTGTAACGGAACACAAAAATCACAGTTGGGTACATACCTCGGTTTTGAAGTCACGGTTCGGTACGTTTTTGGTACAGCAGAAACAAGCAACAGAAAACAAACTTGTTTTTTAAAAAAAATCTTTTTCTTTTTTTTCAATGACTAGGGTTGTGCAATATTGACAAAAATAATATCTCTCTTTTCTCAGATTTTGTCAATACACAACAGTCCCATATTTTGTATCCTTCAAAATGTGTCTATACATTCCTTAAATTGTATATGCTCACTTTTGACTTAAGTCACAAAGTCTCTCAAACTTTTTTTTCGACCTCTCTGCACTCTCTTCTACGGCAGCGGTTTGCAAATCACCTTACAAGTCCATTAATGCCACCATCCATTGCTGTCACATCACTTGAGAACACGGTAAGCAGTCCTGCAGCCAAAATCACGTTACCTTGCGAGGCAGCTGGATTTGCGAGATTATGTGAGAATCGTGAGGATTTGACCCTGCTTTGCTACACAGCCTGCCCTGAATATATAGAGGAGATGCTAAGGGATAGCTTCTACAGAGGAAATAGTATTGTTGAATCTCTGCAGGTGGACACATTTGTAACATTGCATGATAAATACCATCATATCACCCAGCCACGTCGCCTTGTGCTGCAGGATGTTGGGGACATTTTCCATTGTTTTCTGATATTTTATTGACAAAAAAAAAGTAATGAAGAAAAATAAGGTTCAGATTAATGCCATATAATAATTTAGATATTCATTGTAATAAGAGGTAACAGGAATTTTGATTGAATGTTTTTGTGTTTGGGCTCATCTGATAGATGTTGGTATCAATCAGGTCTTATGCTTTACACCGTCAAGGAATATTTCTTAAATCATTGAAGTGATTTTGTAACACTAGGTCTCATTACTTATATCCTTTTATGACAGCTTTATTCCCTCGCTGAAGATACTCATCGATATATTGTTTCCTTACTACTACTACTCTTCTTTAAATGGGTAGTCTCATCAAGAGGGCGTCAAACCATTTTTTGGGTGATGACTGTTTACAAGAAATAGAAACTTTGGGGTAAATGTTTGAAACTGTGTGTTATATGCTTTATTTTTTGTAAGTTGCTCCGCATTGAAAATTCATCATATGTGGTTAATGGGACACATTTATCCAACGTCTTGGATTTATTAAATGTTGAAAACATTCCCAGTCTTCAGTTTATGTCCCAAAGTTGGATACCATGATAGCAGGCTAAAACCATCACCACCACCACACCCTTAGTGTCTGGATCAGAACCCAGAAAATTTCAACATTGCCTCCTAACTTTTTCAGAAATTTCATGGAAATTCACATATTTGGCATTTCTTTCCTCCAAAGTACCCTGGATCACAGTGGACAATGACACGTGTGGATGCATCAGGATTTTATTTCCCCTCATCAGAATCTTTGATTGCCTACTGACGTTCATAAGATGGAAAGGCTAGCCATAATTTCAGCATGTGGAAGCAATACTTTTTCATGTGTAGTTGTTTGAACGCCCACAAGCAGACAAATATGCGTATAGAAGACTGAAAACGGTGCACAGTGAATCAGAGCTAACCATGGTGGTACTCATGCATTCACTCCCCACAGGGATACAGTGTGTGGGCAAGGGTTTTGGAGACATTGCATCTGATTGCCCTTCAGTTAGATTCAAGTAAATTTAATTGACTCCTTGCACCCCCCTAAATGCAGCAGCAAGCAGATGGCAGATGGCTTCTCATTTAATTAACAAAATTACTCACTGGGTTCAAATACAGACACACTTAATTAGAAAAGGTTTGGTTTCTCTGTGGCCGTTTTAGCTAGACATTCAGAGAGTCACATTTAGCCTGTCTCTTGCTACGCAATCTCCTTCTTTCATGGTGCAACGGTCACAACCTTTATAAGTTTAGATAAATTCCATAGTCACTAAAGCATTATTTGAAAAATCTACACAGGATTTGCCTGCCAGTCATCAATAGTATGCTCCTTTTCAAAACATGCCACCTTACATTAGTCATACATGTGTCATGTGTCACATATCACAAGCCATGGTTTTATCAACATAATTCCCTTCTGCCATGATCGAATCACTGTTTGAGCCCAGTGAGAAGATTCTTTAGAACCAGAACTGCTTCTGTTACCTGGTTTCTTGCTAAGCTGTGGATGTGTTGTGTGTTGTCCTAATTTATGGAGCCTTTAAAATCATTTCTCAGGTTTCTTAGGTTAGTTCACCAGGGGTATCCCCACTGACTTCTTCTTTTTCCTTCCTTTCTTCCTTTTTTCTGGTCTGTGGTGTGGAGCTGTACACTGCAGGTGTAATTATTTCAGACTTTTTATGTCATATTGCAAAAACAAACAAAACAAAAACAGAAACTTTGCCCTCTCTCCTCCCTCGCTTCTCCACTACCAGATGCCTGGGTACTGACTCTGCTCGGTAATGCTCAGGAAAAAAAAATCTAGATGGGAGGGCTAGGTTGGGGATGGAGACATGGAAAGATTTGAAGGAAAAAATGGGGGAAATAAATAAATAAAACACGTACACATCAGAGGTGAAGCCCAGATGCTGCATCCCCAGCTCCAGCCCTTTGTAGTGCAATGAGCGGAGAGCTAGCTGGGGCCGGCGGAGAGAGCCAAGGGGGATAAAGCATTAAAGGAAGGGGGAGGCTGAGCTGTATACAAGCAGCATGGAGGAAGCAGCAGTTAGTCTCCCTTGGGTTGCAGGCTTTTATCTGTCAGTTGTATGGAAACCAATCTTTCAGGCCCTACAGCTCCCTCCAACATTCATATTGTTGCTAATGTGTGGATGTGAAGTGTGTGTGTGTGTGTGTGTGTGTGTGTCAGAGAAATTTCCTACATTGAGAGACCTACGGTGACGGCTGCAGATGAGCTCCACATACATGTGCTAAGCCTGTGCATGCTTTCCCTTGCATTCACTTTCTACACAGTCTCTTAAACTTGCTCACTCACATGTTTGAGATGTGCCCCACCTAAGTGATGCTCCTGTTGTGCCCTCCAGTGTGTTCATTGGTAAACCTTGGACCACAACAAGGCCTAAAGACAGGATTAATTGGTGGGGGGTGGGTGGGTGCGTGCTCTTCGGTTCAATTCAAAATTTATGTGGCTTAAGGCTCTACTCTGGCCTTTGAAGATGGAGGAATTGCTAATAGGTGTATTCCCTGTGCAGCCCTACCCCTGCAGTTGGTCTCCAGTTCCTCTTCCTGTTTCCTGCCTTCTTTTTCTTTCTTTCTTTCCTGACTCTAGCCACAGTCTGCTCCATCTCTCCTTTACTTCTCTTCTATTTTGTATCTCTGCGACCATTTCTACATGATTCTCCCCTTAAAACATATACGAGGGTCTCTCACAATCTCGGTCTTTGAGCTGTTATCGTCATCTGTCTGCGTTTTATTCTCTGCCCCACTAAAACCAAAGAGTCTCCGTAATGGAGAAGAGCCTCTTGAGGGAGTTTATGGCATCCCTAAGAGAGCTTGACAGAGGAGCTGAAGAGGCAGGCCCAATTAAATGGACTTTTTCCATGGTTCAGCTGTTAAAATAAACAGCTATAACAGGGTGCAACGAGTTCCTATAATTGATAGAGTCACAGTTTAAGTCTAGATAAAGCTGGAAAAGAATTTAAATCATAAATCAGTACTTCTAATACACACAACAGTATTCCGCTACATCAGCCAACCAGGCTGTGTCATCATATTACACATACTACATGATTGAAACAAAACAGGCCCTGTTATTTATCTCTGACTGGCATTTGAATGTCCTCTCAGGTTCAAGCATTCATCTGTGGTTAGGATTAAGCTGAAGATGGATGGATTCTCAAACTGGCCTGGTGCTCTGTGATCTATGCACAGGAGTTTGGATGAATCTCTTTTGAGCCCAGTGTTGGGAAAGCTGCCTATTTACATCCAGGATCTGTTAAATATCCATGTTCAGTTTTCATGTTAACAAACAAAAGTTCGCTTTAGCTTTTAGCTTTTAGCTTTTTTTTCACCAAAACAAATTGTGTGCCCACTTCAGGTCAAACAAACACACACATGCAACATTTGCAAAGCTATTTATTCAGTATTGTTTGCATCCATGTTTGCTAGCTTGTAGATTTCTTTTTCCTTGCCTTTGTTGGTGCATGTTACCACCAGCTGTATATTACTGGAATAGCACATGTGCATTCTTCTACAAGATAAATAGGGAGCCGCTCAGAAAAACTGCTCCATCTAAAATTCCACTGGGATCTTTTAAGTTACTGCCTTTGACTTGGCATTTGACAAAAAAACCTGACATTTTGGATACTTTATAATGAGCTATGTGGACGTATTTGGAACTTTGGTTCATTAGTCATCCAAGTGGATTCCAACTGGATGTGTACTTGACATGCTATTGACATGCTATTTTATCCAACAACTTGATAAATGAGGCAATGGGTTCAAGATGGAATGTCTCCATGAAAATGCTTGTTTCCCTCTCCTGTTATACAGATAGTGAATATATGGATGTACGTATTTCTTATTTGGCTTGTTTACTGTCAGATTGGTATTCATTCCTTTTAGAGTTTTTGGCATCACCTCATTTTTTTCATCACATTTACAAAGTCAGATTTTTCTCAGAATAGTCTCAACAAATCCCATCTGAATTCTCACCAGTGTGCTGGACTTTCACTTAATGATTAAAGTTTTGATTTTCACTTCTTTTGTTATCTCTCTTATTCATTTCCCAATGCCCACTAAGATTGTCACAATACCAGAATTTCAAATTTTGAATACTATTCAAAGTATTCAATACTATTATAAGTATTAAAAGAAATCTTGATTCTTCTCTTGCCAAAAAAGAAAAAAAAGGTATGACACATACCCAAACATTTGTAATAATGTTCATTTGTTGTTGAAAATCCAATCATAGATCTGTTTCTATAGCTCCAGTACTGTCAACACTATTTCATGTGGATAGTTTACCATTTTAAACACCTGGTATCGATACTTTTGACAACCTTTGTGCCCAGCCCAGTAAGATGTATTAGGGAAGTGTGAGTTCATCCCTGACACTGTGTATTTGTCTGTGTGCGACTCTGTAGTGGTGTGTATGTGTCTGTGTACATTTCAGTGTTTGATTATGGGTCAGAGGAGGCCACAGGCCCGTGGTGGCCGAGGTGGCCTCAGGCCTCTCAGGTTTCAGAGCTGAGCATTCCTCGCTGGCTGCTACATAGCTGTGAAAACCACAAAGCAGCTCCAACAACAAACACTCGAGGCACTGGGGGAAAGACGGCTAACCTGTGGCTAATCAACAACAGAAGTTTTCCCTCACTACAGGATTTCAGAATTGCTGGCTTAGTGGAAACAAAGTATTTCTCAATTCCAGTGCCTGTTTCTCCCCCCACTTTCCTTCTATTTGGTCTAGTGTTTTGAAAGCACATGCATTCTGCTAAGTCGTGTGCTTGATAATATTTATTTCAGTTCTATATCAGCCTGTTTTCCACTAAGAAGGGTGTGTGGTAAGGTAGGCTGTCTGGGCTTGGGTTTGTGCTTTGCAAATAACTCTGTAGTGAAATATGCCGCCACGTGTTTGTATTATAATAATAATATAATGTAACTTTTGTGTTAGTTTAATGCCAATGTAAAATGAAGGGATTTTTAACACTTTAAAAAAAACAGATACAACGTATGTCATATGTATAATACCCAAATACAGATACAAGTATACATGAATAATTTATATGAATAAAAATGTATAAAATATACGCACTCGTGCACACTTACATATGCAAGATACAAAAAACTTTTCTTTCTTTTTTTTAGTCTTCAGTTGCCAAAACAAGCTGATGGAGTACGAAAGGCTGTTCCAAAGTTTAGGACATAAACTTTCAAAAGCACTGTCACCTCTGGAATTAAAACAGGAATGTAGAACAGATAAAAAGCCTTGATCAGATGATTTGTGTGGCCAATAAAAACTTCTTCTTTTTTTAAACTCAGCTACTCTGCTAAATCAATAACATTTTGAAGTTAATTCTGTATTTTTCTGGAAGGCCAGGCAAAAAATATCCTCCAGAATGGTCACAAGAGGGACTCCTGACTTTGGTTAGACAACCTGTATGAAAAGTGAGCACTCCAGATGGATTTAGCAGACATAATTGGAGTTTCAGAAATGGCAATTGATGCTTAATCTAAAAGACTGTTAACTGAATGGCCTGATAATCAGCCAGAGGAGGGCATTGTCAGGAGACCTTTGGCATATAGCGGCATCTGTGTATTTGTACTATATGTGTCCCTGCCTGACTTCATGTCCATGTGGCTGTGTACATTTCTTCGCAAGAGTCAGTGGAAAAAAGAGGAGACTACAATATTTTGAAGGAACTTGCCATTGGTCGGCTGAACTGTATGAAACCAATGACATTTGCTTTATTATGCTTTGGATACATCTGTTTAAAGACGTAAGAGTGTAGCCATGGCTGCGCAATAACAGTCCACAGTGAACCAGCTCCAGATAGCTGTAATGTGGTGCATTCTGGGTAATTGGTGTCCTCTGGAATGTGTCTAACAAAAGGTGTGGACAGGTTGCAGGACATGGTTCCAGTGTGGAACCAGGTAATTTAAGGCTTTGTGTGCTGTGCATTGGCTTACAGTCAAGCACCTGCTGCCGTAGCACAAACATTAGTTTTACTGTTTGTAGCTGCCACATAGCACTGCTGCCTGTGTTTTGAAAGTGTTTGTCTAAGGAAGTAAGAGAATGAGAGCAAATGTTTAGCTCTGAATAAAGGTGTGTGTGATTCAGGCAGCTCTTAAAAATGTCTTCCAGGGACTCTGTCAGCGTGTTGTTCAGGCTGAAGTCACAACAGCGATCCTTTTCTCCATGCACCGCTCTGCTCCTATTCACTCAACAATATAAATCAGGCACTATTAAAATGCTTCAGTCTGGATGGCGAGGGGGGAAATTTAACTCAGCCTTGTGGTTTGGGTTCGTGAAAACCTGACCTCCAGATTTAGACCCATTTTGGACCCCTCAGAAAGCCGATTTGTTCGTTTAGGTATTGAAAGTTAAACCAACTCTAAAACACACTGGGTGTCAATAATCCAAGAAAACTTCCTGTGTCTCATTTGAGTTGGTAGCCTTTTTCACAATGAGACTGCACAACAGCATCGCAGTGAGGTCCCTTCTCTTCAATGCCTTTTTTTGTCCACACTGAAAAATACAAGGGTGGAACAATGTCGCACCAGTGTGTGATTTTTAAATAACGTGCCGGCTTTCCATGTGCAAAGGAAGCGTGCTGTTTAGTGTGACGTCTGCGTAGTACCAGGTCTACTCGACTCGGTCTCTGGTGCTTTTCTGCAGGTTGTTCTCCATTAAGGGATAAGGGATAGTACGTCCTATGGACTTGCAGTGAGAAGTTCTAAAATGTCGGGTTTTTGGTTGTTCTGGTTCTTGCCCATCCTCATCGTCACTCCTAATGCTAATGTTGGCCTCACTCTGGTTCTAGACTCAAGATGGTCAATTTGAGCCTTTTCAGTCTCGTTGAGTGAAGTCACTTTGGATGTAAGTTTGATGTTTTGATGACGTGCAGAACAAAGAACGGCTTGAGTTTGAGTTGTCAGTGCCACCAAGAAAATGTAGACTGGAGAAACTACAATGATGATGCTCGTGAGCTACAAACTGGTTTAGCAAGAGTTGAAAAATGTGTGTGTGTGTGTGTGTGTGTGTGTGTGTGTGTGTGTGTGTGTGTGTGTGTGTGTGTGTGTGTGTGTGTGTGTGTGTGTGTGTGTGTGTGTGTGTGTGTGTGTGTGTGTGTGTGTGTGTGTGTGTGTGTGGTCAAAAAGTGCAGAGCGACTCTTGAATAGTATTTTTGCTTGAAATTCAGTATGAGTAGACTAAGTATTTACCTTTTTGGTAACCTTTTAATAATAATGCAGTAGTTTGTAGATTAATACAGGGGTTGTTTTTATTATCTGATCCACATTTTCATCATTCCTCCTGATGTGAACTCATTGTCTCTCCTTCCTTGTCTCTGTCTTCCTCCAGAGGATTTTCAACTCATTTGTGTACACCGAGAAGACATCAAACGGAGAGACAGAAGTGCAGCAGGTGAGTAACAAAGGCTTCTCCTTTCCCCTGTTTTTGTGCGTGTGTCTGACTGTTTGTGCGTGTGTCTGACTGTTTGTGCGTGGATATGTCGTGGATGGTATCTTTTCGTTGCAGGTGAATTGAGCACAAGACCTCAGACGCACTCACACATGGTCACCCTTGTGCGTTCTTACACAACAGGGTATGGTCTATCCACATCTCTTCAAAAACTGCAGGCCAGAATTCACTTAAATTTCCCACATACTTTGTAGGGCCCTAAAGGTATGCGTCTCATAACTGGTTTCTTCAATTTGCTTATTTGTACATTTTTAGGCACATTTGAATTTAGATGATTTTCATGTCAGTTTGCTCTCAATCTACGATGGGGGAATGGTCTATCCACATGAGCACAAATTGGGTTTTTACAGTACTGGGGGCATCTGTGTCCTTGGACACATTTTCTAGTTTACTTGTCTGTATGCTCTCTCTCTCTCTCTCTTTCTGTCTCCTGCTGCTTGCAATATGAGTGCAGAGCTCAGACAAACAGGATGAGAAGCCTTGAAGGAGAGAATGTGATCTTTGAAAAAAAATGGAAGATTTGTTTCATATAACCTGAAAACCAAAAAAAGTCAAACATATGTGTCCTAGGTTAGGACAACTATGCTCAGAATTTCTGGCATCCAGCATCAGGTTAATCAAGTTGTGTGCAGACATGGTATGTGTGTGTCTGTGTTAGTGTGTTTGCACTCATGCGTAAGGGATTTTGGAAGAGTGACAGTAAACACCGGACTGGTAAACAGCCACCAGCAAGAACAGACGGGCAGATGTTTGCATTTCTCCAGTGGCTATGTTTTTGTGTGTGCACTGGTGTATCCGTCTGTGTCACTGCATGCGTGTGAAATGTGTATTGTATCTCACCTTGCAGATATTTGCTAATCCAGAGACAGCTCAAGTTGGACGTTAAGCATTGCAGTTTCTTTGTCTCAGTGGAACTGTACCTTTTCCGGGCTAATTGGCACAAATATCAATAACAACCTGTTGCGCAGGTCTCACTTGGTATGTAAAATAGGCTTTTTCAAAAACCACTTCCTACATACTACATTGATCTTTTGTCGGCTTTTTATCGGTTAGTCTTGTTGCCTTTTTTGCTATTCATTAAGTTTAATGGTTATTTATTTGTACAGTTATGGTTGAAGGCTCTCTTTACCTCCTTACACTCACATTTTGAGTGTAATTAATTTACCCAAAAAAAGAAGATAACATGCACACTAAACAAAGTTATAGATGAATTTGATTTATTAAAATAAAATAAAAAAATGTTTATATATAAACCACTTGCCTCTCACATTAGTTTCTAATCTGGAAATCCGCTATTCAGAGAGACATGCAGACATCTGTCTCACTCCAATGACACGAGCCCTCCTTCTCTCCCTGTCTGTCATTGAGTATGATCCTGTCTGTTCTATCAGTCTATTCTATTGATTTATTCAGCTAGTTTTACTCATTCACATGTGTTCGTCAGAGTGCAGCCGTTGGCTGCCAGTGTTTTCATTGTGGTCCAACATTCAAACACATCCAATGCTGTTTGTTAACACATTGTTTTAACAGAGTAATACGAGCATTTGAGATCAGGACACTGCTTTAATAGACAACTCTGATCTCAAAGAAGGCATTTTCCTGTTAAATAAGGTAATATGTTCAAAAAACTAAATTAAATGAAATCTTCAATGAGTCTAAAAGTCTCAAATTAAGTTCTCAAACTAGGATTTGTTGGCCATTACCTCTAATAAGAAGATACTTTGGACACGTTAAATGTTTCTTTCAATTGTGTCCTTCTTTTCCCCACACCCTCATCAAAGATTTTTCTCTTATCTGGAGTTATGGTTTAAGAACCTTAAACCTGCTGTGCAGAACTTTTGTCTCCCCCCCGTGTGGCAAACACTGTCAGTTTACTTCTGTCTCATGCTCTACCTTTGTGTGTTGGGAGTCTTATGACTATTAGCCACAGCCCAGGTAGATGCAGCCTTCGGATGGTGACATTTAAGAAATGGAGGGAAAAGGACATCTAGAAATGTTTCCATTCAAGTGAAAAATTACATTTGGATTATTCCACCATTCTTTCATGTCTACACCAGTGACATTTTGTGTCCACATGAATTTGTATCCACCAAACAAGACTTTGAGGAGCCATTCAGAGGCAGTGTAGGGTGGCACAGGGAGGATCATGGGCATTTTTTGAGTTCATTCCACAATGTTGATGAAATACGTTTTCAAAACTGTTGAAATCGTCTCGTATTGGCTGCATTTTGATCATGCTTTCACTAGGGCTTTTACTGTGGTAAAGCGGGGGGGCACTGGTCATGAGAACTCAACCAGTGCCCACACCCCTTATACTTATTCATATACTAACCTCACTCCTGCACTCTGAAGTTAAGTCTCGGTCTTGCCATAATCACGACCGCCAGCAGCTGTGGTTGGAGGCTGACTGGCAAACCTCAGTGCTCCACAACACAAGATTTCAGGATGCACCCATTCCACTCATCCCCTTTCTGCGGCTGAACCAACCCCATTGGGTACTGCAAACCTAAAAACTGGTTGAATGGGTCAGAGAGTGGGGAGGAGGGGGGCCTGTGTTGTGGAGGGTGTGGTTAATTTGCAGAGTGCAGGTTTGGTTTGGCTGCACTGTAACCGGAGCTTTAACTTGCACGGCTCGAAGTTCCTCGTTTCTCTAAAGTCGCTCAGTGAAAAGTCAAGTCTTACTTTCTCCTTCTGTTTCTCTCAGGCCCCAGTTATGGAAACACTCCTCTACTGAACACTGGCCCATTTTCCCCTTTTTAACTCAATGTCCTCTGCAGCTAATTGCCATGCATGAACTCTAGTACTGAGTTTGTGTGTTTAACTTTATGGTTGTGTGTGAGAGTGCACGTTAGTGTTTTGGTTTTGTGTGAGCGCTCCTTGTGGTGGAGTATGAGTCATTGTGGGCTGTGCCTCAAGTCCCCATTAAACCACTAATAGGAATAGCAGCCAGCTGATTTGGTGTACTAGCGGTCAATGGGTCGTGGTACATTTCCTGTTTCTGGCTTGAATCACAGCCGTTTTGCAGGCACCAGTAATTATGGGATGTGAACAATGGGTATCCAGTTACTGTGGAAATAAACTATATTGTATTCAGTTAGGCAGAGTAGATAACTAACAATGGCTTCTGACAATGTTCAATCCACTGCCATTTATTTCAATACATTTCTTTGTATTATTGTTGCCATCAGGGCACACTTCATACCTTGTGATTAGAATTTTTCAAACAAGGGTATTTGGAGAGTGATTAAAAGGTGCCTCTCAATATCTATTTGATCACAAATCTGACAACACGGACTTTGTGGCTAAGAAAGGCCACGGTTTTGCTGATCATGTCCTTTAAAAGGTGTGGCCCCAGAATTTAGACAAGCTGCTGTTTATACTGCATAGACGCTGTAGGGTGGGGGCTCAAATGTGCCAGACTGTTTAAAGGCTTCATGATTGAACACCAACTGACAAGATAATGGGTAATGACAATCTGGGGGGACATAGGGTCTTTTTTCTTTCTTTTTTTTACATTAAAACACCACATTTGATCATTCATTATCTACCAAAACACAATGGCCAATGTTAGCACTCAGATGGTCTCTAGCTAACATTACCGTTTGATAGTGTTACATGATATGGTGCGAAAAGGGTAGATTAATTCTGAATAATCAACACACTTCTTGGGCATGCATGTAATCTGTAACAGATTACATGCATGCATTAGATTAAGTGGATATGAGTTTTTCACAATTGCCCATAACCTCCTTTCGTGACATTTTGAGAAAAGAAAAGTAAGAACAGGAACCTGTTGTGAAAAGCTGGTGGTGTGCTGGTTATTAATGTCCCCCAGGAGGCTGCTGCAGCACTGGTTATTAAATTCTCCAAAAAGAGCTGGAACCCCAATTTGAAAGAGCACTGTGAGACGTGTACTCAACCGGAACACAGACCTTCAGAGTAAGAAAAACAAAGTGTAATATATGCATGTCAAGGGGCCTACATTAAAGGCCCAGCAAAAACTGTTTGATATTCAAAATGTGGATTGTGCAAGGCACCATCACAAAGAGAAATATACATGTAAATGTGCTGCACAAGACAGTGGCAGAACCAGCTACATTCATAAAAGATATTCCTATACAATTTCTTTTTCAATTTTTCGCACAGCGCAAATACAGACAAAGTCAGCGGGAAGTCGCAAGTAGACGCAAATTCATGCCGGGCAACGCAAATGGTGCGAATCACGCGACACAAATTAAGTGAGATTCAATCGACTTTTTTAAAACAAAAAAGCAGCAAAGAAGGCAGAGTTAACTGTGAAAAGAGGATTGTTTAAGAACAAAGCTGCAGAAAGAAAAAAAGGAGATGCACTAAGTGGCGAAGAAAATAAAATGATTGTCCTTAAAGGTAGAAAAGTGATGCGTGAGAAAAACGTTTTGAATGAGAAGCAAATAAGATACAGTGAAAAGAAAAGACAGAAAAAGCATTTAAGTCGAGAGAGGAGGAGGTCTGGGTCAGTTTCCTTATTCAGCTGAATTTATACGCATATAGGCAACTATAATGAGGCAACTTGAACAAACATAGGAGGGAGGAAGGGGAAGAAAAAATGAATGGAAATGCTTGAAAGTAAATTGTTTTGACCCACAGAAGCTTTTAAAATTCCGTGACACTGTTTTAAACTGTGTTTATTTGTATGACAGTTTGTCTGGTTATGTAAGCAGTTTGGGATCTTGCAGGATTCACTTTAATATAATTTCTTCAACAATAAAAGTGTTGTTTTTGAGAGTTTTATTGTTTAGAAACCAATATGGGGTTTTGTATTTAAGAACATAAATCATATGACCACTAAAAAATGTATTAGGGGCACAGATAGTGCAGTGGTTACAGCGCGCGCCCCGTGCACCATAGCGGTCGGCGCGGGTTCGATTACGCCCGTAGCCATTTGCCGCATGTCTACCCCCCCCCATTCTCTCTCCCACATTTCCTTTCAACTCCTCAGCGTCTCTATCAATAAAGGCAAAATGCCAGAAAAATGACTTTTAAAAAATGTATTACAAAAAATGCCCCAAAAAAGAGACTTTTTTTCTGCATTATGTTTGTCAAAGTAACCCTTCATTTTCAAAGAGCTATTTAAATTGACTTCTTCACTGCTATCATGTAGCTAAAAACACTGAAGTGTTACGTGGGTTTCTGGTATTCTTGTGTCACTAGGGTCACATTACAAACATGACCTATTAATGTGCAACACCCTGCAGCCACAGTTAATGAAACCCATCTTGTAATCACTACATTTATGAGGTTTCAATACCAAATACTCCTTGAACAGGCTTATCCAAGTATAAATAATAGTGCTATGCATGTGTGTGTGCATGCATACTTACTCTAGATCTTTCATGATATACATTTGATCTTTAAACTTTAGTTTGGCAAGTTTTTAGGCAGACTGGGGCCGATAAAATGTCCCATCTAAGGTTTTTTTGATCATTCTTGCTGGGAGTGAGGAAGACATTTTGGCATCACTGCTAATCATGGTCTCTGTTTGTGTTGTTTTTGCGCAGCTGGCCAAAAAGATTCGGGAAAAGTTCAACCGCTACCTGGATGTGGTCAACAGAAACAAGCAGGTGGTGGAGGCGTCATACACTGCTCACCTCACCTCTCCGCTCACTGCGATACAGGACTGCTGTTCCATACCTGCATCTATGATGGAGTGAGTAAACATTCTCTCTCTCTCTCTCTCTCTCTCTCTCTCTCTCATGGGCGCACGCACACAAAGGCACACTTTTCTCATTCTGTCTCACATAACACTCGTGCAAAAATCTCTGCAGGAGGTCCACCTCCTACTGTGGACACCTGCACTCAGCTCTCTGTACATTGCATTACTTTCAACCCGCACACACGCAAATCCCCATCTCCTCTTTGTTTAAACGTGTTTTGATCACCATTGTATTACATCATTTACAGCCCTGAGCAGTACTGGCGCACTCTGATATTTGGCAGCGTTTTTAGAACTCTATCCGTATTTCACAACTTACTCAAGCAGTCAGTTGTTGTGCCAGTGCACCAGCGCCAACTTTGCTGCAGTGTACTTTGACATTACAAAGTTTTATGGTTCCTGCAGGCCAGGAAGTCTTTGTGATGTTGGGGTTTTTTGTATGAAGTCATTTTTAATTAAAAGAGTTTTGGTTTCATAATGAAATTTCAAGACTTCTAAACCCTTTGCACACAAAATGCAAATGTTATGTATCATTTTACTTTAAAACATAACTTGTGGACCAAAATAAGGACTGGGCTTTTGGGAAATGGTTGTCCACATGGCAAGTCTTAAAGAGGTTAATATTGCCTCATCTTATAGGCGTAGCTATTCAGCCAGTCACTAACTGCAGCAGGCGAAAGCACAGTTCAAAGCCAAGCTCAGAGAGAGAGAGAGCTGCTTTCAGTTCTAATCTATACAGCAGCAGCTGTCTCAACCCCCACCCCCCCCTCTTCCATTTCTGTCTATCTCCCTCCCCTTTATCAGCGCATGTAACCAGTTATTTCTCTCTGAAGTTTTTGAGCTGCAGAATTCACAGGCCGCAAGGTCATCTGTCTTTTCTCCAAGCGGGCAGAGAGGAGGCTGCCCGGATCACGGTAACTGGCCACCTGTAGCAGAATCACGTACATGACATACTGTGCATACATTCAACAGTTGTTCACGGGTAAACATGTTGTATTTATGTTCTGACATGTGCACTCTAAGCTCAAGTCTAAAACCATGGATTTGCAGCCTTGAGAGACAGTTCAAGGCAGATACTGCTCAGAAAAAGGTTACGTAAGACTTGGGTTGGAAAGATGGAATGATGCAGGGGGAGTCGAATGGGTGATGGTGGGGGGATGGACATACCAAACTGAAGCTAAGTCTGACTGATCCATGAACTTCAAAGGATCTTCCTCGGGGGAGTACGCAGCACTCTTGCTTTCATTTTTTGTGTTCATGTAGGAATTGTGCATCAGGAAAGCTTGCTGAACAAAGCACCTCTTAGGCCAGGTTTGGGTTTTGATATATTCTTGCTGTACATCTAAAATTGTTTAAATTGAGTTTTTGAATTCAAACAACATCATTGGTGTGCTAAAAATGATGAGTAAATCTAGATCGATTAATTTCAGGGGCTGGTATATGGGTCAGTATCAGCCTATTGCAGATTTATCTGTGTGTGTTCCTGGTTGAGCAGGATCTAAGCTGGAAGCACAGGATTTCAGCTCCCTGTGGCCCACTTCACAGTGTCCTTCATTAGTCTCAGGCATCAGCTGCTTCTGGGGGTTGCAGTCAGGTCAGCCAGTTTGGAGGGGGATCAAGTGTTTCACAGTGTGTCCATGTCTGTTAGCCGTCAAGCTAGCAGCTATCATTTCCCAGGGAGGCCACAGAGGGCAGTGCTTAGTGCTCTATGGTATGCTTTATCCACTGCTCGGTCTCAACGACGGGCTGCACCTTAAAATAGCAAATGACTATGACGAAATAGTGTTGGTGTGTGTGAATGTGTGTTTGTATGTTTATATTTCAACACGCAATGTCCAGGTGCTCATTTCAACAGTTCCCCTGCTCTGCAGTTGTAAAAGTGAGAAGCGTGGTCGGGAGCAGCCCAGATGGCATTTAACGGTCTTGTTTCACTAGAGGGACTTCTCGGTCGTGCCGAGTCAAACCATGCTGTACTGATTTGCATTTCCATTCCCAGTTTAAGTGCTGAGCCTCCACGCCAGTTGTGGTGACATTGTGCCGACTGCAGCTAGCCCATGACGACCCCCTTATCCCCCTCCAACAAGCATGTGCTGGAAGACTCAACTCATATCTGTGCACAAGATCATACAGAGAGCCATTTATAAAGATGTCTTTGGGTTCATCTGTTGGTGCTTTAGTAGCTTCCAAGTGAATAATTGTATTTTTTTTTACACAAAAAGGTTCAAATCAAATTAACAACCTTACTCGGCCCCCCTAATTTGAAGACATTTTCTATTAACTACTTTTTAAATAAAAACGACGCAACCCCATTAAGTCATCCGCCCTTGGTGCTGTTACAACCTCCACTGCTGGCTCAGAGGCAGAGCAGCAATGACCCTCCCATTATACCTTTGTAACTTTCATACAAGATGGTGAGACGCAATAAACGGGAAACAATGCCATCTCGAAAAAGGCTGATTAAAAGGTGCTGTTTTGCTTCTGCTTGAAAATCTGTTTCATCATATTTGCTGTCAGCTGTAGGTGTTGTGTTAAGTAGCAGCTGGTGAAAACCCTACATTTCCTGATTCTGCTGGTTCCTAATAAAAGCCTTTAAATCACAATGTTCTTTTGATAAGTAAACAAACAACTGTCTCGACCAAAAAGAAGTAGTGAAGTGTAGAGCAAAGGTAGAGGCAGACAGTTGAAGGTAAGTTGTCCCTAAGGACTACTGGGCCATTCTAGCTGCCTGCAGGCATGTCTACATCACAGTGTCTGGCCAGCAGTGCCTCAGTGCAAAATTTGGCCATTTTCCTGTATCTCACAACGTAAAATAATCCCTCAATATTCTCAAAGAAGACATCTTCATCTTGATTTTCAAAGTATTGAGAAAATTTTAAAGAAATTGAGTCAGTGGTGGTGCCAAATTAAAAATGAGGGCACTGAATTCATTATTTTTCATCCAAAAGGAAACATAAATATTCTTTGCATATTTATTGGAAATCCCATTAGCTTTTTTTTATTTTATTTTTTTAAGCTAGAACTACCCTCATTGTGTCACTCAACTCAACTCAGTGCCATTACTACATGATTTCTGTGTCTAAACCAATTTCAAGGAATATATTTTGTGACTTTACTCCTGTTTTTGACAGAAACTCAGCCATCTTCAGCAGTAGGCAATAAGATATGCAACTTTTATGTTTTGGAAGGATTTTCTTTTAATGGGAAGATCACAAAAAAAGTAGCTGGAATTTCATCCTTGTTTCATTTCTTACATATTGAGTTTTGGTTGTATAAAGATTGTTTAATGTATATCAATATTGATATATTATTATGTCCAGTAAGCTTTTTGCAACTGCAATATATATGTGACAATACAGAATTGTCACAACCTGGCTGGTTGACCATCAGTTTATATAGCTGTGAAACAGGACCAGGTGAGCTGAATCACCCTAACGACCCGGGAGAGAGAGGCCTGCTCACGGGGTCGTCACAGAATGTAGTAATATCATATGTGGGATGATATTGCGCAAATTCCAGTAGCTTCACTCGTAAATTAAACCTAAAGATTACAGACACCATAATGCAGAGCTCCTTTTTCCGAAGAGGAATTCTCACCATGTGAGCTGTTGGCAGATTTACTGTCCAGATCAAGAGTATATGTGGCACCAGTGAGTAGCTACACTGAGCGAAGTGATTCAGATCCAGCTGATGTTCTTATTGCTTATTCAGCACTATGATGATACGTCTCTTTGCATAGTAGAGATGGAGATGGCAAAATACCTGGCAGGTCAGGAGGGGGTTTGTTTAAGTGAGCTTAACAGGTGGAAATGTTTGGCAACTATCAGAACATTTCTTCCTCTCCTCACATGCTTCTGTTAATGTCAACCTCTCCCTCTTTCCTTCCTTGTCCTTCCCTGCTTCTATTATTTCTTTATTCCTCCCTCCAACGTCTGTTTTGCCTTCTTGATATGCTTCCCTCCTTATCACCTCCTTTTGAATCCTTCCCCCTTTTTAAAAATTTCATTTCTCACCTCCTACGTTGATATTCAAGGACAGATTTAGGCACTGTGTTGGTATTTGGGTCTTCACTATCATCCCACTTGATCCTAATAGAATAAACAGTAATAGACAATACAGGCGTGTTGGGGGCTTAATGAAAAGAGGGTGTAAAATGGATGTCAAATATGACATACTGTCAATGGCAAGATGTCAGCTAGTCTTATAAAATTACTTTGCAATGTTTGAATAAGTTGTTTCAACCGCATAGTAACAGGTGGTTTTTCCATTACATTATCTCAGCTACTATTTCTACTATTTATGATTGTTCTTAAATTATTCTTGAAGGCAGGACTGGTGCACATTTATTCCACCCCGGCGTTCTGTATAAACACTGTTAAGGCGTAATGGGGTCTGTTTTGTTCCATCTTTTTTGCCATTAGTTAGTCCGTTATTTACAAAGCGCTGCTCGATGGATATGTTACGGCCCGCTATTTAAAATAGCACGGTGCAGCTTTGGTGCAGTCATTCCACCATTGTCTTGTTCAGTGTAAACAAAAGGCGTTGAAGAGAAGGGTCTTCGTTGCAGTGCTGTTGCGTGATCTCTGTGTCAAAAAGGCTACTGTTTAGCTGTACAAACTGATGCAATTCAATACAGTGGCTTTGCAATAAACACGTAGTGCCAGCAGTTTTTCAGATTGCATTACGTGTTTCTTATATTTTGTCCAACCCCTATTTAGACATATGAGGTAGGCCAGAAAATTAGAAACACCTACTTTGAACCAGGATCAAAATCCACCAGAGCCTTTTTTCTCATGTATACTTTATAAGAGCTGCTGTGCACCAAACAGGATCCATTCTGATCCACTCTGCATGTTGATATCACAATCAAACCTGTTTGAATAGAGCTTTCTTTTAGCACACTCCATTCTGCAGCTAGCATGTTGCCTGCTGTATCGCTGCTATTCACTGAGGGATTGCGAACACATTACAAAGGGGGTTACTCCTGACATTGGTGCTTGCAGAACAGCAAGCCTCTTCAAGGTAATTGTACTCACTGGGCTTTTTGAATGACCTATGATTGTCTCCTCTGTGGATGTACGAGGCTCCTGCTGCAGGGTACAGCTTGAAATACTGGATTTTTTAAACATGAACATACTGCCTTAATTAAGATGCCTGTTTCATTCTGTACTATTAAACACTGGGTGTCCTGGACTTGCTTTGTTTATATTTCTTTCTAGTGAGAAATAAGGTTTAAGTCAGAATTAAAAGAATCATCAATAAATTGTAGTTGAAATCCTTCTCAAGGACACCCACAGAGGCCAATTACTGGTGCAGTTAAATTTGTCTTCAGGATCATTTCTAATTTCTGCATGAAGAACAATCCCTTTTGGGAGTTATGTTAATCAAGCATGCGTTCCTATAATGCATCATTAATATGCATATTCAATAGAAGACTAAATCAGCATTTATTTAGTTTTGAACATTCACGGATAGGAGTTTGAATTTACACAATTATTCTTTATATTCTGTAAATCAAATCAAGCTTGTATTGTTGTTGTTGTTTTTTAATGTGTCTGCTGAGTCCAGCCTTTAGCAAAACATATTTTTTTTGCCCTCATTAAGATGTCTGATCAGCCTCGGTCTCTCTCCCCGCTATCTCGTTCTCATGTTTTGTTTTGTTTTTTGATGTGAAATTCAAAGTGGCTGAAAATGTATTTTTTTTTATCTGGCACACATTCTGCTGAGCTGCCCACCCTTTCTATGCAAATTGTGTTGAATAAGAATGGTAATGATTTGGCCTTATGGGACGCTCTGAGTGGGGTTCAAACGCAGCCTGTACATCAGAGCACCTGTCAATCAAACCGGCCCAGTGCCAGGTCTGCAAGCACATAGAGCCAAGGAGTGTTAAGTGTGTGTGTTTGCACGTGCAGATATGTGTATGTATGTGGTGAAGGCAGAGGGGTGTGTGTGTGTTTGCGTGTGTGCATGTGTGTCTTGTGGGGTGTCTAGTTGATGGAATCGAAGAATCAAAGTACCCAGACTTGGTGCAGTGCAGGTTGTGCTGCTCCTCTGCATACCTACCCTTTTGTCAGCTCTTAACCTCCACGGCCCAAGCGCCTCCATACTGGGGAGAGGCAACCCATCTAACGACAATACCATATAAGGGCATGCTAACCATTTAGCAACTTATACATTTAGCATACCTACTGAATGGGAAGAAATCCGGCGAAAAGCCCATGAAAACAATTTTTCCAAAACGAGACACAATTCCAGCATGCAGCAACTAATTGCGCTCATAGCACACTAACGGTGTATAAGCCGGCACTGGTGATGTATGTAACTTCACCCAAAGAATACAAACTTAATGTCATATGAAAGTGGAGACTCTACAGATTCCAACGATAAAAGTCTTATCACTCTACAACCAAAACTTGCTGAACCAGTGGGCAAAGAATAGCAAAAATAAATGTCACTTCTACAGCCACAAACAGAATTTATGTCTTAATTTTGATTCTTTTTTTATCCTCATTTGTGTCCAAGTGTATAACGCTGGCTCTAATGGATAGTCCAATGTCTCTGTGTCACTTTGAAGTGAGTCCTGACACACTACAGCTATTTTCAGTGCTTGAATAACATTCCTAATGCAGATTAGGGAGGACTCTGTCCTTATGATTGGCCAATGGTGGTGTTGACATGGATTTGGGTATAAGCATACACATATATTTCAGATCCACAAGTACTAATATCTACCATAGCCATAACCACTGGCTCTGTGATTATTCTACAAATTTTCAGTTAGTGTAATGTTCAGTTGGAAATGTCAAACATGCAATGAGGGGGTAAATATAAAAATGACAAAGAGACTTTGAATACAAATTGAGACTCTGTTTCAGAAGGTTTGAATCACCAAAATAAAGGGACATCCCTCTCTAGAATTACAGTCAGATGGATTTGTGAAACAGGGTCTTTTGCTTTGTTGGGAGAAAAGTAGAATTCATGCAGTTTTCCATGGAAAAAAATGATTCACTTGCCAAAACCCCTTCTATTAAATATGAGGTCTGGGCAGCAGATGATATAGCCAACCAATGCATTTCAGCTCAATGAAACAAGCAGGGGCTATTAGTTTCAACATATGTTTCACGTAATTTGATTAACTTAATGGTTTCACGTGGATTTCTCCACCATTTGTGTAAATCATTTAGGTTTCAGTCAATAGCTTTTTCATTTCAAACATGAGGTCAGGGGTATTTGCAAACCTGCGAGTTTGGTTTTATTGGAAATAAAGCTGAGGAGTAGTAAATCTGTTAGTGCTGAGAGCAAAGTTGGTGCGTTTCTACCCACAAATGAGCTGAGTTCTCACTTATAAAACAATGAGGAGGATACACACTACAAGAATTACGTGTGGACAAAAGCCAAAAATGGTGCACGCAAAACGACCAGATTTGTATAAATCACAATTTACCTGGAAATATGCACATGTGAATCACATCCTGCCCTCCAGACACCCACATTCAACCATAAAAATGGTCAATGCAAAGCACCTCATGGAAGTAGATGCTTAGAAGTGAGCGTGCTGATCAATGGTTGTTTACGTTGTATCATGGCAACAACTGAGATGCAAGATGAAGGAAAGGAATTTTTCCGACACAAAACCTGCAACCCTGTTTCCTAGGAATTATTCATTCACAACAAATTTGCAATGGCAAAAACATTTATAAAGGAAACATCATCTCTGGCTGCATTGTGTGCAGAGATGAGGTTTATGTCACTGAATGAAAACACAAGGAAGTGTTTGCAGAGGACCCAGACAGTAGAAACCACGGGTTTGAGTTCTAATTCCATTAGTTTTGATCCAGTGTCATGCAACCCTAATCATAATACCTTCCATCACCACCTCATCACCTGCATCATCAAGTTCCCATTTTGTGCATATGCAAAGGTTATAAATTAAACCTGTGGACATGCTCTATAAATTTCTCAAATGTTGCTCGTTTGTGATTTTTTTTTTTAGGTTTGATGGAAACTTCAATACCAATGTCTCCAAGACCATCTGCTGTGACAGACTCTCCCCCACAGTCAACAGCCGAGCTTTCAACCCTGGACGAGACCTCAACTCAGGTTGGTTACACTCACACAAACACACACTCAATGAAGCTACAAACAATACGTGTATCCAGACTAGTTAAATACATCCCCATACAAGGCTTACACCAGCTAAGATTATAATTATTAGCTGTACGTGTCTAAAAAAAATGTTTGAGTCTTTCCTGTGCTTCCTCAGTCTCACTTTCTTGCATTTCTCTTCATGTTTCTCATCTGTTTTTTTACTCCCATTGATGTTTAAATGATTTTTATAGCCTAAGATCAAATGCACTCTGTTGACTTGAATGTCTGCAGTTTGATTCAGGTGGTATTTATGTTTTTTATCGTCTTGATTTTGAGGGCTCTGTCAGTTCTGTCCTCATTTTACCTCAAATTAACATGTCGTCACTTGTCAAAGAATGAATGGGGGGGGGATGAAATGACTACATTCCAGGCAAACGGCAACTTTCCCCCTGCTGGTTTTTCTGTTCCGCTGCCTTTGCTTGCTTAGCTATGTGTTACTAATGTGTTTTCTTATCCGTCCAGTTTCAATCAAACATTGTAAAATGATCAGTTCCATCAGGAATTTGTCAGTGGAAGAATGAAAGAAAATTCTGCCAATCCTTGTAAGATTTCCAAGTATGATTGTTTATATTTTCAAATACTCTCAGACAATGGTCATATTGGAAAAACGCCAGTGACTTTATCATTTACCAAACAGTACATTCATAACTGCTTTTATCAAAGTCAAATAAAAATCCATCTTCAAACATAGCTGACTGCCTCAATTACCACAGTATAAGGTAATATATCACAGTTATGGCTAATTTTAGCTGAGGGTTTTGAAAAATATTGCTATATTACATCAGAGCTGTAACTGTCCGACAATCCAACATTTATGTTCCCCTTTTGATAACAACGTTTGGCCATGTTTTAGAAAGTGAGAAAGTAAGACAGATATGAACCATGGCTGCCTTTCAAGAGAGATTAACTAAAAGTCTACACCCTTATCTCAATGTGTGCAATTCATTGTCTCGCCTCCCTCTCTTTGATTGCATGGTTTCTGTCCCACCTTTGTGTGGGGCCATTGAAAAAGATAAGTACTTTTGCCTTTGACATGTTCAGATTCATTGTAATGAACTATTTATCATAAGTACAGTAAACCCTTTCCTCCTTCGTTTTCGCTCCATTGCGCCCTGTCTATTGCAATTGCACCCCTCGTCCTTACATTATTTTATTTATTTTTTTACAGGAAAACTCAAACATTTTGTGTTCCTCTGACATCCTATTGCTGGTCCAGACATCCCAGCCTGCTCCTCTCTCTGTAAACCATTCATAATGACTACCATTCATAACACATCACCATTGACTAGGTTTTATTTTCCTTACAAGCCAGTCACAGTGAGTTCAAGTTACCCCTCTGCCTCCTCTCTCCTCTCCCTGTCCCTCACACTCAGCCCTCCTTGACCCCCACGTTCCCACCGTATTCATTCTCTCTCATTTGTCTCAGGCCAGTCTAAACAAGCTGCTACTGAGGAGAAAGAGGGAGGGAGAAGGAGAGAGAGGGAGGGATAATTGAAAGGGTGAGAATGATGAATGAAGGGGAAGAAGGGAGGGGTGAGAGCTGATTGAAATTGAGTAATTGTATCAAGACTTTATTGTACTTCTACCGTCGTCTCTGCTCTCATCTTCCATGTTGCTTGTTTGGGGGAGTAAGGGGAAGATAGGAAGGAGAGATGGTAGATGTGAAATGGTAGATGATGGTAGATGAGAGATTACCTGGGTGGAGTGCCTTGGCAGACTAGTTTGATCCAACATCTCTCTGCCATTCATATTCTCCCTTTTGTAGCCTTTGTTTCTGTGCAGTTGCATCCATTTCGCCCATGTAAAGAAGTTATGTCACCTCTAATTCACTAGTGGTCCTTCCACCCTCACATATTTAGAAGGGCTCCCAAAAGGTGCATTTTTCAGGAACTTAACCATATGTTCATGCAACAATATTTCCTAGCTTTCCTTACAGCTCAGCCTTGACAAACAGCAAGACAAACCGCATCTTTTTTTGGCCAATAAGTTGACTTGTCAGACTACCAGGCCTTTCATTCATATGCTTAGGAATAACAGGGTTGATTGGGTCATTGCTCAGACTTTCAGTCTTCCATCTGTGGTCCAGACTCAATTATCTCAACTACCATTTGATTTATTGCTGTGAATTTTTGTACAGGCCTTTAATGATCCTCAGAGAGTAAATCGTAAGGATTATAGTGATCCCCTTACTTTCTAGTAGGTCTCGTGAAATATCTCCACAGCTGGGTGTACAGAAATCCTCCGTTCCTTGGAGATACTGCTTCTGATTGCTGCTTTTGAGTGAAATATCCAGAGAAGTCTTGGATAGACTGCGCTGACATTCTGACACCAAAGTAGGCCAGAACGAAGATGCACTTAGGGGCCACTTTTAGTAAAGTCATTCAGCAGATTACTTTGCAATATCTAGATCATTTTCTCCTAGTGTGTGATACTTAAAGCTGTATATATGCAATACGTTTATCTAAGGATGTACATGCAGCCATCTAAAGGGGTCACGGCAAAAATAGTCAGTAATCTGTGTGTTGGAGAAACATCTAAACATCTATGGTGAAGTGGAGGGTTGTAGTCTGACAGCTGTATATAGAACCCTTTTTCCACTGTCAATGCAGCTGAGTGTTTCCTGTTTATATGTGCCTCAGAGATGGATGGAGTGACGGGGCAGGGATGATGTATGATGGGTGACCTTGGCGTGTAAGAACCTGTCGTGTCTCATTAAAGTTATTTGCCAAGAACACGTAGTGATGCTTTTTAATAATGTTATATAATTTAACTTCCTTTTGATTTTCTTCCTAGTTTAATATTTTACACATGATTTTCCATCCCTCCCATAGAAAAAATGTCTTTGGCTCATAATATTGCTGTAGGGCAGGAAGAGGTCAAAACAGGTTCTCTTTAGCAGGTGATTGATTCGATGTGATCACAAGCCAAGAACCACATTTTGGGAGCATTGAGCCCCAGCTGCATGCAGGAATGACAGTTAGCATGTCTGGCAAAGAGCAAAGACTTAATTAACAAGATATTTGAAATCCTAGCCCTGACTTTGGAAACCTCCATCTGACCCATACAGCTGCTATTGACTTGTAGAAACCACAATGAATAATTATTAGTAGTAAGAAAGTAAGCGTTTAAATTTTGGGCTAAATAAAAAAAAAAATTTTTTTAAACCATCATGGATCCAACCCTTTTTTCCAGATCTATTCTAAAATTGAGTGGTTCCCTCTTTGGCACAAGCCCTACTCTTCCAGTTGGTTTCATAAAAATCTGTCAAGCAGTATATGCATAATTGATAAAAATGTTGAAAACATTTTAAAGAAACCCCCCCCCCCCCCCCCCCCCCCAGTCACATGGTAATCCGTCAAGTAGTTTATGCAGTTTGTCCAAAAAAAAAAGTCTTGTCCTACAATGTTAAAAAGTAGAAAAATTCTTAATTCCACCCTTCCCACCAAATTTCATGAAAAATTTCATGAAAATCCATCGAACACTTTTTGTGTAATCTGGCTAATAGTCAGACAAACAGACAAACAGACAAACGGGCATTAGTGGACACATAACCTTCTTGGCAGGGGTAAAAATGTAAATTCAGTTTTCTTTTATTATCCCAATAGCTAGAGCTTCTAAACTGTTTCAACATGCTAATTCATTTGTGTCCAAACAAGATTTGTGCTCCATTGCCAACCTATCTTTGTAAGATATTTCATATATTGCTTGGTGACTTGATGGATTTTCCATTGTTGGTCTGCATATCTATATTTTCAAGAAGAAGAAACAACAGCTGCTTTATTGTTTCATGTTATGTTAATTAAGCTTACTTAAAACGTTACACTCTGTTTCTTCCCTCTCTGTCTCTGTTTTCGCCTGGTAAAGGACCCAAAGTTTCTATTTGTGTCTCTCTAACTCCGTCCCCCCCTCCCCCCCCCCCCATCTCTTTGTGAAAGGCCGTTTTGTGTTGCAATGAGCGGAAAGGAAGTTGCTGGCTTTGTGAAGGGATCTCTGTGAAGATACTGTTGACTCTGTGACCCAGTAAAAAAAAAAAAAAAAAAAATCTGTCTGTTAGTGTTGAGCAAATAGGCCGTCTTAGGTTCAGTGTCTCTACAGAGGTTTATAGTGGAAGCTGTTATTTCAGCTTGCCTCGCAGTCACAGTTATGACACAGATTGATATCCCCTATCCACATGGAAGAAATTTACTGTAAACCTCACATTAGTTTAGCAGTTCATTTTCACTTCTTTTCCTTTGTGGTGTTAATTTATTGTATTATATTATATTTATATTTATTTATATGTTCTGTGTATATATGTTCATTCAGAAAGGGATGCATTTAATTCATTGTTGTGTCTGAATAGGAGTAGATTTGCTGAACCAGCACCTGTGATCTTATTCTGTAATGTTGATTTTGAAAAGTTACGCCACCAACTACCGGCTTGGCATACATACTGCAGCGTTTTCAGTCGTGTGTGCGGATCCATGTGTACGGGGATCGTTTACCAAACCATGCCGTGTGAACGCAGAAGGTTTTAGAAACGCAAATAAAAAAACATCTGTTTTCAGCTGAAACCTTGTCGTGTAAACGGGGCCTAAGCTAGCAAACATTACAGTTCAGCCAAGGAGGACACTGTTACTGTCACGAGAACGGGCCTCTCATCCATGAGAAGGTGGTCGTTTTCCTTTGCCCAGAGGGCTGGTTGCAGTTTGGTAAAAAAGAAAGTACTTCCTATGGTCTTATTAAGCAAAGAAATATAAACAACCTCTTTATTCAATAGAGTTCTCTCCCCCCTTTCAATCTGATTAATATTAGAGTCTGTTTTCAAACCTGAACTTGTAGCAATGTTCGGAGTCACCCTTTCACACATGTAGGACAACAGGGAATAGTCTCTGTCAGAGACGTACTGGACATATGCTGTTTGGTTTAGGTGTACATGTGTGAAACAGGCAATGGAGAGGTTATGAGTCTGACGTCTTTCAACACAAACATTTGTTCAAACTGTCTATCGTCATTTCAATTCAATCACAGTCTAGTAGAAACTATAGTTCAGCATGATGCTAAAAAAAATTAATTGTGTGTTTTTTCTCACCGACTTTGTCATGGGAGTGGTTTCTGTCACCCCCTCTTCCTTCACACAGGAATCAGAGATAACCCCTTGAACGTGAAAGGTCTCCCTCCAGGAAGCGGTCGTGGTTCTCAGTAACATTAAATGTCAAAACTAAACAAAGAGAAACTCTAAAAAAGTACTGATGACCTTATTTACTCTTACGTTTTACCCTCTTTTCTTGTTTCTCACATCTTTGATCCTCCATGTTTCTCTTTCCCCTTTTCTCCTTTATGCATCCCTCTTTTTAACATGTTTGCCGTTCCCTTTCTGTCTTTCCACTCTACAGTGTTAGCTGACAACTTGAAGTCCAACCCAGGGATAAAATGGCAGTACTTCAGCTCAGAGGAGGGCATCTTCACAGTCTTCCCTGCCCACAAGTTCCAGTGCAAAGGAAGTTACGAGCACCGCAGCAGGTATGGCCCAACGTCGTCTTTTGTCTAATATTTGTTTTTCTTTTATTGTTAAGCTCAAAGTTGCTGCTAAACACTAATAATGTGTAATAATGGCAGCAGATATCAGTCACTTCACAAATTGTCCTCACCCTCTCTCCTACTCCTCTTCCTCACCCCTCCTCTGGCATGCAGTCCTCACACTCTCTGACCACAAATGCCCTTGCCAGGAATGTGGCGCTGTACCCCCTCTACCATTAAAGCCTGTTGGAATTTCACACCTCCAGTGTTGTTGGGTTTTTTTGTGGCCACGCCAAAAGATGTCTCTCTCGTCTTTTTTCTTTCTCACATTTTCTCCCTTGTTTTCGATTTTTTTTTCTCCTTGCTGTTCAAGTCAGTGATCTGGCATACAGCTATGAGAGAACTTGCATTTCTTGGCTTGGTTCAAGTGTGTTTGAGGCTTTGTGAGTAAATCACTCCCCTCCTCCTCCCACACTCGTACAGGCGATGAGCCCCTGTGCCTCCGCGCCCCTTAAGCTTATGACAAATGAACATTAACACATACACCAAACATTTTGGATATACCCTACTGCAAGGAGTAGTGAGCACATAGTTAACTTTTTATAAATTGATCATTTATTACTGAGGTTTCATACTTATGTCATGGTTTTGTTTTTAGATTTGAGTAGGGAGTTAATTAAATAAGTTTAATATATCACCAGGGAGTCTACAACGTTTGAAAAGCTGTTGGAAGTCATTTGGTTTTAGATAAAGTGCAGAAAAAAAGAATATCCACTAAAGATAAAGCGAAGGGTAGTTTAGCCCAGACTGGATGAAAAAAATGAAACTCTTGACACAAGCTAAAGAACGAGGCAAACTGAATGAAAGGCAATTGACATAATGTTTACTTGGCAGATGTTGCTGCTTTGGCTAAAGATTTCCTTTAGCACATAAAAAACTATATCATGTGTTTCCATAGTTAATGCACTTAATCAGTGTCGTCATCACTGCAACAGCATTTGTACACTATGTGTTAATATCGGGCTTAATAGTCTGTGTGTCTGACATCAACATGCATGTTTGCATGTGTTCCTGCAGGCCTGTGTATGTGTCTGCGGTGCGTCCCCAGTCTAAACACATAGTGGTGATGGTGGACCATGGAGCGTCTGTAACCGACACCCAGCTTCAGATTGCCAGGGACTCTGCACTGGTCATCCTCAACGCCATAGATGAACATGACAAGGTTAGTGAAAGGGAGTAGACCTTATCTCTCTTACCTTGCTTTATTTAGGAGAATGCATATAAAGCTGCAGACTAACAATATAAAGCATCAACTCTGGTTCAGTGCTTTGGAAAAAAATTGAGACATCCTCAATCAATCATTATCACTGTTCCCCCAGATCTCCATTCTGTCAGTGGCAGAGACGGTTCGCTCTTGCTCTCTGGACCAGTGCTATAAGAGTTTGCTCTCTCCAGCCACCAGTGAAACCAAGAGGAAGATGAGCACCTTCATCTCCAACATCAAGGCCTCTGATGGGGCCACACAACACGCAGCAGGCTTCCAAAAGGCCTTCCAGCTGCTCCGAAATACCAGCAGCCTCTGCAAACAGAGCGCCAGTAAGAAAATAATAATATGAGATTGTGCCGACACTGATCGGCATGCTACCTCAAGAGATTCATTCCAGCTCATAGATGAGCAACATAATCAACACTCTTGTCATTTTGTGTTATTAATTAATATGAATTTTGTGTTTTTTTCTGTGTCAGCCACAGACATGGTGATCATCTACCTGTCGTCTGGTATCACGTCTCGAGAGTCCTCAGAGCTCGAGAAGAGAGCGACGCTCAGTGTGGTGAGAGAGGAGAACCGACACCTCAACAACTCAGTCATGATCCTCACCTACGCTCTCATGAATGGTAGGTCACAAATATTTAAGATTCAACCTTTAAAAGAATACAAATAAAACTGATTGGTTTTAAGTGATTTCACCCTGATTTTATGTCCCAATAATTAACTAACTTTTTTGTAGTAAGTGGTCTGAAAATGGAGGTAAAAAGTAAGACGAATTGTCAATTAATGCAATTATCATTTTTTATTTTTGGCATATATTTGAGGGGGGGTTTTTTTGGTCAATTCCTCTCCAGATAAATAAATACTATATTTTCTTATTTTAAGTGCAATTACCAGAATAAGAGAGCTGTAGCATCTAACATATTATAACACTTTATTCATTGATTTACGTCCCTAGGTTATTTAGACTGTAAGCCCAGCTAAAACATTGTCTTTTAGAAATAAAGAACAAACTATTTTTTGTTCTTGTTTTGCACACCTATGGAGCCTTGGTGCCTTTTGGCTCTGCTAAGACCTGTTACTGTGTGTTCAATATTTTATCTGCTTTCTTGGCTACAATGTGCTCAGTAGAAGACTGGAGGTTAGAGAGGTGCTCAGAAACCTCAAAGGCTTTTTTTCCTCTGACTGTGTGTGTGTGTTGTTGTGGTGTGTATGCTTTCCTCTTTTATTGTCCTCGTCCATCCATCTGCCTCCTCTAAATCCAGTCTCCATCTGCAACACACACACACATACACTCACCTCTGCTGCGCATGCATTAGTCCACCATTAATACAGATCGTTTTTGCATCTGAGAATGGAAATGAGGTACATCTAAGAGAGGAGAGAGTGAGACTTCAAAGGCTGCACCGCTCACTCCGTGTGTGACTGACAGAGGACCTTGGCTGTTTAAAGAGCTCCATGATGAAAAGGATGCAGAAATCTATCATCCTCTGAGTTTATTAGCATTGCATATCCCTAAAGAAACATTTGTTTTGTTGCTCATGGTGTTGCACACAGCTGAAAGGCCCACTCTGGGTCTACGTCTTATTCCCTGCATCTCTTGCCAAGTGTGAAGTGCTGATTGTTCCTGGAGATCAGCGGTCCCTTGGCAGGAGAATTCACAGTTGTGTATGTTTGTGTGAAAAGGAAAACATCTCCTTCATAATTTCCCACAGCTCAGGAAAATGTCTTCAAATTGTTTTATAGAACAGTCAATTGGCCAAAGACATTACGCTTACAATCAAATAAAATGGAGAAAATGTTGCACGTCTTTGGCTTTTTCTCTTCGATAAATCATTTGTCAATCAGCTGATTCAGTTTTGAATTTTCTTCTAATAAACTAAACATTTCTGCATGATTCAGTTGTGATTGTGTTGATAGGACCTGATTGTTGGCCTCTTCATCAGATACTTCAAGGCAACTGTTTGCATTGCATTCATTCATTCATTCATTCATTCATTCATTTCTCAAGACTTAACCGCTCTCTGTGCTATGAAGCAACATTTCAGGGCCTTGGTTTGATTGCATCTAGTTTACACTCCTCTGCTGGTTGCTGCAAAAAGTGGGGTAGAAGAAGAATAGTGGCTGGTGTAAACATGGATCTTAACTGGGTCTAACCGCTGACCATTTTATGTATTTTAATTTCATTCTATATGATTATTTTCTTGGGGGACTGCTTATGGCGAGTATTGGTTTGTTTCATGACTGAAATAAAGATTAGGCTCTAAATAGAACTTTTACATAATATCACACATGTTAAGTCTTTTCTCCCCTTTCCCCTCTAAAGTAACTCTTACAATATGTTTTAGTTTTTATTCGTTTTGGTCGCTACCAGAAATAGGAACACAGTCCACATAGATTAAGTAGGTGTTGACAGATGGATCACTTTGCATACTGATGGTATGCTGTGGTAAAGCGTGCAGGGGAAAGATTCAACACAGTGTGTGAAAGGTTCAGCATAATTGTCACAAAACCAGTTTACAGTAGTATAAAACATACTTATATAATTATTTCTGAGCTTGAGTTAGATTTTCCAGGAATTTAGAAAGACCAATGGATTCTCCTTCTTGAACTAATGTGAAAGTAACCTGTGCCGTCAGTAAAACTGCAGTGACATGATGACATTGTCTCCCTGCAGGCGCCCAGCATGATGCTTTGGCATTAAAAAGGGATTCTGATGTAATCCAGTCAATGATTGGATACTGGCAGACAATCTGCGCTGTATCTTTCCCAATAGGTTGCGGGATGCCAAATGTTCAAGGTGACAGCTGCAGATCCATGGCTCTGCTTTCTCCTCTAAAAGACCTTATGAGGATTGGAAAGATAAGAGTGTGAACTGTGCATTAATGTCTCAGCTGCATAGTTTCCCTTAAAGTGATGAGCGATTTATTCATGTTATGATCTTTGAGCTTCGCACATGACAATTGTGTTTGGCAGATACATTGTACAAGTGATGTTTGTAGCAATCATGAGGGAGGATAACAAGTCAGGGCTTGCATGTATGAAATGTCTCTGCTGATGATGCCAAACACATTTGGGAAATGTAATCCATAGGATGTTCTTTCATTAATGATCCTCTTTGGTGTGAATGTCTTGCAGCTTAACTGCATGAAGTGAACAAGGTTAAATTTCTCATTTCAAAGCCCCCTGTTTAGTGTCAGAGGGTTTTTTTGGGCTGCTAGAAGGAATTGTTTTTTCCAGCTACGGGGAAAAGAGAACAGTGGGTTGCCTTTTATAATAGGAATCTCAGTCATGCGCTCTTCTGAGTTGTTTACTCTTTTTACCTCCTTTGAACTACTCCCTCGTCTTTTCAGCTCCACAAGTACCCTGCTCCGTCGGCCTTTAGCGAAGCCGTCAGTTATGGATTTGTTGTTAATATGCCTGCTTGGTTAAATCAAACAAATTCCGTCATCTACTCTCCCTCCCTAGCCTAAACTAATTCTATATCCCATCTCCTCTCTTTCAGAGGGAGTAACAGGCCTGAAGGAGCTGGCCTTCTTGAGGGATCTTGCAGAGCAGAATTCAGTGAAATACGGTGTTGACCGAACATCGGACCGAGACCGCTCCTCCGTGACATCCTTGTCAGGATCAGCAGGAGCTTCCATGATGCCGGTGGTGAAGGGAAGCATGATGGTACTAAACCAGCTGAGCAACTTGGAGACAACGGTGGGCCGCTTCTACATTAATCTGCCCAACCGCATGATCGACCTGGCCCGCTTCAGCCTGCCCTACGCTGACCCCATGGGAGATGGTGAGTGGGTTGGGTACAACTGGGCTTGGTGCTAATATGTTTTGCTAGAAAAGCAAAGGGCTCTAATCCAGAAGAAATAAGAATCAGTTTGATAATATTGAACAGAAAGATCATAGATTGATATTAGTTGCAATTTAAAAAATTATGAAATTTTTAGAGATTTCAGCAAATATTATCTTTATATTTTAACAACACCGCTCTTATCTAAAACAAAGCTAGAACCAGCAGACTGTTGTTGTTGTTTTTTTTACTGGGGCAGTGATTTGCTTTGTGAAAGAAGTAAACAAGATATAATGTTTTAATTAATTAGTTTAATATTGAATAAAAGTTGTCTTAATGTTGTAATTTTACTTAAACCCGAACTTAAACTAGCCTGAGGTGTTGCATGACCTTTACCTACATTGTTGGTCTACTTTCTCCAGGGTTTATCATGACTGTGAGCCGTCCATGTTATTTCGGTAACCTGCTCCTTGGTGTGGTTGGGGTGGATGTCAATCTGGCCTACATCTTGGAGGATGTCACCTACTACCAAGACTCACTGGCTTCCTACACATTCCTCATTGACAACAAAGGTCAGTCGCACAGAAACAAGGGAGATGGTGGATTTTCCCACACTGTCTACCGCAGTACAGGAAATGGTGCCTTTACCAACTGGTGGTCAGACACATGAACAGCATTTGTAGATGTACAGCCATATAAGGTTTTAAATCATGACAGTCTGTTATCAGCTGGGTAAGACAACAAACACAACAGAACAAATCAGTTGCCCATTGCCTGTTCCTTAGATTTCTGCCATCGTCTGTTGACCTACAGGTCTAATAGACTCCAGTGGTCTACAAAATATCAATCTTTATTTGTCGAGGCCAAAGAGAAACACTCCAAATGTTTGGAACGAAATGTATTTTGGTGTTATTATCTCACGTACAAGTGGAATTACACTTTATTTTTTCTCAACTTCCTCCATAGCCGTTATCCGTTACTAGGCTTAATTTACTCAATTGAACTTATTGATAGCACTGGCACTTCTTTGGCATTGCATTCACTGTTGAGCCATGCCTGAGTGCGTTGCCACAGCACAGAGCGGTAGTGCTCATGTCCGGTCTCAGTTTGTTTTGGCCTCGGCCGAGAGGGTCTTGACTAATACCACTGGTGCTGTACAGCAGGTAAGTTGTGCTCTGTAGACATGGAGAGCAGCAACACTGATGGATGGAGTTTTTCTAGGTGTCACTTAAGGTACAGACTACGCTTATTAGGGGTGTAAATATTTTTCTTTTGTGACACTGATAACGTTTCTCAAAAACACAACAAATCTTTTTAATTTTTAATTAATCGTTAACATGCAAATATTCATGGCAGGGGTTCATTTTGTGTTGTGTTTAAACCCCAGACAGCTTTTTCACTCCTCCACTCCAGCATAAAAACGTTACAGGAGAGACTGGAAGAATTAAGCACAAATATCTAGTGTAAAGACAAATATAATATATAACCTTGCTTTACAGTATATTGAATTGTAGTGATATGTATCATGATACGTATTTTAACACCAGATTCTTGCCCATACACGGTCATACTTCTGTTGAATAGAACTGGCTGCAATAATGTAACCTTGGTCTTGGTGACATCGTCCTCTATCCCGCTCCTCCTGAAAGCTGTATGTTGAAATGGAATTTGAAGCTTTTGTTGCATTTACTAGAGACACAGTCACATTTACATTTGTAGCTATTGGCTCATTTAGGTCTTAGCCTTTGTTCACACTTGCATCTCTTCTGATAGCTCACTGTATCCAACACTCCCAACACAGAGGAGAGCAGTGGAAACACTACAGATAACCCAAACCACTATGAGGCAAGAAGAAGGGATGATTAAAACCAGCTCGAGAAGACAAAGGGAAATTGCTAGATTGAACAATGTGTTGAGGAGAGGGCAAATATTTAGGAGGGTGGGAGAGCGGTGAGGTGAAGTATAGTGGAGCGAGACTAACTGACATCATCACCTGCATGATTTAAATAAGTGTTCAGCAAAAGAATTGATCACTATTAAGCCTAATTATTGTGAGTGAATTTTGCAGCTGTGTGAGTTTTGCTCCTCTGCAGTGCCATTCATTGAATCCTTTTTTCCCTCTAAAATGTTTGTTATTGTAATAAATATGCCATCAAATTATAGCTTATTACTGCACCATGCTCATTAGTGCAGCAACTATTTCAACATTGATGAATGAGTCCCATTAAAGTTATTAGCTGACATCCAAATTGTCTGCTGCCAATTAGAGTTTAGGTAAATACGATTAGGTTAATACAGCAGTGATTAGAGGCTTCCCAACCTTGAAATAGAATATGAGTTCATTGGAAATATATATATATAATAGCATATAAATATTTATAATAGCATAGCAGCAATGAGGCATTTATCTTATGACTTTTTGAGTTTATTTGTTGATCAGAATTAAGAAAGCCTGTGCATAACTGGATTATTTATAGATTTCTGTATGTCTATAGATTTTTTTTAAGTCTACAAGCGTACACATCTAAATGTATATAATAATTAAAAAAAGTTTAAGTCTATACAAATAGCAGACAGGCAGGGGGTTTGTGCTTTCCTAACTCTGGAATGTATTGTCTTTCCTTTATTAAAAAGGTTTCATACTTCACTTCTTGTTTGACGTACTTTGGAGCACATTAATCTAATCTTTCAATCTTTTATTTACATGTTTGATTCCCCAGGTTACACCCTGATGCATCCATCACTGACACGACCCTACCTGATGACAGAGCCACCTCTGCACACTGACATCATCCACTACGAGAATATTCCAGGATTCCCTGCTGTCCGACAGAACATCCTCAGGTAAGAAAGGATGAGGAAAACTCAAGTGAATAAAAAAAACAAACAACTCTTTTTAGGTTGACTTCAAAAAAACATCTAAAACCAGAATTCCTCCAGCCATGGATACACACACAGCATATTTCATGTTCATATTTTGTAATTTAATGCTGTGTATTTCTTGCAGCCTCCCTCTGGGCAGTCAGGTCATTGCTGTGCCAGTCAACTCCTCTCTGTCATGGCACACCAACCGACTCAGAGACAACAGAAAAGATGCATACAATGTCAGCTATGCCTGGAAACTGGTAGGTGATCTGTAGACGGTGTGGAGCCATCTGACCTGCATTTACTGGTGTCATTAAACTTCACAGCCAAGCACTTCACAGTCCACAAAAAATACAAATAAATGTCTAATCAAGGCTTAATGACATACTTATATGTAGCATCTTGTTTTTCTAATAATTTGTGATCAAAATGATACACAAGGATGCCATATTTTGTCGCCGGAGAATAACTGCTAAGTTGTCCAGAGTACACATGAGCAAGAGGATCATATATTTGAAGTAGAACAAGCACTTAGACAGAACATAGACAAATGATGATCTTTGGCTGTCGGGGGGAAAAATAACTATACATTCTCTGTATCTCTTCCATTTATGTCTTTAGTTTTTTTTATCTTTGCTATACGTCTGTCTAAAAGCAGTATAGAGATTTATGATCCCAGCATTTATATTTTCAACAAGCCTCCACCACCTTAAATTAGTTGTTGTAATAAAAACCGAGTGCTCTCACACATATGAACTGTCTGTCCTTTGGATCTGGTTTTCCTCCAAGCCCCTCATGTGACATGTTTTTGGAACAAAACAGCAACAGTAAGATCACACCATACTGACTTTATTTATTTATTTTTTGCTTTCTGACATTCAGACTTTTGGCAGGAGCCATAATCAGACTTAATTTAGGCATTTCACTTTTTGACTTCATTTTTTCTTTTTAAAGCTTTTTACTTTTTTTCTTTTTTCTTTTTTTTACACAAAGGTGCTAGAGTTCATAAACGTCACCTTTGCCTCTAGTTTGACAGCTGCATGCTATTCTATCTTTTTGTAGATCCAAATAATGTCCCGGGGCTCCTTTATGTGACCAGACTTAAGACAAAAATGTGTCATCAGAAGCTCACGGGTATTTCTGACATGATTTAACGATGAAATCTCAGAGTTTGCTACCAGACCAGCCCTGCATGGTTCATTTAGAATCTGTGTTGTGAAAGCAGCTGTTGAGCCGGACACATTAATCTCCTTGGGAAGAAGCCTGAGGCCCTTGGAACGCTGACTATGATGGCTGACACTAAACACGGAGAAGAGAAGTGATAGGGATGTGGAGTGTGTGTAATGCCAGTTTCTCTGGCTTCAGGAGTATTCAGGCGTGTTTGAATTACATCCAGTCCCAGTATTTTAACTCTTCACTCACACATTATAGGTTTTGATCATTTCACAGGATTTATTGACCGTAACAAAAATATAAAATAACACTTGCCATACTTTCCTCTAGGTTCAGGACACATCGTTCATCCTGTGCATCGTATATGTGCAGCCAGAGATCCCAGTGAAGCAGCTGAAGAACCTGAACACAGCTCCCAGCTCTAAGCTACTCTACCATCGCTTAGACCTGCTGGGTCAGCCCAGCTCCTGCCTGCACTTCAAACAGCTTGCCACAGTTGGTAAGACGGGAGTCATTTATAATGACCTGGAGTAATAAATGAATCTACAAACTTTATATTTATATGTAATCAGTTCTAAAATTTTAAAGTCTCTGACTGTCCATTCTTCCCTTTCTGTCTCTTTCCCAGAATCCCCCACCGTGATGTTGGCAGCTGGTAGTTTCTCCTCTCCCTACGAGCACCTCAGTCAGCCAGAAACGAAGCGCATGGTGGAGCACTACACCGCCTACCTGAGTGACAACACCAGGCTCATAGCCAACCCGGGCCTTAAGGTACACAAGCATGGAAACACAGATGCAGCTCACAGCTAAGACCAGGCTGTAGGCACACACAGGCTTACTGTCGTTTACCTGACAAACACATGGACATATAGCCAGGCCTGCAGCCAGCTTATAGCAGAGGTGCCAAAAGTAAGGGGCCAAGGAGCCAATCGGCCCCCCTGCTTTACACCCCTGTTCCACTTTATGTCGTTGATCACTGACTGTATCTCTGTTTCAATCCAATGCATTAGGTAAAATAAAGTAGGCAAATATAAAACAGGAGGAATATTTAAATTTCAGTACAATCAAAGAGAAAATTATCACACCAATCAAATGCATACAGTGGACATTGAAACCAATATAATTATTTCGATGTTTTGTGTTACCACATTGCTCTATTGGACCCTTTTATCTAGCTGTCGAACAGTTGAATGTAAATGTTAATAATGTTACATGCCAGATGTGTACAGCTCTGTTGCACCTCTGTGGCCCATCAAGCTTAGCCAGAGGAATCCTAAAGTAACAGCAGATGTTGATCATTTGGTTCCAACTCCTGTCTCGTTACCCTAATTAAAGCATTTTTGTTCTATAAAATGGAAATCCATATTATAGATGGATTTATTTGTAAATGTCCTCAGACAGAGAACCAGGTGGGCAACAAATGGCTCACTGTACAGCCTTGAAAAGACGTGCACAAATATTTATGTTTAAAAAGGTCCCACGATGTTTGAAGTTTTTAGAAATACTTTTTAATTGCAACTTAATTCTGTTTCTTCCAGTATCTGGCAAACAAACTATCAGACTGTTTACAATTGCAGCTAAAATTCAAAGATTTTCAAATGAAGCTTTGCATCTTTAAGAAGGGGACAAACCCCCATGTGGCATTGGCAGTCTGTGTGCATTCCTGTCCTGGGGGAAGTAAGGGGTTAGAGTTTGAACTCTAAGCCCCCCAGTCCCAGCTCTGATTCCCAGGCTAGTCTTAAAGGCCCCCTCCGGTGACCTCATCACCCCTTTCAAACTTTAAAAAATGGTACTGAGTTGTGATTTTAAGGGAATTTTTCAGGGCTTTAGTGCTAATTGGGTCCTATTTCTTCCTGAATACATGCTATTTCATGATTATAGTTAGACAGTTCATCTTAAAAGTATATATCATGTATTGCTATCTTTAGCAGCAATATAGCAGAATAATTTCTGGTTTCGATGTGTTTGAGTTGGTAGGAGTATTTTGTCTGTAGCTATACTGGTGGCAAACTTGCCAAAAGTTTTTGCCAACTTAGTTTCAGGCCAAGCCCAGATTAATTCTTTTATTTTACACTTTGTTCCCTCCTTTTTTCCCCCCTCCTCCTTACCTCTCCAACTTTTTTGGTTTCATTTCCACCCTCTCTGTCCCTCTTCTCCCTCACTCTATCCTTTCCTCTCTGCAGTCCTCTGTCAGGAACGAGGTTATGGCAACCAGTCACGTCACGGATGAGTGGATGACACTAATGGAAATGAGTAGCCTCAACTGCTACATTGTGCGCCGTTACATAGCAACGCCCAGTGGGGTTCTCCGGATTTATCCAGGATCACTGATGGACAAAGCCTTTGACCCGACCCGCAGACAATGGTAAGGCTTGAGGGTGTGAAGAGGGAAGACAGGAGAGAAGATCTGTGTGTGTGTGTGCAATTATATTGGGTAAGTTAGAGCATGTGTGCAAACTGCAGACGCATGTTTGAGCTTAAAATAGTCACCAGCCTATAATGAGTTGAATTATATTGTCAAACAGCCAATAGAATGTTCTCCAAAACATGTCCGTCATTGTTTGTTCAAAATTAAACTTAAAGTAATTTTTAACATAACATAGTGTTATGGAAAGTGATTAACTTTGTAGGGTTGATAAACAGCACATTGTCTGCCGGTTTGTTGTTGTGATATTGTTTAAAAGGTTACATTCACAATCCCACCTTTACAGTTTAGCCAATGGCAAGTGTTCTGCTTTACAAATGTCAACCCTCATAAACCATATAGTGTCACAACTCATACATACATAAATACATATAGAGGTCATACAAACATGTCAGGCAGAGTAGAATTTAAAAGACAAGAAATAATAATTCTAATCATCACAATTCAGTTTGAACTTTGTAAAGCCTGTCAGTGTTCAGATTTTTGTTGGGGTATTTGGCTGCAGATGAAATGTATTGTGTGACCTATATGATCAGATCAGAAAAGGTTTGACTTCTTGCATTTAAATTTTGATTAATAATCCTCTGCTTGTGTATTGTGCTGTGTAGGTACCAACATGCTGTGGCTAACCCTGGCCTCATCACCTTCACTGGCCCGTACCTGGATGTGGGCGGGGCGGGCTACGTCGTCACCATCAGCCACACCATCCATGCCTCCAGGTAAGAAGATGAAGGTGTATTTTTACTACAGTAAACCCATCTGCTATCTGTCAGCTCACTGACTTATCGTCTCTATTTGCACTACTGTCACATATTGTTTTAGCAATTGTATACATTAGCACATACATCAACATATGCATTTCAGTTTTATCATAAAACAGAGACTAAACAGATCACACCTCACCAGAAGACAAATTTCCTGATTGTGCTCTGGATCCACTTACACAGTCAAAATCTTTGTAAATGAAGGAGCGAGTATGTGTCATCATCCTGTGTTTGAGTTTCAGCTTATTGTTTAGCTGTCTGTCCCACAATTTTATCATTTTTGTTTAGTCTCACCACTCTCTTATTGTAGTTTTCTGCAGCAACAGGCAGCCATTTTCATTAAGAAAACCCACTGCATGCTACCTTCTCAGGACCAAACATTAGACACACAACCAGGGACTAGTTGGTAGAGACAAAAAAGCAAGACTTAAAGACAGTTAATATTGGACATAAACTTGCAAAGCGGCAAGGAACACAGTCTAAATGAATGCTAATGTTGCTCTGTCAGTGCTGGATGTGTAAATAAGTAACTATTTTCTAACAAGTTGCTTTAGCAGCTTTAATAGCTGATGATATGTCAGTGTTGTTTCGCCAAGTAGCCAAAAATAATGTGAGTTCTGAGGATCACATGTTTGACGAATTTGTATTTTTTTTTCAATTTACAATTATCAGTTTCCTGTAGACATTGCTCATCAGCAGATTAACTCTTGATATGAGATGAGACTTTGTGGACTGTGAGGCTCTCAGCCCGGAAGTCATTTCAGCCCAGCATTTAGTCCCTGATGACAAGAGATAATTTGAAGAAGGCTAAACAAGACCATCAACAATTTTTGCTCAGGGCTGTGTAGCCAACTGATCAGGGTTCAGTCTCTATTATCTTTTTTACTGAAAGCTAAAGCGTATCGTTTTGGACACAGCCTCTTTGAGTCGGAGGTTTTGCAGAACCTGGAACCGCAGATGAGATTAAAGTGTTTATTTTTCTAGTCTTAAGCTTCATTGACAACTCGGCGTCACAACACTGCTTGCGGGACTAAGATAGGAAATGTTTACCATGCAAACACACAGTATTGAAAGTCAGTGTGTTTGATGAATCAGGATTAGTGTGTTAACACAGGTTAAAACAAAGTGTGTTTGTGTGTGCCCATTCATCATAAAATCCTCCTCTCTTTAGCTCTCAGATGGCTCCTGGTTATGCCATAGCAGTGATGGGAATAGACTTCACCTTACGTTACTTCTATAAGGTCTTGCTGGATCTGCTGCCCATCTGCAACCAGGACAAGGGCAACAAGATCAGGTAGGAGGAGGATGGCTTAGATGACTTGTCTCTTGTTTTTATCCTCTTTTCATTTCACTCCCTTTGTGCATTGTTCCCTCTTTTTCTGCTTCCTCTTTTGCATCCTTTTAAACCTCTGTTTTACTGTGCAAGAGTAAAACTCTGCAGAGGTGGAGAAGAAAAAGAAAGAGGGGAAGAGGAGATAAGCTGATTATCATGGCATTCCTGCTGGAGATGTGACGCTGCTGCTGTCTGTCCTCCTGCATACCGTCTCCAGTTTTTATGACTCGCTTTTTGTTTTTCATCCTTTTTCTTCCAACCCCTCCTCTCCCAGTTCCCCCCCCCCCCTCTCCCCTGTCTCTCTCTCCCTCCACTTCCTTCAAGCTCTCACTGATGGTGTGCAGGAGCCATATAAAACAGGATTAGCTCAAAGGGGGCGTGGGGAAGATAAGAGAATGTTCAGGGTTTTGAAAGAAGTGGAGTGGTATTTTGCACTGAATTATGCACTGGGAAAAAAGGAGGGATTTTAAAAATCAGTGTTCAATGCAAGGGTAATAATATGACGAATGAAATTACATAGTTTAGCTTCATTTTTATTTAGTTTTCATCACCACAGTACATTAAATACATTTCTGTCATTCTTTTTTCAGCTGTGTATAACATGTTCACATTATATTCCTGTTTTCAGCAATTAAAAAAAACATCATAAATATCTCCAAAATATATGTTTACTTACATTTTACGTCATCAACCCTAAAAGAACTACCGGTGTGTCTTCAGACTTTACGTATGTTTTGGTGTGTTCATTGTAGGTGCTTCATAATGGAGGACAGAGGATACCTGGTTGCTCATCCCACTCTCATTGACCCCAAAGGCCACGCCCCTGCAGAGCAGCAGCATATCACACATAAGGTAAAGGACCAGGGACCAGTACTGAATGTACCTTTTAAATGATCACAATGAGCTTCCTTCTTTCCTACACCTCTTCATGTTTTCTTTCCCTCCCTTTCTCATTTTGACATCCTGTCTTTCTGATGACAGGAGCCGCTGGTGGCCAATGACATCCTGAACCATCCCAACTTTGTCAAGAAAAACCTGTGTAACAGCTTCAGCGATCGCACCGTGCAGCGTTTCTACAAGTTCAACACCAGCATAATGGTGAGGGAGAAAAGTGCATTAGAATGAACGTCTGCACAGGCACACTGATACAGTTATACCCTAAGAATACACAGGCACACTTAATAAGGCCCTTCTATAGAATATGCGATAGTGTAATGCTGCCACCTTGTGGTATTATTTGGAGTTGCAACCTTGAATGATTCCTTAATGCTGTGTTTTTGTGTAGTCTTAGTGAGTGTATAATCCCAACTTTAGCCCTACAGCTTTAAAGTTATTAAGTTACAAGTTGTACAGTTTTATTCATACCCACTTTTAGATTAATATGGTACAGATTAAAGAAATTCAATTCTGAGATGATCTAAAATCTCATGTCCCTTACTAATTAATTTACTGAAGTCTGGTTCACTTTATATATATTTTCTGTTATTGATTTTTTTTTTTTTATTCTAGCCTTTTTCTTAAAAGCCTTCAAAAATGATTCTTAAACCTCCAGATACCCAGTGGGGATGTTATGTTGATGATGTATTTCTCTGTTAGGGGGACCTAACCAACCTGGTCCATGGCAGCCATTGTTCTAAGTACCGTCTGACTCGAATCCCTGGCACCAACGCCTTTGCTGGTATCGTCAACGAGACGTGTGACTCTCTGGCGTTCTGCGCCTGCAGCACCGTGGACCGGCTCTGTCTCAACTGCCACAGGTCTGTCTTTACCCACACAGTCATGATGATTCGTAGTTTTTAACTCTCAGGCTCTGTTGAGTGCTGCTAACATAACATGATGTAAACTCCTGTTTACATTATTCAAGACAAGAATTGGTGTTGAACAAGATTACAAGACAAACCTCTCGAGTTCAGAAAAGATTATACTAATATTATACTGCTACATCTATTACTGTCACATAAATCATGCAGAAGCTCAGCTCATGAAACATTACATTTGTGGACGTGCAATGATATTTCATGATTGTAAACCGTGGCGGCAATGCTTTCCACTCTCATGTGACTGGTTTGTAACTGGTGTGATTTTCAGAATGGAGCAGAATGAATGTGAGTGTCCATGTGAGTGCCCTCTGGAGGTCAATGAGTGTACAGGCAACCTCACCAATGCTGAAAACAGGTCAGTGCAAAACATGCCTAAGCCACACACTGCATTACATTCATATTCACACGTCAGCATTGCTTTGGACTTCTATTGAGAGATGTAATATGATGTAAAAAAAAAATAGATAGATAGTAAAACATTTGTTATTCATTTGTCTTGCAGAAGACGTCACTTTTCAGATTCCTTTCCTCATGAAAAGTGGATTGTCAGAGCAGTAATGTAGTTAGGTGTATTGTATGTCAAATACCACTAGTGCACAGGATAACATATGCAAGAGAAAACCCATGGTTCACGGTACCTAAATATTATGTTCAATGAAACTTTATTGAAACAAATTATGTTTGTAACATTTTGTGTATATGACTTAAATCTGTCATTTCTAAGCACACCAGGGTGACCAAAGGTTGTAATAGAAATTTAAATTTAAATACATTTCTGTGGACATTTCTGGGCTCCTGGAAACATTTTGGGAGCTTTGCTAATGTTTGCAGGTGTTTCCTCTCTTCTTTTTCTCTCACTGTCTCCCTCGTCCTTTCAGTACTGATCTTGCGTCTCTCACATCTCTCGCTCTCTTTCTTGTTTTCTCCTTTCATCAACCATCAGCAGCCTTTGACAGCACGTCAATGTTTCAAATGGAAGTTCCTCCTTTTTTCAGGAAGACATGCAATTATCATTTTTCACTGTCACATTTTCCTCTGTGTTTTGTTTAAAGCAGCATTGGTTTTTGTCCTCTTAGAGCTGCTTTGCATAAAATGACATGCTGAAGACATTCCTTTGAGGGCTTATGCTGTGACGTTTTGTTTCAGATTTACTGTTTTTGTATATGTACTTAAGATTCATTCTAAGATTTACATGGATATCATGTACTCAGTGTTTGTTTTTTTTATATTTTTGATATGTAGAGTACCTGCAGCTTTCTGTAAATTCACCTTGTGTGTGTTTTATGATTGTGTGTGTGTGTCACACAGGAACCCTAGCTGCGAGGTGCACCAAGAGCCAGTCAGTCTGAATGTGATTGATCCCACTCTGCTCGACACCCTGCCCCAGTGTATCAACACTCGCTGCAGCCAGCGATACACCAGCAGGTGACAACACTAAACCACACACACATACTGTACATCACACAGTAACGGGTATAATGAATGAACAGATGCATGTATGTACACCAGTAAACACACACACAACACACACTTGAGTCTGTCACAAGGTATATATGGTGTGTTTACTAAGAAGTTGGATGTCCATCTATGAGAATGTTATTGGTCCATGTGACCAGCACAGTGCCACCCAGTGGTAACAAACAGGAAGTGTGAAGAGTGTCCCTTCTAATGTGATCAAATCTTCAATAGCAGCTTTTATTTATCATCGTTGGAGCATTTTTAACCCAAAAACTTGACTTTGTGTGTGTGTGACAGAGAATCTACTGTAATGCACTCTTAAAGAAATCACACTCTTTGTAAAGGTCAGGTTTTTGTCCACATATAATAAGTAGTGTTGAGAAGTTCTTTTCTTCCACTGATACTGAAGCCTATATTCTGCACCATGTTTCAGTGACTGTTTCGGTGTGTTGGACTGTGAGTGGTGCATGGTGGACAGTGACGGTAAGACTCATCTCGACAAGCCATACTGTGCCCTGCAGAAGGAGTGTTTCGGGGGCATCGTCGGTGCCAAGAGTCCCTATGCAGATGGTCTGGGACTCCTTGGTGAGTAAAATGTGGATATAAATTAAACTCTACGTCTCTTTTGTTTGGTTATCTTTCTTTCTAGAGAATTGGCCCTCTGCTTGCAGATGAGTAATTTTCTTTGGCATTTGACATTGATGAGAAAATAAAAGTGATGGGGGAATATGGCTCGGCCGGAGCTGTTTCATGTTGGCTTGTTGCCACTTCTCAAGGCGTTAATTGAAAATTCCTCTGAAATTCCTCTCTGTTCTCTTTTTCTCTGTCTTTCACAGATGAGGAGGTGGCATCTCTGAACATGATCAAGAGCGCTCCGGTGGGTCCAGTTGCCGGGGGCATTATGGGATGTATCATGGTGCTGGTGCTGGCTGTTTATGCATACAGACACCAGATCCACAGGCGTTCCCACCAGCATATGTCACCACTGGCAGCACAGGGTAGGACTGGGGGATGGACTCATACATAGATACTCATATTTGTACAACTTTTAAGTCTTTCTAAAATTGATGTGAGATTTTAACAAATAACCACCATTTATGGCAATAATAGATTTTCGCACTATGAGCAAAATAAACTCAAACCATCATTTTCTGCATTTGTACTGAATTTTTCTGTATTGTATTTGGCCCAATCAATGAAAACACCAGCTGCTTGTGTTACTGTTCACATTTTCACATATTGACATTCCTTTAAATACCAGGAGAAGAAAGAAAGTTCTAAGGCACCATGATTAATAAGCAGTGGCGAGTGCTGCTGGATCTAAACAGCTGACAATGGTATCACCCTGCTGCTGCTGCTGCTGCACGATCTCTATATATGATCAGTGTTATTGACAAAAACATTGAACAAGATTACAACCTCATTAAAACTCATGAGTCCAAGAGAATATCTCTCTGAGTGTAGAGTGTTGCTATGATATCACAAGGCTTTAGTCTCAGGAATTCCTTAAAGTCGCTGCACTCTGCTTTGTGTACATCTGAATCTATCTTGCTTTACATATAGAAACCCTGATCACATATCATTCATGCTAGTCATACTTCATATTGTAGATAAGTAGCATCTGTCTCATCTTTGTATTTTTTTCTTCTTCTTTTTACAACCGTGCTGCTCCAGAAATGTCAGTGAGAATGTCCAACCTGGACAACGAAAGAGACGAGAGGGATGAAGACAGTCACGAGGACAGAGGAATCAGTAAGTATTGTTTGGTATAAACATTACTTTCAACACATGCTACAGAATAATTAAATATCAGTACTTAAGATGAAGTGTTAATTACAGTGTTTCTTAGAAAAAAATACTGAGAGGCCTTGTAAAATGTAACTAAAACCAGAATGCAATCATTTACCAACAATCTGTCTGTACTGAAAATGGTTTTATGAAGTGTTTCAGAGCCCATGTAGTAATATGTGTTTCCAAAAATGATGAGGATGCCTCTTTTTATACTCAATCTGTTACTAATTAACCTGTTTACTTGTGTCTACAGCTCTTCCACTTCTTTTTTTTTTTACCTGTTACAACCTGTTTGAAACATCTTGCCTGCATTAAATTCAGGATAATCATATCTACAATAGGTGGGTCATAATCAATCCTGTGTGTTCTCTCCACTTTCAGTCAGTAACACTCGATTCATTGCTGCGGTGATCGAGCGGCACACTCACACTCCTGAACGGAGGCGGAGGTACTGGGGACGATCTGGGACTGAGAGCGACCATGGTGAGAATCATAAGAATAATATTTCACACGTATTCAAGGATTATCAGAGGAAGGGAAGTTTACAAAAATGCACAAATGTGAAGTAGTTGTTATATTAAGATATTTATATTCCTACTCCTTACTAGTGGTTGCATGTTTTTCTATGTCCAATATTTGTCTCTGTCATGTTATTTTTACACATCAGACAGTTCAGTCTAAAACAATGTAGTCTTTTAAATGAATCATTTATTGGTTATAAAAGTGGCCCATCCTGGTCTCCATAAAACAACAGTATTTAAACCACATGAGATCTGCTGAAATTTCACCTCAGGCATTATAAGTTTATCTCCATCACTATGAATTTAAAATAATCATGTAAATATAACCATATGGGCTCACCTCGACACCCCTTTTCCTAAGTTCCCCCTGGGAGAGAGGTGCAGGTTGTCAGGGCTCATTAATTCAGAGTGAGGAGCTCAAATATTCAGGGGGATCCTGTGGTGTGGTCATCTTATTAGGAAACTTTCTGAACACAGCGGGGTGAAGAGGCCTCTGGGGTAGACCCAGAATGTGCAGGAGAGTGTCCATTTCCCACTTGGCCTGGGGAAACACCTGGGCATCCACCATTAAGAGCTGGTAGATGTGGGAAGAAGTGTAGGTTATCATGTTTAACCTCATGCCTCAATGACCCTAGAGAAATGACAGAACTTCAAATAAAAAATTAGTTTTCTCTTTTAATAACATGCATCATAAAAACCTCAACAAATAATACGATTTTTTTACACAAAATCATGTGCGGCCTAAGAATAATCCTTTTTACATGAATGTTGCAGCTCAGACTCAGATCCACAGTTTGCTCTCAGTTCTTTGGCTGGAGTTCAATTTCCGACTTGTTCTTTTCATCATATCACAGCTCAGAACCTTGTTTTCTCTCATCCGTGCCTCTGAGAGAGTTGTTCTCTGTAGCCGTTTGTAGAACTTGTAAGACTGACACACAGGGATGGAGCGTGGATGGACAGTTTCACCCACACAGGCCCTTACTACCTACATCACTCCATTTCCTGGCAGCAGAGTGTCTCCAGCACTGATGACAGAGAAAAGAAGGATGAAGAGAGGAGAATGGGCTGAAGTGAAACAAAGACATGAGTAGGAGTGTGTTATGTTCTGTGCACAATAGCTGGTAAACCAGAGAGGATGAAGTTAGATACAGTTTAGGGAACTTGGAAGTGTTTTTTAGTTTTTTTGGTGTTATGTGTTCTATAATTCATCTCCTGCATGACATGTTTTACAGCACAGATTAATTTAAAATAATCCTAATTAACAAAGGTATTTTTGTAACTGCATTTTTGAAAGAATGGGTTGAGGAATAAGCGTAAAATTTAAGACATTGCTTTCACATGTTGTAGCATAATTAAAGTGGATCAAAAGGCTAGTCAAGATAAATGGTTGGGAAAGATGAATCACGTTTAAGTGGAGATGGAAAAGAAAAATACATAAAAGTGGAGAGATGTAGAGATGCAAACATGATGAAAGAGAGGAAATAAGAGCGAATTGCAAGGACGAGAGGACAGGGACCGAGAGGAAGACGAGTTAAAAATAATGGAACGAGGGGGTGTTTGTACATCTGGGATTAAAACAAAATCATCACCAAGTTGCTGCTCCTCTCTGCTCGGTCAAAGGTGATCTCCTACCACAATCCACTCACTCACACTGCTGAAGGGCATAATGAAACACACACATACACACCAGCTACATGCAGATCACTGAAGGATCAGAGCATCAGTATTGTTAAGTGAGTGACTCACACATACAGAGTGCTCAGTGGCAGTGTTGGTTTGAGTTTACGCAACCAATGGCTAGAACTGCTCACTTAGTAATGAGTATTAGACATACACTGTAACCACTGCACACCATAAAGGAACAGATCACCTATATTGCATGTTTTTGGTGGTGGGAGGAAGCCGGAGAACCCAGAGGGGAGAACATACAAACTCCACACAGAAAAGCGCCAGGTCCTCAGGTGGATTTGAACCCACGACCTTCTTGTTGTGAGGCAACAGCTCTACCCACACTAGTTAACACGTCATTCACTTTGTCTCAGACTTCGTTACTCTGCCTTTTAAATCTCTTAAAACTGTCCAGAATTTGTTTCCAGGATTGAGCCTTGTTTCATACCCTGCCCTTACAAGAAAAGTCTTGTTCCGAAACCTCAAAGGTCCAATCGTGATAAAAGATAAGAAGTGTATCTCCAAGGTGCAATAACGTGGTAGTTAGACTGTCTCTCCACCTAATCTCTTGACATTAAGAGGGATTTGCTGTCCTCACCTGGTGCAGCTGCAGACTGTCAACAGGGCACAGTTAGCTGTAGACCGCTGTGCACCTGCCTGGATCTCTGGCTCATGCTTTGAGGAAAAGAGGGATAACCTGTGCTTAAGGTGGCACCCTCCATGTCTGGAACTTCTTTGAAGTCTCCATCCCTCCTTCTCCTTTAATCCCACCCTTCCTCTCTGCCACCACTCCTTTCCATCAGTGCCACCGCCTATGTTCATTCTTCTGTCTCTCCTCTCTCAGCTTAATATCATCTGATATCAAAGCCTTAGCTGATCCTCTGAGAATCTGGATGAGAAATTTCTGTGCAAACTTATCAGCCTGACTAAAAAAAAAAGTTTGACATTCATTTCAAAGCCCAGAGCATGGCTCTGTCTACTTTCTGGACTTATTAAGGTTTCTGGCGATAATATGAACTCCCACTCTGCAGAGAAAAAATGTCGAGGGATCAGATGTACTTAATGTTTGATGTTTGAGGACATGAAAGGTTGTTGAGGGATAAATTTAACGCGAGGCCGAGCAAACATGCACACATACTTCAACGTAAAGGCTTCTCCCACCATCCCACATATGGACCCCCACTGACACACATACTCAAATATGGCTCGGTTCAGTATCCCAAAATGCCAGTGTTTTTCTATAAATACAATCGTAAAGGCAGTCTGGCTTACAGGGTTGTTTGCTTAACTGTAATAACGGTTTGATGATCTGACCCAGTAATCCCTCTTCTCCATGGCAGCAGCACTGCCCTCCTACTGCCCCACTTACCAGTGTATCCTAGCTGCCATGTTGGCTTATATCTCCATCTCCTTAGGCTAAACATATGTACAGGATTTGTACCACAGTGGTCATAAATATGTATGCTGCTTTCTTTCAAATTGTATGAGAAATCTGAACAAGAAGCAAAAAAAATACCCAACAGGGATATTTAGTTGTCGCTGTGCCATCAAAGAGCTCATAGTGCTCTCAGAAACATTGTGTGTTTCTGTGGTAAATGTCTGACTGGAGGGAGTCGTTTGCTGAATAGTTTCTTTTATGGTTTCTTTGCATTTCTTTACGTTGTTCTCCAGCTCTGCTAATTTGGTACAGTAACTGTTATGTTCTCTATATTTGCTTTATCGACGAATTTAGTGCCTGAAGCTCAGTATCTTGCTGAAAAACAGTATCATGCTGTATTGAGCCGCACTTTAATTTATTCAACTAATAAAAACTTGCATGGATTTTGATTTTTGAGGTAAAATCTTCAAATCAATGGTGTTTTATTTGTTTCTGGTTTAGTTCTTAGGGTAAATGTTAAGTATAAGAAATTTCTATAAGGGTTTAAGGAATGGTTTCTTATCCGTTTTTGGCTCATGACTTGGGATGTAATAAAGTTTTAATACCCTCGAGGTTTGTAATCATTTCTTTTGTGATACTGTCTCCTTTTAAAAACACTATGTATGTTTATTAATTGTTTACAAGCAAAGGATTTGTGGCTGTGGTTCTTTTTTTTTGTGTTGTGTTTAAACACCCGACCGCGAGTGTTGTAATTTGTCTGTAGCCATCTAACTCTTCTACGCCAACGAAACAACATCAAATGAGACAGGAAGAAGTTTAACGTATATCACTAGTGGAAAACAAAACACAGGCTGATGAAACAATATGTGGCCTTCATTATGGGATTGAAATGTATCGCAATATATTGAGTCGTAACGCCTGTATCATGACGCCGTATTGTGTTGCGGGATTCTTGCTAACATCTCTACTCATGACCCAACTGTGAGGTTTTGTAGTTCTTATTACTCAACTCAACTCACACTTAAAGGTTCTACTTTGGGAAAGAGTGATGACGAGTCCACTGACACCAAACTCTGTTTTGTTTTGTTTTTTCCTCCAGGCTACAGCACCATGAGTCCGCAGGAGGACAGCGAGAACCCGCCCGGAAACAACGACCCGCTCTCAGCTGGTGTCGACGTTGGTAACCACGATGACGACCTCGACCTGGACACGCCTCCTCAGACAGCCGCCTTGCTCAGCCACAAGTTTCACCCCTACCGGCACACGCACACACACCACCACCCGCTGCACATGCACCACCTGCAGGCTGCAGTGACTGTGCACAGCGTCGATGCAGAGTGCTGATCTTCAGCGCAGCCAAGCTGAATGGAACTTTTTTTAATTAAAGACTATTTTGAAAAAAGGTCTGTGCTTGATTAGATAGCACGCAGTAGGTACTGTGAGGATGGATGGAGGGAGACTCGAACCCACAGCGTCACTGGAACCTCCGCCATGAATGGATGCTTAACTTATATGGGTATTCATGGTCTCCCAACATCTCCATCTCTTTTTTTTTTTTTTTTCCAGACCCAGTCTGGCAAGTGTGTTAAGGTTTACACACTATAACCGCCACACCTGGGCCAGTAAAAATAATGAAAAGGGATTTTTTGTTGTTGTTTGTTTTCTGAAGGAATTTTCTGACATTCAGGACTCTGTGAGAGAACAGCAACTTCTGGGAACAAACAAAAACACTGTTTGAGCCGATTCATTGAGGACACAACTGGAAAATAAAAGCCTTGAAGGAGGACAAACAAACTTTTCCATGTGGAAGACTTCAGCAAACTCTATATATGACCGGAGGATGATCAAATTAAGTTAGAAATCTATATGCTGATTGGACCCCAAGGCTTTATCGTGGCCACCACAATGGTTATTTCCACACAAAGCCCAAATGTAGTGAAGGGCAGGAGGGGAACAGAGCACTCCTTACATTCATGAGAAACTCTCAAATGAAGAATCAAGATACTGTATTTCCTCTCAGACCGGACTTAATGTGGGATTCTGTCATGGAGTCTTCCTTTACTCTCCTTGGTTCTGCAGATTGACACTTCACAGTTGGCTTTCTGTAAAAGTTGCTGCTGGCCGTACACAACATGGTTTGGGAAGATATTTGGACATTTTCACTTGTGTCTCTGAGCTTCAATGTAGGAAAAATCTTCAGTGATTCACATAAATATAGGACGAAACACTTTAAAAGAAGGAAACGCTATTTTTCTACTATTTATTGAAGAGGTAGATTTTTGGGCAAGCATCTGCCGCTAACACAAACAAGGAAGCTGTCACGATGAGTGATGCGAACCGCTTCCTGTAGCTAATGCATCATATTTAGGGCTCATTATTTTCACTTTTTGTTTCCCTTAAAGTCTGTGTCTGTCTGTGTTTATTTAGAGTTTTAAGAATAGCAGGAAGACAACAGATCATGTAAATATTGGACTTCTCGGGTGCATCGCCAGCAGCTCAGCTCTCTTTCCATTTTCTCTTCATTTTCTATAACCAGGAGCATATTCTGAGCCATCCTCTTTATATGAGATTTTTATCATAGAGTTTGGCAAACGGCGTCGTCTTCAAGCAGTAATCATTTTTTTGATGAGCAGAGATCTCAAAATCAAAGCTGCTACTTTAAAAAAAGAATTCAGAAATTCAGGTATTTTTTGGTGAATCTTAATCACTTCCTGTGTCAGAGCAGCTAGGAGAGGTGGTCTTTGACCTATAGCACATATTTCTTTTTGTAAATTGCAGCTCTGAAACACTAACTGTGCAGAACTTCCTCATTCTGGACGCAGAGGCAGCCTCCTGGGGATGGAAGAGGGAACAGAGTGCCAAACACCAGCACACTTTTTCCCCCTGGCTTTAGTCACTGCTGAGGATTTGGTGTGTGACAATAATTGGAGACCCTCACAGAGGTCCTGAGAGATTCACAGAGACTTAAGTGCCATTCCCTCTGTCTGCCTAGGTAGAAAAACCAGCACAGAATGCTGCCCCCACCCCACAAATTTCATCACAACTCTTAGCCTCTGAGGCCAAGCTGAGACTGCATGTATGTTAAGGTTGTGTGCTGGATATAGTGCGAAATGAGCTTAATTTCCAGTGATGACCAAGATGGAGGTTCTCATCAAAGAGACAAAGAGGGAGACACGCTGCTGTTGTTGTACAGAGGTTACACCCATCTGTCGGCTCCTCTGTGGTTAACCACTGAAAATGTCTTTTCTACAAAATGATTTTACTGGTGTGTGTGTGTCTGTGTGTGTGTGTGTGTGTGAGAGAGAGAGAGAGTGTTTGAAGTTATAGTGATAATCCACCTGGAACATTTTCACTGAATGCATTATTGTATTTTTTCAAGATAGTATTAGAGAATTACAGGTGAAATAATGATCGAGAAATCCACTTATTTTTATTCTAATGAAGAGTCGCTCAACCCCTCTGTGCTTTTGTGTGTCTGATTTTTCAACAGGTCAAATCTTATCAGTGTGGCATTCATTTACTTCTTGGTGCACAAACGTCTTTTGTTTCTCAGAGATTCATTATGTAAGTGTACATATAGAGACACAAATACCTATTCATGTCCTGTACACTCCATATTTTTTTTTATGTTAAGACATGTATGCTTCAAATGATGCTCAGATATTTGGGTTGATATTTTGAATTGTCTGTTCACGGTGTCTCGCTATATTTCTGTGATGCCTTGGATGTTTTTTTTTTAGATTTATATTCCGTTAGGTCCATATTGGATGGAAGTCAGTGCTTGGAAAGATTAATACACACTTTTTACGTTTGAGAGACTTCTAGTTTTTAAAGTTTTATGTTTTTTTTAAAGTACATGTGTCCTCAAAATATTAAAGAAAGCTTGTTTCTCCATGAACCCATTTAAATTTAAAGAAAATAGTGGTACTACATCTTTTCACTCAGTAAAGACCCAAACAGACAAATTGGTTTACTGTTATGTTAGTGTTTGTCACTTTCAAATATTTACATCTGCACAACTCATCTGAGCTCATTCAACTTCATATAAAATCTTCTTGATCTCATTGGATCTTTAGTGCAGTAAATATTCCCTTCAGACTTGAATAGAGAACAGTTTATCATCATTGTTCTATAAATTGTCCTGTTTCAACAGTTCAACATTGAAGCATAATTTCAGTCCAAATTTTTAGATCAAATGAAGTCTTGCGAATATAATTCAAGATGCATGTTTGTGCATTTTTCTCCAAGTTGAGTTTGTTTTTGAAAGTTTTTTTTTTTTTGGAGAACTTTTTAACAGTATTTACCAACTGTTGTAAACAAGTATGTGTGTATACAGAACACTTTGAATCGCATTAATTAATGTACTGAAGGAACATGTGTACATCACCCCCTCATGTATCATATAAACTTATCAAATTGAGATTTATTGCAATGTGAATGTGATAAAATCAATTTTACACATAGAATGTCTTCTTGCTCATTTTTACACTCACTCATGTAGCTCAGCAAACTCCTGCAACACTGATCATTGGGGCTTCAAACCAGTGTTCCAGTTTATGGGAACACGGGTTATGATTTCAGCTGCAGCAAAACTTTCAAGTTTGAATGCACCGTGCAGGTGATGCTTCCTTCTCAAGTTTTCACAACTTGCACACATAACTTAGCACCACTAATTTTTGTAGTGAGACAAATGCCTCCAGATGGCTTCCTTCTCCCATCCTCCTCCTTCACCAGTTTTCTTTATTACCTCCACCAGAGAAAGTTGGAGCAGATTATATGATCACCCATATTTGTTTGTTCTGTTGGCTTTTCCCCTAGATATCTCAAAAGGTTGTCAATTGACTTTTATGAAATTTTGTGTCGGGTTGGATCTTGGGCCAAGGACTATTTTATAAAGTTTTGAGGAGGATCCGAGTAGGGATGTGCAATCTGGATCCCTTTTTACTGTCTTCTACAATGCTATAAACTAGGTGAAGAAAACACACACAGACACACTCTTGCAAGCAAAAGGTTCATTAGAACTTGTGTATTGCTGGCAACTTATCTCACTTAACTTTTAGGTAAAAATGAAGTCCCAAACGTTGCAAAAGTGTTTTTTCTATTGTCAGACAGGCCATTTTGTTCTTATTGTATGAGATCACGGAACAGGCCACTCACAGTAAGCCTGTGAGATTATCTGCAGGAGGTTTTGTGTGTGGTGTTTCAGTCCCCGGCCCACTATTCACCTTCACTGACAGCTGGGTAATATTGCCTATTGATGCTCCAGCTTTGATTATTCTCTCTGATTCATGCATGAACATTTACTGTCGGGCACCTACACTCAGAAAAGCCTCAGAGGCGTTATGGCCCCATTTGGAGGGTATCTAATGACATGAGGAACTATCTGTCACTATATCAAACTGATTTGTCTGACTAAGTAGTTGGAGAGAGAAATTTTCAATGCAAAGATCCGTGTATGCCAGAAAATACTTGATACGTAGAAAATCAATTCATATGTTCTACTGATGGCCAGAATTTCTTGCAGCAATTAATACAGTTACAATAATTTGCTTTATGCATTAAAATTCTTCTACACTTTATAATAGTCATCTGCAGTAAGCTCCACAAGAGGAGTGTTTTTCATGTGTTTCAAGTTGTTTGCAGGCCAAGGGAAGAATAGTGGTACATACTTCCTGGGAGGACCCTATCAGTTATTTATGAGGCCTTTCTGTATATGCAGTGTATCCTGCCAAGAGAGCTGGGAAACAACCACAGATGGAAAGACAACATGGCTCTGAGACAATATAAGTAGCCTGTTTCATGTGCTTCGGTTCTCTTTGTACTTTCAGAATGAAAAAAAAAAGAAAGTACAATTTTAATTTGATGTAAAATTTGACATCGCTTTCACATTGTCAACCAGTTTAACACACTAAAAACTAAATTATCAACAATGTGAACAATGTTTTGATGTTATATGTACTGTGTTGCAGAAATATTTATACTTAAGATATATAAAATGGATTACAGCAGTAATCATCCTCCTCATGGATTGGCACAACATCCAGATGATGTCATCCACGTGGGATGGCGGCCCACTCGTCAGTCAGAGTTGTCAAGAGTTGGTGCTGAGTCTGTGGAGGATGTTCACGCTGTCGCACTAACTGTCGTCTAACCCAGTCCAGAAATGTGACATCATCCTCCAGATACACACATGCACCCATGATGGCATCACATGAGCACAGCACCAGCATAATGCCATCAGGCTCAAAGTCTATCATGCCTCAGATGATTTCTTAATGCCAAGGCCTGCACCTGCACATGGACACACTTGTGGAATGGTGAGCGTTCACTGCACTGGTGAATTATCTGATGGACATCTCCGCCTCCAGGATGCCAACAGCATGATCTGGTAATGCTGCCCAGCAGCTGCATTCATGCAAATGTCACTTACCCCTGACTTTTCAGTTAAAGGGAGAGTTTCCAATTCAGCATTGGGAAATAGTAATAACTGTGCTGCAGGTTTGTGCGCAGAGGTTTGGTGTAACGTTGACTTTTGTTTATTTTTTGTGAATCCTATTTTTACATTTCCTAGTGACAGGGGAAAGTTGTTTCTCAGAGCAGACCATCTGGTGTCTGCTACAGCAGCCTATATGACATGCTTAAGTTTGTCATTTTAATATAGAGACAGGGTGTTGGTAGCATGTAGAAAGGATTTAAGTCTAAATGAAGCATCTGTGAATTTGCAATCTTCTTTGATACTTTCATTTGATCTCATCTTTTGAGATCACATTGTACTTAAATGAATGATAGAATATACAAACAGGTGGTTTCTGAAAAGGTGCTGCATCCTCTGTCTATTTTAAGAGAAGGTCATCAGTGCAGCTGAGTAAATTGTTCCTCCTTGAGGTGGATGGTGAAAATAGAAAGGAGCGCGCTGGGCTCTCAGTTTACTGAACATCTCTGGCACTGTTCAGATCTGGCGGAGCTTTCTCCCCATGTGTCTGTCTGTCCACCATGTTCCATAAACCTTATCAGTTTGTCAGTGTTCATTTATACCTCCGTGACATGGCCCTGTCTTTGTCTCTTCTTCACTGTCACAGTTCTTCCTCCACTCTCCCTCTTTCTCTCGAGCTGTCTGCAGCTCCCTGCCAAGGAAACGCTCTGAATTAGAGAGCACTGAGCTCGGTGTCCAAGCACCCTCGGGTCATTTCAGTCAGTCTTCACTCTGCCAACTGGTGCAGGAGACATGCACCAACAGCACATTTTGTGTAGTCCAGAGTCCCCGGTTCCCAAAGGCATCTTAGCAGTGTAATCATCCAGTCATCAAGAATTGCATGTAAGCAATTTATAGCACTTTAAAATCTTTTTTACCGACATTGCTTTCTGTACTGTCACATGGGTTTTGATAAAAAACATGTGGAAAATGTGTGCAACAAATGATGACACCGCTTGAACCTCAGTTAAAACAGATGCAACTTTCTTATTAATGATTCACTCGCTGGCCACACTGACACACTGATGAAGACGTGTGCTTATGACCACTGTAAGTAGGACATGAATTGGACAGGGAACCCTTGTGCATATTGTCCTTGTGGGTTCAGGTCAGCTGTTTTTAGTAGGTCACATGTAATAGTCTCTTCTACGCGACATGAGAGAGGAAGCCACGCCGCCAGACTGCATTTGTGATCATTTGTGAGAGTGACAGGGGATAATAATTGCAGGGAGAGCCTACAGTACATCTCCTCCTGCATCCCAGACAGGATTGTGAGAGTGAGATGTCCATAATCACACTGCACAATCACACACACACACACATGCACATCATCAACTCCCACGCACAATGAACTACTCTTTGCCATTTAGGCTTCATCCCCCCACCCCTCATCCATCCCCTCCCCTCTCATCCTCACGCCTACTGAGCTCATCCCAGGTGCCTGCTTTGCCTGGTTCAGCCACTCTCCCCACCCACGCCCTCACACTCTCAATCCCGGCGAGCAGAGGCAAATGTTTTCCCGCTTTCTTCTTCTCGTCTCCACTCCCACCCACTCCAAAAGGCTGTGAATCACTCGCTGACACACTGAAGCACCGGCGAGGCTCCAGTGTTTTAGATGGAGAGGGACTAACATCCCTGTTTCTCTTGGTTTGTGAAGCACGGTGCATCATGATGGGGTTTGACTTGCACATGGGTAAAACAATTTGAGTTTGTGTGACTGTGCGAGGCGGCTGTAGGCTGACGTGTGCATGCGTGCATGTTTTAGAGTGTGTCTAAGTTTGTGCCAGGGGGACCGAGGGAAAGAATTAATTGTTCTCTCATGGAAACGTTGTTTAGCACTTAGTGGAGTGATTCATGCATCCACAAAATCAGCCTGTGCATATGACAGGCAAGTCCTCACTGTCTTTTCAGACATCCGCTGCTCAATGATTCATGTCCCCCAATCTGTCAGTAGGCGCCAACTATTGTATGAGCTGCAGTTGGGTTAAACGCTCCCTTCTTTTGAATGCTTTTCAGCTGTAAAAGGTCTTTGTTGCAATTGGACATAAAATATGTCTTGCATATAGAATGAATGCTGGTGAGGAGCATTTCTCAACGTTTCAAATGCAGGACACTTTGCAGGTTTGATTTGGACCACATGCCTAATATTGTGTGGATACCTTTTTGCCACCTAAACAGCTCTCAAGACATGGATTGCTCTGAATGTGCGCTGTGGTGTCTGGCACCAAGACGTTTGCAGCAGATCCTTTAAATTCTGTAAGTTGTGAGGTGGGGCCTCCATGAATCGGACTTGTTTGTCCAGCACATCCCACGGATACTCGATTGGATTGAGATCTGAGGAATTTTGAGGGCAAGTCAACACCTTGAACTCGTTGTCTTCCTCCAACAGTTCCATTCCATTCCTCCGTGGTCCGGATTTGATACTCTCATGCCCATCGTAGGCACTTTTTTGGTCGTGGACAGGGGTCAGCATGGGTGCTCTGACCATTCTGAGGCTACGCAGCCCCCATACACAGCAAGCTGTGATGCACTGTGTGTTCTGACACCTTTTATATCAAAACCAGCATTAACTTTTTCAGCAATTTGTGCCATAGTAGCTCTTCTGTGGGATCGGACAACACGGGTTAGCCTTCGATCCAAACGCTGCCTATTTCTGAAAATTGTATCCATTGTTTTTTTCCCCCAGAGCCCAAGAAGATTCTTTAATGTGTTCTTTGTTTTGTTCAACCAAAAGTCCAAAACCCAAAGACATAGCCTTCATTTCAGCATCTGACACAGTAAAGCAGCCGGTCCTCACATTTGATGATTTTTCTTGACTGAAATGATTCACTAATCATAAGAAAAGCTGATTCTGTTGATCGCCTAACTTACTGTACTATGGCATCATGGTCTTTGGAGGTAGAGTACATCCTTCATAGGCTGCAGGTTTCATCGTGATGGAGGAGAAATTGTCGTCTTTTGATTTGCAGGATTTGTGTCTTGGACTTTTAGCTAACAAACTGATACATGAGGATGTGTTGAGTAATTCACATTAAAGAAGACCACCTTTCTGTCTGTTTGAAATGAAAAAAAAATGTGCTTTTCTTCAGCCGTTCCTCTTTGGAGTGGACTTGAGTGTAAGCTTGATTGAGGCATACAAACGCTCCATAGCCTATACAGTCTGCGTGTTTCAGTTACACTGGTTCAGCCACTTGGCAATGTTGGATCATTTTCACCCACTGACAACTGTGATTGTCTGGAAACGGATCTGCCAAGAAACGCTTCACACAGATGGCGAGAGAGAGAACATGGAGGTTGGATTATGGAGGCTGATTTCGCTGTCTCTTACAGGCCTCAGCATAATCGAGCTCTAAATATTTCCTCAGTGGGTTGATGTGTTCTCACTGACATGTTTGTGGGCCTACATGGGTGTGAATGCATCTCATGAGAGTATAGTGTGTGTGTGTCTATCAGCGACTCGTGCAGCCTGCGGAAGCTACATGGGCATTGTGAGGACTCGGCAGGGAGCTCTGTTCCCTTTGTGCTTGCCAGGAGCAGCTTTCCACCCACAGTGGGCAGGCAGGCAGGCAGGCAGGCAGGCAGGCAGGCTCGGTTGGCTGCAACCGTTGGTTTGGCATTGATGACTTGGGTAGAAATGAGAAAAGGCACACAGCCATTCATGGTTACATTATGCACATGGGGAACAGGAGAACTGTGTAGGTTCAGAGCTTTTCACCAATGAATGGATCTCTCTCTCTTTGACCAAAGGAATAAATGTGTTAACTGGATGATAGAACAAAAAAAAGTTTGTCTTTGTGCACCTATATTCATCACTGTCCATTGTTTAAAGAATATAAAACCTATGCCAGATTCAACATGTGGCTGATGATATATTCACTCCTTCTTATTTTAGCCAAAAATCCGGAGATTACAGGATTTAAGATGGTTAACAAGACTGATGGATGCAAAAAAAACAAAAATCTAGCATCGTCCATGGTAGATGATTGCAAGCTGTCTCTCACATACAGTACACTGAACATAAAGTTGGCTGTATGAGGGTGATTGACGGATCTTAATTGGCTCCTATGCAGTCAGCAGACAGTTGGGGTCGCCAGGAGTCCGAGCTGCAGCCCGACATGCCAGAAACCATGGGAGGCGCAAACTGCCCCTTCAAACAAGTCAACTGGGTTATTACCGAGGATACTGCACCCTGCGCCCTTTAGATCCACATTTGTACAAGTAAATGAGGTATATTATGGAATAAGGATGATATCATGCGATCATATAAGCAAATATTTACATAAATGGATAAATAAAAATAATCTAAGAATAATGCATTTAGGAATAAATTTACTTGACTCAACTAAAATAGTGTTTTTACGTTTCATTTTTGATGTTTACCTTCATCTCTCTTTCACTCACACCTCCTACCTGCGCTCTCGCCCTCCCCCTCCCTCCCTCTCTCTCTCTCTCTCTCTCTCTTCTCACACACTTTTCACTCTGCTACCCAAGATGGCGGCAGCCTCATCCATTCAGCCGCCGAGCCTTCACTCTTCTCTAGCCGGAGAGAGCGCACTTTCCCCGGAGATGGACAGCCCCGAGAGCCGGCAGCCGGAGGATGAGGAGGCGGCGGCAGCGCAGCCCTCCGACTCGGGGATTAGCCTCCGCGACCTGCCGGACCTGGAGCCGGAGGAGATCGAGAGGAGGCTGGCCAAAACTCGCCAGGAGCTGAGCAACAGGAGGAAAATCCTCATTAAGAACCTGCCGCCGGACACAACCAACCAGGTACGCTGGAAAACTGGAGCAAAAGTAGCGCAGTTCACCAAGTTTGCAGCGTTTACGCATACCCACACTTAGTGCGCATCGGTGGCGCTTCCTAGTTTAGTTTGCACTGACTTCGCACAAAACGTTTAATATGAATTATCATAGATGTCTGATGCTCTATAGCGACCTTAAAAACGCAAAGGTTAATATTACGCTCATGTAAAAGCCACTGAGGACCTTAAGAGTTCTATTTTATTTGAATCGTTCCCAAATTAGTTCTTGGATCTGGCGAACAGCGTTTAATAAAATGAAAAATTGAAAAAATATTTGCCTCTATTTATAACAGTTCACATTACTCTTACTAATTAGAGTAAAACCCCAGTGTCCCTCTCTCCAAAACACTGTTAGTAAATGCTGTTTCTGAGTTCTTGCAGAAGTAGGAGACGCCACAGATGAATCCTTTACTTCTGCCAATAACGCGTCCTGTCATTACGGTAAAAGCGTCTGTCTAAAAACCTGTGGCTTACATGAGACTGAAGGGAGCAGCATCACTTTTCATTCAGAACACCAGTTTGGCATTATGTAATCCACATTTTTCAGTGATACTGTGATCCTCTTTTTCATCCGTATTGTAATTCTTTGCACCAGGATTTGTAAAAATGCATGTTCAATAACAACTGGTATTGTTATCTCTCATTAGCTGTACTTTCTGTGCTGCAGTCCATGCAAAAATTGCACAGTTAAAGTCTTCACCCGTGCCACGTCTGTTCTAAAAATATTGTTTCAAGCAGAGTAAACTGAAGGTAGAAGTACTTTCAGATCAGTCATTTTCTGCTGCTTTAATCCGATTCTATCATCAGAGGCAGAATTCTCTCATGTTTATTGTACACATAATAACTTTGTCTACATGTTTCTTGTCAAAGACCACAGAGTGGTTTCACTGTTTATAACTGGTTTCTCCCACTAAGTGTCATTCATCACCGGCGTCAGCTCACAAGCCTTTATGAGGCAGCGAGTCAAAGACGCTGATGGTGTATCCCTTCAGGGTTGTAGCACCAAATATACTTAGAAAGAGGCACGCTGCCAAGGACAACCAGCGCTTTGTGAGATGTTTTAGTTTTCATTTGTTTGTGCGAGGAGAAAGACGAGGGAGTGTGAAAGAGTGCGACTGCATGGGTGTGTGTGAGGAAGAAGTCGAGTGGAGAGGGAGAGGAAAATTCACTTGGTTTAGGTGCAGAAACACAGGTGGGGTTTTTCTCTCCCTCTATTTTCCACATTATTCATGAAGCAGAATGTGTGATGTGTTCAGGGAGCCTGAGCACCGTAACCCCCCTGCGCTGAACATGTCACATGAATTTATCCATTTAAAGGAGTTCTGACAGGGTTTCATTGATTCTTCTAGCTCTGGCTACGTATCACATGTGTGGAGATATCTCAGCTATCTGGCATCTTTTCAGAAATGACCGAAAACCTCCTTAACCAGCAATCAGAGAATAAATAACAACCGCAGATGGTTAACATTCCTTTTTCTAATGGTGTGAGGTGATTGACAGGATGATACAACAAAAAGAGATGAAAACTTTCAAAAATAATCTGTCCACGTCTCTCATCACACAGGAATGCTAAACGTTTTCTCGCTGCAGCCTCTCAGATCTAAGGATTTGCTGCTTTTCCCGGTTTTTTAAATGCAGATTGAGCTTTGTTGGTTTTTCAACAGTTGATTGGATGAAAAAAAGAAGAAGAAAACCCAGGGAAGCTGTGATGCACATTTTTCACTATTTACTGACATTTAATAGAGGAATCAAGTTGATTTGGTCATGAAAACAATCATCAGTTGTAGCCCTAATACTATCAATACTTATACCCATTGATTATATTTCTTGGTTTTGCAGTATCTTCCATAAGTTTATAGATTTGTGATGACGGAAAAGTGTCTAATATAGCCTGTCTGATGGACTCAACAACGCCCAGCCGACTCCATCTTCCATTCCCCTCATCCACGCTGCACCATTAGTGAACACTATATCACATATTGGATGCATGAGTGTGTGCAAGTGTGTGGAGTCCATGGTGCACTGTGTCAGATATATGGCCCCGCTGACAGTCCTCATCTCAGAGAGGAACCGAGGGGGGTGGGGGGTGGGAGTTACTGTATGGAGAGAGGAGTGCAGTGAGAGAGGGAGAAATGCAAAGACCAAAGAGTTTGGAGAGAGGAGAGCAAAGGAAGGATGAAAGAAGACGAGGATAGAGAGAGGGTGTGAGAGGATAAAGGATGTAAAACCTTTTTTTTTTCTTTTCTTTGATAGTCATACTGTCAGGTCATATTATAACTATTTAGCATTTGATCAAATCAATAGGGCTCGCTAAAATGCAATCAGTAGCAATTTACTGAATAGAAATCCACTTATGGAGTCTAAATCTTTTTAAAACACGTATCCTAAATAACTAAAAACTCAAAGGTTATGTAATATTAATCATTAATCAGTTGGTTTTTTTTGTCTGGCTGCCTGATTAATCTTCAAAAACCTGTCGCTATAACCTGTAAATTAGATGAGCAGCAGAAAGTGTGAAATGCTGAAATGTTTTTGACACGTTATAATTACAACCTTTTAGATGTTTTGGAGGTCATAATTCAGATCTATTGGGTTGATGAACTTTAAGTGTTGCACGAAAGCTTGATTGGGAGATGATCGTGAGACGTGCTCAGTTGGTTTTGGTGACCTACAAAAACATGATTGACGTGCGGCAGTGCAGTGGCGTTACACAGTCATGTTTCTTTCCATTATAAGTAGTGTTTGGTCGAACCCGCTTGAAGTTAGCACGTTAATTAAGTCAGCTGTTTCTTCTTTGCCACTGTCGGACTTGTGGACCGTTTAAAAATATCAGTGTTGATGCAGCGAAACCAGGAATTCTTCCAGGATGATTCTTCCTCTTCGACATCACGTGCCTATGTTACCCTCAATGCAACAATTTTGTTGGAGATTGCTGCGCTAGTAGCAGCTAATATCGAGCCGCCAGCCTCTAGCAGAGACTAGGATTGGGCTACGAGAGTCTGGTAACCTCATTACCTTTTAGCTCGACCATCCATCTTTAGACACATCCATTGCTGCCTTGAGTGTAATCACTCAAGTGATATCAAGTGACATCACTATAGGTAATTCATCAAACTCCCCACAGCGCCCATAAAACGTTTCATATAACTTTTTAACACGTGTGATACAAACAACCAAGTTGGAAGAAGGTCAAGTTTGCATTGAGCTAAAGTATTGTGCAAGAACTCTGCCTGACCCTGACGGTGCACCCCAGAGACCACTTGGAATTTCAAGAAGAATGAAAGTGATGTTTGATTAAATCCAGGCGTGTGGTGTAAAAACATATTTGCAGACACTCTGGAGGGTAAAGTAGATGTCGAGGGGTCACTTAAAAAAAAAAACGCTGCCAAGTTCTTGCATATTTTCCCCAAAACTTATGCAAGATGTCTATGTGCATGTGTTCGTGTTTCATGTTGAGCAGCAGGAAGAGTGTGTGTGCGAGTGTGTGCAGTTGTGTTTGCATATGCACAGGTAAACTCAAGAACATGTAAATATCACAAAGCAGTGTGTGCCCCGAGCTTCCACCCACTTCCTCCTCTCTCCTTCCATGCTGGGATGTGTGTACGTTCGTATGTCAGTAGCAGATGTTCATGAAGTCTGCCCGTCCTGACAGTGGGCAGCCTTCCTCACCTTCATCACTCTCAAGCCTGCGTGCACACACACCTCGATGTGATTGCGCTGTTTACTGTGGAATTATTCACCTCAGAGTTTTGCAGATGCTCGTGTCGCAGTTATCCTGCAGGCACTCAGGACACACCTGTTTGACTGACTGCTGCAGGTACAGCCAGGACAGACCGACAAGGTCATAGTCTATTTATTTTTTACATTGCATGTGTCATTAATTGGCATTGGCTCAAACATGCATGTGACTTCATAGTTGACATAATGAACTTGTGCTTGTGATCCACAATGCCACTTTAAATCTTTAAATCATTGGTGATGGTGCAGAGGAAGGCGTGCGATTAAAATCAATATGTGATATTAATGGGGGCATGCTTACAGTATATATATATATATATCCCAGCGGTATTAATTAGTAGTAGAATTTGCATCGTTAATTACATAACACAGTATGCACATGTAGTCTATGTAAGATAATACATATAGACTACTGAAAGACATTAATATTGACTGACGGACTGGTTTTATGATGGATGAAATGGTTTCAAAGTAAACTGGAACTGCACTGAAGGGATAAAAGGTTCAGGAGTAACCTAGAAAGAGAGGGAAATGCATCATCTGAACAAGTACGGAAAGAATGTGGTCAAGGCTAATTGGATAAAAGGCTAAGGAGAAATAATGAGGAGCGCCGAGGAGACATCGCCTTATTGGTTGAGCCGCCATTATACAGCTTTATTCAAAAGAGAAATGTTCGCTTCCATTATGAAAATACCTTTTGTCTCTGTTTTGTTATTCCTCCTCCTCTTGACTTTCCCTCAGGTGCAGGGGAAACTGTGTTTGCACTTTGCAAGCTATGCATATCTGCTGTTCGCAACTGCTGCCATTGGTATGTGTGTGTGTGTGTGTGTGTGTGTGTGTGTGTGTGTGTGTGTGTGTGTGTGTGTGTGTGTGTGTGTCAGCGCGGGATAGAGCAGGTGGACGGGTTCAAGATTCTGACATTTTGCAATTGAAGGTGTATAATGAGCTGGTGAAGAACACTCCAGTTATGTGACTGACTGGAGGAAAGATTCGCACTGACTTCCACCTGACCTGAACCATCACAGAGTCAGCAACATGAACATCCAGTCAGCGGCATCTCCTCAGGGGCAAACACCTCCAGTCAGACAAGAGTGAGCCATACATGGATCCACTTTGTTAGCAAAGAACAAAACAGATTACAGCAAATCCACAGGAGATCACTTAAGTTTAAAGTCTGCTCATAGCTCTGTCTGAAGGATTTCCATTTCTTTTTGCGAGCTGCTGATGACGGAGGCAGAGTTAACAGCATGAAACCATTAATCGTCCCTTGAGTCAATGGTTTATTTTTTTTTCCATGAATCGCTTTCAGGAGTTTTTACCCATGTGGAACAATGGGATCTGTCATTCTGTCAGGATTAAAAATGGAAAAGGTGACAAAAATGTGACTATTGTAAGTTTTTATTGAGCACAAAAAACTTTTTTAGCCAAATTACCTTTTAGTAATCAAGTCATCCTGTCAAAATACCTGCAGTATATTTGCTGGCAGGACAGCGTCTAGCAGAAAAATCCTACAGTTTGGTAAATTCATATAATTCTTGAAGCTTCACATCTGGTGTCAGATAACAAGGAGCATTTATATACTCAATGCAGGCTGCTGTTATTCATACATTCAGTCATTATAGCAGTCTGATCTGCAGAGTCAGAAAGAGCAAGCTGTAATATTAACATTTTATCTATAAAAGGTTATTATCTTTACAACTCTTGTTCCGATTTATCCAAATACACCACACCTTACATCATCTTACACTTATAAATAAAGCTATTACAAAGGTAATTACATTAAACCTGTGTTCATGCAGAGGACTTTGTGAAGCTTCTTTTCATTCTTTAAAATCAGCAATGAAACAAAAACGTGTGATTCAAGAGCAGAAATGTTCACATCCAGCCTGTTGATTATTATGCTGTCAGTGGTGCCTTGGTGTGGGAGTACAAATGACTATGAGAGGCCGTTTAGCTTTTATGTCTGAGAGCGTCCACATATCTCTGCAGCATACAGAAGTTTTCTGATATCAGTTCAAAGACACACTGTGCACAAAGTGCCTTAATATGCAGGAGAAGAAGAACAAGAAATGAATTTGATTAAAGTGTAACACTTTGCTCGCAACACTGTGCAAACAGTGCTGTAAAAACAAACCACGCTGCCACCAGTGTGACACTGGTTCCTCTTAGCATTCATGATGAACTTCATTGTCGCTAAATTTAAACTAGTTTTGGGGTCATGGTTAAAGCAAGAGCACAGCAGAGACGCAGCGTTATCTGTGTCATCTCCTCTTCAGCTATAGGACTGATCACTGACAACAAACTTGATTCATCATCTCACAATTATTATAAATGTCACTCACATTGCACCATGTTAGGTAGATCCTTTGGGTAAATAATGTCAAAGAAAGTAAAAAGAAAATCATGGATCCACTCCAGAATTCAATGTTCCTGTTTGCACATGTCCCATTTTTTCAACAACTTTAATGAAACTCTGTTAGTTTATAGTGATTGATAAAAGTTAAAATTCACTGATCTACACCTTTATCCGTATCCACTCTAAAATGTGATGGTTTACACAGTTAAAAGAGGCCTATGTTCAAAAACTTAGAATAAATTCTCGAATTCGCCCCTTTATCCGGTTCAACTCCGAAATTAATTTGGTTCTTCCTTGGCATAAACCCAACCATTCGACGAAGTTTCGACAGAAGAAAGCCCGATCTCGCGATAGTGGTAATAAGTAAAAATTCCTGAGTGGATTCACTTCCAACCCTCCCAAAACAGACGGTGGTGAAACTAAAACCTCCTTGGCGGAGGTAATAACGTGAATAACGGCGTTGTTCTAATGTTAATCGTTTTAAACCAAACAGTAGTCTTAAGGGTGGGAGTAGCTTTCAGCTTGCTGGCTTCATTTATCACTCTACCAGTGGGTCAAGGACACAGGTACTGCCGGTAAGGAGGCCAAGCCAAATGTGTCTGTCCCTTAATCCCCCTCTCACTTCATTTCTCCCTCTCCCTCTCCCTCTCTCTTTCTCCCTCATATACACACACACACACACACACACACACACATACACAGAGTCTTGAAACGATAGCCCAGTTTTTCACTTTCCCCACTGAGGCCTTGTTTGTGTTTGTAAACCATCTCATGTATGACTGCAGGACAAAAGGAGAATGTCTGTGAATGGATGTCAGAGTAAACGCCTCACTCTCTCTCTCTTCTTTGTCTGATGAGAAAAAAAAAAAAAATCACACACGGTGCACTGTATAGAATAGGAATTGTTATATTGTTATGTTTGTTGTATAGTGACTTCACATTATGCAACAGGGAGTGTGAAAAATGTAGACTGGCAAACCATGCAAGATGACAGATCAGGTCAAAACAACACACAGAACATCTGAAACGTAATTTGAACTCCTTTGCTCATCATTTAGAGGAAACTGAACCTGTCAAACGAAGGGTTTTTGCATCAAACCTGAGCTCTACCACAGGTAAGGTTCAGTATCCACCATGCTTTAGTACACTGTGTGCTGCTAAATGGATGTCATCAGGTTGATCGAAGGCCTCTTTAGCCATTTACTCACACGTCTGCCCTGAATGTTCCATTTGACGCCCATCGAACATGTCAAAGCGATAAAATTGCTGCTTTTCAGGTGCATTGACTTGTGCCAAAGCTGTAAAGTTGAACAGCGGCTCCACCAATCCATTAGGACAACTGTGACACTTAGTGTTTTTACGTGTCACTTAACCTTTTTTCCTCTGAAGTTTAACATCAAAATAATTGAAAACTAAAATAAGACTTAAGGGAGCGCAGATAGCGCAGTGGTTAGAGCGCGCGCCCCATGTACCGAGGCTACAGTCCTCTAGTGGTCGGCGTGGGTTCGATTCTGACCCGTGGCCATTTGCAGCATGTCGTCCCGCCCACTCTCTCCCCCACATTTCCAGTCACCTCTTCAGCTGTCACTGTCAAATAAAGGCATATAGAATGGCCAGAAAAATAACTTTCGACATTGATACAACCTCAGGAGGGCAGTGTCAAAAGTTCCAACAACAACAAATATGGCGACAGTCAGAGGAGATTGCGATAATGTACCTATCTGTGTCTGTGTGGCCTTTAGGTACCTCAAGACTTGACAACAGAGATTTTTTTTCAATTATTTGCTTCACCTTTTTCTTCTTCGTTGTGTCCGTACACATTTGTCGTGCCTTGCTTGTATTTTAGCTACACTGCCCTCAACCATTTCCGGTGGTATTGCTCTCTTTCGTCAGTCTCGTCCGTATCTGTAAGATCTCTGAAAACGTGTCTGATTATGTACAGAATGAACACAGGAGACGTACTGAAGGCTCGGTCCGTCTCCGTGTCCGTCTTTAACATAGACCATAAATGGGCCTTAAGGCCTTGTGCAACTTGGGAAAAGATGGAAGTAGCTACATTTCAAGTGCACATGGAAACCTTGCAAGTGAATGAGTTAAGATTACATTAACACCGTATTGCAGTAACTATCAGGGCAAAAGGGATTGAATCAAAATGAGGATTAGTACTCGAGTGTTGCAGCATGTAACAGTAAAGAGACAGAAGCTTGAATCGGTGTAAATAACATGATTATGCTGTCAACAGTAGCTTAAAAAGTAAATTACGGGTCAAGGCTGTGGTGATGTGTTTAAGGCCCTGTTTACACGACAACGGGAACGGCGACATTTTCAAAAGATGACTTCAGCCCCCCAAAACATCGTTGTCGTGTAAATGAACGTCCGAACCGCAACGAAAGTTTACCGTTTTAGGGTAAAATCATTAGTTGAATAAAAAGCTCGGCAGTGTTTAGCGAGAATGGAGTGTGAGGATGATCAGCTGATTTGGGTGGAGCTGATGATTCCAAGCACCTTCATGAAAATACACGAGGTCCATTTATTCCAGGTGTTAGACTAGGCTGCTATCACATTCCTTATCAGTGTTTCCTCTGAGGGCAGTTTGTTTCGTTAATACACCAAATGTGCTTGTGTGGGCATACACACACACACACACACACACACACACACACACACACACACACACACACACAGACATCAGCCCGGGGTGTTTAGGCTGGTGCTCGGGTACTGAGTGTACACGCTGAAATGTCAGCCTCCTAAGGTGTTCAAACAAGCAGAGAGTACAGCGCCGAACAGAATGAAGAAGTCATAGAACAGCTTGACATTGAAGAGCATGCTGCAGAACAGTTGAATAGGGAACACTGTGTCAAGTGTCCTGCTGCTTATGCCCACTTACTGTCCAGGTCCTCTGTCAAATCAGGCAGGAAGACCTTTCTAAAACATGCACTGATGTTCGAACTTGAACTCATCTCTGGAAGGGCAAGAGGCAACAAAATGTAGCTCTACAATTTAAAATCAGATGAGTGTCTGCTGTGTCTTTGAATTGGAAGGTGTATCGGGCTCTTTGTCACGGAGCCCAGTAGCTGTTTTGAAGAACCCGAGAGCGTCACCATGCTATTACGGCAGCGTTAATTAGGAAGCTGTTGAAGAAGTGCAGTGGGAATCTCAATGAAATAAAGTGGAGCAGCTCAGAACGGTGTGATGGGATCGCAGTGAAAGTAAATGATCATTAAGACATGGAACGTAAAAGGAAATAGTGGGAAACAAACTGGAATATAAAAAAAACAAAAAAACAGTTCAGGGCGTGGTGCCCTGAACGGGTAAATTGTATGGCTGAGGAAAATAGGCAGGACTGTTTTTGGCTCTTAAAATAGTCTTTAAAGATCTTGTAATGTGCCAGTGCAGCTCAATTTGAATAATGAATAGCATATAGCAACACCTGTCATTTAGTTATCAGGCTATTTGCTAAGTCTCTCTGGAGTTTTTTTTTGGATTTCTAAAGAAAATTCTTGCTTTTCCGTTCTAGCAGTTAGGAAATTAGGCTGGCTTGGCAACGCCTTGGTGTATCCTCTGAAGAGCTGCAGGAGGTGGCTGGGGAGGGGGAGGTTTGGGATTCTCTGCTGACACTGCTGCCCCCGCGACCTGGACCCGGATAAGCGGAAGAAAAATGGATGATAGTCTGTTACCCTTTAGGTTAATACAGAAGCCCAGCTTTCACCCCCAGAAACATGTGTTGTGTGCCCAGAAAAAAACCCAACTGAAACTACAGGATAAGGAAATATAAAAGAAGGCGCTTTGGCTGGCAGGAACATTTTAATCACTTTGCTTAAATCCTCACACATTGGTGCAGGCGTGCTTTGATCAGAATTATTTAATCCAGTTTTATTCTTATTGTCTTTGCCTTGTTGTTAAATTGCCTAGAGCCCTGAATTATAATGGCACTAGTGTGTGTTGGCATTATATTGTCTGGGGAAAAAAATGTTCTTTTAAGTGATTAATCTGTCTTTGAAACCTTAAAATCAAACGTTAACAGGTGATAAAATTTGCCAGTGGGTGTTTCATTCATTTTAAATGTAAACTAGAAGGGCGCTCAGTAGAGCACATAAATTCGCCAAGGCCCAGCAGGCCCTTTCAATTCAATTAAACCCTAATCCAAATCCAACAAGACATGTGCCATCAAAATGAGAAAACTCAGGGTTCTGCAGTGTTAAAGCAAGTGAAAAAAAAATCATGCATGCAACCCTTTATCTGCATCCACTCTAAAATTCAATGGTTTATTCTTCCTCACATGCCCCCACACCCCCATCCACCTCCAAGTTCCATGAAAGTCTGCCAAGTAGTTTTTGTGTAATCCTACTGACAGACAGACGACAAACAACAGACGTTGGTCAAAACACAACCTCTTTAATGGATGTAATAAAGTTGTTTAAAATATTCAAAAATTAAGCTAAAATAAGACGAGAACACTGTTACAGACAAATGAGCGCTAATTGCTTTTGTTTTAGGTGCTTTCTCTTCATTCTCCTCTCAGGTCTGCTTCCTGTTTTGCAGAATGATCACGAAATGGATGAATACGGGATAAAAATCCAAAACAAAAACAAGCCTCTCTGTTTTGCGCCGCTCTGATTTTAAGGGTGAGCGGAGCGAGCTGACCCTCTGTGTGGGCTGCCTCGCATGACCTTCATTGGTATGAAACATGCCTGCTCATGGTGTACATGAGTGGGCTGGATGGAGGTTTGAGAGAATGGAAAAATAGGGAAAAAAAATTTTTTTATGTAAAATATGATCATTGTATCACCGTTGAGTTGCATTACAATTATGGAAAGTGCGTTTCTTTGTCTTCATCTTTGAATGGAAGCATAAAACATGTCCAACATTAGCTGGCAGTGATTAGAGGCACAGCATTTTGGCAACATTAGCCGACAGAACAGAACAGCTACGTCCTCCCAAATGCCAATCAGCTCCTGTTAACACTTTTTTTTTTCTTCCTTTTGTTCACACTCAAGCCCAATTATAAAGCTCACACAGCTACAAATTCACATGTATTAGCTGCGTTTCAAATGTTTTAATAAACTTGTAGTGAGTGAAAGTGTGGAAAGAGGTGGAAAATACAAAGTAATGCATATAATACATGTGCATTAGTTTGTCTGCACCTGAGGACAAAATATTTTTAATTAATTAAATTTTTATTTTCAGCCGTAGACTTCCCATGAAATGTAGTCTCTGGTAGCACTTGATGTTAATTGCTTTACGCTGAACTGACCTTTCCTCTGCCACAGAGTTCAGACCATGGCTTGAAGGATGTTTTAGGGTTGCGGCTGTTTTCTCCTCACTGTTCAGTCGTTCACTGCGTTCCTGCTCAATATGGGTCTGTTGTGCTCTTGGACAGGTTTAACTGTGGCTGAATCCACAAGGTTGCTCTTATCACACATCTAAAAAAGAACACTTGTTGCCAAGTTGAACAGTTTGTGCTGTCACTGGCTTTGCGTGTAGAGGAAGGCTAACAGAGTGTCTCTCTTCATCTTATACCGTCACCACAGAGTTGCTCATTTCTTAAGGAGGGTGGACTACGCTTACTTTAAAAGATGCATTCCACATGTATGACTTTGATATGCAGCTCTGTGTGTGGATATGAGTGCAGTGTGTTGGGCTGCTTTAATTGTATAAACTCTTTGTTTCTCTTTCTGTCTCTTTACAGGAAGTGCATGAAATTCTGAAAGAATATGAGCTGAAGTACTGCTTTGTGGACCGCAACAAAGGCACAGGTAAAACACACACATGCTTGTATTCCTATACTTGTGACGACCGTCACCAACAAACGTTTACTAACCTTAACTATAACTAAACGACCACAAACATAACTCTAACCCTAAATCTAATTCTCAGCCCTTTAACAGCCCTTTGAAGGACCAATCAAAATGTCCTCAGACACTCATATTAGTAGTTATATGCAAAGTAATGAAGCAGTGATATCCACAGAATGGATGGAGGAATGACTGAAACATTTTAATAGTTTTATATATTGTATAAAAGTGTTTGGGTCAGGATGGCAGAGGAGCAGATACTTTGACCTGTGACTCTCCTCACCTGTTCCCTTGTTTTTCAGATTAGATTAGATTCAACTTTATTGTCATTACACATAGTACAGGTACTAAGGCAGCGAAATGCAGTTTGGCATCAAACCAGAAGTGCAGAAGCAGTAAAGTGCAAATATACATATGTAGAATAAATAGACTGTGAATGTGCTATGGATGAGATATGTACAGTGTAAACAGTAGAAGGATACGATACAGGTATGTATGTAGTATGCGTAGTAATATTATGCATAGTAATATCATATGACTGTGGTTGACCTGTAAACAACAAATTTGATTCTGTCTTGATTCTGTCTCTGTCTTAACTAAAATATTATATATAATAAATTAAATAAAATACAATTCAGCTCAAAGTTAAATTACATACACCTCACTAAAACTAATGGTTTCTGCTATCCAGCCTTCCCTCATTGACTTAAATGATGCAGACAAAATGATAGAAACACATCAGTATAAGACAATACAATCCACAGACTGCAGCCTCACAAAAGCCCATAAAACCCAATGGACACCTCTTTAAAACTGTTTCAGATGAACATTAATAAATTAATTAATGAAGGATGCAGAGCTGTTCTATTAGATGTGCTAGTTTGAGCTAGTTGTACCCAATAAAGGCAACCAATATCATCATTTTGACTCAAGAAAGCCAAATTCAAGCCATTTCCTTTTTACATTTTTTTGCGTGCGTCACTCTGAATAAAAGGGCCTAAGGATTGAGGATGATAACACAAGGATTTAGATGTTTGGATTCGTAAGTAAAATAGACTTGACTTCTCTCCATTCTCTAGATGTCTATCTTTCACCGGAAATCAAACTACAGCTGGATTTGAAGTTTAGAGGTGGCGATCTCATTCTTAAAAGCAGACCAACTGGCTTCTAGAGGTGATCATAAAATTGTGAGAGGTTTGGCAGATTCATACTGGCCAATTTTGTTTTGTTTTTATCAGTCAACCATGCAGTATTGAAGATGATTTGAGCGTTATAGCTCTAGTACGAGGAACCAGTGATTCGGTCAGTTTAAGGGTTGTAAAATAAAGAAAAGTTTTCCAACACTAATAAGCCGCTTGGTGCTTGACTGAAATCTGATTTTACAGTTTTTGCACAAATGATGGATGTGGAAAACAAGAGACAACATGTGGAAAACAGGAAACAGAACCTTCGAAACTCAAATAACTTTTAATACATCATAAACGTATACTAGTATGCTTTAGCACACACTGATAAATGGGATCTTAAATACAACGTACCTAGATTAAATCCAGACCATAATTTAGAGATGTTTTATTTATACTTTTATCCTTAACCAAAATCCTATCCATCAATAGCCGTCTCCAAAAGTGAAAGTTTTCCACCTTCTGACTCCATGTGGTCCTCATAAGTGTGGAAATACAAGAACACACACACATGCACAGAGGAGACCCCCCCTGCCCATAGAGCACGTCCCTTTCCAGGGAAATCTTGCATGGTGCCTATATTTAGTGTGTGCAGTCAGCCAAGCACCTGAAACATAATGCTTTTAGAAAGTAGAGGAGAGCTGTAAACAGCTGAGATATCAAAGCACCAGCCTGTCTGAAAGGTTAATGGGGTTTCAGAGCCTGATGAAACACAGGCCCTCAGCACACCGGCAGCCACGGTACTAATTAGGCTGCTGTGGTGGTGATGTGTGTTGGGCTCTGATGTACTGAGATGGGCAGTGGGAATCCACTGCCAAGAACATCACAGGTTAAACAAGAAAAACTTATTTTTTTCCGTAGTGATGCTAGATACAGTCTCTTCTGTTTAAAGCCAACATTAAAGAAACAAAAAACCACTCATTTTTTTTCAATATGCATTTTTGCATTTTGTCAGCATTGTTTCTATTAAGTTGTAAAGCAGTTTACTTTCCTGTAATTCCCAACAGCTCATTTCCTTCTAATATCCTTTTCGAGGATATGTCTTAAAAAAAAAAGGACACATAAGCGAGGGATTGCATAATATTTGCCACTTCTCAACCTTGTAAATAAGATTCTCGTCGTTCATGTTGACTGCTGACTGAAAGGGAAACAGAATGAGCAGAATTTAGCAAAAATGGCACCTGTTGGATTGTCGCCTGTTCACTGATGCAAGGATCAGGTTTGGTTGTCTTCATTTGGAAAAACTGAAACCATCTGTTTGTATCGCTTCCAAATGGGAAGCAGGATGGACACTGTGTCACACTGAGTGTGTGTGTGTGTGTGTGTGTGTGTGTGTGTGTGTGTGTGTGTGTGTGTGTGTGGTGGGAGATCCCCGATTGCTTCAGATGGAGGTGTGGAGGATTGATTTCATGCCTCTGTAGCTTTCCACCAAGTGTGTTTTAAAGTGTGTGATGAAGGATTGAATATTTTGCCTTGATCCGGTAAACCCCCCGGCTTGTCGCCTCGTCAACACAGACCTCCATGCTACGCCAGCTTCTCTGTGTACATGTACATTCATGCTGACATGCGACTTGTAATAAGGTGTAGAAAGAGGTTAGTGTTGTTTTTTTTTAATTAGACAGTTTGACTTCCGGTGGATAGTTAGTAGACCATGTGGCAATGTGCTCATTGGCTAATCACCTCCAGGGTAAAAACAGGGTCAGATTTTGTGTTTGTAACTTCAGTGTCCCGTACATAGATAGAAATTGTGAGTCCAACAAACCTCATTGTTGAAAATGCTCCTACACAAACTGTAATCACACAAAATGCACTAAATATCCCTGCAGCTACAAATCTTTATGACACTTTTACAAACTTGAATTGTGAGGGTTTATGTTAGCTTTTTTTTTTTTTTTTTTACATGCACAAATAAGTTGATTTACAACTTATACAGGCAGTCGGATTATTTATGAGCGTCATTTCACAGGCTCAAAATATTAATGACCCTCATTAGCCTCCATACACACGGCAGTCAGTTTGAACTTGCCAGCCATTGGATCAGTTTTCACGGCAGCTGGATAACATCACGCCAACCAAGTGTTTACAGTCTGACTCACCCTCTCTCTCTCTCCCTCTATCTCTTCCTGCCCCTTCAGTCTCACTGCTTCAGAAAACAAGACATCCCGCCTTAGGTTTCTTTTTTGTCTCTTGTCGTCATGCAGCTGTTGAGAGTTTTGAAGTGAAATACTCTGAGATCAGGGAAAATTCAAGTGTTAATAATTCTGTTAATATGGAATGAAATGACAATCAACTTAATCCCTTTTGGAGCTTAAAAAGATTGGATTGATGCTTACCATGCCTCCTAGCTCTGGTTATTGTGGTTACTGTCCAGTGGAATATCAGCCTCCTCCCTCAACAGACAAACCTCTTCAATGATGGCTCCGGTGCGTTCATCCATATCCGTTGTTTTGACAATTTCCTGGCCTTCTACACCCCCTAGGTCAAACCTTTTTTTCCCTGAGAGTTCTTACTTCTGCACATTCTTTCTGCACTTTAATTGCACTGCTGCTGTCTTCCCATGCTTTGCGCTTTTCTGGTCCATGACCTCACTGCTCACATATTTTAAAAAAAAGATTTTTTTTATACAAATTACAGTCCAGTCTGTTCAGTTTCTATCCCTGCAGAAGAATTTATTTCTTTTTGTTGTATTTCCTTTCCCCTTTTCTTTATTTTCTTTTGTCTGAGTGTTTCATTACCTGTCAAACGTCCGTTGGTTGTTGGTTTGTGGCTTTCACACAGTCTGCTGAACTTTATTGGGGCGTTGCCATATGCTAATGATAAAATTGCCTGGCAGGTGCATCCAATTTAAGATCAAAAGTAATTTATCAGGTGGGCAAGGATAGACTGGGCTGTCAGCACATGCTTCAGAGGATTTCCTCATTTTTTTCTTCTTATTGCTTTGAACAAATATAAGACAAAAAAAATAAGAGAACATTCATGAATGAGGACCACTGTAAGAGATTCACTCTGTGTTTGTGTGTCTCTCAGAATTTTCTCTTTTAGAATCGCTGCTTGTTGATCTGACAATTTCCATTTGAGGTTGGATGGCAATTTAAATCCTGTGAAACAGGGAAGTAGGAAAGTTCTAAGATCATGTTGTTGAAAATGATCTTTATCCACATAGAAAAGTCCCAGCCTCTTCTTATTCAACTCATTAAACAACTTTGTAAATGATGAATTTGATGCAGAGTGACCGTGTAGCCAGTACTTAGTATTTATAAGTAACATTAGCTGACATTGCGTGTGGACTAGTGGCTATATGGCTCGAAGACTCTGGGAACAGGTAGGAGGGAATGATTAAACTGATGTACAGAATTCAATGAGACTCGGAGACAGAAGTGCCGTTGAAAAGGGTACCGTGTATTGTAGAAGGAATGAAAAAAGAAAACAAAACAGTATACACAAAATTAAACAATGGCCATTCAAATTATATCAGTATTTGACTCAAAGCGATATTGAGGATTCACCAGAGACAGGGTGAATTCAACAGGTCTCTTCTTAATAGGAGATGTTCCTGGTCAATAGCTTGCCATCTTATTTCCAAAGGAAATAAAACCTGTCCTGTGTAAGCAGACAAGGCCAGCTTTAGTACACATGGATTTGTTTAAACTGAACAAAGTACCAAAATACATTCAATTACTTTACAGCTGTGATCACACGCTTCAAATTCACACCATTCAGTGATTAACCATCAAAAGTGCAATTTCTGTCCCTTAAAAGAACAGAATAATTCAATAGAATCAATATGATTTAATCATTAATGCTTTTGCATTGGACCATTACGATCCGAATAGAAAAGTTCACTTCCGTTAGCAGACTTAGCGTTAGCCGCTAGGCTAAGTTAACTAGCGGTAGCCGCTAACAGATTACATTAAACATATGAACGTATCACATACAAACCACTCGTATCATCATATGTGGCTGACAACAACACATAGATAATATTAGAGACAGAAAACAATCAGAGCAATGCAGTAATAAGGTTTAGCGGTGTTACCCAAGGCGATGGCTGCATGCTAACAACAATAGCTTTAGTGCAACTCACCAATGACAGCATTGCCTAATAGCAATGAGTGTGAACTCACAGGACACATCTACAAATCGGCAATAAAATACAAACTGGTACATTGCACGTTCGACAACTTTGAAGTTGGAATACACGAATAAGGCATGTTTAATTATCGATCTGCAGCAGCTCGGTTTCCTCACAAGCCCTGCGGCTGCTCTGATTGGTTGCGGAACATACCGCGAGAGTTCTCACGAGAACTGGGGACCGTAGCAACAAAATCATCAAAGCAGACTACGTCATATGCGAACGTACGCCATAAAAGGCTTCAGAGATGTTAGCTGTGCACTTAACCACATAAATACTTGGCTAGTGCATACATTCAGAATTATAAAAAGGATTCAGCCTTAAAGGTTCAGTTTTGAGCTAACTGAGATTTCACTGTGAAAAACTTCACTGTTGCAGGAAAGACTCAACATACAAATGTACACGATGCTGAACACACATGCAGTCAAACCAGACGAAGAGCCATGTGTCTTCTCATCTGATGGAGGACTACGTCAATGCTCCAATCATGCTGATTTAACTGCCAGCTCTTCTGAAGGAGCGAAACCAAAAGATGCCACCCCTGATGTCTCAGCATCCTCTGGTTGCCCGAGAAAATCGGAGAGAATTGGCAAATTCTCTCGTCTGGTCAAGAATTCTGATCGAAAAAGACCTCCCATCTCGGCTCCCTTCCACTCTAATGGACAGATACCTCCCGTCTCAGATGAAGAATATCCAAATGTCTTCTCATCTGATGGAGGTCTACGTCAGTGTTCCAGTCATGCTGATTTAACTGCCAGCTCTTCTGAAGGAGCAAAACCAAAAGACGCCACCCCTGATGTCTCAGCATCCTCTGGTTGTCCGAGAAAATCTGAGAGAATTGGCAAATTCTCTCGTCTGGTCAAGAATTCTGATCGAAAAAGACCTCCCATCTCGGCTCCCTTCCACTCTAATGGACATATAACTCCCGTCTCAGATGAAGAATATCCAAATGTCTTCTCATCTGATGGAGGTCTACGTCAGTGTTCCAGTCATGCAGATTTAACTGCCAGCTCTTCTGAAGGAGCGAAACCAAAAGACGCCTCCCCTGATGTCTCAGCATCCTCTGGTCGCCCAAGAAAATTGTTTCAGAGGTTTCGCAAATTCTTTGGTCGAGTCAAGAATTCTGATGGAGATAGTCCTCCCATCTCAGCTCCCTTTTACTCGAATGGACAGATACCTCCTGTCTCAGATGAAGAACATCCGAATGTCTTCTCATCTGATGGAGAACCACGTCAGTGTTCCAATGATGCATCTTTAACTGCCAGCTCTTCTAAAGGAACTAAACCAAAAAAAGGCACCCCTGAGGTCTCAGCCCGCTCTGGTCGCGCTAAGTTCTTTCGTCCAATCAAGTTTTTTACCTTTTGGATTATTTTTCCAATGGTTTTAATTTTAATTTTCCTAATTTATATTTTTGTCGCACCTCTGGTTGCATGTGTAAGGCAGACTTATAAATGTTGATTAACCCATTTCTTAAAGAAAATAAATGCAGTTTGCTCTTGCAGTAAAAGACCAAGATCCCCCAGTGGTGCAGTAGAAAAAGCAATATCAAAACAATTCAGTATCAGCTACCACATTTAAACTGATGTAAGGCATCAATGAAATTTCCTCAGATCTTGCTTAACAGTCTCAAGCAAGTCCCAAGTCACTGTAGTGAAATTCAGGCAAGTCAAGTCAAGTCGAGTCATTGCTCATGGGTTAAAGTCACAAGGTGAGTCATTGATTGAAATTGATGCCTACCTCAGTTTCCACATTGAAATCAGTGGGTAGTGCTGTTGCCTCACAGGCACGAAGGTCCTGTGTTCAAATCCCACTGTGGGCCTGGGACTTTTCTGTATGGAGTTTGCAGGTTCCTCGTGTGCGCATGGGTTCTCTCCATGTTCTACGGCTTCTTCCCACCACCAGAAGCATATATATATGTATATATATATGAATACCTTAAAAGATATAAAATCGAGTCACCAGAATCAAGTCAGTTTCCAGCTGTGTAGAATGTGTCTATCAGCGGTAGAATCAGATGTCACTACAGAAAACTATGTAAACACGACGGGAAAATTAAACTATGAAAGACTATGAAAACTCCGGCCTCATTGATTGTCTCAGTCTTTGTCTCTTCTTAGACTCCTTGAAGTCATAAAGACTATTTCTGTTGAGACAAGCTTATTAATAGACAGTGCAGTGCGCCACTCTCTCTCTCATTGAAAGTCAATCTAGCTTACTCACTTAAACATAAATCTGTACAAGAAAAATGCATAAACAGCACCTATTACACAGGATATAACTTGAACTTATCTGAACATGATGATATGGAGCGAATCTGGCTGAAATTCTCTAACATAAATCACACAAATACAATTTGTCAAAAATAAATGCATGTTATGCACCAACTCGTCTTCCAAGATTTTCTTTTTTTTCCACATAGGAACATAAGAACATTTGAAAAATAAACAAGGTCATCTAGCTGTCCCAGGATGACGTAAGGTCCTTCATATGATGGGAGGAACTTTCTGACTCTATTCTTGATTCTTTTTGTCCAGCATCTCCCACCTGATACTGTGTGCAGCAGCAGTTCTTGTCTTATTGTCTCTTTGCACGTTTCACTGACTCACCAAGAGCCTCTCTAGCAACGAGGTGGGCCAGCTCCAGTCTCTCACGAAGCTGTTGGACATACTCAGGGTATGAAGGTGCAGTGTCATAGTCAGGAGGTAGGCCCACTACGTGGTTCACAGGCTCACTCAGCTCACAGCCGTGCATCGTGAAGTTGGGGGTGAGACCGGTGGCACTGTGCTTTGTCGCTCTGTAGGCCATGAGGGCATAGGGGATCATAATGTCCCAGTCCCAATGGCAACACTTTGCTGTTGTGGCCAGAATCTTTTACAGGGTGGCATTAAACCTTTCATCTTGCCCGTCAGATTGTGGCCTAAATGTTGTGGTGTGTGTCTTTTCAATACCGAACAGACTGCACATTTTCTGGAATACTTCAGATTCAATGTTCCGTCCTAAGTCACTGTGCAGCGTCTGTGGTGCTCCATAACGACACACCCATTCAGATGCAAGTACCTCAGCCACAGTAACGGCTTGGTCGTTGTGCAGGGGAAAAGCTTCCACCCACTTAGTGAAGTAGTCTTGTATCACAAGCACATAGCGGTTTTTGCGCTCTGTCTCATTTAGCGGCCCCATGATGTCCAAAGCAACTCGCTCCATGGGTCTTCCTACACGCACAGTTCCCATGGGGGCCTGTGGTTTCTTTAGGGGTCTGGCTTTGGATGCACAGCTGGTGCAAGTGCGGCACCAGAGGGCCACATTTTCTCTCATGCGGTACCAGTAATATATGGTTTGCAGTCGGGCCACAGTGCGCTCCACGCCAAAATGTCCGCCGATGGATCCTTCATGCATCTGTCTCATGACGTTGGGTTGGAGGGCACATGGAAGCACAATCTGTGGTTATAACTGAGTGTCACCCAGGCAGTAGTATCGCCGGGCTAATCCTTAAGATAGAGCCGCTTCCATTGGCTCCAGTAAGTTTTGGTAGCTGGACTGTCAGGTGAAACTGAGGACCACAGGGGGCGCGCTGCGCTGGCCTGCATCCATGTTCTGATGGGTGCAATGTCAGGGACGGCTAGTGTGTCTTGGATGCGAGGTAGGGGTATGCATCCTTAATGGAGCAATCATTGAGAGTCCTATAGTATATACAGAGACGGTAGGTGCCGTCCTTTTTACGTACCATCACAATTGGTGATGCCCAACTGCTGTTGCTGCGGCGGGCTAGACCATCCTCCAGGCCAGGGGTGGGCAATTCATTTTCACAAGGGGCCACATGAGAAACTGGGACTATTGTGGAGGGCCGGACCAGTAGGCTGAACTTAATTCTGCTCAATATTAATTTTATCGCTTTATAAAAAGCAGTAAATCATATGGTTTTGATTAGCTGCGACTGGTAAGAATACATGTTACGATAAGGCTATGAAAATGTGGAGTAGGTCAAATATAGAATTAAAAAAATATTAGAACCGCCAATCATTATATCACCATTTCATTTTATTTTTAACATTACATACTTTTAACCTTCACAAAAACAATTCTGACAATACAATTAATTAACTTTATACAAAAAGCAATAAGTGATTTTAATGTTTTTCAGCAAGAGGACTCATTTAAACACAGGGAAGTAAATGCAGTTATAGTTTTGACCTTTTGCAAGATCAGTTTGTGCCTATTATGTATTAACATTACATACATACAACATTACAAGTCTTCGTTAATTTCTGAAATGAAAAAATGAGAGCATTTCTTGTTACTTTCATTTCTCACAAGCCTTCATGTGTCTCTAATTCTCTGCTTCATCCTTGACTTTGCTGATGTTTCGTTGTCTCTGTTTTTTCCATATACAATTCTGGGAAAATACAATACAATGAATGCTATAATGTAAAAGCTGCAACCCGACATCGGCATCATTTTGGCTCTCAATATCGGCAGGTGGTGAGACAGACTGACTTAAAATATTGGCTGAAGGCAGGGTTCAATATTAAAATAATAGTTGGCCCAGTAGGAACGGTGTGAAGACCAACAGCTAACTCAGAAGTGGAGCGGCACCTTACCAGCTGGTTGTGACAGGGAGAGACCAGTATGAGCAGAGGGAGCACAATCAGTCTCAGCTCATATTGTTACTGAGCTCACAGCAGGGAATTAGCCATGAATTAGCCTTAGCCCGGCTAGGTAATTTGTTCGTCTAACAGGACATTGTTGTGGTTTTTTTTGTATTTTGTTCAGTTGAAACAAGAGACGTGATCAACAGGTGATCATAAATGCTGCATGGTTCGATAATCTTTCCTTAAATTCAAATTTTTCTTTTTTTTTTCCTCAAAGGAAGCTCTGTTTTGAGCAGAATTACATCAGAACACAGCTTTTAAAAATCGAATTAGCCTCAAATATGAAATTAGATTTACGTTGGTTTTATGTGTGTTTCTGCTGTTGTGATCAGCCTCTGGGCTCTGTAATAAAAACACAATGAAATATTAATCACACAAAGGGATGAAAGCTCCCTCTGCGAAGTTTGTTTTAAGGATTTTCACACAGAGGTTTTAGTGAAATTAGATAAATTAATCTTTAATGTCTCAAAGTTTATTGGATTGGTAATTTAATGAAAGCTAAATTACACAATGATCGTCTAGATTTCAGCTGAAATATTCCACGCATTCTTCATCAACATAAGCTCATTCTGGTCACAGAGCCTTTGCAAGAAGAAGAAAAAAAAACTAAAACAATTCTAGCCTGACAATTAGATAAAGTAAAATTGTCAAGAAAGGTGCGGCTCTGCTGTGGAGATGATATGAATCATAAATGACATCATTCCCCTGGAGAACCATGAACAGATATGTGTTTGTGCATAGAGAGATTTTTTAAATTGGTGTGAAATGCACATATTACAAACACTAGTCAGTGGAAAATATTCTTCTTAGCTTTCATAGTTTCGCACATCATTCTTATAATTATGAGCACATTTTACTCTCCAGCTCACAGTCATTTCAGACATAATGATCCATCATATCCTTGTTGGTGAGTTTGATTACTGCTGGGCATTATTAACTCAGTCCATTTGTTGCATCTTGTCCTCTGGCCACATAAATTCATTTCACCCCTTAACAAATAAACCGTATCGGCCAACCTGTTGTGGCTTTTTTTTAAGCAAATACCTTTTTGCATATTTAATAACTAATATGTATATTTGAGTGTTTAAAACCAGCTGATATCGTTGGAAGATTCATCCAAGTCATGGTATACATTAGCACTTTCCATTTCATCTAATCTTTAGGGCGTTTCAGCCTTTAATGGACAGAGACAGGCAAAGTGGAGACAGGAAATGAGGGAGAGAGTCGGGGGAGGACATGTGGCAAAGGGCTACAGCTGGAATCGAACCCGCGCCGGCCTATAGAGATACATGGGGCGCACGCTTTACCGACTGACCTAAATGCACCCCATAAACAAACATCTTTGATGAGGATCCCTTAAATGTGTTTTTTTAAGAATTATGGGAACATTATGGCCGCCCTATTTCTAAAGGACCTCATACAAACAATACATTATCAATGCGTTTTACCATATGTCATTTCCGTACATGCCAATACAAATATCTTCATTAGGCAGATTTATCAGATTATTGTGTAATATATTGGAAAACAATTAAAGGGGTTAGTTGTATTACAAACCTGTTGTTGTGCTTCAGTTGGTGGATGATTGACAGGAGATGATTCAACCAATAACGAATGACCCGTCCTTGTTTTTAATGGAGACTTTCTGCCAATTAATTAATCTTAATAAAAGTCAAATTCCTATCATTGTTGATAAATTGGATTAAGTGACTTCCTTGTTGGAGTCCTAACCAGCTTCTCCTGGGATGTAGGGGTTAATTACACCAAACCTCATTTCTGTGGACACATTAGTAATGAACCCATGGTGATTTACTCAGATTAGACATGTTTTTGCCTCCTTTGTTCTAATTGAATTCCCTGATGTAACAGGAAAAAAAAGGATTTTCCTGATAAACTGTTGTCCTCTCTCCGTCTCCGGGTTGTTCCTCGTGCTTTTTGTGTGGTAGCTGCCTAGAAGAACACCTCCTGGCTCTTCTCCAACCTCTGCTTTAATTGAAACGTACAGCCTGGAACAGCTTTGGCATGCATCTGCACCTCGTGACCATATCAGTTCTCTGAGCCGGCCTCCGCTGTTGGACTTATTAGGTCATACTGATGGGAGTGTTTATGTGTCTGTTGGGGTCTGTCCTGCACTGCACATATCTGTATTAATGTGTGTGTTTAAGCGTGTCCCCCTGTGTGTGTGTGTGTGTGTGTGTGTGTGTGTGTGTGTGTGTGTGTGTGTGTGTGTGTGTGTGTGTGTGTGTGTGTGTGTGTGTGTGTGTGTACATAGTTCTGTTTCTCCATTTGCGGCTTTGCTTTAGGCTGTTGCTTCAGTTCCTTGGCTAATTATGATTTTTTCCTTAAATACCCACCCTCCGAACACACACACACACACACACACACACGCACACACACACATGTAGCACACACACACACACACATAGCACACACACACACACACGTAGCACACACAAGCAGAGCACCTTTGTTTATTCCTGTCTGTTCTGCATGCCTGGTGTTTAAAAAAAAGAAAAGTTTTTTAGTTCTTGTTTTTACCAAAACACTTTTTACAGCCAAAATATCCCCATAAAAAAGTATCTAATCCTCCTTCGTTTGATCTACGTCTCCTTCCCACATTTTACTGCCCCCAGCTGCTCCCTCCCTCCTTCCCTTCGCACTTTCATTCCTAACGTCCTTCCCACACCGTTTGCAAAACTGGAAGCACTGGAAGCTTGTTAGCTGGTCCAGGGCCCTGCGTCAAAAAGTGAAGCAGCCATCATTATGAGTCTCCATGGTCACATTACTATCTGCTGGGATTGTGTCCAGCACTGGATAAAATCTCATGATCAGAGCAGGTTATGTGTTTGCTGCAAATTTGGCACGTTTTCATATCAGTTCTGTTGATGTATGATTGAATTTTTGGATCTTTGCATCCCAAACGCCTCACCTTTTACCAGAGGCAAGAGAAATATGATGAATGATGGTGTGTGTTGGTCATTAAATTGGCCTGTCCTCTGCCCGTGTTTAATTTTAATGAAGTCGATATCTCTCTCGGTTTTATCGGAACAGGTCAAATAAGATTCATATGCAAATTCACAGCCTAATTAGCTTTAATTATTTATTTCTCGTTAGATTCAATCTTTCGTGGTCCATTTCCACTGCCGGTCCTTTCAGTTGCCTTTGGTAGCGATGCGCGTCATCAGCTTTCATGAGATCGCAGACCAGCAGCAAAGAAATCCAGCTTCAGAAGCTCTAAAGGGCTGAAAAGAATTGAAAATACTTTTGGGAACTTTTTTTAATACAACACAAACACTGAATAAAGACATTTAAACGTTTGAGGCATGTCTCTGAACTGAAACCTCAGCCACACAGTCAGAACGGCAGACTGACAGCTCAACAGGCTCACAGATTCACACAGGCCGTAATTCCTGCTGGAGGTGGATCCCAGATTGGGAGGTCTCACCTATTCGATTTGAGAACCAGCGCCTCGTTTTTCACGATGAAAATCTGCAAATGAATTACGTGTAACATTTTATGTCATGTTTTTATTTGAAGTTAGCTGTAAATCTCTTGTTTGGATCTATTTAAAATCTGATTTAAAGAAAGACTCACTGGGTTTTGTTCATGTCAGGTGAGCTTATGTTTCTGCGCTACCGTTGCTATTTGCTGTCTAAATATTGTGATATATGATTTCTGTAAGCCGCACAGACCAGTAAGCATTTCTGCTGTGAAAATGCTGGTGCTTCTGGTGAAATACAGCAGATATGGGGGTGCATGCATGTAAGAGTGATGCTGAAACGTAGCAGAGGAGATGGACAGCCAGACAATACGTCACTTAGCTTAGTTAGTGAAACTGGTCGGACAGGGAAGTGATGGGGCAGTAAAAAATAGAGTGTATATGTTTTAATAGATAAAATAAGTAATGATTTGTTTTTGACGTTTGGTTTTAACAGCTATCATCTTGTTGGTGTCCAACGTGCTCCAGGCACTGTGGATTTTTGTTGCCATTCCATGACTTTTTCTCTCCCCGTGATTTTTTACATTAAGCACTGGATGCACACATTTACATACAGTCTGTACCCAGAGGCAGGCAGATGAAGCTGTCAGCCTGCCTGTTAGGAATCTGAAGGCATCGATTCAACCAGCCACGGTAAGCCAGCCGCTCCCACATGATGCCACCAGGCCCGGGTGCACCACAAGTCCAGAGGTATGCGTACTAATTCAGCAGGGCTGCGGAACCAGGGATCTTTGAGCACAATGGTGGGGTTTATTCAGGGTTTCCCAGCCTTTCAGTGGAGGTCATTGTGTTTGTTTCTGCTCTGTCGAGTATTGAAGACAACACATGCTGGCAAAACGCTCATTGGCCTGTCACTTTGTATGTGTGTGTGTGTGTGTGTGTGTGTGTGTGTGTGTGTGTGTGTGTGTGTGTGTGTGTGTGTGTGTGTGTGTGTGTGTGTGTGTGTGTGTGTGTGACGATGAAAACGAATACACAAGCAGAGGGACGGGTATGGGTTCAGTGACAGAAAAGTTCAACATCCATCATTTGTACTGTTTTCATTCAGACTCAGCCATTAAAATGCTCATGTAGTTCGCCTCTGTTCTCTTTACCGCGTTGTTGTTTTTGTTGTTGGTGTTTACATCGATAAGCTCTCGTCTTCTTTCACCACTCCTTGAAGATAAATATCTTTTTGTTTGAGTTGCTTTTGGTTTGTTTTTCTCTGGTAATGACTTTGCTCAATGGAGAACTGATTTGCTTAGCTGTTAGTTAGTTTGTGATGTCCGGGAAGGTGCATTTAAGTTTTGAAGTAGAACATGAAAGTTGATTTTCACAGTAAGTGGATTTACCTCACTGCCTGGGGTTTTCTGAAAATGTTTGGGGAAAAAAAAAGAAAAAAAGATGAGCTCCTTACATGGAGCATGTAGCATCACTAGGGCTGATATAGACTGTAGGTTTTTTAATCTGGTCCAATTATATGAGGACATGTATTTGCTCAATTAGACTCAATTCTTTGCACAAGTCACTTGAGGTGACACAGCAAATAAGACATGCAATTAATTTGCAGGGAAGTCAGCAAACATACAAATTATGCATGACATAAGCAGATATTGTGTTATTTTATCGGGGCCTTAGAACCAAGGGTGCAGGGCCCGGAACACTCGCTGGTACCAGAAGTGTTTTCTTCTTGTGGTTATTTAAAATTTTCTGCTTTTTGATTACATTTTTAAGCGTGTTGGATGCCCAAAAATTTACAAAACTTGCCACACTAATCGGAAGTGGCGATCTGATATGGGTGTCAGGATTGAGGGTGGCAACGGTGCCCCCCCGAAATTTCACAAAGCACTACAAAGTTATGAAAATTTTTATTTCATCGTGCGGTGTTCCCATGGCAGAGTGGCAAATTTCAATCTCTGATCATGAAACCGGAAGTTGCGCCACCTACTGGTTACATGAAATGACATTACATTGATTGACATTACATTGATTTACACCAAACAGATCCAACAGATCCACCTCTAAATTGGCCATTAACGTCTCAATGATGCCATATTGTTTTCAATGCAAATCGCGTGGCAAGTCATTATTCACTATGTAACAGGAAGTTTTGTAGCTTAAATATATTATGTTCAGTCTGACCTCGCTAGGAACATGAGGCAAGCTTTTCACTACTACCACTAAAGTCAGATAAGTGGATCCACGTTAATAGATCCACTGTATTCATTGTATGTAATCTCCCTAAAAAGATGTCTTGAGTTGTGATCTTACCCATGGTTAATATACATTGCCAAAAAAATCATAACAGTGTATACTCAATAAACTCACACCATTTTTTATGACATATTTGGGGTTGAGGTTTTAGCTCTATGGTGGAGTAAAACGTGTGTGTCTTCTTGTTTGTCTGTGTGTGTCTGTGTGGGTCTGTGTGTTTGGACTTATTCTCACAGAACTTCACGGCTCCGAGTAAGAAACCCAGTATGAAACTCAACACCTCTCTCTTTTTCTATTTTTCTCTTCTTGTTCCCCTCCTTCCTATCGTAAGTGACAGCAGCTGAGTTAATCTAATTGCTTTCCTGGACAGCAGATCGTCACTGCTCTTTCTTTCTCCCTTTCACTCCCTTTCTCTCCCCCTCACTCTGCATCTCCCCTCCTATTCCTCCCCTCTGCTTTTCCTTTTTTTCCCTCTCTGTCATCTTCCGTCCATCTGTCTCCTTTTGAATCACTAAATGCAAATTCGCACATTCTACACAAATGTAATGCAGCTGTTATCTTTGATCACATCCAACACACACACACACACACACACACACACACACACACACACACACACACACACACACACACACACACACACACACACACACACACACACAGACACACACACACACACACTCTCTCTTCCTCTCTCTATATCTCTCTCTAATACACACATTCATACACCCCATAGCTATAAAACAATATATTCTACATCAAAACCTAAGATAACCATATAGGGGCTCACCTTCAAAAAGTTGAGCCATCGGGTTGCAGACATTTATATTTTACATATGGGTCAACTAAAATATTAAAAACTTAGTGAATTAGGTAACTTTAAGCTGAATTGTAAGTTATTGCAATAACAGCATTGATCTGTTAGCTCTGTCATAACCAGCAAACATTGTTCTAATGTTAGCTACGACAACTTGTTTAGTTTAGTTATAACAGAATTATTAACTTTACTTAAACCTTTGACCGATAAGCAGTGAGTGTTTTTGTGAGAGAGAATATATATAGTTTTATGTACAATTTATGACAATAAATGTAATTGGCTGACAATTTAGGCCATAATACTGAATCTATTTAGGATTTCTACATTAAATAATCGTAATTTAATAGTATATACATTATTTAATAATAATCTATACAATATTGGAGTTATAATAAATTATTCCATAGTGGTTTTTTTGGCACATTTGTTTAACACTCATTACTTTGATTAAAAACCCTCAGTGTATTATTATTAAAATACGAACGTTAAAGAAACGGGTTAAAGCCTCTTTTACCTGAGGCTCCAATTACAGCTACAAGTTTAAACCTGGACACAGGTCAGACGGCTGCCATTGATAAGTTTGTGCTCTAATGTAGAAAGAGGTGAGTTATCAGACTTTTGGTCCAACTTTTGCTCCAACTTTTTTAGTATTTTTGTTTCGAGTAATTGAAAGTTGCAGGTTTGCGCAGTCAGAGAAAGTGGACAACATCGGCCTTCATCCGCTACATCGGTTTCAAGGTTTATCATTCAGTGAGGTCCATGAGAAAATGGTGGCAATACTAGGGGAGGGTGAGCAAGGTGAATAAGTGTGCTGCTGCATTGAACTGTGTCATAGAGAGCCTGGAAAATGACCCCCATCCCGGAAGGCTGGTCAGGAGACAATTTACATGATCCATGGCATGATGTTGACACATGAACAAATAAAACAAAGGAGCATTGCCACAGAAATGGGTTCGTCCCTGGAACGTGTCCATGCAGTTGTCCTCCATCAACTCCAAAATGACCAAGGTGTCAGCTCACTACGTCCTGAGACTCCCTGGGCCTCATGAGAAGGGCCTTCAGCACAGCATGTCAAGGGATGATCTGGTTCATTTCTGAGTTTTATCCTGAGAGATTTCTCCAGCAATTTGAAACCGTGTATTAATCCAACACTTCCAACCAGAGATGAAACACTGGAAACAAAAAGAGTCTCCAGCTCCTAAGAAAGCCAAATCAGTTAAATCTGTTAGGATCAGTTCTCTGGGATACAAAGGGAGTGCTGCTGGTGGGCTACCTGACAGAGGGTCACACTATTACTGGGGCTTCCTGATACAGCTTTGGGAAAAAGTCAAGAAGATTTGGCATGTGAAGCTGACAGGAGGAGTGTTTTTCCACCAAGACAATGCTCCAGCCCACACATCCACAGAGGAGATGGCTGCCATCCAGGAATGCAGACTTGAACTCATCCTACACCTGCCCTATTCACCTGATTTTACACCCTCAGGCTGCTATCTCTTCCCCGAGATGAAGGAGGAGCTCAGTGATCGCTATTTTGACAGTGATGATGATGTTATCACTGCTATGAACCACTTTTTGGAAGTCCAAGATGCAGACTTCTGCAATGAAGGTATCCGTATGCTAAAAGACTGCTGGACTAAATGTAAGGAGGGAGCTATGCTGTAAAATTAATGCATGCTGTTTCATCCCAGAATGAGAAGTGACTGTGTTACATCACATCTCGTGTTTTTATATCTGCTGTACTCCTTACTTGCGCATATCATATATCATGGCTCATTCCATCTAATTAGTAGCAGGGGACATTTTTATGATGCTTATTGATTCCACCACAGTCTTGATATTCTTTTAAGGTATTTCTTTTTATATGATGGTGTGGAGAGGTGGTTTCCAACCCCAGGGCTGCAGACTGTAGTCATTATTGGCTGTTTTTGCAGTAATTACTTGTGCCGACGTCGTCTGTCTTTGAATCCCTGTCATGCCCACGATAGCATGAAAGTGAATTTGAACTAAAGTAGTTCATCAGTACCGGAGGAAATTAGACATCATCCACTTAATGCAGCTACTGTTTGTTGCACCAGCCAGCGAATATAAGTAAAAAAGCCCAAATATTGACAGTTTAGTTCGAGGTGTGGTAGATTTATTTGACCTCAAGTTTTATAACTGCTTGAAGAGGCTAACTAAGTTACAGAAGAAGCAAGTATTACTGTTTATTCTTGCATCTGCTTTGGAGCTGCATCATTTGAGTCCCTTCATACAGTAGCACTCTGCAATGGGCAATGGCATTGGATAGAAATGATGGGTTCAAGTGGAAAGTTTTTAAGGGCCCTATTTACCGCGAGATTTGTGCACAATCATGCAAACACAAAACAGATTGCTCATGTAAACACAAACAACACCATGGAGACATGACATTAAAGGAGGTGGAGTGTTCAGATCAGATCAGAAATGAATTCATATATTCTCAATATTAATTGTTGCATCACTTTTTCCTCACACAATCAACAGCAGCGCTGACCAACAGCCCGGAAAGTACAATTATGGGCTGTGAACACCATAATGGTAATGTGCAGTTACTGCTGTAGAAATCATGTGAAAACTGACAATTACAGATAATGGTTTCAAAACGATGTCTGAATATGCAGATGTAATCACTTCCTGTGTTTTAAACCATCAAGTTTCACTTTTCAGGAACCAGAGTTTGTGTCCTAGACATTTGCCTAATCTGCTGTTCACACCAACGCACATGAAAACACACGAGACATAGATATGCAACGTCTGTGACTTATTGTCACAGTGTCATCAGGCGTCTCAGCCTTGCTTTTTATGTTTGAGGACTGCACAAGTGTGTGTGTGTGTGTGAGATGTATGTGTAAATGTAGATGATTTGTGAATATCGAATGCTTTTTATCTTGAAATGATCCCCTTGTGTTGTGCATGTAGTTCTAGAGAAAACAGAACCTTCTGGCTTCACTAGTGTGGATGTGTCTCGTCACAGGTGCATGTGCATGGTTTTCACTTGTATTACTATCAAAAGTAATACTATACTTCATAATCATACTTCTTTTTTGTAATAGGCCTACTTAATGAAAAGCAGCAACATTCAAGAAGCTGAAACCTGAGAATGTTTCACTTTTTTTACTTGAAAAATGGAAGAATTAAAATCAAAAATGTTAACAGTCGACTAAGTGATTAATCAACAACTTGTTGTCCCTCTAGAGCTCATTGAAGTTGACCAGGTGTTGCTGAATGGACCAATTATTGGGTCAGACATTCAGCATTGATCTGAATATCTGTATCAGTGATTTTTTTTTTTCTCCAATTGAATGACTTTAAGAATGTCCCACTTTGGCAATGATGCACCTGGCTCTCTCTGTCTGGAGTCACCGCTCTGTGGTCTCGCTCAATATCCCGCCCACAATACTAATCTAATTTGTTACACGTCACGAGTTACAGCCTAGCAACACTGAATAATCTTAATCTGCAAAGTAACTAGTAACTTTAGTTGTTAAATAAATGTACTGGAGTAAAAACCACAATGTTTGCCATCTAAATGTAGTGGAGTGAATGTATAAAGTACTTAAGTACAAGTACCTCAAATTGAAATTGAATATAGTACGTGAGTAAATTGTAATTAATTACATTGCATCGCTATGTTTCTGAATTTTAAGTTTGTTTTTTGTTTGTTTGTTTTACTGCAAATGTATATCTGTTCCAAGTATTGTTTACTGGTCTGCTTGACTACTAATAATTGGTTTTGGCTCTGGGGGGAAAAAAAAACAGTTTGATCCCTATTTTAATATCCTGCATTGTGACTTAGATCATAGTTCAGACTGAGGAGGAGGAGGAGGAGGAGGAGGAGGAGGAGGAGGAGGCAGGGCAGAAAGGACAGGAAGAGAGGATGGAGTAAAAATCATCTGCAGAATTTGTTTTGTTACAGTGAGAAGAAAGTGAACTGATGGATGGCGTGAAGGTTAGGATTGACTTATAACGGCAGATTGTATGACTGATGGGGAAGAGAGAGACGAACAGAGGCGGGGCATGATGGAGAGAAAAATGAGATGGAGGGATCTACTGGAGGGATCAATAGATGATGAATGGCCAGTAGTGGAGGGATGAGAAGCACAATTTAAACACTTTGTCACCGTTTACTGTCTTAAAGTATTTTATTGGTGACCAACTTTTGCTTCAATCTGCTAGAGTAGCTGTCCTTGATTTGGATTTATTTTGATTACATTTTGATTTAAATCACAATCAGAAAGCATGATTTTTTAAAATTTTATTAGATTTTTTTAAAACCCTTTTTCATGGTAATGTTTCCACTAGAAATGCCTTATATATACTACAAAACTGTGTACAAGCACACCAAACTGTGTTTATGGATCATCCATTTTTTAGAGTGAGATGTTTCAAAGAGAGACAGTGGCTGAGTGAACCGTGAAGCTGTGGGTGGACGAGTGAGCGGCTGGTTGAAGAGATGAAGAGATGCTGAGAGTTATAGCCACTCACCACTGCCTCTTTTTCATCTCATCCATCCATCCATCCCTTGATTTCTCCATTTCTCTATCTACACATCACCCACACCACCCACCAACCTCTTCTACACTATATTATTTAAATACCACACCTCTACAACTGATTGTAACAAGAACAACAAACACGGCAATCAAAGATCTTGTGTCGTCCATGTTAAATTTTTTTTTTTTTGCACGTACTTTAAAATATCAATGTCTTTGTTTTGTGAAGTTTTCTCACTTTTAAAAATGATTTCACGTCAGGAACGTTCTTGCTGCCCCGCTCCCCTGCGTCTCTCTCAACACTTGTTGCATCTTGAGTACAACTGGTGTCTGCTGGTATTTTTGCTGTTGCATAAAAGAATGAGACAAGAGTCCTTTGCAAAAAAAACAGCAACCCTGATTCTGACAAGGTGTGTGTGTGTGTGTGTGTGTGTGTGTGTGTGTGTGTGTGTGTGTGTGTGTGTGTGTGTGTGTGTGTGTGTGTGTGTGTGTGTGTGTGTGTGTGTGTGTGTGTGTGTGTGTGTGTGTGTGTGTGTGTGTGTGTGTGTGTGTGTGTGTACTGTATATATGGTATATATATATATTTATTTTTTATTTTATTTTTTTGTCTATTAGATTAATAGACAATAAAGAGCTTTTTAGAGGCCAGGGACTGTGAAATGCTACTCAGATGTGAAATACTAATGAATCAAAATTATGTGTATTTTTTCTATAGTTACCAGCCTGAAAATTTAAAGAAGCATTTTTAAAATAATCAACAAAGTGAAGTATGTGGATTGAACTTAGAATCTGGTGCCTTTTCCCCTGACGGCCTACCGAGCTGTTTATTTCCATGACACTCTCTCCACCTGAGACTTTCATCTTGGCCTCGGGGGCTGAGATGAAACAGCAGGACCACCTTCCACACAGCATGAGGACCAGCCCCTCGAGTTTCAGGAGTCCGTCTTGCCGCTCACAACTCCCCTGTTTTTAATTAGCTCCTTCAACGGGGAACGTGTCAGCAGGATTGCAGCCTTTGAGGTGATTTCAATGGCGAATTTCTTTTCTCTCCATAGCTACACCCCTACACACTCCTCATAGGAACATGGAGGATAATCAGCATGTTCAGATGCGGAGACCCATAATTAAGACATTGGCACTTTTGCACAATTATTTTCATCTTTTTCAAAGTTCACTTGGTAGCCACTCAATGATCGCTTGGCTGTGAATTATAAGTTTATTTTATAAGCTATTTAGGAGTTTTATAGTTCTACATTTCACTGCTGGAGATCGTATTGTGCAGGATTTGACGTCAGCCCCCACTTGTTGGCTGCGCTGTGTCATTATAGGCAATAGAGAGAGCTTTAGTGTAAAACCCAAACCATATTCCCTCCATCTCCTCGTAATGCCTAATATTAGGTAGCATGCTTAGCGGGTTAAAACCAGATTAGACTCTCAGCTTAGTGTAAGAGATCCATTACAGAGTGTGCAAGTGTGTGAGTGTGTGCATGTATTAGATGGGCTTTGAGGTAATTGATTTGGCTGGAGGCGGAATCTGAAGACAGGCAGAGGCACATTGAAGTGGAAATAGAAAAGACGGGAGAGAAGAACCGAGAGAGACCAAAAGGATAGAAAGGCAAAGAGGAGTATGGTGGTATGAAAAGACATAAACTAGACCATACAAAGTGATCAATACATACAGATACAGAAGGGGGAGAAAGACAAATCCAGGCAATCCTGACCTTCCATTGGATCTGCCTACATTGATCGTTCCCTTTGAAAATTAAGATGCCTTTGGGGCAGATCTCCCAAATTTAGCTCATTTCAACATTTTTTGGAAAATGCCTCTCAGTCACAGATGCCTGAACATATAGAGGAACAGTTTATTCCCTGCTTTTGCTGTCTTTGTAATGTATTGACATTGTCTGTTTCTATTTTGAGAGATGGGTTGGTGATGTGGATAAAAGAGTTGGTGTTTGTGTGCAGGCCGGTGGAGGTATCCTGCATTACCAAAGCTTTTAAGCCACCTCCGTATCTTATTTCTACTCCGCGTATGATTTATCGTTAAACTAGAAAGCACTCAGAGAGCACATACCACCGCCAACGCCGCTGTCATCATTTGTTGCATTGCACCCTGGGCATAGCACGCACTCGGCGCGGATGTCCCCGTGATGATGTTGCTTTACTCGGATCTGCCTCAAGACAAATGAAGTAATGTCACATGAGTCTTTGACCCTGCAGACCCTCTCCTGACATTTGGAATCATGTTTTTTTTTTATCACCAGTGGTTTATGATTTTCCATTATGGTGTATCTGGATCTATTTTTCTACGACATATAATTTTGTATCTTTCAAAAACATGAAATTCATTTGAATGACTCTGGATCTGCATTTACCACACTGTGACCCAATACATAATGCACCCCTAATGGTGCATTATGTATTGGGTCACAATACATTATAATACATTATTATGTATAATGGTGAAAAAGTGGATTATGACTTGATTTGAGAAGTCTCTATTAAGGTTCTGATTTTTCTTTTGCCAATCCTATTTATTATAAAGGTGCTGAAGCAGCTCTCATGAACTGGAAGCCACACTAATGTAACCAGCTTCAACTGAGTAGTCATAATTTACACAGTTTGTTATTAAAGCACCATTTTTTAGCACCAAAAATCACTCATTGCTAACATTTTCCGGCTGTGTTGCTCCCTCTGATAAGTAGCAGAGACACCAGCTGCCTATGTTTTCATTTGAATAATTCAACTCCAACACTCTGGACTGTCAGGATCAGACTTGGCATTTTGTGATGTTACTTTTGTCACTGATTTGTTCTAAATGTCTTGGTGTGTGTGTATATATACACGTATATATATCAGATGATTCTTGTTAGTTATTATAGTTTTAAATCCCTTTGTTTTTTTCTTGTGTGTTTTTATATATAACAATATAACATATGCATAGTGTTTATCTTAAATCCCCAGGTTCTAATCTCTCAACACATGTTTGTTCTTTTTTTCTTCTCTTTTTTTTCTTTTCCGAGACACACACACACACACACACATGCACACACCCCCCCACCCCCCTTCAGCCTAATAACACATTTTATGGGACTTTAATGGGCTTTTAAATATTGTATTTTTTAACACTGAGACAGGTATTACTAGGAAGCCTAATGGAACTTCTTAGTAAGGCTTTGCTGACTGGATTGTATCCGAACATAAAATATCAAACCTCCTCAATTGACTATTATCGCTGGCAAAAAGGGGCCTAACATTCGTTTTAAGGTATCACAATAATCTACCAGTGGTACTTCATTTAGAGGTACTACCTGTACTGTAGTACTCATCATTATGATGTTTGTATGACAAACACACCAATCAGGATTTTAAATGAGATGTGATGTGTGTGTGTGTGTGTGTGTGTGTGTGTGTGTGTGTGTGTGTGTGTGTGTGTGTGTGTGTGTGTGTGTGTGTGTGTGTGTGTGTGTGTGTGTGTGTGTGTGTGTGTGTGTGTGTGTGTGTGTGTGTGTGTGCAGTGGATTCCCCCTACTTAGTGGCTCCCTATTGGTTTTCTAATGTGTTGTCTTTCTCTCTGTGTATCTGTCTGTCTGTCTTTATGACTGTCTGTAATTTTGGTTGTTGGTGCCCAAATTTAATGTCATTGTTTTCCCATTTGGCCTGTCATTTTATATTATTATGATCATTATTATAATTATTTTTGCTTTTCATGTGACTTGTTTTTTGCATGTTTTTTGACTGTGTGTCTCCATTCTCCATTCCATATAAACCGCTTTCTGCCTGTTTTTGAATGTATGTTTGTGTTTGTCTCTCACACGTCCCCGTCTATTTATGTCTGTCCATTTCTTTCTTTGTCTGTGTTCTTTTCTTCGTCTGTCGTTTCCTCGTGTTGCCGTCTCCATAATGTCCCCTCCTCCAGCCTTTGTGACTTTGCTGAACGGGGACCAGGCTCAGGATGCCATCCGCTCCCTCCATCACAGCACTGTCCGGGGACGCTTGATCAACGTCACCTTGCAGCCCACTGACTCCCTGCTCTGCCTCACCAACCTGCCCCACACCTTCACCGCCCAGCAGTTTGAGGAGCTGGTACGGGCCTATGGAAACATCGAGCGCTCCTTCCTGGTCTACAGTGAGTTGACGGGACACTCCAAAGGATATGGGTTCGTTGAATACATGAAGAAGGACTCTGCCTCGCGGGCCCGTTCTGAGCTGCTGGGCCGACAGCTGGTATGTTAGAGCAGTTGTTCAAATAATTCTGTCATGTTATTTATTATTATTTGATGCTGCTATTGTTGGATGAAATAAATTATTGCAATAAATTATATTATCGTCATTTTAAGACCAGGGAGTCATATTATGAGGCTCAAATATTTGGTGCAATGACATAATAGTGAAAACTGAGGTTTGCTGTCTAGCTTTGTTATCCCTGCCACAAATGATGTGAGGAACGAGTTCCATCAGTCCGTCCGTTCGTTTTGTTTCGTTTCCGGTGCGTGACTCAAAACTGTTTATTTGTTCACAATACTTTCTACGCACAACAACAGAAAAGTATTATCATCAGTCGTGTTTGATGGAAAATGCCCGACAGGTTTGAAAAGAGATCATCACTAAAAGTACAGGTTCTGCAAGTCGTGTTTGGTTCCAGTTTATCTCCAAAGCATGAATATAAAGCGGCTGCGTAAACAGAAAAATGATCCGTGGGAAGACATTTTTATTTTTAAAGGAGATTTAAGAAAAAACCTCCTCCATATAATTGTCGTGCACCAGAATCAGTTTGCTTAAGATTATACAGCAGTTTGTCTGACCTTGCATATCTGATAAGCTCAAGCGACGAATCGAAAACTGTAGATGAGAGCTGACAAGCTTTCAAATCGGTATTTAAGAGCCAAGAGGATGAATGAATATAATATCTAGTTCATCTTTATTCACAATATTTATTCCTGATGGATGCAGAGTTTAGAAGTTATGCATGTAAAGTAGGGCTGTGAAGCCAGTTCAGGGTCTAAAACTCTCCTTCTCCATTACCTTACTTGTGCAGGGCGATAGCTCATTGATGGTGCAGTGGATGGATGTCAACCAGCTGAGCCAAGAGGAGAACCTGCACTCCAAGTGTCTGTGTGTGAACCGACTGCCACTGGACCTCTGCGACTCTGAAGAGCTGACCCAGCTCTTCTCTGAAACCTACAAACCCGTCTTCTGCCAGGTGAGTGCTTTTCCATCATTCTCATCATTTCACGGCATGTCGAAAGGGGAGAAATTAAAACGTGACGTTTTCACACCTTGCACAAGCGAGGTCAGATCTGGAAGAAGAAAAAAAAATCCATTCAAGAGGCAACGGCTCATTTAACAACGTTGTCCTGTGAAACCACAGACACACTGAAATTCAGGGGTCGGCATCCCTGACGGCGAACCTCGCAGTATCATCAAACAACTGTTTCCATGGTGAAGTGTGGCTGCTGTGACACCCACACTTCAATTCCCTCCCTCCGTGCCTCCCTTCCTCTCTGCTCTGCTTGTTTTTTTCCCCCCCATCCTCAGTTCAGCTGTGTTGTACACCACCCTGCCCCCATTACATCCACTCCACCCCCACATGCCCATTTAGACATAACTCAACGGGTATCTGCCATCCACGGCATTTCCCGTTTTAGCTCCACCCCTCTGCCCGACTCCCACATAAAAATCAATACACCTACATCATCCCAGTCCCATGATGCTTTGTGGGTGTTTAGCTCATGTTGCTTCGCTGTTGCGGAGCCAGCAGGCTTTGACCTATGGTTAAGCATGCAGTATGTGTTTGCCTGTGTGTGTGCACATGTATGCACTAGAATAACGCACAAAGCTCATGAAATCAAGTACGTTGATGAACGGAATGCATAAACAACATATAGAGGGATATGAAAACATGCCTCATAGCATTCAACAGCAGTGCTGCGGAGCCGTTTCAACCATGAGTTTTTTCAGCGTATTGTGGTCATTGCAGGTTTACCACACCGACACAGACAGTTAATCAAGTTAGGGATACATTTGATCTCACTAAATACAGTGCATGGACTCCCAGTGCTCTTGTTTGAAGGAGGATGCCCACCTGTGGTTAGTGCAGCCTGTCATATTCCACCATAAAGATTGATATGTTTGCCATTCTGGAGGCGCAGGCGTTTAAGATGCTTACCATACAAACATTTACACCTCCTAGAAAAAAAAGTTGCTCTTCTTTGTTCGCTGCATATTCATTTGTCTCAGATTATCAGCTGCGGTCTGTCTTACATAAACCATTTCCTTCTCTATGCTCACAGGCAGCCCTGTTGTCACTTTTGCTCTTAGGCCGTGGCCTCGGCCCTCAGCACTGTAATACTTCACACACACACCAACGGGCCCTCCAGGCAGCACTTTAGCTTGAGTCTGCCAGGAGCGATGGAGGGAGGAGATGCTAACGACTGTCAACCATTTAGAGGAAAAGACAGGAAGGAGGGATGGGAAGGAGGGAGGATGGTGCTGAGAATGCCAGACCTATTAGGGAGAGGATGGAGTGAGGGAGGAGAGGACTGACGGTGTCTGGCCCGATCCAGGGAGGGAGAGAGAGAGAGAGGGAGACGGGGGAGTGAAAGGGTGAAGGGAGGTAGACCGTCAGTCACAGTTAGAGGATTGTTGGCATATTTGCAACTATAAATGTAGCAAAACTCACATTTACTTTCAGTGAAAACAATCAATTTCGACCAGAAAAATCCTCATGGAGTAACTTCGTGTGGTGGATGTTACAAATATTTCTTACAGATGGAGATGGTTAGTTAAAGGAATACCTATATATAGAAAAGATGAAGTCACAGACATCGTCACTAAAATAGTTAAGTAAAGTCTTTCCAAGTACAATCCTTGGATGCTTAACATGATTATTGCACCCTTTGGTGATTTTGTATAAATTTTTCACCCAATCTAAAGACTTTTTTTTCTCAATCTGAATTCTTTTAAACCATTGTTTCTAATAATGGTGAAACTTTCATCATGTACAGGACAAAACAAATGCATACACCTCTGTTGAGCTCCTCCATCTCTCTATACATGCAGATCTTTATAGTTCAACTTGTGACTGTGACAGATCGGGACCTTTTGACACAGACAGCTGTGACAGGGCTGTCATGACCTCGCCACTCTGTTCAGACAACTGATGTGGCCATTTAAAACACACACACACACACAGCCACATACAAACTGACAGGAGTGTTCCACCCAGTCTTTGACCAGTCAGTGACTGATTGACTGGCCTGGAACCACGGCTCAGGGTCGAGAGCTGTCAGACCACGGATAGCTAGCTTAGCATCCTTGGTTTCTAAACACACAAACACAACCTCTGATGGCCTGGTGAAAACTTTTCTTTTTTTGTCTTTAAAGCTGATAACATCAAAACATGACAGTATGGTTCAATCAGTTGCTCTTTAACCCAAAAGCGCAGGCAAACTCAACAAATGTGTGAAGTCTATAAAAATCAAACAAACTTACAGTGAAAATGTGAGGAGAACACAGGCAGCTCAGCAGGACAACCTGGCTGGAACAAAAGGAAATCACAGGGGGGAACACAGACAAACTGAAACATAAACACACCGACTATATACACAAGGAAAAGAGGAGACAGTAAGATGCAGGTGGAGACGATCAGGGAGGAGGGTACAATCACATAGGAGGCAGGTAATAATTAATTAAGCAGAACAAAAGATATGAAACAAAGACTGAACTAAATACACAGAGGAAAATAAACCTTCAAACTAACACAGGAAACAAACCATGGCTTCCTGTCTGGATAAGAGACAGTAAAAAAAATTTTAAACAGCATTTATTTCCATTTTTGGAGGACAGACACATGCATGAACACGACAGACGGAGAACCAAACCACAGCTGACATATACGAGGCATGCATACAGCAGGCACATGTCTACTTTACATTTACATAATTGTTTGTGCAGATCTGAATAATGATTGAATATTTTATGTTGTGTAGTTTGGCAACAATTTGAGTAGAGAGAGGCTCACTCTGTTTTCACATCATTACTCACGCATGCACACCCACACATAGTTGATGATAACTCCAATACCATTTGCACACAATCCAATTTGAATCCAATTTAATATATAATGTATGTTTTGCAGTTTACCCACTTCTGCTCTGGTCCTATTTGTTATGTGTGCACACAAAAATAATGATTAGCAAGTTTTTGCATGTTTTTCCCTCTATCTCCTCTGGCCCATATCCTCCATCAGCCTCACCCGTCACTTATGGTTTTTCTCCTTTTCTCTCCATTCCCTCCTCTTCTATCTATCCATCCATTCATCTCTCAAGAGGTAGAGTGGTTCAGGTCATTTCCATACAGTTTGCTTAATGTATGCTGATGATAATAGCCCATCGACCTCCTCCTCCACACATACATCTATTTTCCTCTCTCGTTCCCTCCATCCATCCATCCTCTATTCTGACCTGAGGGAGCAGCAGACGGAGAGGAGGAGAGGAGGGGCGGAGGGAGGAAGAGAAGGGCCACTCTTGATTGAACTCTGATGGTAACAGGCATCTGCACTGATGCTGAGGAAGTAGAAATAAATGATTATCTGTCTATTTTTACGATAGAAATGTATAGATTGTAGACATTTATATGATTGTATATAAGTATGATTATACCATCATTTTTTTTGATTAATGATGATTAATTTTTTGATTTTTTTGATTGTAATCACAAATACACAGTTTAATTTAGGGTTGACACTGCCAATAACTGATAATAACAAAATCTGCAAGGATTTTGTGCTTAGATTTTTGTGGTAGCTCCTGGGAAGCTTCTCAGATATAAACATCTGGTGGTTTTCTGGTCATCTGTGATAATAAACTGAATATTTTTGGCCTTTTTAGGCTGTTTATTGAGATGAGACATTACCTTGGCCTTTGAGAAGCAATCTTCTGATATTTTATCGACAAAGCAATCAAGATTATAATTGGAAGCCTCCTTCAAAACATGTCCACTTGAACACTATTATGACTGAGGAACACAATAGACTGTAGCAGCAAGTTTAGCAACTGTGAAGCAAAGAAATAGTAACAACCTAGTCTGTGTTTGAACCACCAACATGCATCACTTCTAAATGCAAATAATATGGTCTAATCTTAAATTAATTTTTTATATAAATATGTACTTAGAAAAAAATATGTCTGGGGGGGTTTTATTGTGAAAAGTTTCACAGAGTCCACAGACCTTTCTGTTATTATTCTATTATCTTTAACTTATAACCCTCTGTTACAATATTAATGAACAACAAAATGTATTTCCGGTCTCTCCTGAGACCCATTCAGTCCACAAATAAAATAGATACAGTAAATAGATATTTTAATATTCAACTTCCTTTGCATTTGTGCTGCTGCAGCAGCTGGAGATACTTGCAGGGTAACATAACATAAAGACAACAAGATGCGTCTTGATTGAAAGAAATAGAAATATTATAATCTCTGTGTGTTGCTATAACCTCTTTCTGTCAAATAGTATTCAGACAGAGCATCATGTTACTCCAGGTAGAGCACTTAGTCCGGTCTGGAGCTTCGAAGGTAGATTCATAGCAGGCACAATTCTTTCTGCTGATGACATTCAGAGGACAATGGCTCCTACAATAGAGAGTGTACTCAGACTGCAAGAGAAACAAGTGACATGATCTTCAAAAGCACAAAAATGCAGCTGCAGCTTGGTTTCTTCTTGTGTTCTGTCATCTTTTTTTCTTCATCTTCAATTCATTCATCTGGTCACTTGAGTGTGTCTTAAGATATTTGCCAGTCACAAAGTCATTTTACAATAAATGCAGCTATGACACAAGTAGATTAAAATGGCTCAGGGCTGATGCTACAAAGATTTAGCACTCATCATGTAATTTGTGAGCATTTTAATTGACTTCAGCCACGACCAACAGAAGTTCAAGTGGTTAGTTTGAACCATAAGCCATTAGCTCTTAGCCACTGACATTATCCATTATCATCCATTAGCTTTAAGCTATGAGCCTGCCTGCTTCATGTAGCTGCAGCTCACACGCTGGAATTTGATTGAACCCTCTTGACAGAGACGTCCACCTTCTGCGGAAGTGATGTTTCTGGTCAGCAGAAAAGACCAGACTTTTCACTGGATGTTGCTAGCAGAAGATTATGATTTGGTTCAGATCATTCCCCTTTTTTGTCTGGCAGTCACTCCCTGGAGCGGCACAGGAAGAGGATGTATCTGTTTCATGATGTTATCCATACTTTATAAAGGAGATGAGACAAGTTTCTTTTCCTCCACCACAACCGGTGCATGAAGTGGTCCGGACCACTCCGGAAAAGGTCCTTCAATAAATAAATAAATAAAGTAATCTGATGATTAGTGTCACACTTGATAATGTCACCCTAGTTTTCTCATTTATTTATTCATGTATTTAAGAATTTTATGATTTTTTGCTACCTTTATGGTTAGTTATGTAATGTTAGGGGTATTATATGACTATTATATGATAATTAATTAAAGGACATAGTTTCTTTGGACCTAGACTGACTCTCGAAGTAGAATAGGGGTTTCTGGCACAACTTTACCTACATCCAAGGTGCATGGAGAAGTAAAAAAAGCAAACAAAAAAACCTCCAGCTACACTTGTGGTATCAGGAACAACTTTATTATTGTTAGACCAATGCATTTCGGCTTGTGGCCTTCATCCTGGTCTTGCTGCTACTCTCGAATTCATTTCGAATTCTTTTAAGTTAGCCTAATGTCTGACTGAATTAACTGAAGTAACTTTGGACTTGTTGCTGGCTCTGCAGTGTCATCATGCTGGTGGCTCGCACTACATCACCATGGTAACTCCGGCTACATATTTAGCCTGCTCTGGAGGAGACTGCATTTTATATTTTACATATGTTATAGCTTTCTGGATGAATGGTAGAACTTTTTCGACACACCTGATGCAGAAATAGAGGCTGTTTGCAGGGACCTTCTTTGCTTATCCTGATTTACTAAAAGATGGAATAAAGCAAATTATTTTTTCAGGCTTGTTGCCCTCCCTGATGAGGAGAATAGAGCGCTTCTGTTGAGGAGTATATAGCTTATATGAGATGATTACTATTATCAGTGAGTACAGCTCCTCTTGCATATTGAAAAAGAAGCCTCTAAAACTCACTGACTCCATTAAAAGAGCTCTTTGCGATAATGCCTCTGGTGATGTATTCGTTTTTCATTCCTGCAGATGAGTCTGAAGGGAGAAAATAGGCAAAGGCATTAGGCTTTAGTGTGAGTTAATTAAGTACGTTAACTAACAGACAGTATTTTGCCAGGATTCAAGGATCTAACAGTGGCTTTAGTGGTTCATGTCATGTTTTGTGTAGGGTTAGTATCGTTGGCATTGCTGTATACATCCACAGTCATTGGCCCACTTGCTCCTGGACATTTCCAGTGAGGCACTCGAGATAATCCATCCGTCTGTTATCTTTAATGCTAAGGAACTAATGGTATAAAGATGTTAGATGCGGTGTATACTCTGGTTTAGCAGTCATGATTTCAAACAGTGGAGGGAAAAAAAAACACGAGGATGAATTTCTCTCTTTTTTGTGATGCTGTTAAATGTGCGTTAGCAGGTTTGATGTGTGTCCATCGCTGTTATCTGACCAGACTGGTTCTAAATGACTGATTTTAAAGGTTCCAGATGGGTCTGGTGTTCGTTTGCTTGTTGTGCTAATCTTAGTAAATGTTTCTAACAGCTTACGACTAAATGTTTCCAGGCATACACCAGACCCCGATGACTCGGCTTTAATACATGAACCAATAAGGTTCCAATAAGCCCTAGTTTCTGCTTATCCTGTCTGATGCGGATCCTGCAGCACACTTGACAAATCAGCAGTTATCGCAGGACTGACAGACAATCGCGTTCACACCTAAGGGCAGTTTAGAGACTCCAATGCACTTAACCAACAAAACACAAGCCAGGCAGGCTTTAGGAAACCATGAATCTTCCACAAATGAAAGCCCCAGCTGGTTGGCAGATTCAAACACAGGACCTGTTTGCTGTGAGGAGATAACAGAGGAATAGTTGTTTGTCAGAATGATCAACAGAGAGGAGACATGTTGGGACCACTCAGGATGGATGTCTGGAATTGCATGTTGCACCACATTTTAGGGAAAGGTCTGTTTACTAACAGGTCTAACAGGAGCAAAAATCGAATGAAGGAAGCAACCAACATCCTTAAACAGGGGGGCAGGTGAAAAAAGTATCCTTAATAATTATACGAATGTAATAAAGTGATTATTCTGTGCACTAGTAACACACACACTGCAGATCTTGGTAAAAGAAAAATAAAGCTATGAAACAGTGGCTGTTTAATGAAACATTTCTTGGAGCACAGCTGCAGAAGCATAAATGTTATTGGTCAAATCAAATGTTCAATAAAGGAAGTTTTTTCTTCCCTTGAAGCACAAGAGGATGCTGTGTGTTTATGCTGAGAGTGTACTACTTTGAAAGCTCACTTCTAAGCTTTTTACTAACTCCTTATTCCTAAACAATAAAACGACAAAACAGCATCAATGTTAGTTAAATGTGTGTGACATAGTATTTCTTTACTTTGCGTTTACTAACGACTTGTCACACAAATTGTACCTTTAAAAGTTTCAAATTGAACCCTGCAACATGCATGTTTGAAAAACATATCTGTGTAAAATTCAAAAGAGTACGTAATTAATCTCCTACCTTCCAGCTTGCTCAGGATGAGGGCAGTCCAGTCCGAGGCTTCGGTGTGGTGGAGTATGAGAGCTCAGAGCAGGCGGAGGCTGTGCTGATAGAGATGGACCGGACAATGGTGGGAGGACAGGAGGTCCGTCTGTCTCTCTGCACCCCTGGCACCTCAGGGAGAAGCACCCTGGCTGCACTCATCGCCGCCCAGGGCATGGTGAGTATGATGCATCCAAGAACTGCACAAACCTCCATTGTTCAGCGCCAAACTGACTTCTGTGTAAACAGAGTGAGCCAACAAGGCTATCTATCTATCTATCCATCTATCCATCTATCTATCCATCTATCCATCTATCCATCTATCTATGCATCACGCTTGCAGCAGGAGTTGAATAATTTCATCAGTAAAAGTAGCATTTTTGTGTTATATTTGTGAAAAAACACTTGTAATATCTGTTGTGTTGAGCTATTTAAACTCTTGTTGTTTGAAACAGCTGATAAATAGCATATTTTTGCAGTCAACCTAATAAACAATGGGGGTTGAATCATGACAGCATCTCTTGGAGCTTGTAGCCTTTACATATAGTACATGCACAACAGTAAACACTGTTAGTAAAGTAGCATGTAAAAGTTTAAATCTAAAAGCTATCACATCTCCTGGGATGATTTTAAAAAAATCTTTTTCATAGACGCATTTCCTCAAATCTGGAAGCCCAACGTTGCACAAAAATGTCCAACTTCCCAGACTAGTGTGGAAACACACAAACAGCTACATCCAAGTGTGCAGCTTACTGACCATCCACCTCTCATGTACGGTGTACTGAGGTTCGACATGGTGCACATGCTTGAACGCTCCGTGCTGAAATGGTGTTTTGTAATTGTGGTATCCCTCCTACACAGTTTTGTGGTAGCAGACAGGCGCTGACATGATAATTATAGTTGTATAGACTTATTTGGCTCCTGCTCTGTCTCCTTCGCCTTATAATAAACCAAACTCAAACAGCCTGAGACGCAGTGACACTCACACACACACACACACACACACACACACACACACACACACACACACACACACACACACACACAGTAATCCAACTAGACATATACCAGCAGACACACAAGATGTAACTGCAAGTTCCAATCAGTGGTGGAAAAGGAACAGCACTCGTTAATCTTTGTTGGTACGTGGATTTATGGATATTTATGAACTCACAGGTACAGAAATTAGAAACAAGAATGCGTCAGTAAACATTTCAAGCTGAGAGGCTGAGTCCTTTTGCAATCAAAGCCTGAGTACTGACAGGTTTGTGTGTTTGTGAGAGAAGAAGAAGTGATTAACAGTTTCAGAATAGCCAACATGTTAAATAATGTTTGTTTTTGTGGGGATTATCTTACATTACATTCAAGACCTGTTGCATTCTCACACTTCTGTCTGTGTTTCTGTGACACAGTGTCTTTCTCTCTGAATCGCTGTCGAGGAGGACGTCAGTGGTGGTTTTACTGGGAAACCAGTGGTTAGCTGGACGGTAGACGAGCGTTGATGATGGTTGTTAATACACCGATCAGCTGGTAAATGTGGGTTACAGTACAGCTGCAGTTTGTCGTAATTTACAGGGAGTGTTTTCATTTTTAATCGCTCCATATGAGCTTTCAGTTTTTATCATCGGAAGCAGTCTGCGGGATTCTCACAGTATTTTTTTCTCTCTCTCTACACCCGCCTACTTGCGCGTGTCTGGTGTAGAAAAAGAAAAAAAACATTTCAAAGATGACACGGCGTAGCTTGCTGGTATTTTTGCAGCTGCAGTTTTCAACTTGACAACAGAGTCAGAGACGATGATACAGAATTGGAATATCCTCCATAAAAACCAAACATCTGTTGATCCTTAAACTCAGTTTAAATATTGTATTTACATAAGTAAATCCAATGACCAAAAAAAAAATGACCAAAATTCTGGTCATTTTTGTGATACAGATTTTTGCACTATTTTTATTATTTATATATTTTATGTAGAATTGGTTTCATTTTATGTAAAGATTTTTTTTAAAACATGTTATATTGGCTTACATGTGTTATTTATCCAAAAAGCAGGTATTGTGAACGCAGCATCATTAAATTATACTGCTGTCTATTTCATGTGCTATAAGTGAGCTAATACAGTCAATACATATTTGTGGTGTAGATTTAACAGTGTCAGTCATAATTTGGGAAGAACAGCCTAAAGGTATAAGATACGACACTGTTGCATCTGTCATATGGAAAACCTCTTATTATAATATAATTATAATATTTTCACATGAAATGCAGATTTATGGTTCAGTATGAGTTATCCATAGGCCACGAAAAATCATTATAATCCTCTGTTCTAATTTTGTCTGATGATATATTTTTAGATTTAGGGCTACAATTAAAAGTGCATCATTGTTAATCCAATTTACACAAATGCCCTGTACACATTGGGTTCTATAATTTACCCATGATGCTACAGTGCCACGTTTGATTGTCTTATGAAATGCTGGATGAAATGACACCAAGAGAAAAGGTGTTTAGTTGAGGAAGGCGAGGCAGACGTGAAGAGGAAGGAGGACATAAGGGCAGTAAAAGAAAAGGGGGAAAAGAAAATGGAAGGAGAAGGAGGAGGTAGAGCCTGTGAGGAGGTTCCATTACTACCCCTAGGCCCCTATAAGATTATTGCGGTGCCAGCTGGTTAAGGAAACATCAGATTCTCAGAAAGAGATCAAGACCTACTCCTGGCTACACTTCTCCTCTGAGGCAATTCTCTCATTTCTCCAGTTTAGCGAACGGGAGTGTGATCGCTGAGGACCAGATGGCCTCCTCCTTTCTTCTCCCTCCATCCCTCTCCTTACGTGATACTTCTCGCCTTCCCTTCTTCGCGGCTTCCTTACCTCCCTGTGTGGGTGTGTGGTTGGATTTTGTGCCAGTAGCCAGACACACTGATGCATGGTGACATTTTCTCCAGCAGAGAAAAAAGAAAAGAGAGTCCTCCTCCTCCTCCTCCTCCTCCTCCTCCTCCTCCTCCTCCTCGTCATGTCCTCCTCTATCTCTCTCTCTTCCCCTGAAAGACGCTGTCAGCTAAGACTGGCCTTATTCAACACTGGCATACACACACGCCAATTTCCCTTGCTCTAACACACAAAATACACACTGCATGTGTGCACTAGACTCTCCTCTTCTCCCGTGCTGACAGGCTGGAGTCAGACCCACTCCATCCCCGTCAGTGATGCTCTCTCTTCAGGATGTGACAGGGAGGAAACAAGGTTGACTTGAGCTGAAGTCATGCTGTAGCTCGGAGGCAGACGAGGAGCAAATATCACCATCCTGCCAGTGTTGTTTTAAATAGCTGTGTCTTTGGGCCAGCCAGCCAGCACAAGCGGCTCACTGTCGGGGGTGAGGAGGATCTACAAGGGCTGCTCCATTCGATTTGATGCTGCCTAATTCAATATGGTTTCATTTGGGTTTATTGAATTACATTTCACTGGGTAATGGGTGATTGAATCCTTCCTCGGGAATTAGGCTTACAGTTTTTGTTTTGATTAAAAGTGGTCTGCAGAGATATGTGGAGGAATCCCACCTGTGTCAAATGAAACATAAGCTTTTATCATCAACAGGGTAAACCAGGCCTGGCACAATTTTTACACAATTACGCCTAATTACACATTACACAATTATTTTGCTTAATCAACGGAATCGCATCCATTTATCTTTATAAAAACGGTTGAATAAAACAGAAATGTTGTTTTTCCACATCCTTTTCCACCATTTGATGTTTAACTAGTGCTCTTTAGTGACGTCACATGGTTGCGGCTATTCTACTATAAATTATTTTAACATTTTTTTAATTTTAGATTATTTATTAATCCCACAGAGGGAAATTCTTTCTCTGCATTTGACCCATCCCTGAGGGAAGCAGGGATTGCCTGGGGAGCAAATTGAGGTTCAGTATCTTGCTGAAAGGATACTTTGACATGTAGACTTGCAGCACCTGGGGGATCGAATTACAACCTTTCGATCCGTGTATGCCCACTCTACCTCCTCTACCTCCTGAGCCACAGCCGCCCCAAAGGGTGCCAAAAACAGTTCATCTCTCAAAGTACAATGTAGTAAAATGTACAGAAGATCATTTGTAAATCGCCGTTGTATGACAATTAAACATTAGCTAAAATTTCATGATCATGGCAGCCCTAGAGGAAACATTGAAAAAGTTCAATTTGCCTTTCATCTGCCTTAAGGACAGAATTAAATAGAACCGGGAGCTACTGTACAACAACGTCCTCAAACACATTAAATGCACACAAAGGAATTAAAACACGGGCACCAAACAAGCAGGTTGAAACAAGTAAGTGAGCTAAAAAAACCAGAACAGGTGGAGCTGCAGGCTGAAAATCCATATGACGCAAACCATATACTGGCTATGATTCAGGCTGGGAACCACCTGTTTCCCCTCTGTGCTGTCAGCTGTCTATAGGGTACTGGTGTAAAATGGAAAATGAATAATCTTTGAAAATGTTAATAAAAACAATATATTAGCATTAGATGTTGGCCTAGCTACATGATAATAACACACATGATAAATTTACCTCCACCAAGGAACTTGAATGACAGACGTTTAAATAATAATGAGTTAGAGAGCAGTTCTTCCTCCCATAGATGTCTTTCTGTTAGCTTTCAAAATCTCTTCCACTTGAGCAAGTATTGAAAAGTCCAGAAAAGCTACTCTTAAATCATGGTTTCCTCCATTAAGTCAGAATTTTATGCCAAAGTTCAGACAGTTAGACGTACTTAATTTAGCTTTTCTCCCTGTTTGAAGTTTGTGGGATGTCACATATTTCTCTGCACCAATCAGGAATCAATAGTTGAATAGAAATCTGTTGACATGTTTGCTCTTGTTGCCAGGTCCTCTGTGAAGTAGATTAGCTGACTCCCAATAAATAATACTTACAATATTTATTTTCCAACTTTTATTATTGAGAATGTGACAACAAATTTGAAGCCATATTTTTAGGGGCTTTAAAGTCTTTTCTCTTGGGATTGGTTTGCAGTCTATATATCAGAATTTCATATACAAGATTCTTTTGTTGGTGCCTTAATTTGTTTGTGCGATTTCTTTTCTTCACACCTCTAAATTGCACAATCGCCACAACCTTTCCAGAAAAATGTAAATTTTTGTGTAAATTTGACAGAGAACTTATAAATTAGTGTATGTTTGACAGGTGGCCTCTACTTTTTCTACTTTCTACCGACACTTTTTTCTCTGAGCTCTTGCCTTCTTTTTCACAATATTCTCACGTCTTTCCCACTCTTGCTTCTTTTCTTCTTTGCTCTGTCTCTTTCTTTCTTTTGTGCTTATTTTGTCTCCCAGATCAGCTCCCCTGTGCTGACATTGCAGACATATCCTGATGATGTAAACTGGTGTAATGGTTACTGCAGCCATCAGGGACTCTTAATGACAAGAACAAAGTACATACTGTACACACACACACTCATAGTCTCTCTTTTCTTCCTTTAACTTGTTTATGTGTGTGTATTTTTTTTCCTCCAGATTCTGAGTAACAGGAAAGGTCTGCTACCAGAGCCCAACCTCGCCCAGTTGTTGACCAGTATGACCAACCCTGCTGCCCTGCAGATCCTCATGAGGCCGCACCACACTGGGAAAAGAGGAGGTATGACTTTGTGACAGTAGGTGTGTTTCCACCCCCCTGTTGTTATGCAAATATTTATTTTGCACTCAAAAATAGCTGTCTGGAAATACTCCTAATTTTAAAAACACTTCAAGTACCGCAAGGTTTTATGCTTGGCTGAGGTGGAAAAGTTTGTGTATCGACACAGTAAAAACCGTCTCCCATCCACTGAACAGATGAGAAATGATGGCAGACAAAAACATCAAATCTGTGTGAGCAATGGGAAGACTGTGACATTCCTCGAATTAATACATCAAACAAACATAAATGTCACGTTTTTATCACGTTTTCTACGTGTGCCTGCCACTCTTACTTCATCTCATGCACCTTCTTCTGCACTGGTTTAATTCTACCTAACTAAAGAATGAGCTCCACTATTTATCTCAAGCTGCTTAACTTCAAATGTTCTCATAGCAACAGTGGATGGCAACGTGGATGAATTTGCATTTTCTGTTGCAGAGTTTCTGAAAACTGTTAAAGTTGTGATACGTTTTTGCAAGGAAATCTGGCTACAGCATAAATTAAAACAGCATAAATGATGACATAAAGGGTTATTTTAACAGTCTGAATGTGAGATTATACCCAATCAATTTTTTCTTGATTTCTTTTAGCCTGCTGGGTTATACCTACTGATTTACCTCAGCAGTCATTGTGTAGTGTGTAACGTATTGGGCTAATGGTGTCGATCAAGTGCAACGACCTCATACAGGCAAAGTGGTAATCTCACGCTTGCCTAGATTAATAAATCTGGTTCACTCCCTTAAATAGATGGGAGTGAACCAGAGAGTGTTCATAGCGATCAACTGGCAGTACTGGAGATATCAAACATTCAGTGTAAGTTAAAGCTTGGTGAGGAGAACACAGAACCACTTCTGCAATGAAATGAGAACAATGTGCTTTTAATAAAAAGATAACTGAAGGTACAGAAAAGGTGAGACTTCATCCATCTGCTAATGTGCAATCTCTAAGAAAACGGATGCAAGTACCTAGAATAAATAAATAGACGTCTCAAAATGTAGTACAGTGTTGTCACTAAATGCCAAATTAAATATCATAAAATCTTTTATAATTAATGTACAGGTAAGAATATAAAGATAGAAAATCCCATAAATGGAAACATATTATTAAGGGGTGGAAAAAACGGTTTAAAAGCAGTGGGAAAAAGGAAGTAAGTCAAATGATACTTTATATAGAGTTGAAGTGGGAGGGATCACCAGTATCTGTAGTCTTAAAATCATATCCTCATCCTTTTACCCTATAGACACAGAACTCTCTCTGATGATGTTATAATATACTAGAATACTATGAGCCAGTGCAGTGACATCAATCAGAGCTTAAATTTAAAATGCATAGCAATGATGAATGCAACCAGCATTGACCAAGAATCCAAAGGTAAATTCACATAAATGGAGATGTTTTCAGTTTTCTCACCCGCTGGTAGCACCGCCCCCTTCATCATCTCTGTGATTGGATGTTTTTCACCAAAATGCACCTTAGAAATCAAAGTGACCTTCTCACTCATAGGTATTATTTACAGTACACAGGTTGTACCTTTTTCTACCTTTTGATCAAATATCCTACTTTTTTCTAATGAAGATATGAATGTTTTGCCCTATAATTTCAACCAGGAGCATTTTAATGTTGGATCTAAGCCGTAGAAGTGCTTCAACTGAGAGGCACCTAAAGCTGTGTTTGGAAAAATTAATGGGAACCAGAACCAGATAAAATAAATGCTTTTTGTTTACTGTTCATCAGTTTCGTTTAGAGCTGGGCACAGTTTCCCTGGCAACATGCAGATAAAAACTGTGAAATAAGAATAGTACATTGTATAAAACTTCTTGTGTGCCAGACATTTCAAATTATCTGTGAGATTTTAGAGCCAATCAGTGTCCTGATCTTCCTAAACTTGTTCCTTTGAGTAGTCTCTCTGCTCCTGAGGGCCTTGGGTGATAATCAAAGATCCACTGTACGAGACACTCCTATATTGTAATCAATTCATCTAAGGCTTCATTATTTGATGAATGGCTAATCAGGTATTAAAATGAAATTGTGTGACATTTGCGGAACAAATGAGAACAGGAAGGAGAAAAGATGGAAGAGATGGGGATCGGGGGGGCTCTCTTAAAGACGAGCTTGCACAATTAACGTCTAAAATTAGGACCTTGATTAAATGTTAAATTTTTTCTACCTATTTTGGTAGAAGCTAACATTAGCATTGACGCTTGCATTAATTATGAGAACACCTTGTAATTCAGAGAATTATCACACACGCACACCAAAGCCAAAGAATGGGGGGGGTGTAAAGGTGGCGATCGCCTGAAGGTGAGAGAGATGATCAGTTTTGCTGATATGAATCCTGAACAAGGAAAATGTGTCGGCTGTGAATGTGGACAACCCATCCAAAATGTTGGAAAACTAAATATGTTTTTCCTTTTAATAAAACACTGTGGCTTAAAAACAAGTCAGACCAGACTAATCAGGATCAGTTCATGTCAGTCAATGCAACTGGGTATGGATGGGGATCCTGGATCCCTTTTTTCAACATTCCCAGATACTGTAGGACCTTTTTTAACCTCTTGTCAATATAAAAAAGAATAATAAGAATTAGCCAATCAAAATAGAAATATGCAGAAATGTACAACTCATGATTTTCCAGCACATTGAGCACAATTTGAATTTTTGCATTTTACAGATACCTCCTTAATTTGTGAAAAACAACCAGTGAGGTGCTGAAGCCAGAGGTTGCTTGTATTTGAATAAACTGTCAGACTGGTGACACATAATAAAGAAAAAGTTTGAATTAAGCGTTCTGATTTTCTTTAATGTGTCGTGTTGTCTTTGTTTTGAGCTGCTTTTCAAATGTACCTTCAAAAGATTAAAAACAAAACATTAAAATCAATTCCAAACTTCACTAAAATCCCAATATTGTGCTTGTTATCAAACAGAAGGCAGCAGGGTTGCTTGCAGTGTACATGACTGATGGATTGGTTGTCTGACTAATGATTTGCCTGTGTACGCCTGATGAGATAATGATTGATTCCTGCATTAGTGAAAACGACATTTATAAAGGAAAATTACAAAGAGAATCACTGATTGATGTTTTATTTGCTGCTTGTCTGTGTTTTCAGGGAAGTACGGGCGTCACACCAGCCTGCCGTTCCTCAGACCTCCCCTCACCACGGCTCTGCTCACGTTGGGAAAAGCACACCAGGTCACGATCACATCAGCATCTGTGCAGAACTGTTTCGGAGTGTGTTGATGTGTTTCTTACAATAATGCCTATTTTCCTGTTCCTTGCAGAATGCTATGCTCGGTAATGGATTAGTCCTCCAGAACCTTTTGCATATGCAGCTCGCTCAGCAGCAGCTTCTACACATTAAAGACAAACGCATCAGCAGCGTAAGACACCTGTTTGTGTGTGTGTGTGTGTTTGTTTGTGTGCAAGTCTTTGGTAAAGGTTAAGAGGGTTGAAGTAGCAGTTGTGGGCACGTGGATATGTGCCCTTACATTTCCATCTTCAGCGCTTTGTGCATAATGAGACAGAAGAATCACAATTCATCCAGCCTGATTGCTTCTTCCCTGTTTGAAGGAAGGACCTTGAGGTGTTGAAATTTCTCCTACACATTTTTATTTGCATATTTTGCATATCTGATGTTTGCAATTCCTGACGTTGTTTTTTCCAAAGTGACGAATACTGTATATGTTTTTCCTCCCATCTTTTTTAACCCTTCCACTTTTAAAACCCGATATTTGCTTCTCTTTGTGATTCCTCATCATTTCCTGTGGCTTTTCCAAATAACATCAGTTTTCGCACAATGCTGCTAGTGCGTATGGGAATGTAAAGAAGGAAAACAGTTATTTCCTTTTGTATTCTTTTATATCCATATAAAGAAAGCTGCTGCATTTATGCCTTGTATTTATAAACGTGTATGTGTATTAAGACCTCTTTTCTTTCTCTCTCCTCCTATCTTTTTTCTTTTAAACATTTTTCCTCTACTGTGTGTTCCTCCTCCTCCATCCTTTACATAATGCTCTTTCATCTCCTCTTCCTCCTCTTCTTCCTCCACAGGTCTCCAGCCTGCTCGGGGACCCATCCAGGCTGCTGATGCAGAAAGCCTTGTCTCTACGGCCTCCAGGCCTAATCTCGCTGGGAAAAGGCCTTCTGGGAGATTCTCCTGCAGGTGAGCAGGGCGGAGTGTTGCTACGCCTCTGTCCAAATGATTTCATGTAAAATAATGAGACCTACTGTACAGTACGTCTCCTGTGTTTTTGTTTATGCACTTCCTCTTCTTCTTCTTTTCACTTTTTCTGTCATCTGCCATTGTGAGAGCATCTGAGAACTTCTGATTAAGCTGAGACCACCTGTTTCAAGCAGTTAAGATACTACATATGCTTCAGTATCCTTGAGAGAATTTGTATTTTCTCTGCTTTTTCGTTTCTTACTGAAAGTGTGAATTTCTTGCTTGATGAGGGGAGGGTGACCAGGTAAAGATGTGTAAATAACTCCCAATCATAATGTGTTGATGTAAGCTGTCAGGGTTGCCCCTCTGTGAATTTGTGAATGTGCGTTTCTGTACGACACATCCTGCAGGAAGCTGCAGTGCATTTACACTTCAAATCCCCAGCTGAGGATTGTTTTTAAGATGGAAATGATGTATCACACAGATTATGTGTGCACGAACGCAAGCAGTTGTGTGTGTGTGTGTGTGTGTGTGTGTGTGTGTGTGTGTGTGTGTGTGTGTGTGTGTGTGTGTGTGTGTGTGTGTGTGTGTGTGTGTGTGTATAATGTAAGGCTTTTATCAGTGCACGTGTCTGTGGGATTTTTAGCTTCAGGCCTTGTTAGAGCTAAATCTTTTATTGTGAGGTGGAGGCCATTTGTCACTGCAATATTGGATTTATAAGTGTGATAATCTGTGTGTGTGTGTGTGTGTGTGTTAGTGTTCGCTTTTTACTTTAAATTATGTGTGTAACATGTCTGTATGTTTTTGTGCTTGTGTGCATGTATGTGTGTACATGGTTGTGTTCATTAAACGCTGCAGTGAGTGAAAGATGGGGAGTGTGGAGCGAAGAGCCGGGCTGTAAATAAACATGATAAGTGGTGATGTATGAGCCCTTCTCAGATTTTACTGCTGGCTCTACAGAGACGGTCGGGCTGAGCTCTCAGTTTCCAGCCGTCTGAGTGATTCTTCTCTGGCCGGAGGAGACGGAGACACTGATGGTCATCAGTAAAATAACATTTCACGTTTATCTGACATCTCTCCACTCCTCGCTTTTATTTCCCTTCACTTGATTCCTTTGCTTTCATTGGCTTTTGTTTCTTCTTGTTTGTTTTTTCTTTCCTCCTTCCTTTACCTTCCCTTTTCATTTCCACTCTTATCATTTCCTTTCCATCGTTTTATATATATTCCTTTCCTTCTCTTTCTTTTGTTGCATATTATGCTTTTGCATCTCTTTTCCTCTCCCTTCTTTTCTTTTCCTCTTTGTTTTTTCTCCTTTTCTCCATTTCCTGCCCTCTCATTTCCTTTTCCTATCTTTGCTTCCCTTTTCATTGTCTTTGCTTTCATTTCTGTTGTTTTACATATTTTTCTTTCCTTCTCCTTCCTGTTGTTTGTCCTACATGTCCCTGTGCTTACTTTCCCCTTTCCTCTTTTTTCCTGTCCCTTCCTTTGTTTTCCTCTTCTTTCATTTTCCTTTTTGTTTTCCATTCCTCTTTCCATTTCTTTCCACCTGTCTTTTCATCTACCCTTCTCTCCTCTCCTCTTCTTAGAGTTGGGCCAGGAGTCGGTTCCATCATCTGCTCATAATGCCACAGTAATGGTATCAGCAGCAGGTGTGATGCCATACCTCCAGGCTCGAGCTGTAGGCGGAGACCAAAATTGCACCTACTCTCTGTCCACGACCTCCTCTGCTTCCACCTCCTCCTCTTCTTCCTCCTCCACCTCCTGTGACAGGCAGCCGGCTCCTCCTGGGACCATGGCAAGCTCCCATTTGCAGGGACAGAGTTACCCCTTTGGTGTAGGTAACTCAGGCCTTGGCCTGCCTCCACCCAACCCCACTGGAGGAGTTTATACAGGACAACACAGCAGCTCAGATGGCTGCCCCCTGGCTGGCATGGTGAGTACAGCGAACATGAATCCACACACACACACACACACACACACACACACTTAACAGACACACACCCCTGCATCATAAAGCCTCATCTCTCTTCACCTCGACAGAAGCAGATTCTCATTTCTAGATGCCAACCTTAAATTTTGCTGTGTGAAATGACAACCATCACTCGCTAACTCTGACATCAGCATTGTCAGCCTGTTGTGGTGATTTACATTTCATCAGCTATGGTGAGATGATCACCATTTAAGGCGGGAGTGTGACATAGAAAACACAATTTAAAGAAAAATACAACTTCAACAACATAAAGTCTTGCATTTCTGTCCTTTGTGGACAGGTATTTATTCCTTATTTAGCCTCATCGGGTCTCTTTCATAACACACACACAGACACATTAAGTGTATTTATAACAGCTTTAGTCCCTCTAGAGCTCCTCCTTTGGGGAATCCCCATAATGCACCTCTGTGCCTTTCTGCACTCTGAATACCTGTCTGCTTTTGTGCCTCACGTCATCTCTCTGACCAGGCCTGTTTTAACAAAATTATCATCCATCCATCATCCATAATAAACCATCACTCATAATAGTTCCGTGTACAGAGATAATCACAGTGCTGGAGATCTTAAGGGAGCGCCGTCTTCTCTAAAGTCTCTTTAAAGAAAGAGTAATTAACAAAGAGTACAATCCTCCCAGGTTCCCAAAGCCTCTCCAGCACTTCAACAGAATCTTTTCAACATTAAGAACATTAAGAACATTGTTTGTGCAACCTAAGAATAAATCCAGATCCAGCATTAGAGTGAAGCTAGAAAGCCATACCATATAATAATACCATTTAAATCTACATGTCTCTCTTTAGGTGAGCAGCGGTCAGAGCTCTCTGTTGGGCGATCCTCCTAAAGAGGTCAGACTGCCCTCCAATCCTTACCTGAACCTGGCCAGTGTGATGCCAGGGGTGGTTCTGCAAGGTGAGCACACAAACACAGAGCAAGTGAAGTCATACACCTCTATTAGCTTTATTAAGGTAGATCTTTCAGTACCTTCCTCTGTGTTCACACGTATTAAAATACTCACTCCACTGGTATCAAGATGTTTTTAATACAGGACACAGGTTACCTTGTGGCTAAGTGGCTCATCTTTAAACTATTGCACCTCTAATAATAGAAATAGGACAATAGAATGAAACAATAGAAGTATGTAATGAAAATGAATTAATAAGATAGATACTTGTGGGAACACCCGGATCTACTTTTTTTTGTTACAGTGTAGGTGAGTGTGACTGATTTGGATAATTAACCAGATGAATGAATGATAAATAATGATAATTAACCAGATGAATCAATGAATCAAATGCATTTAGTCAAGTGATATTTATGAACATGTATGATTTATTGTTTCTGAATTTGATATAATAGATATTAAGAATGAATTTCAAATTTATTGGCTGCTCAAAATGTCAGACAACATTTTGTAACGATACTTGTTTTTCTATTTAGATCATTTTTATTCTATGTATGCGAATAAATGTTTCTGATGAGCATTTATTATAAGCTTAAGTTTTAACGATCCAGAGTTAAAAGAAACCTTTTGAATTATATTAAAATTTGCATGAAAAGGTTCTTAAAGCAGTTGTTAAATATTTTGAGAAATACGCTCATTCAATCCCAGCGTCTAGAAAGTCGCTGCCACTTTTTCAATGTCAGTGTCTGTATTAGTGTGATTATCCACAGTATGATCTAAGTCATCCTCCACGGTTTCCTCCTCTGCTGCTCAGGATCAGTGGGGAGTAAAGCTCAGGGAGGACAGCCAGCCTCCGGATTGTACCCAACCTCGGTTGCTCCTGTCGTCTCCCAGAGCTCTGGCTCCTTCTCCCACAGCACTGCCGCTACAACCACAGCTCCATACAGCACTGATACCTCCACTGACTACAGTCAATACAACCAGGCCTACACACAGGTACGTCAGCGCGTACATACACATCAAACAGAGATGAAAATGAAGAAATATGGGCACAGGCGGATGGGTGTGGGTCTGCCTTTTCACACTTGTTACTTAAAGTGTGAGAGGGTACGAATAGTTGGATGGAAAGATTAAAATAATGAGTGGATGGATGAGTGCAGCAGTGACGGAGTGAGCTGTAGCTATGGGAGGTGGAGATGAGGATGGATATGGATATTTGGACAGACAGAATGAGAGAGGATTTGCCAGAGAATGCTGTGTCTTTCCATCTGTCCCCACTCCTCTCCTCTTTCTCAACACTCCACTGTGAATAAGTCATGAATCCTCCCGACTGGCTGTTCGTGTGCATCTTTTCCATCGTTTTCTTTCTCTGTTACTCCGTTTCTCTGGTCGCTCCTCCAAGCAAGAGGCATGTCTGATATTTGCAGCGGGATACAAACCCAATTAGTAATGAATCAGAATTAGATAACCAACACGTGGTTTAATTTGTCTGGAAAGACAAAGGAGGGGAACGAAGGAGACATGTTGGCTGGAACAATAAGAATGGATAACAAAGACAGAGAAATAAAGGAGGCAAAAAATCAGTGGCGACAAGAAGAACACTGTGCAGACATTCATCTGTCTGCTCCAGCAGATCTTCATGAGGTTTACTTTGTGTGTGTGTGTGCGTCTTAGGATGCCATGCAGCAGTGGTACCACCACTACCAAGCAGCACAAGCTCACACCTACAGCACTGCTGCTGCACAGGACAACACGGCCACAGACTACAGCAAGGAGCACACACAGGTCAGTAGGGGTTAAATGTGTGCAGATACAGGCGGATGCCGCCGTCTTTGTTTGATTAATCAGTGAAATCTACAGCATTTGTAATATAACCTTCTTGTATTCCAGGCTCAACCGGTGTCGACGTACGGGGATTACAGTTCCTACATGCAGGCGGTCACTCAGTACTACTCGCAGCCTGCAACAGCCAACCAGGCTTACGCCAACAAGGTGCACAAACACACACGCCTAACCCAAATTAAAACATCATTCAAACCAAAACCCTCAGTTGTCAGAATTTATCAGTTAAGATAAAGAGCCCAGAATTTCTTTCAGTCATGGAATACGCTTTATTTCAGGGCCACAGAATTGTGATAGTGAATCACTGGCAGAAGTTCATTCCAACATACTTAATTGCTAATTATAATTACTAATTATTTTGTGCAAATTATCAGAAAAAAAAGATTCATGATGCCTGATGGGCTCCATACATAACAGAAGCTCTCTGTCAACCTTAGACAAATGAGATCCTGTCCTACATACTCGGTGTAAACGATCTAGTGCAGCAGGTCTCAGAGCAGCATGCTGGTATTTACATGCAGTTTGTCTACATGTTTATTTGGAGAAAGTGACCTCTCTGTGCGACACTGATACCCCTGTTAGAGGCAACACATCACTCAGCACCCAGCAGCTGATACCGGACATCTCTGCACACCCTGAGCAGCCAGATCCAGGCTGATCTGCTGCTGGAGGCTACGTACATCCTGATCTACTGCGCTCACTGTTGGTGGAGAAATCGATATATTCGAGAAAACCTGTTGAAACGTCATAGTAGCATTTTGCTTTGTCTGGTTGTCCTTATGGAATAGAACGAGCTTATAGGCCTACAGTGTATGGGAGCAAATGAGTGATCCTGTTTGAGTGTCATAGACAATCGGTGTACGTCATTCTAGCCACTAGTGGGCAGAAAGGTCAACATGAATCCACAAATAAATAGATAAAAAAGCGTTTACTTTGTCAGATCATGAGGTGCGACAACAATATGTCACCTGAAAACATGGACGCCAAAATGTTAACGCTTGCAGTCGTACAATAAGTTGTCGTCAAATGTGCGTGTGTCCCTTCTAGGAGGTAGATGTGTGTAAGCCCCTAGGAGTATCTCTGCATGCCGTCAGTAACGGCATGGCCCCTCCACCGGCCGTCCTACCAGCCGCCGCCGTGCTCCCAGCCTACAGCACGCTGCCTTTAATGCCCGGCTTCCTCGGGGCACCACACCCGGCGGCAGCCACACCGAACCCTGTCACGCACGCACACACTGCCACCGCTGACTGGAACACCTACTACTATGTGAGTAGAAAAGATCCGCACCCTTATATATGATGTGAGTGACGCTGGGGAAAACACCTCTTTAGACGTTTTGTGTTTTCTCATATTGCAGCTAACTGTTGTGTTTTTTTGTTTTGCTTTTTTGAACTTTATTAGAAGGATGAACCGGTTGAGATGCACCATCTCGTTTTCGAGGGGGTCCTGACATCGATTGAGCACTTTTACTGTTTCCACTTCCCACCATGAATAGGCATGAAGAGGCGTTTGAAACTAGTGAATTAACTCTTCTCTCTCTTCTCATTCCTGTCTCATCAGAATCAGACAAGGGGCCACAAGAGGGAGTACCCTCAGTTGGCTGTGCAGGAAGTGACATCATCAGATGGTGCCTACATCGGGCAGCACTCCCAAGGCCTGGGAGGGCAGTATGCCGACTACTTTAAAAGAAAGAGGCTCTAGTGTGAACCGAACCACCTTAAAGCCTGAGGCGGAAGGAGGGAGGCACACACATCGTCTGCTGAATGTCACAGCGCTCTCTAGTGGCCTTTCTGCGGTGGCCATTCTGCATCCCTGCTGTAGGTGTTGAAGTGAAATAGAATTTGGGGTTGCAAATGGTATGAAAGTAAGCCATAGTGCTCTTTGTTCCTGGCACTCATGTACACACACACACACACACAAACACACAAACATGGTGTTGCTTTTGTCCTGTTTAAGCCTTAACTCGCAAACTGAAACTTTTATTTCTCAGTGTGTCAACTGTACTAAACTAATATTATCTTGTACATTTTTTCTAATATAACGTAAGCTGAAGTATGTGTATGTAAAAGCTGCTTTTGTATTTGCAGCCAGCTGACCTGTCTGGCTGCTGGAACTGTCTTAGGAGGGCTGATCCTACAGTCTCCCTCTGTATCTCCTTTCAAAAGGCAAAATGTGTCTGCTGTTGCAAACTTTGATTAGTCAGTCGAACTGACACCCATTTGTTCATTTCTCTTTTCCTTTTTATTGCCCAGGTTCCTCTTTTGTGTCTCCCGACGGAGAATTAAGAGCGGCGTGTGCGTTGATGAGTGTCAATATGCTGTTTCTGTAGGAAATGTCAGCCATTTCAAATCCCAAAGTTTGGGAGCACATCAGGAAAAAAGGGCCCTGAACCAATCACAGCCCTTAATAGTGGTGACTTACAAAAGCTTCCCTCAATGAATGGACCTTTCTCACAAAGGCTGGACAGAACATAAAAGGCTGGTGTAAATACAGTGTGTAATACAGATATAAAGCCATGCGTAACAGATAATATTATATTTAATGGATATTTCCCAGCTTTCTTGTACAACATGAATGAAAGGAAATATATTGATATCTATTTGTAATATAATAATATTCCAAGGCGATTCAAGACATTTATTAATTATTAATTAATGATTTTTTTAAATTGCTTTGACTTGTAGTTATCTCTCCTCTCCTCTCCTCTCCTCTCCTCTCCTCTCCTCTCTTCTCCTCTCCGTTAGCACTGCAACGGGAGCTTTACCTCCACTTCTAGCTGCCATTTCAAAATAAAAGTTTTAGAATCTAAAGCTGTTTCTCAATTCGAGGGCCACATCCTCTGAAGGTTGTATTTGAAGACCGAATGCATCACAGCAGTACGACAAGGCCGTCCCATTTCGAAGGCCCATCTCGGTGATGTATAGATTATCTTTCCCTAAACAGCGAGCGCCAGCTGAGGAGTGAAGGAGAAGCACTCCTTCCACTACTACAACAATTTATTTTCAACAAATTTTTAATTACAACAAATTTTACTCTACTATTACTGCTTCTACTATTTGGTTTTATTACAACAAATGTAACTTTGACTCATCAACAACTAATCAGCTCCAGCTGTCATCGTTGCTAGGCAACAGGCGTGGCGCTTCGTGACACAACGGTAAGGACACAAAGAGTGGGTGAAATTCTCCATTGACCAGACCATCTCATTTGACAGCGCTCAATGGCCTGGCCTTCGTAGACCGCGTCCCTTGAAGGATGTGGCCCCTGAATTGAGATGCACCTCAAGTGTGTCCTCAATCCATACTATATACTAACTGCATCAGGTCATAGTCAAGTCACTCGCAGTATGCATTTGTCTCTTTAGTGTGCTGTTGATAGAAGTGGAGGAGCTGCTTACAGATGATAAAATAAAATTCTTAGTTGATGGTGGTGAATTGACTCCAGGAACCTCAGAAAGAACTTTTTTTGTCTCTGAAGTTAGATTGATTGAGATCATGCAAAGTCGCAATTTGATTACATTTGCATGGGGCACATATTATGTCATATCCTTTCAAACTGTATGTATGTATGCAAATTTATTCGTTTATTTATTTTACTGACTGCAAAATACTCTAAAGATTGCTATAAACTGTATACAATTGGTATATAGTATGAAAATCGGACACAGTCTTTATAATTTGTCATTTGGGATGCTGTAAGATTTTTAGCATCCAAAACTCCATTATTGTTGTTGTTATTTTTGTTTATCACATGATAACAAGCCAGTGTGCATGTTTTTTTTGATACTTTTTTTGAATTTCCACACCTTAATTTTCAAGTGTCAGGAGAAACAGGATGTTGTTAATCTTTACAGATCTGATTTTTTTCCAACCGCTTTTACAAAATATCAGTAAAATGATTCTCGATTCTGTGGGGAAAAGCAATTTTGTTTATGTTCCAAACTTATTTTCGATGTTTACCGCTACAAAATACTATTATTATTATTATTATTAGAGCAAAGGCTGTTAACTGAGTTATGTCTGGAAAGTCTATTTGCTCTTCGTCACTGAGGAGAGGGCTTGGTATTTTAATGTCCAGGCGGTTTTTGAAAACAGCTTGGACGTTAAGTTTATGTGCATACTGTAGGCCTCCGGTCTAACAAACAGGCAATAACTAAGTCTTCTACTACTGTAGAAAGAGAATGTAAATTATTTTTTTATGTAACTACCATCCACACAGCATCATGTACTCCTAGGTAACGGCTCATACTATTGGTAAAAGATTTCTTTTTGTTTATATGTCTTTGCATTCGGCTCACTGTGAAACCCAAGAGCAGGTGAGATGAGATAATACGAGACATCAGTTTGGTTACAGCTGGTTGTAAACAGGATACACATGTTTACATATGCAGACATAGTTATAGAGAATCAGTTGTGATGTAGGAGTGGTTGTGTGCAAATAAGCTTATTAAGTACTAATAAAATGACTTAATATTAAACTAAGGGCAATACATATCTCTCTAATCTTTGTATCTTTCTGCCACCTCTTTACATGTTTCCTAACTTTTTGATGATTTTACTGTGATGTGTTTCATGGTGTCTCACTTTCAGTTCTTAAGGAATCATATTTTATATCATATTTTGGGGATTTAAATTAAATAATGAATATTTCACAGAGAAAATGGAGGGAAGCCTCTGAATACAAAATAGCGGTTAAATATTTGCACAATGACAGGCTAGAAGTGTGTGTTCTTTGTGTGCCATTGAGTGGCTTTATGTGTGCTTATATTTAGCATAATGAAGTTAGCATGTTTTGCATTCAGTGGGTCCCTTTCTGTTTTCTGTTGTGTTATCATTAACCTATGAGGGAAGCGTTTCTCCACTGTTTCATAATAGATTAATGGAGGATCTGAACAAATTATCATTCAAAACATACCCATCCTGTTTTTACATCCTGTCATTTTCATTCTGTGGCTGACATTTGCATAAAGTGTGAGGGTAGAATCTAAATTCAGACAGTAGATGGTGTCCTGCTTTTCCTTACGTTCACTTAAGTTTATTGCATATTTGATTAATTTAATCATATATATTATTATTATCTATTTATTTGAATTTTACTAGCTTGTCTTTGCACTATTGTGACTCATGTCTTTTCCTGTATGATTGTGACTTCTTGTCACTTCTGATTGGCTGTGCTTTTATTTATTTTCTTATTTTTTAGTGAATTGTTTTTGCAGGCCTGCACAATACTATTAAAGTCAGGTCATACATATCACGTAAAATATTTCTAAATTAACATTTTCACATATAAATTTGCTCTCCATCTGTCTTTGCCACTCATTTCCTTTAGTAAGGGGATTTAAATTCTGTTCTGTCAGACATAAGTATCCATTTACTGTATGTAGGTTCAGCATCTCGCATGAATACAGTTACCGTCAAATAACAAAATGAGCACACAGGGCAAAAATCTGTAATTTGAAATAGGACCTGCAGCTTTTAATTCTGTTTCTTAGCTGAGATTTCCTTCTTGAATTTCTAGATAACCTTTCGAATCACTGTCACAGTGCACAAAACATCATTATGTGGTAGTAGTCATGTAGGTCTGTAAGTTAAACATCTTTGAAGCCCTGTCCTCATCTTCCCTGCTGTGTCGCTCCAACACCTGACCTGTCTGTTTGCTCAGTCTGGTTGGTGGATTTTTCTGCCTTGAAGTAGCAAACAAAACTCAACTTTGGGGAAGAGACAATAGATCCAGTAAGTCGCCGTGCTAACACGGCGAGTTTCTGTCTGGGTCTGTCTCAAAGCTACTTCCACATGACGTCTCCTGCTCCATCTGTGGCTGTTTGTTGAAGCCCTTTTGCATTTTCTACTCTTAAGCGGTTCATTTGATTGACTCTTTCATCCACCTGACCTTCCACATTTTATGGCAATGTATGCTGTCTGGTCTGGCTTGGAGGTACAGTGTGAGCGGATGAATAAAAGCCAGTTCTCTTTCTACTCCCCCCCTTTCACCTCTCTGTAAGGCAAATAGAACTATCTGTGCGAGCGCGTGTTCGGACCAGAGATGGAGCCTCTGTTTGTGAACAGCTGAGGCAGCAGATTGTAGACAGCGCTGTCTGCTTGTCTGTTTTCCCGTCTGTCTGCCTGACACAATCTATTCAGGTCCTAAAGTCAGTGAGGCCTGAATTATTTTAGTGGTATTCCAGCAGTTGTGTCAGCCTTTTCTCTGTGTTGTGTCTCTCTCTGTGTATTCTACAGAGGTGTGTGTGGATATCAAAACAATTCTAATCATCCAAATCCAGATTTGAGAGCACCAAGTTCCCAAAAGTGGAAGAGTTTTTGAGAGTCTGAGCGGACAGAATCTGGATCGAATGCGAAGCTTTGTCACAAGACATGAATGAGGAATACCATTTACTTTATTTACTTTCAAGGTTTCAGACTGAGAGCATTACTGACTGCTGGATGAGAGAGCAGTGCATCCTCTTTTACAACGTGAAATTCATCCAAGAGGTCACCACTTAACTGTTCATTTCCTCGTTGATGTGTTATCAACGGGTCATTTGTCTAATTGGCAAGTTGAGAGGAAGCGTCTATTACAGACACGGACTGTATGTGGCTGATTTTCACCGTAAAAACATCCGAGCAACTGATTCAAAGCGAAGAAGAAGAAGAAAAAAGATGCCAGCTGGCAGCATGGATTTCAGCTAGAACCACACACACACAGCAACAAGCTAGATTGGTGAACAGGATTTAATGCAGCTCCACTGATGGTGATTTCATATTTCCAAATAAGTCTGGAATGTGCAGTAATGCTGCACACTGGCTCTGTAAAGTTGTTCTTCTATTGTCACATGGTTCTTGTGTTGCCATAACAAGCTGCAGTAAGATGTGGATTTTTGTTGTTGTGTGCGGCCTTGAGATTTCATTTGCATCCACTATAAACCCAATCCAGGTGTTTGGTCTGGTGACTCTGGTGGTTTCTAGGCAACATCTTTGTTTCCTGTGCCTTCAACTGGGATGACATATTATGGTATGGTTTGACAGCCAGTAATGTGCATGTCCTGCCGAAGTCAGCTAGCCGGAAAATGTTGGTTGGAGATGTGATCACACACAGAACTAGACTCAGTAGAGATTTAATGCAGCCTCCACCAAGGCCCAACAATCCCCTTTAATTCAATAAAGCCTCATCCGAAGAAAACACATAGCCCTGTAACCATAATTAATGGTTACTAGATTTGTAACAGCCAGACATTTAAATCTGGTGGATCTGCATCAAATTGCACACACTAATAGATACTAAACCCCTAAATATGCCTGATTTTTTTTTAAATCAACATCTGTGGATTATTCCCTGAGAAATTAAATAAAATGTAGACCTTGCAGTGTTAAAGAATGTGAAAAAAAAATTTCAGGATCCAGCTCTTCATCTGGATCCGTACCAAAATTAAATTGGATCTATTCTGGTCTAAGACCCGTCCTCAAACCAAGTGTCATGGAAATCTGTTCCGCAGTTTTTGCAGAATCTTGCTGACAAACCGCCAAATGGTCATGGTGAAAACATACTGTAGCCTCCTTGGAGGAGGAAAAAAAGACTTTTGTGCTTCAAACATGATTTCCACTTTCTAAATTGGACCCTCTCTGCTCTCACGTGTTGCTCTGCATATTGATTAAAGCCTCTGTTTGTGTGTTTACTGGAACCAGTGAGCGGAGGTGCTTTAGGTGTGTGTCTCTGTGGGTGTCGCTCTCTAAAAATGTGCTTTTGGCAGGTAATAGAGGTAAGAAGAGACAGGCTGAAAGAAAAACAACTCCAGCTGCCTTCAGCCGCTCAATCCATGGGGATTTCTTTTTTTTCTTCTTCTTCTTCTTCTTCTTCTCTGTCTGCTCGCTCAGTGAAGACTGTTGGTTCTGTCTGCCAGACTCATCCATGTTGCACATACCTGTAGAGCTGTCACACATACACTCTCTCAACACGCTACAATTGTCTTCTCCCTTCTTGTATTAGTTGGACTCTCACTCTGCTCCCACACAACTCCTGATAGGATCCGAATCTCTATGAATCCATTCCTGCCCTTTGTTTACATGTTTATTAATGTCATCAGAGAAAAACTAGAGAGCATTTATAGCAACCTACACTTCCACCATCATCACTAAAACTCAAACAGTGAGAAAATACAGACACATTATGTCACAGTTGGCACCAACCGTCAATAATTCCACTAAATCTGCCCCAATCACATTTAAAGACTAAAGATGATGATATTGAATATTCACAAGAAATCCAATGAAAAAATAAAACCAATTAGTCTGTGTCTAAACGCTCTCTGACTTCCATAACCTGTTTTCAGCCCCAAGTCCATTTACTCCCACTGAAGTCTTTGGGAATAGATTACAATTTGGATTACAATTATACAGTTCCTCCTGATTGATTTTCATCTTTTCATAGGATTTTTAGACAGAAAGGAAAATACAAAACTCCCACAATTTGCCCTTTAAATAAACTGACAATGTGGCCGTAACAGATGTATATATTGCTATATTAGCTGTCTGGATCTGTCTGTATTTAGTAACTTAATTTTCCAGTGAGTCAGTAGAGCTCTCTTCTCACAAAAACAACTTTTTCCTTTTTCATCGATCTTTGACGACACAACAGACTAAAATGTGACTGCAGACACGTCAGTTGTTATTCATAAACACCCTGCAGTATGTAAATAGTACACGCCAGGAATAAATGCATTTATATAGCTATGTGGACATTCTCTTTTTAGCCTTGAGGTAGAAGATCGTGGAAGTATGATGGAATGATCTCCGGTGTCTGTGGATGCCCTCCTCCTTTATCCTCCACCAGTCCACCATCATCACTGGGAGAGGATTTGTTCTGGTTTCGCAGCTGACTTTGTCTTCGTCTGGTTTTCATTAGGCCTCCCACGTCAGAGCAGTCTTCCTCTCTGGGTTCATGTTTTTAGGATGCATCAGCAGAGATGTTAAGGTGTTTTAATGATATCCCAAATCTGAATCTAGATTTACTTTTACTACAGTAAATGCTTGGCATTGTAGTAAACTAAAGGTGGAGGAGGTGGTGCAATTAAAGCCCACCAGCCTTCTTCTTCTTTCATCCGTCAAGGGAGGCAGTCACTGAGTTTGGACACATCTTAATGTGGAAAGAAATATGAAAAGAAATTCTTGACACTTCTTGTCTTTTCATTTAATCACCTACTGTTTTTTTTTTTGTTTTTATAGTTTGTTTGTTTTTCTTCTCATGTCTAATGTTGTTTCGCATCCAATCAGATTTATGGGAATTCTAAGTTTGGTTTGGTTTCACAGTTGATTTTGTGTCTGCACTTGTGTTACAAGTACCCAATGATCTGTGTCTGTTTATATATATTTTTAATTTAATAAAAGATTTAAGCTACCTTCCATCCTAAGATAAGGATACTGAAAGAATCCATGTTGGAAGCCTTTGACATTTTTCAAATAATAGAATTTAACTTATGTGGCAATATAATCTTTAAAACACAAATTGTTCCAATAGTTGCAGGAAACATTTTTAATGTGTTGTTGGTCACTGTAGTAGAATATCACATAGTGCTGGTAACCTGTCAGTGAGCCAGCTGAAGTTTGCACCAGGGGGATGTCTGTTTCCATGTTAATAAGCTACTGTATGATGGTGACTCTAAAGAGTGTTCATTTACATCAGAACAGAAAATCTTACTTGAAGTCTTGAACAGTTGTGATTTTTTTTTGTTTTGTTTCTTTTTTTAGTATTAACTTAAATACAGCTGAATCACTTCAGGTTAAAATCCAGATTTTCTCTGTTCTTCTGTAAGTAAAGCCTCTTCTAAGTGTCAGTGCTTTGTCATTGTACCAGTATGTCAGTGGTGAGGTTGGACTTTGCAATAGTGACTGACTGTTTGTATGTTGATCACAAAGCTTTGCAATACTTAAGTATTTCTGACACCTTTTAATAGCAGTAGGTTCATCTAGATTTGCTGTGCTACTTGCTTTGTAAACAGGTTTTTTGCTTTTTAAGTATTTGGATTTTTTTTCTGACTTGAAATATACTGTAGATTTTGCAACATTTTATATCACACTGCTATTGTTTTACTGTTAATAAGGTATTTCTAGAGCAATTAGCATGTCTATTTACAACTGTAATATATAGAACAAAATGTTTCTGTAGTTAATGTATTACATCTGGACTGACACAGACAGAACACGATAAACAATGATTTTATTTATTTTTTCATTGTGTATTTATGGATACTTTTACCTTCCATAGGTCATACTTTGTCTTATTTTCTGAAAAATATATATATTTCATTTCTCTTATTTTGAGCAGAAGGAACTGTCCTTTACATTCCTAAATAAAATGTGGACTGAAGCGTAACTTTCATTTTGACAGTCCTTTTTTTTTTTTTTTTTTTGCCTTTCTGCCAACATTCACAGTAAAAGCAATACAGTCGCATCAAATAGAACTGACCGTGTCTGAGATCCTGATAATATGACTGAACACATTGGCTCACTGATGGATTTAAAACAGAAAAACCCCTCTGCTTAGTTTTGCATACAGATAATATAATATACATTTCTAGCATACTGGAGAATTAAAAAACAAACAGTACAATCAAAATGCACATCTGTAATTATGAACGTTTCATGTCACTAAAAGAAATTTTTTTCTGGACAAATGAACATAAAATGCCATGTGAGTAATCAGTGATGTCACTGGAGCCTCCAAAGTACAATCCAATCTGTAATTTGTCTCTTTTTTGCAATATTGTTTGTATATTATATTGTATAATAAAGTGACTTAGACAGCTTTGAACTAAAGAGTGAAGCCTCAAAACTCAAGGGGTGGGAAAAGTGAAGTGATGCTGCCCTCAAGTGTGTCTCACAGGTACTTATCTGAATCTCTCTCTCCTAACACAAGTGCTTTGAATTTAAGGATTTAGGTGTGACTCATCAGATGCATACAGGTCCTTGTTAAAGATGCATTACATTATTTAAAGATGTGAACTAAACTATAAACATAACCACCTCCTTTTGTGTGTGTGTGTGTGTGAAAAGATCCCTTCCTGGTGAGGGAGCCATAACATGTTTAAAAACATGTTATGGCTCCTGTGCAGATGAAGCTCCTTCACAGAGAAAATATTGTGATTGGTGCCTCTTTAAAATGAGTAAGTCGGGCATTTAATATATATTCAAACAATTATTTTCTTGATGCATTGGTCTATAAAATGCATAAAGAAAATGAAAAATGTGACAGTTTCCTAAAGGGTAAAAGATGATCTTCAAGTCTTTGTTTTGTCCAAACAATAGTCTAAAACAAAGAAAGTAGAAAATCTAGCCAAAACCAAAATTAGTTTTGGCATTTTAGCCAAAACAAGACATTTTTAAACTCTAAAAGAATGAAAACAATACAGTGAAAGGAAGATTTCTGGCGGATTGCTGGCATCTGCATGATGAACAGAAAATCCAAACATTTAAGTCCGTGGAGCAAACGCCAGTGGCACAAAACTGAAAAATCAGTATCTGTGTCTTTATCTCATCTATCCAAGCACTTCTTGACTTACAAGTGATTCACTCTGCCTCCGCCACAAAGAAGAACTCCACACAACAGTTTCATGTTGTGAAAATGAGCATAATGCTTCTCCTTTCTATGCTCGGTTTCCATTATTCTTTGTGAGAGTGACATCAGCCGTGCATCCACACAATTATAAAGCCCTCAGATCACATTATATGAGCGACAAGTCCACATGAGTTTGACTTTTCCCACAATGTAGACCACTGAATCTGTTAGATGCACTTGGAAGTCCTTTGTAAGATATAAGATCACATTAAACACAGTTTCATGAAATCACTTAAATGAGGAAATATCAGAATAATATGACAAATATGATGTTAAAAATATTGCAGGCTACAATGATAAAGTAGAACTAAAAGTCTGTATACCAAAGTTGTGGAAGGTTTACATATGACTATAAAAGCTCCGATCCTTTAGGACTCTCTCAGTACGGTGAAGAAGCACAAAGCAGATGCTGATCTGGGGTCAGTTTTGTTATCTGTATCTGGTCCCAAGTCTGCATGCAAAGTAAACTTCACTCCCAGGGCCTCAAAGAGTTTGAGATTCAAAGGTCATTTTGTGGTTGGAGCTGTTGCTGCATGTTGGTCAGCTCCTCGATCAGGCGCTTAAAGGTGATTCTCCTGTCAGGCCTTTGCTCCCAGCACCTGCGCATCAGCTCGTACACCTGTCAAACATGAATTGCAATAGACTTACAGGTGGTAAAAATGTTCAATCTAACCAGTAAATAAACCATAGATGTAATGCATGCAGGCGCCACAAGTGTTAAAATAGCAGCTTTCCTTCCCTATAGGTGGCGCAGGACACTGTGTAAGAGCTCACAAGTACAGTCATTCATTGAGGCGTTTTGCTTCTAAGAATGCTCCAGTTTTTAAAGTAGGGATGTGCTGATGTCCTGACAAATTTAAAATCAGAATGCCTCCCTGGGACTATTACCTCCACCAGAGAGGTTATATTTTCAATGGTGTCTGTTAGCAGGATACAGAAAGTACTGGCATGACACTTGGTGGAAGGGTTGGGCACGTGGCAGGGATACTGAGTGGTTCAGGAAATAGTTTCACTTTTTTTTTTTAAGATTGCAAGATACGGCAGTTTTTGTCAATTATTACAATAAACTACTTAACGGATTAACATAAAACTGGGTGGAGGAGTGGGGCCAAGGAAGAAACCAAATTTTTGAGCAGATCTGGCTACAGGGGTGGATCCCTGTTTTTGTTTTTTTTCCCTTTAACATTACAAGACCACTGAGGGCAGGCATTTTGATGGCGTACATGTCTTGTTGGAATTTTGAATAGTTTGGCCTTTGCAGAGGTATATGCTCTACTGAGTGCCCTTCTTATTTTACATGAAGCCAAAGATTAACTGTGGCTAAAACGTGAGTCTGACTTGTAACTGAAAGCAGAAACACTTAATTTTATGGAGACTTTGACACAAACAGGAGAGTCATGCTTGGTTGATGCTTGATCTTCTTAACAAGGTCAATAAAGGCACAACTATCCCTTCTTTAAAGTGTACCTAAGTCTTCAAGTTAATTAGCCTGGAAACCCTCATCTGAGACAAATCCCACTCCCAGAATCAGTGGGATTCAATCTTAACCTGAAAACCTAAACATTTGGACTATTTCTCTCCTTTCCTCGTGTTTTCTTTACATTCTTTTTCATAAATAAAGACAATTCTTCTGAACTAAATAAAAACTGTGCCGGTGTCATTTTTATTGTTTTGATAGAGAGATGTTTCTTACAGGCTCAGGACAGCCCTCGGGACGTGGCAACCTCCTCCCCTCTGACAAAACCTTCACCAATCGCATGACAGTCATTTGACCTTGAGTCCGACCAATCATGTTGAGGAAGAGCTGTGTGGGCAAGGATAAGGAGACGTTACTAAGGAAACAAAGTACAACCCTACTAATTACTGTTGCTCCTTTTATTCAGTCATAAAACATGAAAATAAAACTCCAATAAAAACGGGCTGAAGACGGTGATTAACACAGAGCTATAACGGCCTTTACTTTTTAGCTTCTGTCACATCGGGTCCTTCTAACGCGTCTCCCTTACAACATTCTCTTGACCTGTGCGTTTTTATTGCTAATTGCCTTCCAGCGATAGTTATAGGTTAATTAAAATAACAGTGGCAGTAAAAGGTCTGAAGTAAATGCAAGATCTTCTTGATAAAATCAGCTCTTTAATGTTGGCACAGGCTGCAGTTTGAGGACAGCCCCTGGTGGAGTTCTGGCAGAAGACTGCCACCATCTGCCACATACAGTACAAATGACTGTGTGTAATGCCAAAAATCCAGTTCTTAGTTATACAGTACTGTATGTGTTTACTGTGGGAATCATTACCAAGCTTCCATAAATAAAGGATTAGAAGCATTTCTTAAATGCAGGGTGAGGATAAAAAAAGGAGCGTACGGCATACTGACCGGCATCGGGCTCTTGGTGGAGTCGCAGTAGGTGAGGAGTTCATACATCGTCACTCCGAAGGACCAAACGTCTGAAGCAAGGTAGAACTTGCAGTCAGTCAGACACTCTGGAGCATACCTAAAAAACAAAGTGTGACAGCATGAATACTGAGTGTGAACTCACTGTTGCACTTAAGTTTAAAGTTAAATGAAATGTACTGCTTTCATGTTTTCTCATATAGTATGACACACCTTCAGATGGACTGTGAGCAGAAGAGATAAAAGGAAATGACTCAGATAACAGATATTCTCTTATGGATTTAAATCTGAAAAAACCCATCTTTCTTTAACTTTTTAAACAATATATTTACATAATGGGAGGAAGACTGTTTGTAGTTTTAAGGCTGTCCATGTAAAATAAAAAAAGAACAACTGGGATTGAAATAGTAAACGACCAGGTTTTAATTCATCTTTTTGTGCAGATAAATGTTTCCCAGTCCTGGCAACGAACTGAAAGATGTGAACATTTGCTTCAAGAGAAAGAAATCAAAGTGCCTCTGCCTAATTTCACTAAATGTAAAGACTGTTCAAACTGTTCAAGGGCCAGTGAAGCTGGGATACAGTCTATCATAAATATTCTGTATACTGTAATTATAAAATATATTCTAATTATTCCAGCACAGTTACTACAGGCCCAGTCCCTTGTAATTCAACCGTATGATTCAAGCTATCAGATTCTTTTCTCATCTTTCCATTCTCTTCATCACCTAATTCTCTCTCATGCCTGATGCTTAGTCCTTCAGGCTCAGCTCTTCAAATATACACAGCAAAATGTCAGCTTGTACCAGATTCAAGTCATTGCAAAATAAACGTAATTTAGTATATGCTGAATGAAAAGAACGTTTTGATGTAATCACTTGACCATTTGCTTGAATCGCTATTTCCTGTCTGTCTGCAGGTCCTACCCAGTTTTGTAGTATCTGCTTCCATTTTACTTTTCTCTTTCCTTTACGAATCTCTCTTTTAACAATAAGATCTCAGCTATCATGGTCAAATCAGACAGTAAAAATGACTGTGCTCTTCTATCTTCTATGTCCTTCCCTCCTCTTGACTAACCAGAAAACGGGGCTGTCATTTTCGTCTTTGACAGTGTAATATCCCTGATTGTCCTTGATGCTCTTTGTGAGGCCAAAGTCTCCAATCTTCACTGTCCTCGTGTTCTCCACCAGCACATTGCGGGCAGCCAGGTCCCGGTGGATGTAATTTATAGATCCCAGATAGTCCATTCCCTAAATTAAAAAAAATTAAAAATTATGCAGCCCGTGGAGCTTGACAGAGTGACTGAAACATGCGGACAAAGTTACGTCTGATGGGAGAAGACCAGCCTGTCATTTAGGGATGCATACCTAATTCATTTGCCACATGAACTGTTTGCCTCATATCTCTAACATACTGTATTTGTGCAACATTAAAGTTCAATGGCACTCCCTCATTCTTCAGTACTACTTTAAAAGGAGCTGTCTGCCCAAATTATGTCATCTTTTGGTCCTTTGAGGTGTTTTGAGCCTATAAGCAATATGTCTTTAACAGCAAACACCAGTATCTAAACAGAGAGTGTTTAAACGTTTCAATTTAGCTTGAGTATGGGTGCTAAAATTGACATCTTAATTAAAACTACCTTCTTATTTAACAACATGGTGGTCAAAAGTTAAGATGATGAAGGCTGGTACCAGCTGGTCTAAGAAAACAGGTCTACGAAAAGAAACTGGTACCTTGCATATCTGGATAGAGTAGCTGATCAGGGTGCTGAGGTTGGTTTCTTTTTTGTGCCTGGGTAGATAGTCCTTCAAACTGCCCAGTGGAACATACTCCATGATCAGCTTAATGGCCTGACCTCCTACAAACAGATTTGCACATAAGAGCAATCAGAGACAGACACAGATTCATCAGAAGGAACTGTCCTTTAATTTATAGCAAGAGCGTGTATTTCTGTACAATACAAGCTGTAATACATATATGTGTGTTATATTCATATTCACTGAGAGCACATGATGTCAACACTACATGTTTGCTGCACCTGAATTAAAATATATAACCTACATTACACATGCGAGTTTTTATGTGTCTGCAGCTTAAGATGTGTTTGTTCTTGTTTAATGTTGAGTATGTACTCCTTCCATCTTACCCTCCTCTTGGCAAATGCCCTTGTATTTGACAATGTTCTCATGGTAGAGTGCCTTCAAGATGTCTATCTCGCGCGAGAGGTTGGTGCTTTGCTCCTCCCGGTTCTCAGGCTTTAATGACTTCACTGCCACCAGCTCTCCTGTTTTATCTCCCCAAGGATCGTAGCGACACAGCTCCACTTTACCAAAGTGGCCCTGCAAGAGGAACACGTGAGGAATTTAAGTTATTTTGACAACCATGAAAAAGGTTCTTGTCTACTTCCTGTGTTGGACCAGATGTTTCTCGTCATTGCCATGATGACTTCAGTTCTCCATCTGCTCTTGCTTATATTTGGTCAGTAGATAAAATGGTATGTATTTTGTTAAATCCCTACAGCTCGTTTTGGGCCATGGGCCATACCATACTCCTAGTGGCATTTTGTGATAGTACTAACCTGAGGTGATCTGTAAAATATGAGCCTATAACTCACCAAATTATTCACAGTACAAAATGCACTGAAAATAATCATAGATAAACTAAGTAACATTTCAGTAAAACATATAGAAATGCATGTAAACCTGCCACGCAGATATGAACACAAAAGAACAAACTGCATAAAAACAACAGGGTGGTTTACCTCTCCCAGTAGTCGGACCTTCCTCAAGAATCTCTTTTCAAACACAGTTGGATCAACCTCTGGTGTGGGCTTGGGTTTGATAGATGGGTCTAGGAGATGTAAAAAGAAACATGAGACATGTTTGCTAAACGTCTTTTCTTCAACATAAGCACACTTGCGTCATAGGAAGTCTATTGTGGTTGACAAAGTTTTCACCAGAACTTTCTGTGGTTACATAACAGCTCACTCTGGTCTCCACACAAATGGCTACTTTTAGTGAGACAATCTATAATAGTCTGAGTCACTGTTATCAATAATTATGAAATAGTTTATTTAACAAACTGTGTTCTTAATCTATTTTTAGGAACACATTATAATATGACATTAATAATGATTGATATTTTATTTGGCATTTTAATATAAGAAGGTAAAAAGCTTTTGCTGTTCTACGACTGGCTGCAGAATCTGATTCTGGCCAGCAGATGGAAGAAGAGAGTGTATTATGTTGCTGTGGGGCCCAGCTGAGGGGCAGATCAGTGATAATGCACCTAGTGAACTTCCTCATGAAGATCTGAGTTGGGTAAACAACTCTCTCTCGCTCGCTCTTTGCACTGTGTACTAGGCTGCTGCTAGGTGAGACACCAAACATGCAAAACATTCAGATCATATTCCCTTTTAACCACTTTGAATATCTGAACCTGTTTTTTAGCCAGTTCTGCAGTGCAAACTCAATTCTATTCATCTCTAACATCTTTTGGGAAACACTCAAAAGGCAGACAAGCCTGAAGTACAGGCAATAAAACTGCTTAAAGGTCTTAAACAAAATGAGACTGAACTTACATATCACCCACCCAATTATATGAAAATACCTAAGATATAATGTACAGTGCATACATTCCCCTCATACATACTCTTTTCTTCAAGCATGTCTATGTCTCTGACAATAGCTCTGAAGAAGGGTCTCTTCATGGGGTCGTAGTTCATGCAGTGGGTCATGAGTTCAGCCAGCTCTCTGCAGTCTGGAGTAGCCAGCTGGCACTCTGTTTCATAAAACCTCTCCTTCTGCTCAGCACAAAGACAAACATAAGAATGAGGTGCATGAGGAGGTGAAAAAAAGGGTAGTGAGCAGATATAAAATAATTGTGGGAAAGCCAACAGATTTTAAATAAAAGACAGAGATCAATGTATCATTATATTCGGTCCATGTCATCTTGTGTGGCCCCTTACCTCTGTGAGTCTCTTCTCTTTGAGTGGCACCTCTCCGTCATAGCAGATCTCCCACAGGGTGGTACCGAAGCCCCACTTGTCAGCTGCAATGCTCAGGGCAGACACACTCTTCACACACTCCGGAGCAATCCATGGGATGCGATGCACACACTCTGCAGAGGCAGACATAGTCAACTTTAGCGAATGGGCATCAATTAAATAGAGATTTGTTTCAGATCCCTGATGTCCTAACACAAAAGATGACTATTGGATACGTGTGAAATACAGAACAGAAATAATTTGACTTTTCTCTGATTCATCCACCCCATGGGTCTAAAGACAGAGGGTCATGTGTGTTGTGCAGACTGTAAAGCCCTTTAAGGAAAACTTAAAGGTGCTAGTACTACAGTAGCTTATCTATATTTAGGTTTCACTCCAGATATCACAGATCAATCAGCAGTACATTGTTAAACAAGTTCTGCTATTTAAAGAAATTAGGAAACTAAGAACGATGATCATAGCAAAACCTCTATGCTGAACACTCCCGTTAAAAAACACGGAAGTATTGGTCAGACATGACCTCATGAGTCTGAGCCAACATACTCTCCAAATTCCAGGAACCAAGAGTAAAATACAGTAAGGCTCTGACAGGCTGGCTAGGAGGGTAGCTGGCTTAAATGTTGGCTGACTACATCAAGTGAATTTAAAAAGGCTCTCTGAAATACATTACTCTGACTGGAACGTCAGCTAACTGATTGGCTGACATCCACGGTTGGCTTTTTGGCTCCACAAATCCATATCAAAAGATGAAGGGTGTACGTTAGTAAGTGTGTGCAGCTCAGACTGGAACACATGATGACTGAAGGGGAAAGACGAGGAGGAGGAGTAAAGAGAGGAACAAGAAATGGAGGGGCTGAATGGAGAAAAGGGGGAAGATGGAGACAGAAATGGTGAAAGTGAATGAGGTAATTGAGTGTTGAGACAAAACCAGAGAAAAACAAAGTGGGGAATTGATAGATTTCAAATTTTAAGTAAAGCAATCAGAGATTGCTGGGAAGAAGTGAAGCTCCCGGCGGGTTTCTCAGCACTTTATGCACTATATGGTTAATCAAATCTATGTACAAGGACATCGATGTTGAAACTGGAAGACTGATTGTTCTCCAAAGTGGTGGATACAGAAGAGGAAATGGTGAGAGTTCTGGGAATAAAGAGGGAGAAAGAAGCATGTCCCAGGGGCCTGGGGCAATGGACATTTGCACGGAAACATTTCCAGTCTGTCCTGTGGTTTGCTGATCCATCTACACAACACCAGTGTGCTATATCAGTCAAGTTCTAGCTCTAATAGACAAACAGAAACATGAGGAGGCCATTTGAGGGGAACTGTGCAATCTGAGAAATGCCCTTGTTGGCCATCTTCCCTGAACTCAGATCTAGCTTTTGCAAAACAAATTACAATCTGAGAGGGAAATATGCCCAGTTTGTATTGATTATGTGACAAATAAGATTCCTGTTACTGACAACGTCTGCGTGATCAGAAATGGTCTTATTTTTATTTTATTTTTATTTTTACTGTATTTTCTGAGAAGAGATGAAGGTATAGAGAATGACCTTTAAGTAAAACAAGACAACAACAAAACTCAAGACAGATCAGTGCAAATAAGAAGCTACAACAAGAATTATATCGCTCTAAGTAACGCTTATAAAGTCATTGAGACATTTCATTTTGGTGTGACTCTCATTTACAGCTGACTGGAAAAGAAAGTGGAAGTTTTTGTGAAATTTTCCAAGGTACTTTTTGTGACCAGTTAGGTTTCACTTCTAGTAATCTCAAGGAAGAAAAAAGAAAGAGCGACAGAGAGAGAGAGAGAGCGAGAAAGTGAGTGTGTATGTCTGTATTTGGTTCTCACCCTCTCTGGTGAGTACTGTGATTGGTATTCCTGGGTCGCTGAGCTTGATGAAGGGCCCTCCTTCATCACTTCCCAGTCCATCCCTGGCTAGGAGAATGTTTTTAGCACACACAAATCCATGGACCAGCTTTTTGTCCTCCTACAAACATACACACAGAAAAGAACACAATAAAGTAATACTATTAGTTCACAATCAAGAGGGCAAGTATAAAGATTGTGGTGATAAAATGGATCTAACATGGCGCAGGGAATCCAATGCTAGCAAACGTACATCAGCATCCAAAATGAACAACTGCAAGTAAAAAATCTACACTGATGAATAAATGAGGTCAGCTGCCATTGGAGGACTACTGAAATGGGCTTAATGCACGACGTTTTATCACTACTACACATAAGTTAATAGTAAATGTTTGTTTTGTAAACTCTGTCGACATGCAAATTATGACGGTCGATCATTTTATAGCAATTCTTTGCCATTTGCTGTCCACTGTCACTAACGCTCATCTTGCTGGCTCAGTGCTTCCATAACTATATTACTTTATACAGTTACTAAGGGTTTGTTTACCTTAACCTACATAGATAGAGCAGCAGTGGTAGAGGAAGTACACTGATCCTTTATGGAAGTAAAACTACTAATACCACAATGTTATGTCCTGCATTGAAAATGTCACTTAAATAGGTAAGTATAATCAGGAAAAAATACTTAAAATATTACAAGTAAAAGTACCCCCTGTGACTATATATTATATCATTAGATTATTATTACTCATGTATTAATGCAAAAGCAGGATATTACTCTTGCAGTTGGTTGAAGCGAAGCTCATTTTGAACTATTTTGTTCATGACTTCAACTATTATTATTTTCATTATGGATTAAACTGATGATTATTTTCCACATTCATTGATTGATTGATTGGTTCATGAAAATTCAGAAACATTTGACAATTGCCATAACCCACATTACCCAGAGTCTGAAGTGACACATTCACAATGGTTTATCCAACCTGTGGTGCAAACCTAAACATTATCAAGAATAAATTAATTTAATAAAGGTAATTAAAAGTAAAAGCAACAAATCATCACATTTGTGAAGCTACAGTTTTATGGCTAATTAAATAAATAAAACATTTTGGCCAGCATTTTTTTCAGTTCACCATTCATTGGCCGATGGACCTAAAAGATAAGTTTAGACCCTAATACAGAACTTATATGCTATTTATTCAGATAGTTTGTGTGTATGTGTGCATTTCAATGACTCACCAAGTAGCTGAGAGCTGCAGCTAGCTGCTTGGCCACCTGGAACTTCCAGGCTGTGGTGAGTGGGCTCTGCTGTCTCCTCATAAATAAGTCCAGTGGTCCTAGCTGGACGAACTCCTCAACCATGATATCTGTTCCACAAAAAACCCAAATACAACATGAAGGTGTCGAAGATGTTAGAATCACATCAACACTCTCATGTGCGCTCACACAGTTCTCAACATGCACTTACTCTCCTGATGGCGGACACACACTCCATACAGCAGCACTATATGTTTGTGGGAAACTTGTCGCATCATACTGGCTGTTTCGAAGAAGGCCTGCCGACAGAATGACAAAGATGACTAAATGCATATCATGTTACAGTAAATTCCACCATCCATCCGTTTTCTTCCATTTATCCAGGATCGTGTCGCAGAAACTTTCATGGTCTAATTTGATTTGGGAACAACTTCCTGCAATTAAATATTATTTTTCAGTATGACTAATTGTTAGAGATTGGATGTCATCAAAGTCTTCATGACAGGATCATGGTGTGTGAGGATGTACAGAATGGTGAGTGTCTCTCACCAAGGAGATGTCTCTGTGTCCAGAACCCAGCACCTTCAGCACCACCTTGACCTCCTGGAAGGATGAGTAACCTGCATCCTCCTCCTCCTCCTCACTCTTCACCTTCAGTGTGCCTGAGTAGATGTTGGTTCTGGTTCCCAGGCCAAGGTGCTCCTCCTGGTTAACAGAGCAAGGAGCAGAGAAAACAGGACATTACATATAATATTTACATCCATTATCCAAACTGCAGCTATTGAAGGAACAGGGAGGCTGAGGCCAATTCAAAGACTTCTCAAATTTTATGCTATGAATATTATGAAACTATGATTAAATAAATGAATTTGCCGCCAGAGAAAGAGTCTGTCAAATCAGTTGTTAAGGTGCAAGGTCATCTGTGTGTGTTAATGCAAATCAGAGGGTTGTGAAAAACTGTGCCAATGCAAATTCAAATGCAATGGCCAGCAATAAAGCCACAATGCCTACAATCCGGTATGTTTATAGGCTGTGCTTTGCGGTTTTCTGGTATAAGACCTTATAATAATACAGGAGCTTTGAATATTTCGTCACCCTCATGTAATTATATACATGCAGCATACAACAAACTTAAACTCCGATGTTAAAAGGTGCATCAACAAATCATTTAAAGCTTTGAAATACATTATATGGAGTTAAGTGTTCATTATTTATTCGGAGAGTTTTGTTTTACAAAACTTCCATCTACATCCTACAACTACATTATAATAACATGGGAGACAGACGTGAAGATGACAAGGTGTACCTGTTCAATCTCCTCCTTGAGAATGCGATGGAAGCTGAGCTGACTCTCCTGCATCGGTGTCTGAGGGGCCGGTGCTCTCTCTTTAGTGACCACCAGCAGGTTTGAAATCTCTATAACACAAACACACACGCTTTAAAAGAACCATGCAATGGTGTTTGTATGAGGTTGTGCATAATAAAAAGCATAGATTATTTGCATTACAGCGGGGCATTCACAAACGCATGACAGTGTTTTAGATTGTTATTTGTCAAAATCAATCTGCAGGCATTTGATAATTGCTTCCCTTAAACCTAACACAAAAAGTCATGTCTACTGTAGTTGTCATGGTCATGATATTGTAACATTGACAGGACTTAAGATTGATTTTAAAAGTCTGCATTGCATTCACACAACACTAACTCTGACAACAGTAAAAGCCTAAAATGATTGTTCATAGTGAGGTAAACTTTTGTTTTTTGCAGTGTGCAATAATGCTGCAAATCTATAGATGCTCATATAAGCTGTTATGTTCAGCATGAAAACAATACTGTGTTTACCTGTGGTAAAGCAAGCTCTCACCAATTACGTCAATGTGGCAATGATGCGAAGAGCTATTCAGGTCGGTTACTAAAGTGATTCAGTGTATTTTTTTGTATATACAGAGCTGCATGTGGGAGGATGAAGCAAAACGCGTTTCTGTGCCTGTACTAAACTTGTGTGCGTCTGTGGGTGTCTAATGTTGTGACAAAACCAACGCACTGTGGTTTGAGGGGGGAAAAAAAGGTATCTGCGCTCAATCAGCATCACCCTACATTCTCTGTCAGAGTCTTCAGAGCACTGTTCACTAACTAACCTGTATTTTGATGCAAATCCTAAATACAACCTACCTCCATACCTACCACTGAATACTAGGCACTGCACTGCACCAACTCTTGACCTAATGCAGGCCTCATCTTTATCAATTAGTTTAGTCAAGTCAAGTACACACACTGTGCCTTCCCATTCTCATGCAGTCCTTCTTTCATTCTCATGATGTCGGCATACCAGAGTATTATTCTTGAAGCAAGCATGTTCTGACATACATTAAAAGTATTTCAACCAGGAAGAAAAAAATACAGCACTACAGTCTTTTATCTCATCTAAAGACAACACCACATGACCCTAAACAAACAAAAACAGCTCAACACATCCATGCACACATGGCTCCACCTTTCCCCGGTGAAGTAAACACAAGAGTGCTAGTTTGGCTCCGGAAACCCACATTTACAACTCTCTTCCTCCCTGACACTATTTCACACAGACACCACACATTGTTCATGCCAGCTTCTCTTAAACCCTCGGTGAGAGAGACAAACATTCCCTTCTTCACACATATGCTCTCTAAAAGGGCAGCTCCACTCTAAATCTTGTATCGAAGCAAGGCTTGGTTTCGCTGACCTCTAAGTTGAAAAGTTCAAGCCTGTTGTGCTTGTGACCCACTCAACATCATACTCAAGTGTATCTTTTGCACTTACCACACCCAGCTATGTAGCATTGCACAAGCTACATAATAGAGAATTGTTGATCTTCACAGGGTGTGGATTGAGGGAGCAAATGATTAAAAAAAACAGATGACAAATCAAACAGGATTTTCAGCCTGCTGTAGTATCTATCTACTTTATCTATTTATCTTAATTTAATCTGTCTTTATTCATTATTTTTAAAAGTGGAAATAAGATACAGTGCATTTTTAAATCACCACCTATCAACAAAGTTGATGTTAAATTGTGGAGCCTGTGGTGAGTTCATCATTCCATCTGCTTGGATGGAATGTCTCAGACTGGTGATCAACCTCACTGGTTCTGCAGAGATTGAGGGCAGAGTAGAGCTCAGGAGTGCTGGGGGTTTTAACTTCTCCCTGATGTAATTCAGAAACTGATGCTGTCTCTGACTCGGTGGAAGATGGAGTGATGGGACGACAGCCAGATAAGGTACTGGGCACCAAACCAGAGAAATTAAGACCTGAGCTCTCTCTCCTGTTGTTGGTCTGCACTCCTTTAATCCTTTAATAGAAGGCGAGTCACCCAGATACTGCTGCTTCAGGAGCAAGCATTATAAATAGTTTGACAGATTTTCATTTGAAACAAGGCTGAGCTTTATAAAGTTTTGTTTTTATGTTGTTGGTATAGGATATGCTGTAATTCTTGTGGCTGAATTAAAAGTACAGAGCAAGCATGTATATTGTGTGTTTTACAGAAATACTAACAGAACACAGAATTAAGGTGTGTGCCGACCTTTCCTGCCTTAGTGAATATGTAGCACTCTTTATTTTGGTATAGGATGAAGCTGTATGTGGCTTTGGGTAGATTTCCATGTCACTTTCCATGTCTGTGGCGGGATTAAGTTTACCTCTGGGCTGTGGAGGGCAGCAGCGCAGCAACTGGAAGTGTAGGTTGTCGGTGCGAAGGCTTTGACCCTTTAGGTGTTGCAGCAGCTCCCCAAGAGTGGGCCGAAACGTCTCGGTGCCATACAGACGGAACCCATCGGAGGTCTTTTCAATCTGGAAGTTCTTATAATGACGCACAGGACGAGACTCCTTCAGCTCGAGCTGGAGGCAAAGACAGAGGGGTTTTAACAGGAACATGACAAAATGACAGACAATGAAGAATGTGAGACTGAAGTGAAGAATACAATTTTAGATTAAGAGAGAAAAAACCCAAAAACTGAACATTACATTGAATGAGGAGAAACAGAGAAGAACAAAGAGAGTGGGGGTGTGCAAAGATAAATGTACTGAACTTATTAACTAAACAAATGAGAGGTTATGTTTTTAGAAGCTAAGCTTTATAGTTGAAACTATTTATTTTTCAAAAAAAGGTTTCACAGTTCTATTACAACTTAACCTAACATAACCCTAACCCTGACATGTCTGTCCTTTTATACACGGTGGCAGAGCTAATCTCTCTGTGTTAGTGTAAGAATGTAGGCGTTTCCTCCCACGCAGACTCAAAGCTGCAGTGAACTCTGTGCACCGTGGTGACTTGTCTTGATCTAAGAGTCCTGTAATCCAATATAAATAAACTGACAATATTTGGTTTTACTGGGCTATCAGTCAATTATCTTTCATTCATATTGTCTTTTATGATAGCCACACAGCACCAGGAGCAGGAGTAATAGGAGTAATTTCTATATATGACTTTATAAAGACAAGGACAGATTGCTTAAAGGATCTCAGCTCACAACTGTTTATCTCTAAAACTTATAGCATAGAGGACTGTAAATATGTAACCCTCGCTACAACAAAGATTCTGATGTAAGTGATTGCTACTGAACTTTTGTCTTTTATTTTAGTTTCTCAACTTCCACACCAAAAGGGATGGTTGAGATAATTTTTTCTATTCTGACTTATTTGTAGGGAATATATGAAAAACAGTATCCTAATATCTAATGATTAAGTCTACCTCGCTGCAGACAACAGTGATGATGATGTACTGGTAGTCTGTGCAGCTCCAGCGTAGGATGTAGGTGCCCTCCTCGTTGCCCTCCTGGCGCAGCTTGTGGATGGCATACTCCGTACTAGGGAAGGGGAAAAAATACATAAATGGGGGGGCAGTAAAGGGGTTGTATCCAAAGCAGATTTAAGGTTTCAAGTTAAATAAAGACTTAAATCAAGCTTCAATTCAAGATAATATGTACTGTATTTGTATGTTAGTATCACTCGTATTAGTATGTCTTTGATACTAAAAGTGATTTCATGTTAATTTCTTTTTCCTTGCTTTTTCTCTCCTCCTGTAACCCAGAAACCATTCCCCCTCTACCATTACGGAGGATCATCCAATCCCTTAAATGCACCATGTGAGCGAGGTTTTAAATGTGGTACAGCAGATCAGGAAAACTACCCCTTGTACAAAAATAGTGGCGCCAACAGCAGCTGTTTATATTTATTCATGAGATGAATAAATATAAGATGGGCTAAATGAGATGCAAAACATTGCGGAATCATGTTTTGTGTGACAAACACTTAAGAATAAATAGGATAGTTTATGTGTTAGAATTTCTGTGGCGTCATACAAAGTGGGAGTTTGTTTTGTGTTTGTTTTTTATTACGTTCCCCGAGGACGTTATGTTTTCACCAGTGTTAGTTTGTTTGTTTGCTTGTTTGTTTGTTGGTTCATTTGTTTGTTCAAAGGTTTACACAAAAACTATGGGAACTAACTACTAACTACATTATAATTGACATACACATATTCTTATGCAGTTATATGGTGTATTGTGCAAATAACAATAATCAATACATAAAATAAAAGATTTAAACGTAAAATCCAATGATGATTGCACTGATTACACTGTACTGATATGTCAGTCCAGTAGCAATGACAACATTAAATTGTTATAATTAAATGTTATAATGGAAGGGTTGATAAAAAAATGTAGGTTAACAAACAAGGATGGCTTTAGCCTTCATTTTTAAAAAACCCACAAAGTTTGGATTTCTTTTAAAAACTGTGTGTAGTTTGCAGGTAGGAGGCCGACAGACTAGGGTCAAATACAAATTAACATCAGTATCAGATGGTTTATGATGAATGTAGGTAAGAGAAGTTGCTTGTGTCCAGTAACACATTCCACCAATAAATCTGTCAGTACAAACCAGATGGGTCCGTGGCAGCTGTCGCTGATGTTGTGAACCACTGAAGAAGGAGCCACCTCGTTGCACAGGTAGTGGTGGGCATCCACAGCCAGCCTGAAGTAGCCATCCACAAGGGCAGCGAAGGACAGAGCCTCAGCCCGGAAAGCCATTTGCAATTCCTGATAGGAGAAGAGGTGGAGAGAGGGATGAATAGAGGGGGAGAGAGAGGACATGTTCAGAATAGGAGCTCTTATAAAGCAACAATACTCCAGAGGGCTGTTTAAAAGAGCGATGATGTATTAAAAAACTTTAAATCAATTTTCATGATGAAACATGATGTCACCATTAGTAATGTCTAACAGCATGCAGGCTGACTGGCTTTGCTTCAATGTAACATAAATCCAAACAAATGTTACTGTTGATCACATTAACTATAAAAACAATTAAGGGTAAAAAAAAAAGAAAAAAAAAGAGGCATTTACTTTTTGATATATTGAGGCCATAGCAACAACAAAGTAACATGGTCTTTGTACAGTAAATCCTTCTCAAACTAAATTCTTAAATACCAAATTGTTTAGGAAACATTTGTGCAATAATGATGGTAATTTCTATTATAAATCAAGAACTGCATGACTATTATTGATCTTTAAAACTATAAGCAGGCTTCACAACAAATATCTAAACATGTTATCGATAATTACAGAGAACATTACAGAATACTTCATGTGAAGACTTTCTGTCTTAGTGTGGCACTACAACAGGGATTTGTGTCTAATTTGGTGAAAATATAGAGTCTGATCCCACACTCTTTGATTTGTTTGTATGACAGTCTCACCATTCTCTTGTTGTTCTGTCCAAAAATAGAGACCGTCTTCTCTTTGATGACAGCATGGGTGATCTCGTGGAAGTCGAAGAACACCACCCAGCCTTCATTCGCCTCTTTCTGTTTGTCGTTTTTCTGTTTTCCATCAAGCTTGTTCTTCTTTGACTTGTTCCTTTCTTTGGAGATCACAGGTGTCTGTTTTAAAGATATAAAAAGCAAATATACACACTATTTAAGTAAGAAGGCGGTATTTTTCTCATCATGTCAAATATCGGCATCTGGATAATTTGCAGTGCCATCACATTTCATTTGGTGCGCTAATTATGAACTAAATTAAAACTGTACTGCTCTGGCAAAGTAATTCACACCCTGTCCATCACCATCAAAATATAAGGGAATGTATCCACTGAACTGTCTCATCTCAAGCAGTTTTACTGAGCTAAATTCACATATGTCTGCATAAATATAAGAAACAAACACATGACATTTGATTCTTATTATTGACTATGCCAAATATCCATCACGAAGGCAGCAGAATATGTGTTATGTTATTTAATGAGATTGTACAGAAGATGAAGGCAATATTCAGATGGGACACATGGTGAACACTAGAATATGAATAATAATAATAATAATAATAATCCTATTCAGTGACGACAGGGACTTTCAAGATTACCCTAATTGTAATGTTCCCTAAAGAAGCAGATGATCTGCTGTAGCTACTCAACAGGTAGTTAATATTTTTTCCTATATGACGGTTTTGTAATTGTGGTGAGGAGCTCTTCCGGTGAGGACCAAGAGATTTGTTGCAGATCACTGCCAGTTTATCTGAGGATAGAGAAACTCTTGTGCACACACAGTTTCACTCACTGTAGCGGGCTTCTTCCTCCAGGAAATGCCAGTGGTACCAGTAACCAGGACCTGCATGTCATTGCTTGTCTCCATATTCTGACTCTGGCTCTGTCCTTGGCTCTGGTTGTGTCCTAGAAGCAGCCAGCAAACATTATACCACAGGAGATACATATGCAGCCAAAATATTCAAATTCTGTAGCTGCAGCACACACAGACTGTAGATACTTTGATTGTTGGAAGAATATTTGTAGTTTAGCTACTTGGTTTCCCAACATTGTTTTTGGAGAATCTTGCAGTGATAATGAGGAGCCAAGTGAAGCCAGTGAAATGTATTTTCCACTACAGCTGCTGTAGGTTTACATCGACAGAAAATTCTGATCTTAGGCAGGTTACTCAATCATCCAGTTCTGCATTAGTGGTTGAAATCTTTACCCTGTGACACATGGGTTGATGTGATATGTGAACATCTTGTTCCTTTTACGTTTTCACCATTTGCACAAATTCACGTTTTAGGTACAATTTGATGTCAACAGAGTTTGATTTTATTTTTATTTTTTTAAACTGTGGGTACCACACCACAGGTTCTCTGCATGTAAACATACCAACCTAACCACTGTCACAAAAGCACTATAATCTAATATAGCTGATTGAAATGCTGCAAAAGTAGTATAAAAACAAATTATCATCTGTTTTGTAGTAGAGTAGCAAACATATTTTTTGTCTCATTGTATGCCTAGTAATAATCACCATCATCCTCCGGAGGGGATGATCTCAGTAACAGTTATCTCTTTCAGTCATCTATAATCTCCTGTAATTCCAGTAAGACTACATCTCATAACACCACCCAACTACACAAAACGGGCACAGTGTCTGACAACTTTATCTCCCTGAAATCTTACCATAGTAACCGCCATTGCAGAGCTCCCCTTCCTGCCTTACACTGAGCGAGACGGGCTCGAACAGCTCGCTGCCCAAACCGCTGGTCAGGCCCTCCAGTGTAGACAGGTACTTGATCTTCAGGTCGTACGGTGTGATGTTGCTGTCCTTGACTGTGCGGCGGTTGAATTCACTGAGGAATTTCTTAAAGACGTTGTTGATGCGGATGCGTGTCAGAAAGTTGCGCTGCTTAATGTTGCGGTTCAGCGACTCTGGGATGAAACGTTTGTAGCTGGTGGGATTGAGATGGAAAGACGGAAACTTAGCAGCAATTTCTTTCACAATCTAAATCCTATGCTTAATACAAGTGTGACTTCTCAGAAAGTATGGATTAAAGAGTGACCATTAATTTGTAGATATCATTATTTAGCCTTATATATCATTAGATATCATTATGCCTTGTGGTATTTTTTCCATTATTTGCCTAGTTACCGTTTTTTCAGGTTGAGAAGTCTGCCAGAATGTGTAATGTATGAATTGTATACATAGGAAAAATGACTTCCCAAATGAAAGATTAGCTTGCGAATGCAATTTTGCCTTGCAGCCATCTCTTAAGTGTTGCTTGTAAGAGGCCCCTGCCACAGGGGAACAAAATCAGATACATGGTAGGCTCTCAACCTCCTGAAAATGCAGGGGCATGTCAATAAATTCTATTCACATTTTGCTCTACTTTCAAGGAAGAGTATTTCTGTTCCTGCAGCTGAAAAATCAGAGCCATCACTGGAGCTCCATGACCCAATACCATAGAGGCTGTCAACAAGCCTAATCAGTCAACTGTTGAGAATTCACCACAATGATTAACAACACAAAATACAGCTGTTGGTTCTCTGAAAGGAATTCTGATGATGCTCTGAACTAAACAAGACTCTATTTTTCCCCCCAGCATATCAATATACTAGATTGGATGGAATTTACATGAGAGCTAGTGTTTGTTTTGCCATCCCCTGTGGATGTGAAAATACATTTGGGAACACTTTGAGCGATCGAGCACATTTCAAAGAATTTCACAGGTTGGCATTGGCAAGGTAGTGTACCCTCTATTTTATGTTTTAGAAAAAAAAGAAAAGAAAAAAAAGAAATATATATATATATATATGTATATATAGAGTTTTTGTTTTTTTGCAGCTCTTTCTTTGTGTGGCCTATTCTCTTGCAGGTCTGCATGGCGGAGAGGAGGTCCTTTGGTGATACTTGAAGTTACGCAACATCCTCCTGGATCCACATTCTTGGCATATGTTTTATAAACTACATGTTTTTAAAGGGGGGGTCCTTACCCATATCAAGGATCTAAGGACAGAGAGTGCTCTATTCTGTACAGACTGCAAGTCCCCTGAGATGAGACAAATTGTGATTTGGGGCTATATAAATAAGATTTGAGTTGACTTGACTACTGGCACTATAATTCATAAATGTGAGTGTTATTTAAGACCTTCATAAAAAGTCTGCTGAAACCCACACCATCCAGTGATACAAACACAGTGTTTTACCTGATTTCATTGGAAGTGGACATATCCATGTGCTTGGTATAGTGAGTGATAGCGAGCACAGCCATGCCCAAACACTCATTTTCTATGTCATGTTGCTCTGTCTCTGAATGACACATCCTCAGTGGAACTACACCCTTCTGGAAGTCATGCTGGCCCTGCGCAAAAAAAAAATAGAAAAATAGAAAATATAAACATACAAGCTCACAAAACACATATGGACATAAACAACTGAGAAGAAATTAGGATTTACTGTGTGAATTGGTTCTGGAGGCATGCAAATGACTAAATGAAATTAACAAGCAGACTTTTATGTTCTAAAAATTCATAAGGATTGCTTTTGCTATGGACTAATGGACTAATTGATATTTCTTAATGGATTGAAAGAACTGAAGTGGCTTTTAATTACAGAGAAGTGATATGTAGCTTTCTATTGATGCACTTAAAGCTGCACTTCCTGGTATTGTTTCATTTCCTCCCAGTTGTTGATGTTTTAAAACTCAACTGTGAACTGTGTTGATGATTGAGGTTTTAATCAGAATGTACTTTCAAAAAGTATTTCAAAGGAGGAAATAACAAATACAAAATATTTTTTTGGTGAGTCTGATCTTTTTTGGTGGTCTGCCCAAATATATTCAATGACAGTCTTATGCCTAAATTGCCAACATGACAGTATAGAGAGAGTCAGTGGTAATCAACAATTTTTTTTTTACCTGGAAAAACAGGTAGTCGAGAGAGGCAGCGTCCAATAGGGGCGTCCCGTCTGGTGTTTTCTGTGTGCTCACTTCTCCTCTGAGTTTACTGATACAGTGTCTCCAAACTGGAGACTCACCCTCAGTGGTGCCATGCCAATTTCTGAAATAAAACCTGAGAAGGGACAGAAAGAAGACAAGTTCTTTACACGGGGTGTGCATGCAAGAAAGTGTACATGGCTTTGAAAAAGCACTCTGAACATAGAGTGGCAGTAAAGATAAAATAGGTTATGCTCAGTGAATTCCAGAAAACCTAGTTTATTCTTGAATGCACTGATTTAGATCTCAGATGCCCCGAAGCTCACGACTAGGTTTTGAAATTACTGCCTGAAAGGAAAGAGGATGTTCTATAAATAACAAGCCAAGCCTCGAGTTTGCATTGATATGATGTTGGCCTTTAGTTAGCGGTGGAATATCAAAATGAAAAGCTGAGCTGACCTCTGATTCGTCCTATGAAAGCTGCTGAACAAATGCTATGCACTAAACAAAGACCAATCTCAGTATGAAGCACTGGAGACTGAGCAGAATCAAAAGCTTTTCAACCTGAATCATACATGAGCTTTGTCAGGCACTCGAGTATGGATAGAGAAACAATTCAACAGGAGGTGCTATCTTGCAATTTATAATTATTTATATCAAGAGATTTAATGACCAAGACTAACACTTCCCCATCCTATTCCTCCCCATTTTGTCATCTGAACTTAAACATTTCATGCAGATATCACTAGGGTTGCAAAGGGGCGGAAAATTTCCAGGAAATTTTCCACAGTAAGTTTAGCTCGGGAATTTTGATCCATTGACGTACAAATATGAAATTGCTGATCTGTTCTCGTAAAAGATTTTCCCCCTACATTTGTCACGACTCTAATTAAAAAAACAATTTTTCCCTTAAAACTATGTATAATTAGTAATTTAGTCTGTTATCATTGGGTCAAGTATTAAGTGACCTCTTAGCATCACATGGGGAGGTTCTTCTATCGTTCTAATTGGCCTAATTCCTATTCTAATTGCCCTCTATACCTCTTCTGATTGAGTCAAAGTGAGAACTATTATCCAACAAGCCTGTGGAGACTTGGAAAATGTTTGAGCTTGCAAAGCCACCAAATGCGAGTGATCTTGTTATGGTCTTAGATGGCCGATCTCATTTTTGAATCACTGCCAAGAACAAGTTGCTACATCACTACCAGTGGCAAATTAATCTGCTTATATAACTCACATGTCATGGTACCATCACTCATCAAATGGCAGTAAGACATTTGAACTCATCCAATCAAGGTTGAAACTTCAATAGAGGCACTCCAGAGTTTCCTGATAGCGTATCACGACTGCTGACTTTGAGGGCCAGACTGTCACATCAGTTTAGGCTCAAACAACTTCGGTGTGAAGCAGTCAGCATGCTATGGTTTCTGCCTATGCCCAAAATGCACATATCCTTACAGGGCTGCACAATATATCATTTCACTACAGACATCACAACGTGCACATGTGCAATGGTCATGTTGCAGGATATGCAACGTCAAGTAAGGCAAAATAACTCAAACATGTCACGTCACCACCTTTTTCTAGCTTGATACAAAAGTAAAACTTGCATCGTTCTCATTTTCTATGACCACTCTACGAGAAAAGTTTGTTCATACCTCAAACCTGTTTAAATCTTCTACCACATTGTTAGAAATGGTAGGCTTACTCCAGCCCTATTCTCTCCCAATGCCGATTTTTAAATCGCATAGGTGAAACCAAAAGTGGAGGGATGGCAGAGGGCTTCATCAACTACGGTAAAAGTAGTTTCTTTCACAGAAGGAGTTGGGATTTTGTTTCGTCAGCAGAGGATAAACTTTTTAAGAACTCAAAATGATGAGAAGCATGATTTACTGTGTATCTGCACATGAATAAGACATTGCATGTATCTGGTGAAATTTGAGATATTTTTCATATCGCAATATACAGTATGTCATAGAAAAAAAGAAGATATGGCAATAGCAGTTGTTTTTGTTTTTTTTCAAATATCATGCAGCCCAGTTCCTCACACATAATCTTGCAGGTTAAATGAATGTTTGTAATCAGCTGTTGTTGTGATGCCATTCTTACCTCATTCGATAGTGCAAATTGAGACTGGTTTCATCTGTGATCTTGAACTCATAGTTGGGGGGGTACCACGTGCCAGTTATCTCATTGTAAAGAGCGAATAGGTTATGGCACAAGGGAGAGATTGCTGAGAAGAGAATGAGAAAAGTGGAAAAAAAACATCAATATGAAGATCAGTTGTAGGATTGAACAGCCTCTGTCCAAAAACGGAGGATTTAAGAGCAACTGCACACAAACTGCTTAGGAAAAAGATATATAAAAGGTATATACATGCTTTACCACATCAGTCTCACTTGGTTACACTATATACAGGTCCATCCATGCTCCCTTTATAAATGCACCTGGTGTCCCACACCATTGTCACCTACTTCCATTCAAAATACTACCATGTCCTGATGTCTTGATTTTCTTTTAATCGCATCCTGACGTAGGCATTAAACACATGTGGATATCTGGTGTCAGGGTTTGGGTTTTGAATTTCTTTTTCCCCAATCAAGAAAAGTTTATTCAGTGCTCGTTTAAGCTCCCCTCTGCATTATCTGTATGGGAGTTAAGCATGCCCCGGGAAAAGGCCGAGTGAGTCCGAGTCCTGTGAGCACTGCTGTGCCAGTGTTCCAGCTTTCCTGAATGCCAAACCCTGCCTTTTTGACACCACAATGAAGCCCAGCTCCTCAACCCTTCATTACTGGCAATCAAATGAGCAGGCAATTCTTGATTTTACCAAATAGTCAACAGGGTCAGTCACTCACAGCATTTCTTTGCAGCATCCACACAGAGCTCCTCCGCGGTGTAGCAGCCATTGAGGTATTCTAGGTGGTGCACCTTCGGTTTGTAAAACTGGATCTCCAGGCCCCATGTGGAAGTGGGAGAAGGGGAGAATTGAGTCTTCCTACTAGATCTCCTCATCTTCCCACAGAGTTGCCTGCTCAACTCCATCACCCACAGAGTTGGCATTCAGAGACTGCATAAGTGAAAAGACAAAGAGAAATGGGGGGGGGGGGAATGTCACATTAAATGCTTGACTTGAGCTTTTAGTTTCTATCAGCATCAGCATTTGTGGCTTTCATATTGTGTACACCACTTTAAGATACATGAGACAAACGAGAAGTTACACACAAGGGAAGCAACCTAAATCATGTTTCTCATAATCACAATGAATTGTATTTTGATGGCAAATCAAGTGGAGTGGTAAAGTATACTTAGAACACATTATTTTACAAGTGATTGCCACTATTCCATATGACATTCCACATTTTTAACAATAGTCTTGTTGGTGTTTTGTTTTTTTTACTTAGCAATAGGTTTTGAAGTTCACAACATTAATGTACTTATGTTAGCCTTATTACATAATCAACTCTTTTTGAGAAATGGATGACACTGTAGTTACCAAATACCTAGCGTGTTTTAGATGTGTGTGTATCTGTGTGTTTGTGTGTGTTACAGTCCGGTAAATGTATTGATTGTGTGGTTGTGTGGTGAGCCCAGCAAACAGCAGCAGAAATTCAATTCAAGAGTTCAATAGTCATTAACCTGATGACTCATATTAATATTGTGCAGAGCCTTAACACAGAATAGAGTGATGTCTCACTAAAGTGCAAATAAAATGATAACATCCATATACTGAAGACAGATCGTTGCAGTGCAGGGGATGTGAGAAGTCTGGGCTTTAGTATTGGATGAGTCTAGCGGTCTGTCTACACCAGCTGCATACTGTAGCAAATGCAGCATGTCGTCAGCAGCAGCAGCAGCAGCAGCCAAGAGTCCTTCATCACCAATTACACTGGATCCCTTCACTCACAGCCTTTGCCTTACAGCTAAATACACAAATACGAAGTTAAGAGCATGCATTGGCAAAAAAAAAAAAAGGAAAAAAAAGGTTAGAGCCTAAAAAACTCTTAAAGTTGCAGATATCTTTGAATACAAGCTGTTGTTACACAAAGAGTGTAGACAGCTGCATTCATTACACTCCTCCATAGGCACTTCCATGAAGGGAAATGTCACCGGTTCACTTTATGCTGAGGGCTTGTGTTGTATGGCGGTGCCCATTTCTGTCCCCTCCTTACTGGTTATCTCTATATTAAATCTGTCCAATAAAATCTACAGAGAAAAATCATGACACACAAAGTATGGAATTCCTGCTGCTAGGGGACTCTCACTCAAAACAGTGAAAACAAAAGATGTGGTTTGAATGACGTAATGGAGTCGAGTGGGATCATCCGAGTTGTTGTCTTCATTATTAAACATCACTGTTGTCAGTGAAAATCTCTTTGATGTGTCTCAAGCAGAAATGTTCATGGACAAGACAAAGCTTTAAAGTTTTATTCACATTACATTTAGCTACATTCTTTCACTTCCGTCCTTACTCTGTCTCTCCCTCCCAGAAGTTCTATAGCGACCACATGGCATTGCTACCTTGAGCTAAATTAAGTTTTTGTCTGGGTTTGAAAAGTGTTGGAAACTTGCTATAATGCGCAAAACTCAACAAAATATGTACTAAGGTCTAGTCATTTTAATGTGTGTGTGTGTGTGTGTGTGGGGGGGGGGGTTTACATCTTGGTCCTGGATCACAGAGCCTATTTAACATACACATAAGATATGAAGATATGCAGTACATATGGAGTGAACAAATGCATCAAATTAGCTGGCTAACACCATAATATCTTTGTGTCACAGACCTCTGATACTACATGGCTAAAAATACATACTTCCTAATATTTCAAATAGCAAATAAATCTCATTAAATACTTGAATGAATTTGATACAATTACAGGTGCCTAGTTGTATCATCTAATGCAGTAGCATTTCAAGGATTTTTAGGTAATAATAAAAATAAAAGCTCACAGCTTTAAGTCCTCCCCGCCTTGGCATCTCCTTCACTGTTTGGCTTCATCCCTTTTTGTTTCCTTGCTTACTTAACTTAGTCCTTCTTTAACTCTTCATTTCATCCCTTTCCTCCTCTCCTTCTCTTTCAGTCTCATATGCCATCTTAATTAAATTTTTCCAGTCACGTTTTCCTTCTTCCTACCGAGTACGCTCTCTTTTTTCAAGGCTTTTTGTGCTGGCAGCTTAACTCAGCTCCCTGGCATCTGGGCGTCAAAGACAAGCTAACATTAGGACCATGCTTGTATGTATGTGCAATGTGAGAATGTGCCTGGGTGCGAGGTCGTCATGGTATGGAATTTCATTGATTTGGGCATCCTCTCACGGCGAGGAATTCCATCACGAAAAGGAATGGATCTGATAATGAAGCACCGACACAGCGGTATGAAAAGAGCACCGAGTGGATAGACAGATGCATTTTCTTTTTACATGCGGTGGAGGATCTACAGTAAACTAATAATTTTAAAAAGTGTGTGGGACGTCTCCTACACTGATATGACTGCTGTGACACCCATGATACATATGAAGAGAAAATGTGCGGTCGCTGAGACAGCTAAACGCACTGCAACTAAGGTAAACACATGCAAACAGACAATGTTGTCAAATTTATGACAATTTCTTTATTTGCTTGTTTCCTTAAGTTGCGGTGAGTTGTGTTTTCTCTGCCACCATAAAAGAAGTAAGACACAATCACATCCTGGGCCCTCTGACCTAAATAGCTGCAGCACATTAAGTGACAGACTGAGTCTTCATATCATCTGTTTTATCACTGTCTTTTCTGTCTGGTCAGAACTATTAATGTCATCCTACTTCACACCAGGCTGAAACTTATCATACTTAAATAATCAATAAAGTATATTGGCTAATATGCTTCTTTCTTTTTCTTTTTTTTTTGGAAACAGTCATCATTTCTCATATTACAGCTGAATTTCTTGAGAGCAGTTTTTCAGTGAGTCATCGGTCCGCCTTTAAAAGTTGAGAGAGTCCCTCAGTCAGTGTTTTAATTTCCCTGACTCTCCTTCTGTCTAAGTAAATTCAACATAATGCTTCTGAATGTCTCTTACAGATGTAACAGATATTACTTGTGCTTTAGCTGAATGTAAGAACGACTCTCATATATTTTGGAGCTGTATATCAACAGAGCTATCTTTAACAAATTACATGATCGAGATCGGTAGCATTGATCTGATGTCAGTGATATCACTCTGCCTGCTTTGCATGCAGCTGTTTTTGAGAGCTCAAAATGAATAATTATAATTATTATTATTTCGGACCAACAAAAAACGGACGTTGGAAAAGCTTTTAATATTAGTTGAGATGAACGGCCAATCCTGATAGTTGTATAGGTGATTCAGGAGTGTCTAAAATCAAGTCTACATAAACATTCCTTTTCCATAAACAAACTATGAAATAATGTAAGAAGGTTGCAATGATTATTTTCATTATAGATTGACCAATATTTTCTAGGTTTGTTTTTTTTGTTTTTTTGGGATACACTACTACCACTACATTGCGGCACCCCGGGAGCAAATTGGGGTTCAGTGTCTTGCTCAATGATACTTCAACTTGTAGACTTGCAGGGGCTGGGGATCAAACGACCGCCCTTTCGTTCCGTGAACGACCGCTCTACCGCCTGAGCCACAAAGCTTTTATGTTTGTCTGCTTTCAGACAAGGAGAATATTATCTCATCATCTGGCACTTGTCATTGACTAGTTTTTTGTGTGACACTGACAATTGTTAGACAGGATAACTATGATATTATTTTGCTGTAAATTTGAGTATATCACAATCGGTCTCTTTCTTCATCCTTCATGTTTCATGCACCCTTTTCCTCATTTTCTGTGATGTTTGTCTGTAGTGTGGCAACATTGATGTGCTTATGGTTATCAGTGCTTGGTTTAAACACTGTTGCAAGGGTGCATACAGTTAAGAAATATCCTGATAACATTGATAAATATTTTTATAGCTCCACTATTGCACCAGGGATTTTTCTGCACCCGTTTCTGGTTATTTAGGGTGCTAACCCTGCACTTCTTGAGTTATCAAGGTAAAAAATCTAATTCGATGGCACATCTTATAAGCAGATTTTATTTTAGTTATTCATATGCATTTTGGTTTTCTCATAAACTCCATATCAAGAACTTTAATATTAACTTTGCTGTAAGGCACTGGTTCTAAATTCTAGTGTTTTGACACCATCTATAAGTAATTTCACTGATTAACAGACTTTGAAACAGAAATGTGTGAACTAATCAGTGAAATTGGCAAATGAAATGTTATCTGAAGTTATAACAAAGTCTTTTACTTTCATTGTAGGTAATGGTAATTCAGAGAAGGCATTCAATAATTAAGTAAGTCAATTCAATAGTCCATGCCACTGATTTTATAGACCAAAATGCAAGCTGGAAAAGGAAGGCAATGACTGAAAAAAACACATAATGCTATAATCTTATTGGGCAAGTTTTTTGTTTTGTTTAGTTTTGTTTTATTGTTATTGTTTCGTTTCATCAAAATGTGCAACACCTTGTCTCACTTTCCAAAAGCTGCAAAACTTATGTGCCTGACATGAAACAGTGGGCAGACAATGGGCTGGTAAAGCAATAAAGTCACAAAGGTCACTCCTGTTATTACAGGAAAACGCAACGTAAGTGCTCTAGTGCTCTTTCATGCTAAATTTAAATTTCTTTGCTTAAACTGAACTGAAAAACTGGACAACAAAACTGAAAACACTGAAAGCTTTCAAATTGGGAAAATTAAACTAGCACTAAAAATGTCCAGCTTTGATCAAAAACCCATATCAAGACAAGTGCATTGAAAATATCATTATTTATCCATATTAGCATTATTCCAAATTTTTTAAAATTCTGCTTATATCATTTAGTATTTCAAATTTCTATTTCTTTGACCAATTTCACATTAGTCACAGCCAACAATTCAGTGAAAAATGATCTCTCAAAGTTTAAGTGCTGAATTTGACGTCAAAGTAGGCTGGGAGAAAAAAAACACACAAATATTTTCATCAATGTGAGCATTAATAGTAAAAATAAAATAGCTCTGAAAGGAAACAGCCACTTGCTAATTCATATATCAATAAAATGCAGATCAAACATAAGTATATGGTTCAAGTGCTTTAAATGTCTGAAGGTTTACGTCACTTTCAAGAGTTCCCTCAGACAGCTGTTGAAAAACTACATTTGAGAAGAGATTTTATTGTGTGGTGGAAAGGTGGTCAAAAACTGCATGAGTATGTTTGTGTGTGTGTGTGTGTGTGTGTGTGTGTAGTGCTGCATCTGGCAATTATTTTCTCTATCAAAATTAATTTATGATTTTTTTTTTCAATCGATCAATTACTTGTCTGGTCTGTAAAATGTCAAAAAAAGAGCCAAAGGGCTATTACAAGTTCACAGAGTGCAAGGTGCATTCTTCAAAATGGCAGGTGTAGAACGACCAGCAATCGATAACCCAAAAGCATCACAGTAGATATTCAATTTACAATCAGTAGTAAGAAACAAGAACACAGTCAAATTTGAGAAGATGTAACCAGCAATGCTTTTGCCATGTTTACTTGAAGAGTTTCTTACAATTTGAATCACTTATTAAAATACTAGCCATTTAATTTCTTGTCTATATGTAAATACTTAAAAATGACTAATCTTAATAGCTTAAATTACAGGTGAGAAACCAAACAATGACATCCATTATTAAAAGAGCGATTCTTTGTCAGATCTGTTTTTGTGTAATAACATCTAACATTTTTAGTTCAATCTTTACTGGGTGACAAGTCCCCTGAGGCCTCTATGCACCCACACCCACCCCTAAACCCCCCAAGGGAAATAAAACGAACAATAGTTTTCTTTCACAACTAAAGAATGTACACGGCTGGTGTGACTTTGTGACTGTGATATTTTCGCTCTCTCCTCTTTCGATTTTGCAGACTGTGAGGACATTTTATTTTAAGCGGATAAAATTTCCAATATAATTCGATCGATACAATGTCCTTCAAACTGTCCTGTCCTAGTGAATCTCGCCGTCCAGAATTTACCTTTTACATGGAGTCAAACTATATTATTTAATGTCAGGCCCTAGTTTGTAATAGCGTTGTTGTAACTTATCGTGTTGATTCATATAACAACATCTTATTATTATTTTGCCCTCACTCTATTCCCTTTACTTCGGTATATTCCTGCCTGCTGACTTATTTGGATTAAATTTAATCATGCTGTACATCAGCCCAGTATTAATCTGCCTGTTTGCCAAGTGGACTAAAAGGTTGGTTGACATTAGCTTCTTAGCCAGTTGACTTCAATGGACAAAGTAAAGGGCAGCTGAATATTTCGCCGCTTGACAACAACCTAAAAAGATGGCAAACATGATGATTTGTTAGATGGACCGGAGGAACAGACATTTTTCGATGGGAACATTTTATTTACTCACCTAGAAGATTAGTCAGGCAGCTGGCTAGTTACTTCCGTTTCGTTTCGTACATTGAGTTGCAGCTCTTCGCTATAGGGACTCAAGTATAACTTATCAACTATTTAAATCAAAAATTTCCCAAGACGAATATCCAGTATCCAAAAGGTTAAGAAGTTATGAACCGTATTCACAGAATATCTTGATAGCTGACTATGTGGTGGAGACGCCAAACACCTCCGTTCTTGCTAACCCTTCCTGACAAGTGACATCCCTATTCCCGAAAACAACGTAGGGGCCTTCACTAGAATGAGCCCGCTGATTGGCTGCTAAGCCCATCACTCAAGATGACGATATTAACCCATCATTGGCTAGACGCTGTGAATGCATGTGTGGCGGCGTATTTGTGTTACTCATGCTGTGGGAAATATGGCAGTATGAAATATGGCACGCTGCCACGCCTGAAGGAGGAAAACCACATCAGTATCACGTTATAACGGGAAAAATGCGTGATTATAGCGTGGCATATTTAAATTATTGCAAGAAATTTTTATTTGATTTTAAGATGAAAACATGTTGTTATAACAAAAATATTTTACATTATACCTGAAAATAATAATAATAATAACAATAATGAAAATAATAATAATAATAATAATGCATTTTATTTGTATCTTAACTTTCATAAGAAAAATGCAGCTCAAAGTACTTTACAACAAAGAAATTACATGCAGCAAGTTCTTAAAAAAAGGCAAAAATATCATAAATCAGGAATAGAAAATAAACATAAGCTTCATGATAATAACAGTAAAAGCAGAGATCCATAAAACAGTGATAATAGGAATGAAAATAAGCTAAGACAAGGATGAAAATAAAATACAGAATAATTATTATAATTAAATTTAGAATACCATACATGAAATATGTAAAATCAAGTAAAAGACAACATTTTAACAGCAGTGCAGCAGGTCAGAAGGGCAAAGCAAGGTGCAAATGAGTTTCAAGCATGTCTCCGGAAAGTAAATCAAATTAGCTCCAGTAGTTAGTTAAATTAGTGAGCTAGTTAAATGCTAAAATGAGGAGATGAATTCTAAACTTTCTTTAAAATAATATTGTGTTCCATAATTTTGGTCCATAATTGACAAAAGCTACATCCTCAATTTTCTTTTGACCGTTATCATCCACAGTGCTCAATAACAGCAGAATCTCCCCATGTCTCAATCAATTAATCAAGAGGAGTTTCACATCATAGCAATATAGCCAGTTATCATCCTATAGCATTCAATCTTTCATATTACAATAATGTAGGCCTATGTTAAAACAATGTTATCACGTTATAATGTCAAATCTTTCATATAATAACTAGATAAATAGTATATTGTATTAACATAATTTGTTTAACGTGTTTCCAAACATCACAAGGTGATGCTTTTAGGTCGTCAACTCAACATTGCAGGTGAATTTGAAAACTACCTTATAGCATCAAACTCTGCATGTATATCATCCTTCAATATGAAGGACAAAAATCCAAGTGAAGTGACAATAAACAAAGCATACTTTTGAGTGGAGGGCGGCTTGGATTAAGGAAAGCCTCCAGGGAATAATGTAAATTGACTTTTCACTCTCAGGGACTTATCATTCATATTTGCCAGGTGGCAAAAATGTAGTCATAGCCTGTGTAGTTGCACACATAAGGCATAATTGTCTTTTGGACGTGGTTGTATGCTGGAACCCTAGATCCTGTTGCTAGTGTGGAATGTTTCTGGTTTTAAAGAGAAATTTGACACAATGAAGGAATCAGGAATCTTGGACGTATTAGTCAAGAAAGTGTATGGAAATATGTGACAAATTCTCTGCTTCAAACTTGGAGTCAGCAAACTCCTGCATGATTTCACCACAAAAACAAATAATGGAATTTCCCCCCTGACTACATGAACACAGAGACCAGTTAGATATTTACATATTTCCTGTTTTATGTTAATCTTCTCCTAAAATCTTAGAAATGCTAAATACATACTTAGCGGAAGCTAAGGGTTTGGGTTTGGTATATTTGTGTTTTCTTGCCCTTTTTTCTCAAATCAGTCCCCAGCTTTTAGTGAGCAGAATCAACAATAGTTCTTTTCAAGTTGTGGGGGAGCACTGCACAGTAGGGTTGGTCTCCAGCACCAGATTACATCACTGCGGCCGTTATCAACTGTTAGTCACTTACTCTAATTCTGTTCATTTTCAAGGGAGGGACTTCTCATGCGGCATCCCAGTTATCCCTCATTGTCTTGCTTTGGAGAAAGTATGGCAAAAAAAATCCCCATGGTCATAGCCATTAATTGCACGTGGAGTTTTGGATGTTTGCACAGTAGTATCATAATGTTAGAGGATTTGTACCTGTTGTCAAAAAATAGCTTTTTCAAGAAATCTTGACTTTTTGGTTTTTATTTTGAAAACATATGCTTTACCACAAAGTATCTAGATATCCCATAGTAAGATAAAACAAATGTGTATTAAGGTGAATTGAGCAGATTGAGGTTAGAATGAGACAAAAATAAAATATGCATCATAACTCTTTGGGGATCTCCACATCAGCTTCAACATGCAACCTTTGAATGAAATATAAGGACAGGTGAAGCATGACTTGTGTCTTATCAGACATGATTCAAACAGTGCATGTCTTATTAGTATTATTATTAATATATTATGTGTTAATACTGTATATACATGATTAGCATACTATTTAGAACAGTACTCTAAAAAAATTACATTTACTTCAGTATGTTGACATCACAGATAACAGTACAAGTGTGATTTGATCTGATATATTCATATAATAAACTTTACCCAAGGTCATTAAAACAGTCAATCAGTAATACCAACATGAAGACCGACTATCGTTTGTGTGAATCACACATACTCTAGATTACCCGGATCACTTGTTCTCTTTTATTGTACGAACAATTAAAAAAACAACAACCTTATTCACATGTGTAATAATGGAACTAATTAGAGGTTATTTTTTACTATATTATTTAAAATATCAAACTATATTCAAAATAGATAATGACAAATGAGCACTTAAATTGTTTAAGAACTTTTTCATGGACGTATTCATTAAGGTTACTGAAACTAATTTCACAGACAAAGCTGCAGACCTCATGTAGACCACAAGGCACATGATTAATAGACCTTTAGCTCCCCCTGTTGACAACAATGTAGACCAACAATTTAGGATTACATTACATTTTGGCATGTATACCAGGGCTCCCAGTCAGGAGCGCATGAGCATATGTATGTATGCGCACTACACCACACACACACACACACACACACACACACACACATATATATATATATATATATATATATATATATATATATATATAAATAAATTTAATCTTTTACATATATATGTGTGTTTCTGTGTGTGTGTGTGTGTGTGTGTGTGTATGGCTGCAAACTCCTCTTAAAAATCCATATAATTTTCAAAAACAGAGATAAAAACAAATAGAAAACAGATATGTTTCAATGAATGCAGTTTCACTTTATTTCTTATAGCTAAGCAGAAGTTACATGACTGGACCTATTGAATAAAATACTTAATTACAGGTTCAGAACAGTTTATTATACTTACATACACAGTAACAGACTAATAGTTTTGTCTTAAGCAAGCTTCATATACAGACAGAGTCAACAACTTTGTCATTGAAAATAGATTTTTGACATCCCATCAAACGCTTCCAAATAAACATACCATAATAATATCTTTCTTCTCTTTGGTCCACCGGTTCGATTAGTCGAATGTGCTTTGATTCACTGCAGGCGCTTGTGTCAAGTTGGCGGCCATCCTTCAGTTATCACAGTACTGTACCTTCGATGGGGACAGCATCAGCACTGTGATAACTGAACCAGGGCAGCCTGTAAAATCTAGCAGTCCAGGGCTTCACTCCATTCGTCATCCACCCATATTGTCTGCACTCTAGGTCAAAGTTTTCCTTTTCCATTTTTGCAGATTATCTGCTGGCATTTCATACAAAACATATGCAAGTTGCATCTCAAGCATTTGTTTCCATATAAATAATTGAAGTATCATACAAAGCCCAGTAGCAATGTTACCTACCAGCCACTAATTTAAAAAACATTAGTTTAGCACTTTGTCCTCTAAGTATGGGATTTAAACTTTAGAATTCCATAATATTTTGGGGAAAATCTAAAAACATCAAGAGAAAATAAACAAAGAAACAGAAATAAACAGACAGACTTCTTAAAAGAGGATGTGAGAACTGGACAAACTAGGGGAATGTAAATCAGTCCTCATGCCTTATCTTAATCATCCAGGTTTCCTTTATATTACATACAACTCTGTGTCAGAAAAGTCTAGATTTTGTGAAAGTGACTCAGCAGTAAGTCTTGGAAATTACAGGAGTCACCTCCCTTATACTCTCAAATCAGGACAAGGATGTACTTGCACAACTGGTTTTGTTTTTTTGTTTTTCTAAGTAGTTGAGTGTGTATTGCAAAAGACAGATTCTGATGTTCTTTAAACGTCTACCAGTGTCTGAATGGTGAACAGTTAATAATGCACAACCCTGCACCTGTAGAGTGAACTCAATGGCCTATTGGATGTGAATTTGTGATGACAAAAACCACAGTGCAATTCTTAGAAATGGGAGGAGGATGCTTGCTTTGAAATATTTATAATAATGAACATGTTTTGCTATTTCTTTAGACGTTTTTGGTTATACTACATCCTGCTTCTGCACAGACGGCTCATCCCATAAAAAAATTTAACTTGAGACAAACTATTGTATATTATTCAAACCAACCACAAGGCCGAGTGACGTCAGACTTGTTATGATTCTCCTCACGAGCTCCGCCCCTCTCTGCGCTCGTTGCCTCTCGAGCAGTGCGGTGGCGTAGCTGGCCGACGTCGCGGCTCCTCCCCTTTGTCAGTAAGCCAGTCCGCCCTCCGCGCTTCATGTAAACAACTCCATTAGCCCCGCTGCTCAGGGCTCAGGCCAAAAATGTCCTGTCAGACGTGAAAAGCAAAGCACCCGTGTAGCCTAATAACTCAACAGGGCAGAGGACAAACACATAGTCGTGGCTGGATGGTCCATATGTTGGCACGACTGTCTGAAAAAACAGACCCTGTGAAGAAAGCGCGTCCATATTGCATAAATCCTCAATGTAAATAACTGAAGAATGGCTTAGCATATATCCTAACAGGGAAGATCACAGGTAATACAGACCTTAGGACCCGAAAATATAAGGACAACTCCATGAACTGAAGGCTGTGCCAAAGGTTGTTGCTGTTTTCTACAAATAAACAAAAGTTAGTCAAATCTATACCTCGCCGTTCTAGATGTCACTACATAATAACATGCATACATGTTTAAATTAAGATAACTATGCTCTTTGAAACGCGACTGGAGGCAAAAAAAATTGAAATCAATGTTCGTTTTTAATATTGTGCAGCCACACGTTAACGCCCAGCATTGGATACACACCCCTTTCCTAAACAAACATCATTCCGTAGAATCCAAACAGAATCATTTATTCTTAATTACATTAAGCCCACATGAAATATAGGACAAATATTTGTCTCACTTACCTGCGATTTTCCCGTTCAATCGCCCGTGTTTACATGAATATCTTTAATGACGCAGCAAGACCACACAGAGCAACGTGATTGTCGCCATTTTTTGTTGTTATTGAATTCTCCAAAGCCATGTGACAAATTGATTATGATTTTAAAAACAGGCTTCCGCGCGTGGAAACGACAACTAGTTGCGCGAGGCTAATAAGGTTAATCTTCCTAGTTGTTTGTCTGATGGATTAGTCTAGTTACTCCACTGACTGAGGAGTGAAGGCTGTGCGCAATATTTGACAGCTCCGGGACGCTGCCGCCTCCGTATGGCTCGCAACAAGTACTCACTCGATTCCTCCCGTCTGCAAGGGTTACGCGGAATGACAGCGACTCATGTGCTTTTCAGTGTCCGCTGCCAGCAATGCAAAACCTTCAGATATAACAACCCCATAAACCGCAAGAAATAGTAACCGGAAAGTCTAAGAATTGTCCTTCTTATCAATTAATGATAGGGTAACGCCCGATATGCAGTAACTCTCACAGACTGGGAATTTATTAATTGCGGAACCGATATTTCATAAATGAAATTTTTCATTTAATAATTCGGGGAAAGTTTGATTACTGTAGAGGGATAATAACAAATTAAAAATATCACTGTTTTTAAGGGATCAGTTGACATTATATAAAATTCTAATGATTAGTTTGTAACAAATTAATAGCGTGATATTTTCACTCTCAAGAAGACCTATGTAACGAGCGTGTTGTCTTGTTGAAAGTGTCTGTCAACTGCTCCACCCTGTGGTTGATTCTTGTACGACAGTTAGTACTCAGGACAGCCACAGCTGGCAACCTCTGTCTGGGTTTTTTGTCCTTCCTTGAAGAGACACAGGAAGCGTGACACACACTATCTGGTTATGTGTCCTTATGCACCAACACAAGCCTCAACGCGTGTTGAAGGTGGGATTACCTGATTTTACACAACAATCTTTGCAGCTGTAGAACAGAATAACTTTATGTTGAATTTGTTTTCACCTGCGGTAAAGAAAGACATTCCCTCACTGTCCTGACTTGTATACTATGATTGAGTTGTAGCGATTTAATTGACTATTATTTTATTTTATTTTATTTTATTTTATTATTTTGGCATCGAAGGAAAACATTCTCTTCTTCCAACTTATTATTTTGAACTATGTGTAATTCTTTCAAGGTATCTTTTTTCTCCTCTTCCTGTATGGTAATGTTCTTGTAAGGACGTTTAGTTTTCTTTGAACTGCAGTTACCGACAGTAACAGGCTGCCGCTGTTGCGCACCACATATAAAACTACATTGACCACTTTACCCTTCGTGTGTATCAGTCATCCGCATTTTTTATGGATGATGTGCGCAGAAAAACGGGGCGTTGAGGCGACTCCCTCATTCATTTGCAGAGAACAGGCTCTGTCTTTAAAGACGTAGACCAGTTTCGTGTGTCCGAACGAGTCATAAGAAAATAGGCGTTTCAGAGCAGGAGTAGGATGTGCGCAGAGAGTGGGCTGTGCGTAAAGAACCGCAGACTTCTGAAATAACCTGCAATTTACTCTGATAAGACAACTTTATTAGATATCCAGTGGTTTATTAAGAGGTTACTTGCTTCGTCCCTCGCACAAATAATACTAGAACTTGTGCGTCCCACAGGTTTTGCAATTGGAGCCAGTGTTCGAGGGAGGCATGGCTAAGTTTTTCCGAGCAGCAATCATGGGTCCACCAGGATCAGGGAAAGGAACGATATCCAAGAGGATTGCGCAGAGCTTTGGCCTGCAATATCTGTCCAGTGGTCACTTTCTTCGAGAGAGCGTAGCGGCAAATACAGGTAGGACGCATCTGCCCCAACGTCAGCAGAGTGTTGCCAAAAGGACACCCAGTCTGCAGAAAAGAAGTTGATCTAACCCATCTGTGCTTTGTGTGAAGTTAATGAATATCCAAATCGTCAAATTATTTATTATTCATTTTTTGATTTCAGTAATTCAGACTATCTTTCAGACTTATGTTTGAGGTTTGCAACCCCATACACAATTTGGATTTTTGATAGGCCATTATTTCTCTATTTGTTCTTAACATAATATATAAATTTCATCACGTTTATTCAGAGGTGGATCTAGAATTTTTATGAATCAGGGGCCATAAAGGGGCCACATTTTACAGGGGTCAAGATATGTCTAACATTCATGCACATTTCGTTACTGAGTAAGATTTATCCACATTTCACTAATTATCATGCGTTGGTCCGGGATGAGGTCATCAGGAGATACCCAACCTTCACTGAGTGTTTCAGCCTTTATCCTCAATGCTCTCTGGTTGGCAGGCCAGCAGGGTGGCCAGGTCACTGCCTCTCTTATCCGGGTCTTCAGGCTGTCCCTGCCGCCCATCACTCTGATTGGCCGGTCGGCAGCAGTAAATCAACTGATAGTTGTGAAACATCGAAACAATTCCCATCATGACAACAAACAGATCTATCTAGAACAGGGGTCTAGTGTAAAATGTTAACAGATTTACTGTAACATGTTTTTGGCATAACTAATTTTTGACAACATCTTTCTGTTTTTGAACACCTATTCTGTCCTCTAGGATGCTTTGGTAAAGATACAAAATTGTGAATAACTCAAACAGGCAAAACACAGGACAAATAAAGAAAATAAAGGACAAAATCTCGCCATCTGTGAATTTGCATTGTAACTAAATTCCTGTCAGTCCATAAAAGCATAACATCCTCAAAGGAGAACTTAACTTGGTCTCCTTTAGGCTGAGTTGTGCTTAGCAATCACTTCAGATGGAAGTACAGACTCATTAAAAAGAAATCACATTATCACATTTCTTTCAATCGTGGAAAATGTGCTCAGTCATTTTGAAGATCCACTTTAAAAAATGTCCAACTTCCTCTGGAAAGACTGGACAGCTGCCACCAAATCACACAGAGTTATTCTTGAGAAACTTTTATCTCTGTATTCATAACACCTTCTGTGAGAGGGGAGCACAGTCTGATGGATAATACAGTGATAACTGACAGACAATGAAACTTGGTGAAAGTGGTTGAAATCTCCTGCCACAATAATAAAAAGAAAAATCTCTCTGGATGTCTGCTAATGACATCACATGGCACTCCTTCCTCTTGTCTAACCAGAATCAGACATGTGGTCTGTACAGTAGAGGGTGTGACCTGCAAGCCTTATGGCTCAATAGAGAAAGTTCTAATGCAGCCAGGTCTCCATTATGACCGTAGTCCACCGTCTCATGTTGTCCATTTTGTTAATGAGAGCGTTGGCATTGGCGAGCCAGATGCTGGCTGCAGCAGGTTTAGGCAGGGTCACTCTTAGCCTGGCGCGTATCTCAGCTCACTTGACTCTGGTCTGCCTCCTCTCACATCACACGCCTGTGTCGCCTCTCTGCGCTAACTAATCTGCTGTTAATTGGTGACCTCTTATCTAGAATGCACAATGACATTTATGACATTAACAAATGATTGATTAATTCCTAATTAATGTGTCAGAGACGAGGGAGAGTGTTATCAAGGCTTTACACCACTCGATTATGGAGTTAAAACAGCCACTATCATATAATAACACAAAATATGATATGATATAATATCATAAATAAGACATACTAACACTCATTATGATTTAATTCTGTTTTATTGAAACTGAAAGTGGTAAGAACATTCAGGAACTGTGGGTTTTATTAAGTAAACATTTAGAACTGTTCACTACAGCATCAAACATTGTTCTCACTACACTAGAATTTAATTATACCTATTAGCTATTATAATCATCAGAATTTTGACTGTTATCATTTTAATTGGAGCTTGGTCTTCACACTCAAAGCAGTGGCAGGACGCTTTTTATGTGTGTGGCCCCTTACGTATGTGTTTGCAGCAGGTTTTTCCCATTTTGTGGAGCAGAAGTTGGATCTGATGCAGGTCTTGTCTAATAGTTGTTAAATCTGAGCACTGGAGATACGGTACAGAACATTCCCAGGGACATGCTAGTGTGAAATATTGATCTTCCAGTCTTATAATTCCAAAGACTAGAAGCAGCATCACCCCTGGTCCTGTACACACCAGCCAGTATGATAGAAGGCCTATGTCGGCATGTAGGTCAGTCACATCTGCGATCCTCCATTCTTGACCGTTTAATCCCGTCCATGTTCATCATCTCAGTTGCAATTTTTTTCCATGACATCCAAGCTGCATCAAAAATCAGAAACATGGCAATCTTTCTCACACATGCCCATTCCTTTTCTTATATTTACATATTTATTTTTATTTTGTTAGTTTTACTTTACTTGTTAGTTTTTACTTTTTAACTAAGCCTTTTTTATTTGCGGTTTTAAACAAGTGTCAGGATAAATAAACATGTGAATTCAAAGCCAAACTGTATTTATTTATTTAATTAAGTGACGTTTCATAAATATTGATTTAGTTTCCAGTGTTATTTTAAATAAATAACATAATAAGATAACAGAGGTTACAGATAGGAATGTGTAGTGATAGTTCTAAACATTTACCATGCTGCTCTGTTTATTTTATTTCTGAAATAAATCTCTCTTATGTTTCAGAGGCAGGCTTGCTGGTGAAGACCTATATAGAAAGAAGCATGCTGGTTCCTGACCATGTGATGACCAGACTTATGCTGCCAAGACTGGAACAGCTGAGTCACCACAGCTGGCTGCTGGACGGTATGAAATATAGTGTCCTTGGCCTGTATTTTATTCTCCACATGAACTATGGAACACCGGCTTTTCATTCTTCATCTCACAGCAGCCTCCATCCACTGTCTTCATTTCTAACGAGGAGTATTTTCCTCATACTGCTGCATCATGGCCAGTGGTGGGAATTGCCAGACACTCCACAAATCTGATTGGCCAGTCCATGTGCCATGCCCCAAATCTTCAGACTCATGACCATGTTAGAGACAGGGCCGTTTGACTAGCCTTTTTGTTTTTGTAAATAAGTGGACTCTCCACTGTCCTGCATCTGTAATGGTATGTATGTGGTTAAATAGTTATCTGAGTCATTGAATCCATTAACCAGTTTGTCGGCTGCATACTCTCAACTATTACTCAACTAAAAGTGGTCATAGATTATTTGCATCTGATTCAAATCAAAGTTCAAATTGAGGAGTGTCCACCAGGTTCCCTCTCCTGCAAGTTTGACAATTTATAATTTGTTTTACATTTAGTGCCAAAGCTGTGTCTTATAACTTTGCTACAACCTCAGTATGTCATTTTAAAAAAAATATTATTACATTTTACATGTCAATACATTGTCAGCTTTTGTTTATAGCCTAAATAATAATGATATATATAATAATTCATTTGTACAAAAGTACAAGTGTTCTGGTTTGAACTAGCCTCATACTTTTGTTAGGTTAAGGAAATTGTGAAATACAGAACTGCATGTTTTTGTATTTATTTATCCTTTATTTATCCAGAAAGGTCCCATTGAGATAGTTTCACATAGAAAACAATTTCACATATAAAACACACTAAATACCTAAAAGCGACATAAGAAAAATAGAATAAAAGAGAGGTAAAAAACACCAAATAAATAAAAAAATAAAAGTATGAAAGAGGCAAAGAGATGCATACCAATGTTTTTGTATTCTTTCTGGAAACATATTTAGTTTGATCCATTAGTACCATGAAATGCCCCTTTGCAAGTTAAACATTATCCACTATCGTCAAGTCGATCTTCAATGCCAAACATTGATGAAGCAGACTAGTAGATATTTTTTGGACTCAAACTTTGAAACACGATCACTGAACAAATAAATTGTGGGTAGAAAGAGAAAAGGGCAGCCACATCAAGGTTACCCACACACACACCCACACACACACACACACACACACACACAGACATACACGTGCTCGCATTTATCTGGGTTTATCATGTTCATCCCATGACTCTGATTGGCTGTTATTAGTCTCCACAGCATATTGATTTGCGTGGTATTTGTCAGGTTTTTGAGACCACAGACACATTACACATGTATATGTATATTCCCAAAATATACTGCTCTATACAGTTATAATTCCTTGGTGCCTCTGAGTCTCTTTACTTCATATAACCTTTGCTTAGTGCTCTCTCATCAATCAGTTGTCAGCAGCATGATGGTAGCATGGTGGTGAGAGTGATTTAGCAGCTCTTAAGAAAGGGGCATACAGAGTGGTTATTAGCTCCCACCCTAACATATACAGTAAGGAAGCAATTCACTGAAAACAAGCCCAAATGTTTGGATACCAAAGCATAATAAAGCTGCTGCCCACCACTCTCTGGTTGGCAGGTCGGCAGCCGTGACCAGGTCACTGCCCCTCGTATCCGTGTTTTCAGGCTGTATCTGACATTTGTCATTTTGAGTGAAAGGTCACAACAACTATTGGATGGATTGGGGCGAAAGGCGTCTGGAAACAGCTGTGACAGTCCAACTTTACTTGCTCTCAGTTACAGTTCAGTAGAATCTAAACACGACACAAACTGTGCACTGTGTGTGTACAGTACACAGTCAAATGGCCTGTTATTCATGCACAGTATGTCTTTCTCATGTCATTGAGGTTAAGATCTGAGATTTAAGTCAGAATTGCCAAATGCCACCCTCCCTTCTTTTCACCCTCTCTTCTTCTTCTTCTAGGTTTCCCCCGTACTCTGGCTCAGGCCAAGGCCCTGAACGATTTGTACCAACTTGACCTGGTCATCAGCCTCAACATCCCCTATGAGACTCTGAGGGAGAGACTGAGCGACCGCTGGGTCCATCCAGCCAGTGGTAGAGTCTACAACCTGGGCTTCAACCCGCCACGAGTGAAGGTGTCAAAAATCTACAAGTGACAGTATAGTCACAGTTCTTTAAGAGTTCTGCTAAAAACAATATATGGCACCTTCATGATTTTGTTGGAGGGCAATTTTTCCCTTCACAGGATTTGTGTCAGTGTGTTCAGCAGCTGGTAGGAATTTGTTGGGAAATGTGTTGTGCAGGGAGACTTCAGTACAGTGCCTTGAGTTGACCTTTGTCGTCTTCTTCAGGGTAAGGATGACATCACCAAGGAGCCACTCATCCAGCATGATGATGACAAGCCAGAAGCTTTGATGGCCAGACTGAGACACTACAAAGATGTGGCCAAGCCTGTCATAGATTTATACAAGTTAGTAAATGCTTGTCTGCACTCATTATTTATAACAGTGATTTTCCTACAGGCAGCCAACAATGTCAGTTCTTGCTGTAACCAATTGAAAATCAGACTGAAACTCTATTATAGATAATTAATCAGAAATAATATTGATGGATCTTTAAGATTTTCGGACACGTTCATTGCAAAGTATTATATCATTGCCGTATTATTGTTGCAGAAAACTAATATTTGATTACTGATAAACAGTGGAAAATCAAAACTAGTTGTTAAACAAATAAAACACGGATGGCGTGAAAGGAATGTTGTTTTCTCCAGTTTTCTTTTTGCGATCAATAGGATACTTAGAGACCAATTAGCCTCATTCTGCCATTCAATCAATTTATTCATCAATATTCTAATTTCACCCAGCTTTCCCTAATTATTTGTTCTCCTATTTCTTCTCTCAGGACACAGGGAATCCTGCACTCATTTTCTGGCACAGAGACGGACCGGATTTGGCCTTATATCAACTCTCTCCTCAGCGCTAAGATCCACACACAGCCTTCAGGTGCCTCCCAAACCCAGTCACCCTGACACTTCTCTGAATGTTAATATCTCAAGGAAACATCCAGAAGCTGCCAGACGAAGTGAGGTGAAGTTTCTACTCCCTGGCCTTAGCTTTCAGTTTCCTCATGATGTGTGGGTGATGGACAAAGACACTCATCAAAGCTGTTGTCGTCCAACGTGTTTGTGATTCAATCATTTGCTGTCTTTTCAAATTAATGTATGCGTGCACAGCTTTATTGATTATTTAGATTTCAGGCATTATCATGGTGGAAATGTTCACATCCTCCAAAGTAGTATTAAAACTCATAATTTCTGTTCGACATAATTTTACACAAGCACTCACTATCTAGCAACTATTGACATTTTTGCCAAGAGTTTCTATAATTCATTTAATTATTAGATATTTGAATTTAAATCATAGCTCATTCAGGAAAGCTCTTGTGAAACCAAAAATCCAAAGTAAATAATTTTAAAAGGACCCACTTCATTGTACTGTAGCGCTCCAGTCAGATTTTATTACTATAATATGCTGTTAAATAATGTGCCTACTGTAATCTGCAGAATCAGTTTTTAATCAGCTCAGACTTTCTTCAATATATCTATGCAAAAAAAATTCTACTATGTAAACTGCAATTCTTTACTTTTGCACTGCACTGCTGCAAAATATTAGGTATGTATTCTGCAACTGTTAACAAGCAAGAGATTCTACTGGGTTTGTGTGGGACTGGTGCAGGAAAACCCTCATAATCCCTCGACAGCACTTTTGTTTTTGGCTGGGATGAAGACAAACACACATGAATAGTACAGCTGCCACGTTGCTGACTGAAATAAAATCAGTCATGAACTATTTTGATAATGAATTAATCATTTCAGTCAATTGTTAAGTGAAAATGTAAAATATTTGCTGGCTTTGGTTTCTTAATTGTAAGGATTAGCTGCTTTTCTTTTTAGCAAATGGAAAGTCTTTGGGTTTTGGTCTGTTGTTTGGATGAATAGATTTTTGATGGTGTCACTTTGGGCTCTTGGAAATTGTAATGAGATTTTTATAAACTAAGGACTGATAAACCAGGAAAATAATCATCATATTAATCCATAATAAAAGTAATTGTTAGTGTCATTCCAAGGATGACTGCCATAAATGTGGTTACATTATTTTATGTAAGATTGTCTTAAGATTGCATACAGGTACAGTGGCTAGCACTGTAGCTTCACAGCAAGGAGGTTCTGGATTTGAATCCAGATCAGGGGCCTTGCTGTGTAGACTTGGCTTGTTCTCCCTGTGTCTGCGTGACTTCCTCCCACAGTCCAAAGACATGCAATATAGGGGACTCTAAATTATCCATAGGTGATAGGCTCCCGTCCCAACACAACCCTGTAAGGGATAAAGAAAATGAAAATGATGAGAAAAGTTTAACCATCACACATCACAAGTGCTCAGAAAATGTAATGTTTTACAGTATTTGTTAAGCATTTAAAATTGCTGGATGTAACTTTAGTAAGTAACAAGTCACTTTTATGATTCTGGTATGTATGTAAAGGTCTCGTTTATCAGATCAGTTGAATGTAATACTGTGCAAGAAGAACAAAGTGGCTAATGTTAAGTCTCTATACATTTTATTTTATTTTTGTAAGTGATTGGTAAAAGTTTGCAATATTTTCTCCCACAACATAGATACTTCTTCGTAATATAAAAAAAAAAAATATATGTCAGCATATCATATTTTTCTAACCAATTGCACAATATGATTTTGTCTTCTCCACTTAGGACCAGTTAATGGGTGATAAAGACCAACAATTTGGGTTTGATTCTATTTTCCTGCTCTGTTAGTCTGACTTTGCAGTTTTTAGATTTTAGAATATAATTTTATAATTTGATTCATCATGAAACCTTGAAATACTAATGTACATTAAGTCAGGGGTTAGACATAAGAAACCAATCACATGCAAAAATACTTAATCATTTTTTGCAGAGGTCAAAACTGCCTTGTAATGCTTTATGGTGGAGTTTTTGTTTTAGTGGTTGTTGCATGTTGTGCAGACTGACTTTGAGACAATGGCAGACCAAAGATACAAAAAACATCTGATGAATAACAATAGCATAAAATGCTGCTGGATTGAAAATGTTAGCATGTCCATGTCTCAGTGTCCTAAGACGAGGTATGAAAACTGTAGATGTTGATTTGATAAAGTAGGGATGTGTCTGTAGGAGCTGTCTCTCTCACAGCCTCTTATTTACACTCATGTTGGCGATCACTACATGCCTGGTTGCACAGTGTGTGTTATTTAGTGAATAGGCATGGTGGGAAAGAATTATTACCACACCCCACTGCTGTTGTGTAACACCACAGTCGAATTATGCTTCTCTATTTTTAGGCACTGCTGCCCAAACATGTTACATTCAAGGAACAATAAACCCATTTTCTCACAGCAGCTTTTTGTATGACATTGATGTGCCTACATGCACACACAAGTATTCTTCAGTTACTGCGTCATAAGATAAGAAGTTATTAAGTACTTTCACTGAAGTACTGTACTTAAGTGCAATTTTGACATACAGTATTTGAACTTGAGTATTTCTTCTTTATGCTACTTCCACTCCACTACATTTTGGAAGCCATTATTGTACTTTTTACTGTGCCATATTAATTTGATATCTTTAGCAACTTCACAAATTTGGATTATTAAAACACAAAAAAATGCATATATAGAGAGAGAACGTAATTTAACTAATGTACACATGCATGCATCACTAATTATAATCCAGTAATATAACTCTGAAACGGTCCATTCTGAATAATGAGTACTTTTTGTACTTTAAGTACACTACTGCCGAATGCAGGACATTCACTTTGCAGAGTATTGCTGCCTTTACTCAAAGATCTGAATACTTCTTTCAACACTGTTTTATAGACTCTATACATCACATATATTTATTAATTATATCCGTTTCTTATTTCTGTTTCTGTATGCAGGAATTCATAAAAAGCTCATTCAGATACTTAGATATCAATGATTTTTAAGTCTTATTCTAGGGAAACCACACAAACACAAACGCACTTTTACAACACTAAAGACTTTATGGATAGTCACTATAATCTTCCTTTCTTTCTTTCCAGCAAACATGACAAATAATACAAGAGTAGCTTTACTCCCACTTCCTCTGCTCTATTATCTTTCATATCGTGAGTAAAACAGGAAGCAGCATGAGAGAGCGCTAACTTGCACTAACCGCAAAGGCTGTGGCGTGTATTCAAAACACATACTGATAAACGCAGACATGCCCGCATGTGTGTAAATAGAACACTGTCTACACCTCCTCCTCTCTTGTCTAAGCCTCTCAGATCTGTAAATAAACCCCGTGTGCATTAGAGCTTGCTTGAACCCCAGTTCCGTCACGGATTAGTCTCTGCTGTGTTTAACTTTGACGGAAAATGCAGAGCTGTGTGCGGGCATGCGTGCGACATTATGCAAAACCAAGTCTGTTTTCTAGTGTGTAACAGTAAGTCTGTCTGTCGCCTCAGAATAATTGTTCCTGTGGAGAATTCTACTGAGGAGAAGTGGTGCTCAGACGTTCTGTGATCCCAATAAATAGATATTATTATTATCGCCTCTTCTGACGAAGGTTATGGGATCGCGGTGCCGTTTGCTTGTTTTTGTTTGGGTTGCTTGAGTTTGCATGACTCTTCACACGTAGTCGCAAACACGTCATCCTCATGCCCAGCCAATCAGAGACCGAGTAGGGTGGGTCATAACGAAGGAACAGTAAATTTCCCCCAGCGGAGGCATGAGATCTCTGAGTGCCTTCTTGTTATTATTGCGATACTTTCAGTCGTCATAATCAATCAGCTGATCAAACTTTATTTATATAGCATCTTTCGAACAACTGGCATGTAGTTCAAAAGTGCTGTACAATCAATCGATGAAACAAAAGAAGTGCAAATACACACCTTTTAATAAAGACTAAATCAATAGCAATAATAGATGTGTATAAGAAAAAAAGAATAATAAAAGAAAACACAAGGAATAGAAATAATAAATAAAATACAATAGTAATGACCGACAATAAAATGTGGTGATAAGTATAATGACTAAAACCATAAAATTATACAAGCCAAGCTGAATAAATCTTTTTTCTTTTTTTTAAATTATTGCTCCATATTAGCAGAGTTGATTAATCGACTACTCTAGCTCTCTGTCTCCTCTGGTCCATCCCAGGTTTTTCCAGGCTGAGTGACACCGGGAAGCGCTGAGCGGCGCAGTTTTCCATTGTACAGATCCATAAACATCCACCCAACCTTGAATCGTCTGGTGAAGGGTAATCCATATAGTCTACAGATCTACAAATCATCCGCGTAGAGCCTTGTTCGTTGCCCACACGGCAAAATGTGATTATATGATGGTTCCTAGGGCTGGCGTTGCCTCTGTATAATATCTGCCTGGTTAACTGGGAGCAGCTGGGAAACCCTGGCAGGACAGCGTGTCTCACAGGACGTCTGACGCTTTGACCTTTGACTGGCAGCGAATGACAAACCAAACGTGTCTGTGAGCGGAGCAGGAGTTCGGAGCGCATCTCCACCGCGGCGCAGGATGGCGCTCCCGGGAGAATGGTAGAAACCGCTCCGAAAGGTAAATGCATCTGCATCATTTTCTCTTCCTACTCGATTTGATGCGATTTATTCGACATGTTTTAGTGGCTTGAGACCAGGCAGAGGAGGAGAGAGAACATCACGATCTGTGCGTTGTTACGTAATTTCAGGCTACCTCTGGAAATCCTCACCACTTCCCTCCCACAGTGCATCTCTGCAAGGTGGACAGAGAGGCTGTCATCCGCGCAGGACGCAGCCGCTCCATATATAAATACGCGGTTTACTCTCACTTACAAATGTATCTAAAATCCCAGACTTGTCCGCGCTCAATGCTTCCCTGATGGCTAGATGCGCACATCATGAATGACATCATTGGATTAGCCTATTTTTGTCCGGGAGGTGATATTTATTTGTCACATACGTGTAATGGAACAAGTTATCTTCCCTGTAGCCTGTAATAATTAATACGGCAGATACTTTATTCATATAACGCATGACATCCCCTGCAAGAATAGATTTAATCATCATTATGAAGGTTGGATTTTTGCCTTCTGCTGATTTCAGGACACCGATTTAAGGCATAAAACACTCTCTTCACAAATGGATGTAGGTCAATTATAATAAAACGACAGGTGTTTTTTTTATGACATTTAATAATGAATGATGCTTTATTGATTATAAGTATTGTCAGAATTGCCGTCTTCATCATCCAGGGCCAGGTTTATATTATAGAGGATCGCTCCTCCAATCGTCACGCCACCACCAGCGTCACGTGAGCATCTTAACTCCGCTCGATCTGGTGATGTTGTGTCACTTTTTTCTGCTTTGCTCACCCGTCAGGTTTTGGTGCATTAGGACTGACATATCAGACCGACGTATAATTTTAAAGTCATAGTGAAATGGAAGTCAGAGATGTTTAGTTTGCATAATGTGACGTATTTCCATGACATATCTGGGCGGGGTTTAGCTATTCCTAGATGTTTTAGTGGACCACATGAAAGTGGAAGTGGTTTAGCTCACCTTCACCCACAAGAACATTCTTGAGGTTTTATGATGGCCCACCTTCGTTTGTTTGTTTGTTTGTTTGTTTGTCGGTATGATATCTCAAAAAGTTGTCAACCCATTATGATGAAATTTTATGTAGTGGTGCATTTTGGTTCAAGGAAGAGTTCATTAAGGATCAAGATGGATCCACCTCATGATGATCCACCACTATGCACAATTGGATTCAGATCCAGATTATAATCTGGATCACGGAGATTCAAATATTTATATTTGGAGGTGGGCAAAATGTATTGGATTACAGTACAGTACAGTCACAGTAAAAGCAGGAACATTTGCCCCTGAATTGTAGTGGAACACAAGTCTAAATTTAAGTAGCAGAAAATTAAAATGATTAAGTATAAATACCTCAAATTGTACCATACTTGAGCAAATGTACTTACTGTTCGTTTTATATTCAAATCATATTTACATAAACGCCTTTGTATTCAACATGAGTCAACAAACGCATTTGCAGGTCCAGTGTGTAGGATTTAGTGGCATCTAATGGTGTGGTTGCACCCCCCCCATCTCACCCTCCCCTCCACTGGCATCTTAAGGAGCCAGTGTTTAGTTTATCCGTTCTGGACAAATCGCAGACTCCATGGAGGACTCAGTCCCTCTGTAGATGTTAAGGAAAACACAACGAGAACAAGAAAACATAATTATAAATACTCTTCACATTTTTGCCCCCCTTATATTCTATTTCTGCACCCAAATCTGCCTAAATCATGCAAACTGGAACACTGGGGGGCTGCAGGGATAGCCTGAAAACTCGGATAAGAGGGGCAGCGACCTGGCCACCGCTGCCGGCCTGCCAACCGGAGAGCGTTGAGGGTAAAGGCCGAAACAATCGGTGAAGGTTGGGCACCTCCTGATGACATCGTCCCACTCACTCAGAGGATGCAACCAGCTCCAACAGTAGTAAACAGATAGAGAGTCTGTGTCGTGCTCAGTACTTCAACAAGATTGATAGGATGTCATTTCCTAAAATAGGCTGCTTGACAGCTCAGTAGAAGAAAACCAGGTGGCCAGGTTGGATCCCATTGTTGTTGTATTAAGACCTAGCAGCAAATATGTATCTGTGGTGTGTCAGTGTTTACCACAGAGAGCAAGAATCCTTTGATTAGAGGATCTGGAGTCGCACAGACTTAGTTTCAGATTCACACCTAATGTCTGTCTTGTCAAGTGAGTCCTACAGCTGATCCAGCAGATTCCTGGATTCAGCTTTAACCATTATGAGGATAATCATTAATCCTCAATCTCTCCTTGAGAGTGGAAAATAGTGATACATTTTCTTTTAAGATACAAGGCCATAGTCAGTATCATGTTACAGCATACTATGAAACATTTAAAATGGCACTTTGCAGTGCATATGAACCTTTCAGGAATTTTTATAAGACGTATGTAAATGAATACCTTAAAAGTCTTCATAGGAGCTCTTCTTGGACTTTGAAATCCTGTCTTACACACATCAGGTGCTCTGGATACAACTATAGGTCACCAAGGCCCATGGTCTAATTGTGGGCAATTTGCTTTTGTTGTGAGTCAGTTGCCCATAGTCATGCAATGGTTGTCCAAAACCCATTATGGTTAAAATACTATACATATAATGTAATGCCTGGAAATGCTGTTAAGATCAGTGGACTGAAATAGGTTCAGATATTACTCTATAAGCTTTTTATGCAAAGTCTGCAATGTTGCTCCAATTGGAAGATCTATTTTTTTAACAATATTTTTAATTGATTAATCACTTTGCCTTTAAAATGTCTTGCCTGATATCAGACTAAATTGTTAACTGTCTCCACTTTAACTGATTTCCACGGGGCAGGGCGGTTTTATTTCCCCTAACAAATCGCTACAGACCAACCTATCCACCTGAATGTAATAGCTCTTTAAATTTACAATGACACATAGTCATCATGCCAAAATACTGCCCGTAACAGTAAGGTGGAGCAACTGCAATGACAGTCAACCAGTCAGCAGATTGGACCCTGCAGCAATAAAATGTGTACAGAGACAATGAAGAATGCCGATAATAATTTCCCAGAGCTAAATGTGACACTCTCACATTTCTTGTTTTTGTCTGGCCAATGTTCCCATAGTTAAAGGTATTCAGATTATTATTATTATACAGTGTATGTCGAACAAAAGCAGCATATCTTCACATTTTAGCGTCTGGAACTAGTGAGTGTCTGAAATGATGAACAAAATAGTTAGATATTATATGCTAATTTTCAGATCTGTATACATATTTGATTTGGGTTGGGCTTGTCATGTGATCATGTGTAAACTTTATGATCCTGGACTGTGGTGTCCTTACTGCACCTGCTGGCTGCATCCTGAATCGTCACACTCAGAAGGGCCTCAGGGGATAATTTTGGTTGGCATGGTTAGGAACAAGACAGGAGGTTCCTTTACTACAATGGAGCGGCAGCACTTTGCATCCGGTTATGGCGGGGGTATCATTCCTCCCTTTTGGACATTCCGTTCCGGCTGGGCTTTGAGCTCCTGTCTGCACTCCTAAAAGAGTTTCCCAGACTCATGTCCTCTTTTCAGAACCATGCAGGGTTTCTGTTGCCAGGGGACAGGGCCAAGGAAGGAAGCATGCCATCAGTGGTCAGTGTTCTGTCCTGCATGGATCGAGGTCAAAGAAAGATTGGAACTGTAATTACAAATTTACAGCTAAAATTAAACGAATGTTCAATTTTACAATTACATCACAAAGAGCGTATTAACATTCAAGTGTGCTACTAGTCAAGTAGAGGAAAACTCCCAGGGATGCCTTTCCCTGACAAAGCATGGTGCTGCTGTCTTTCAGTGCTGATGGCAAGATTCTGCTTATTTCCATCTTATATTAGGCCAGGTCTCCACTTTCACTTTGAACAAAGGCCTCAACTAAAGCATTTGCACTATTATGGGCTATGACTCATAATTTGCTCCTTATTTATTCCAAAGAAAGCAGGTCATACCTTTTTTTAAAGTTACCTCCAGATTTCTTTTATCTCTCACCCTGAGGATGTTAAATAGATGACACTGCAAATGTTATTTTTTTAGCACACTTTAACCATTATCTCATGCTCCTTATCACAATGCAAAGTCATGATTAAAGCAGGCTCCATTCATCATACAGCTATGATGCAGCTGTCTTGAGTTAAGTGGAGCAGTTACTTTTGTTTCATTAAAAAATGAAATCATTTATTGATAGAAGCTCAACTGTCTAATGATAATTTGACATTATCCAAAAAAATGCAGGGGCAAGTGAGCACATTTTATAACATCCCTTATAAAAGTCTTACCTTCAAATCTAAAGACAACTATAATATTTATATATTATTATTGTTATTATTATTATACAGTTTTTAATGTGTCTGTATTATATAGACACCACTACATAGTATCTCCCATAATATACTGATGAGGAATTATACTCAGAGGTGGAAGAAGTATTCCGATCTTTTAAAATAATACAGTATAAATATTGTTGAAGTAATTAAAATAAAAGTACTTGATATGCAGAATGGCTCATTTCAGAACCATAGACTGTATGTACTCTAAATCTGCAAAGTAATCTGCAAGTACAGGTGATTTATGAATGTCATAGAGAGGCTCAAAATTGCTTACATTCCACCACTGATCATAGTATATCAGTATGTAAGTTTTGCCGACATACTCTAATATTTTACTTTTATGTATGTCATGTATGACTTTTTTCTTGTAATATTATGACTCTTTTTGTAAAATTACAACTTAATTCTCATAGTATTATAACGTCCTTCTTGCAAAGTTTCAACTTAATTCTTGTAATATTATAAATTTTTGTACAATTACAGCTTTATTCTTGTAACGTTGTTTTTTCCCATAAAGTTATGACTTTATTCTCATAATATTATGACTTTCTTTGTAAAATGACAACTTAATTCTTGTAATATTATAATGATTTTGTGAAATTACAGCTTTATTCTTGTAATGTTATGGCTTTTCTCATAAAATTACTACTTTATTCTCATAATATTATGACTTTTTTAAAAAAAAATTACAGCTTCATTCTCATAATATTATGACCTTTTTTTTTTAGTAAAACTGAGACTTTTTTCTCCTAATATTACAGCTTCTTTCTCCCAATATCATGACTTTTTTTAAATCCTAAAATTACGTCGTAATTCTTAAAGTCTCACATTTAAAAAAAAAAAATTCTCAATGTGGCTCTAATATTCTGTCGTAATTTTTTATGTCGTAAAAACATGAAAATATCTCTTCATAACTTGAAAAATGTAAAAACATTACAATAATATCGTCACCGTATGACGTGAGACTAATCCGTTTATCTTTTTCTGTCATGGCAGCAGTACACTTCCGTACAGGACTTCATTTTTGTAGCCTTGTTTTTACATGGAATTGTCCTGTAACGACCAGCTTTCGGAACAAACGCCTATAGGCGCGTTCACGTCTCATTTACTGATTAGACTGGGTGAATTATAGATGCAGCAGGAACATCGGAGGCTTGTGTGGTTGGGTGGATTTCCCCTTTACCCAGACTTATGTTAGCCCGCAGCAGCAGCAGCAGCAGCAGCAGTGTCGTAGTGAAATGCGGTGCTGATGAAAAAAGAGGAGGCGAGAGGAGGGGGGGGGGGGGGGGGTGAGAGAGAGAGAGGGAGAGAGAGAGAGAGAGAGAGAGAGACCTCCAGCCAGAATATTTGTCTCATCAGTAAACGGAGGAGACCGGTTCTCCTCTCCTCCTCGGACATGTGGTGCTCCCAGCAGCAGTAGCAGGAACACGGGCAGCTGTGGCGGTGGTGGCGGCGACGGCGCGGCGTAGCCCACTACGTCTTCTTTTGTCTTTAATGTCTTTTTCCCATGTCCTTTGGTTATGAGCTTGCTGGGGGCCTACAAGAAAAAGACCAGTTACGATGGCTATGAATCTTTGCAGTTGGTCGATAGCGGCGGAGATAGCCTCAGTCTCGGCAGAGGGAGCAGCAGCGGAGGCACCACACTCGCAGGCTCCATAGCGGCCACCCTTGGACCGAAGGCAAGCCCGCTGAGAGAGGAGGACTGCAGCACCATGGACAGCTCAGGTAAGAGTCCTCACCGCCTCCGGGAACTGGGATGGCGAGTGTACTGAGGTGCAGAGTAAGATGTGGTGTCTGAACACAGTGGGTGTTTCTGGAGCTGATAGCAGAAAGTAGGCAGTGATGGTCCCTGGTTCCCCCCCCTCCCACAGCCCAAAAACATGCAATATATAGAATTATGACTCTAAATTGCCCGAAGGTGTGAATCTTTGCTTGTCTCTCTATGTGATGAACTGGCGACTTGTCCGGGTCACTTAATGTCAGCTGGGAAAGGTTCCAAAAGATGAAGAGTTCTTGAAAATGGATGGATGGATAACATATAGTAGCACAATATGATCTCCTCTATAGTGTCCAAGGTATAAAAGATGGAAATGCATGTATAAAAGCTTATTTCCCAGCCAACTGTAAGTGATATCCACCATGATACTAGTCTATTTATGTGTGAAATTCTATATTACAAGTCAGTAGAATAAATCCTGCTTCAGTTTTAGGCAGTATAGAAACACAAAATACTATAAGTACAGTCAGCTGGCCATGAATAATAGATTATAGACCTAATGTATTATAAAGAAAAACATCTTTATGATTATAAAGCTATAAACTTCAACTATCATCCATCTGTTTATCATCAATCTTAATTTTCCTACATGCCTTATTCAATTCAGTCCTAATAAGTAGTTTGTCCTCACTGTGATCAGTTCTGTCCTCTGTAATAGAACCTCTTGAGCAAAATAACGTTTTATAATGACACTCATTGTTACCACTGCTACTGTGACTGTTTATGTTACAACTACAAGTACTCCTGCTATAATTGTATATGCTATTACTTCTTAGTTTTTATTAACGTATCATGTCAAACATTTGGCCCATCCTGATTACACTACTTACTTCCTCCTCTCCATCCCTTATGGGACATAAGGCTTCATCCTGATTACAGGATGTAACTATTTATCAAACAGCCAAATGAAAAAAAACTCTCATCGCCATGAACAACATGCAGACCTTCTCCCGTACAGATTAGAAAACACCATGTGTGTGTTTAAAAAAATAAATAAATGATGTAATTAATTACAGAGGAGTGAATATAAATACTATGAGCCTTCAGTTTAACTTAAGTTTATCATCATAATATACTTCTTTTTTTTTTAGTAACTGGCTAACTTGAATATTTCATATGTGAACTCAGTGTTTACAAAATTATTATCTATTTTTTATCTTTAGAATAGTATCTTATAGTATAGAGGGAAAAAATGGCCCAGTACCACTACAACCAATGTCTGCTAATATAATAACGCAAAAAGAGTAAATATTTGAAATAAGTGAAAGCCAATATGGGAATATTATCTGTTTCAAAGTCAGGTTAGTTTAAGGTTTGTGGAGCCTGTCCCGTCATCACCTCACTGCAGTGCTCCATGGAGTCAGCCAGTCTCCTAGGATGCGTGTGAAACAAAAGAAGCTGAATGAGGAGGGTGGAAGGGTCGGTGAGGAAAGGGGATTGGGATTGGTGATGGGGAGGCTGGGGGGGCGGGGGATGGGCTCCAGTGTCAGATGTCTGTCTGGCCTGCCAGGCCTTATAGATGTTCTCTTTTATGTGAGTCCCTTATCTGTCCGTGCATTCATCTGTCCCATTCACACCCAGTCTGATATTGAGGGGTAAAGGTTAGCGCTCTAGAAGGAAGGAGACACATTGAAACAAACCATTGATCTGCTCTGTTGATGTCCTGCTGCCCTGATGTCCTGTGACTGGCTGGGCTCTCTGCTGCTGCTTTTACCTGCTGAAGTCTGTATCAAAGCCCCCTCTGATGTCTGTGCCGCTGAGGTTTGTCTGTGTAACTGGCTCACCAGTCTGCACACTCCTACATCCATCTGGCCACAGCTAACAACCAGAAGCTAGCTGCCAGATTCACATAGATGTGCAACGAAATAGGTACACCATAAAATAGAGACAGAGCATGTGATATATGCAGGACAGAAATTGAAGGTATGGTTCATTCACACTGCATGCAACTTAATTTATATACAGACATTTATACATCCACAGTGGGACCTTGGACAATAAAAGGTAAATAAACAAATAGCTTGATTGATGTATAATATTGTTGAGAGACGAGCAAATAGAGGACAAGATGATTCAAATCCATCGCGTCATTTCTGGGTTCGAATCCACATTCCTGCGAATATTAGTGTGAATGATAGTTTGTCTCTCTATGTCGTGGTCCCGTGATGATTGGGTGACTTGTTCAGGGTGTACTTCCGCTTCTCGCCCAGTGTCGACTGGGATAGGCCCCCATGGCCCTGCAGAGGATAAGCAGTTCTAGCAAATGGATATATGAATGGATAGTCATAATGCTAGTTATCAGATAGCCGATTTATATTTCTCTCCGAACAAGTTACGTCAAACCCCGAATACACCAGAGAGTCCAAACCTTCATTTAAGCAGACACGAGATGAATATGAGGGCTCACCAGATGTTTGATGGCACAGAAAACGTTTTATTTTTCGACTTTCCTCCCGTCTTTTCCTATCTCTTGAGAAATACTGCAACGGTTTATGTGTTTTAAACAAACAACATGTTTTGGGGGAGAGAATCCCCCTTACAACTCATACACATAAACAATCCTGAGTACTTCATTTTAAAGGGTCGCCAACCTAAAAACAAACTACTGGTCTCGACGATATGTCAACTTTTAAAAAAAGAATTAAAATCTACATATATTCATAGATGTGGCTGTGTTTGCTACGATTTATTGCCTATAATAATAATAATAATAATAATAACAACAATAATAATGATAATAATAATTTACACATTGAATTAACATTTATATGAATAATATAAATATATCTTATGTTTTTTGGACACCTGTGTAGCTGTCAGCTCACTCAGACCTTATGTTTGTCACTTATTTGACTAATTGGCAAACCTTCTAACAGCCTATAAGAGCTTGCTTTGCCATTTAAAGCAGTGGAGTCCCAATCTGGTTAAGCTGTATAGTAGATAATCATACTCTGCTTGTATCATCTGATTCAGCAGTAAAGTCTGGGTTTATGCCATAGCCATTCATGTCCAGGACACGACAAGACCCACCACAGTGTAGTAGTTTGTAGTAGACTGTCAAGCGTTACTGCTGTGTGTATGAATCTTTTATTTACACCAAGCTGGGTATTGAGGGAGAAAGGTTTGGGATAGCAGGAGGGAGACAGACCGCTGATCCATTTGGGCAAAAATACATCTGTCTTTCTTTTCTTCCGTCATCCCTCTCTCTCTCTCTCTCCTTCTCTCTCCGGCCTGGTCCTGTTTTTGTGGAACAGCTGTCCCTGTAGTGAGATTTCTTTGAAGCACCTTTTCTCCTTCACCATCGCAGATGGGCTCTTTACCTGTGCAGGCATCTAACCCGGATTGGCACTTCTCAGATAGCTCTGGATTTCAAGGCACAGCAGGATCCAGGTTCCCCAATACATCCTGTCACGCTCGCCGGTTGAGTAATTTGTATTGAAAGTAGCTTAAGAATAGACCAAAACTTACAGTGTTGCTTTTTGATGTTTTAAAGGAATTACTCAACATTTCAGGAAATATGGTTACTTGCCTTCCCCGCCCCCTAAGAATTAGATTTAAATTGATACCACTCTTTTTCCTGTACGGTAAAGATAATGCTACAGTTTACGGCAGGTTAGCTTTGCTTAGCATTAAGACTGGAAACTGGGAGAGAGCTAACTTGGCTCTGTTCAAAGGTAACATAATCTGTCATCAGCTTTATCTTTGAAGGGATTAAAGATATAATGTGCTAATTAGTGAGCTTTAGAGGAAGTGGTAGGTGGATTTTATTACTTTTGGATAAGATAACCAGTTGCTGCCTTTAGTCTCATATTATTGCACACACACAGTGATATTGCTCTTCTAATCAAACCCTTGATAAGAAATCAGAAAAGTGTGTTTCACAATGTGAAGAACTATTCCTATAGATCAAGGTTAAATGGAAATTGCACGGCATTAGCCCAGGATACAAAGAACAAATTAAATGAGTTAGACGTTAAACAGGATTATTGTGGTCATCTTTGGTTTGTTTTCTCCGAGTAGTTTCTAAAATATGATTAAAGCACAGGACAGCTGGATCACGTGTCACACATCTGTCTAGTGTTGCTGTCAGGAGAGAAATCTGATGCTGAAATATGAATTTTAAAAAACATTAAGTCCGTTCCATTGATCATAAATCTGGCTGTAGCTCCCCAGGCTGATGAAACACAGATCAATTATTGAGGAATCAAGGTTATTTATGTACACAATGCAATGTAAACCGTAGCTACATGCTACACACATGTAGAGTATAGATGCAGTAATATAGACATTTATTTAAATGTCAACTACAGTTTACTCATAAGGTCCCCACTGCTTCAGAGAGCCAGTTGACTCTTGTCAGATGATAAGCTAGAGCACAACCTGATTGATAGTTGTAAGAGAGTTTCAAAGACAGTCACTGATGCGCCCAGGTGCTCAGAGGAGACTTGAGCTAGAACTGCTGAAAATCCCTTTTGTCAGTAAATTTGCCCACACTGCCAAGTTACATCTTCAGTGATGCCGCTTTGGTTGCTGTGTGTGGATAGAGGAAGGGGAGACAAAGAGGGGGGAAGGAGAGAAAATCTCAGATCACCAGAGGGATGCTGACTAAGATATGACACTCGAGTGGGTTGCAATTACACAGCGTGAGCGCGAGCGTGTGCGCGCGCACACACACACACACACACACACACACACACACACACACACACACACACACACACACACACACACACACACACACACACACACAAACACACAGCTCCAGATGGTATGCATTTTATGGTCTCGTGTCCTTGTCCGCCATTCCTTTACACATGTGTTGAGCTGTGAAATTCAAATGAAACCTTAAAATTGAAGGATCCGATTTATTCAATAGGCATCACATAAATGCATCATCTGCATAGAAAACAGGACGCATTTTCTGTCGTAAGAGTAAGATGGAAGGTTTGCGTGAATTTACCATGTATCTGTCTGTCGGCATCATCAGCGTGATCAGTGTCTTTGTTTCCCTCTGGAGTCTGATTGGCTAAAGGTCCTCTGTCCCCAGATATGGATGCCGGTTACGGAGGAGGACTGTTGGATATGGTGAAAGGAGGAGCCGGGAAGTTCTTCAGCAACTTCAAAGACAACTTGAAGGACACGCTGAAGGACACCTCCACCAAGGTCATGCATCAGGTCGCCACGTAAGTTACTGCTGCATTCATAAGCATGATGTGCTGTACTGTACAGCCACAATATTGAATGCTGTTTTACTTTGCTGGCATTTGCAGCGTAGTGTAAATACGTGGCGCTCCAACTGCAAACGATTGAAAAATACACTGACCTCAGGAAAAAAAAAAAACGCTTTGTGGACACAGGCCCTAAGAGTGACTCACTCCTGTCTACTTTGCTATATAAGTTAGACTCTATGTGCACTGCTCTTGCCTGCAGAGAAGCTAGGGCAGTGGACACGCTGTATGTCCAGTAAAAAGCTGAAGCTGTGTTTGTGACGATAGGAAATAGATATGATATCTACTGAATTTGTATACGACAATGTTCACTGTGAAATATCGCAGTGGACAATGATATTAACCCTGAGAGTCAGGAGTCCTTTATTAACTGTATCAGGAAGCAGATAGGCCGATTTGATCAAGAAGTGGTGAGAATCCTCACCAACTCACCACTGTAGTCACCGCCACGTCCCACTGTCACGCTGGTGGCAACCTCTGTCTGTTTCACCCAGCTGTGCAAACAAGATAGCAGCAACATGATAGGCTGACAATGAAGGTGTGTCGCTGTGCTACCGGGATAGATGTGACCGGCTGATGAGAACAGCTGATAACGATTGACAGTCCAGACCATGATGCAAGACAATAAGATTGAGCATGCATGGATGGGTGAATGACAGAATAGAGCATGGTAAATAAAGTATAGCCCGAGTGTGCAAAGGTTTAGTCTGCCTGACTGAACTTAAGCCTGAGCTTCATTTGTGTTGAGCCATTGAAGTTTGAAACAAAGTTAGCCGGCTAGCTCGGTTTTCCATCAGCGCCGGCTGTGGGCCAGACAACCAGACATTAAACCATTTCCAGCTGATTACTTTCTGTTTCAGGTCAAGTTTCTGTAACTTTTTAGATCTTGATTGCTTTAATTGACACAATATCTTTTCACTGCATTAAGGATTTTAATCATCAGTTGTCTGGATCTTCATTTCTTAGAGAAACAAGCGGATTTAGAAAGGCTGGTCTTTTGATTGCACTTTGAGACATAAACACAGATTCTGTTTATTTGGAGCTTCAGTGACCAATGATAGTGTCAGAAATTGAGCACCAAAACACAAACCACACCTACAGACCAGTCAGTCAGAATGCATCATGAAACTACCAGCATACACTGGCGAGTTAGCGTAATGCTACTGCTGAGAAACATACTTACCACACAGCCACATTGCATAATTAGCCAGACACCTGTGACTTATTATTCTGAAGATCCCTAACAAGAGATCAGCCTAAGGAATAGTTATCATTATAATGAACAAGGAGTGCTATTCTTTCACACATGTTCATCTCATATTTAATGTAACTTTGAGTCACTTTGATTACTGAGTGTTGTTTCAGCCTTGGTTACAGTGTAAAGTGAGTCTCCAACAGCAACAGGAGTGTGGGTGGAGGGAGGAAAGTAGCGGCGTCTGGCACGGCTCGGCCGCTCCATTGTGTTTGTTCACAAGCATCTGCACGGGGCAGCACAAAAGGGGGCTTTGAAGTGTCAGAAACGCACACTCACTGCTCCTCTCTCACTATTGACTCAGCAAGTTTGATGGTGATAATTCATCTCTTGTGTCTCCCCTCCTCTGCTGCTCACATATTGGCAAACTACCACCTCTCCAGTCCTGTGGTTCCCTCCAGTGTTTTGCCGCCTCTCCCCTTTCATCTCGGCTGCACCTTCCCTCCTCTCCTCTCCCCTGTTTGCCGTCTATCGCTGCTCTCCCGGTGAATTATTCATGGAGGTTCATTGTGCCAAATGGCCAGTGCGCTGCTGATACAGAAGGATTCATTTCATTAGGGTCCTGTGTGTGGTGCTGTGTGTTTGTGTGGAGTGTGTATGTATGTGTGAGTGGGTGGTTGGGATAATGGGGTGGTGGGAGGCAGGCTACAGTGGGAACCGGCTGAAAGCCTCAGATAGGGAAGGGAGCTGAGCAGAGGTAGACTACGGTGCCACAGTTTATGAGAGCACATTTTAAAACTGCTCAGACAGGTTTCTTTTATGATTCTATGACAAGTGCCAACACTTACTGTAATATCCTGCTGTGATATGTCATGTTGAAGAGTTAATTGTTCTGTTTATGACATTCTTTAAAATAGATTTGTATAGAAATGGAAGGACAGGAAAGATGACTTAGTTTCTTAAGGCTGGGGGTATAATCTATGGCCCTCATAAATAAATAAACATCTTCTAAACAGATCCACACGACTGACTGTCTATTACAGTAAATCTACAGAGCAGTTTCAAGCATGATAATTATGAGGAAGATTATCTATGATGTTTTTCTGGGTCTTTCTCATTGACCGTTATTGGTGGTTTCTCTGTGTTGCCCCGAGAGGCTTAAACTTGGAGACAAAGGCAGCAGTTAATTAGAGAGGTATAATAAATAGCTGCAGGGTCTAATGATGTATACCAGAGAGATGAGCTGATCTCGCTCACCCTGCAAAGAAGGGAATTCAAACAAGTCAAATTATCTTATTTTTGGATGATAAATCAGATTTTTCTTGCCTTTTTGACCATAAATATTATTAAAGGTAACAGGTCTTGATTTTTCTTAATAAGAAAAAGCAAGTGCAACATGCAGCTGCTCAGCTCTTAACAAACACCATGAGCTCATATCAGCTGTGTGTTAGCATCTCTACAATGGTTACCTGTGTAATCAGTAAACGAACTGATTTAGAATTGATTTTAAGATTTTACTCATCGCTTTTAAAGCACTTCATGGTTTTGCTCTCAGCTACATTGTTGAACTGCCTGTTTTGTCGCTTTAAGGTCGTGCAACTTCTTCAACAGATTGTTTGATCCCAGTTTCTTGACTGTTGGAAAACCCAGGAGAAATTCTCCTCAGCTTGTTTGATGTAAGGCAAACCCCATACGAGAACAGTTGTTATAGCCCTCTTTTAATCCAGCGAGATTTGATTGGTTCCTCTCTGCTTCGTCTGTATTCAAGGAAAAAGGCAGTTGCTGAATTATTTAAAGCAGCCTGCTTGTTTGTTTGCCTGCCTGAAGAGACATTTTTGCAGGGAAACCAATCTGGCAACAACGCTCAACTGTGTACCCCTCTGTGAAAACACAGATGGAGTCTGGGTGGTTGATCTGGGTTTGTGAAAGGCACAGTGTCCTTGGTCAGCACCCAGACTGCCCCCCCCCCCCCCCCCCCTTTCTCACCATAACACACACATTCATCTCTCTCTCCTTCCTGCTGTTTGTTTCACTTTGACTGGTTTTCACCCCTCCCCTCTCACCCATTTTTTTATTTTTGCTTCTCATTTGTCCCCGTTTCATTAACACTCAGCTACAATGAAACCTCTCCTAGTCTGTCTGCAACTGTTTTACTCTCTTTTTACCAGAGGGCAACATACTGTATATAAATCATAACACTAAGGCATCTTTTGCTGGATTAGGACAATTTAGATTGTGAAATGAATCAGGATCAACTAGGAAAGAAAATCTAACGTTACATTTTAGCATAATTTGTTTTGTTGTTGTTATGGTTGAAAGGCTAAATCTGGCCCTGGGGTCGGTGGATGTCAGTGCAAACAATATATGGCTGGTGCATTTGCCTATTATTGATCGTGTGTGTGTGCATAGTCACACAATACCCTGTTTATTTATTATAATGATATAATAATATTTGTTTTGGAATTGTCATGTATGATGTATGAGGAATGGTGATATATTTAAAAAAAAAGGCATTTATGTGGTACACTGGTGAAAATCCAAAGACACACAAAGCCTTCTGTCACTCTAAAGACTAGTTGGTATAGCTTTGCATTACATAACCAGGTGTAGGATTGCTATGGGCCATATGGCATGTCTCCATGACCACACAGCTAGAGATAACTGCTGCAGATCAGCCCCTGCTTGGGCAACAAGTCAGCCTGACACACATTAGCTCACTGCTGTGTTTTGCATGATGATTGCAGCTCAGTGGGGTTTCAGACTGTCTGCAGCTTGTTAAGTGAAAGCCGTTTTTTTTTGTTTTTTTTTGTAGATTTCTCTCCGAATAAATTCTTATTTTAGGATGGTAACATCATTTTTCTTATCCAAGATAAATGAATCTTTGTCAAGCACCATTGCTATGGATCATTAAGCTTTCAAGATCTCAAAGAAGTCTGCAGTGTGGGTAGCTGAGTGTTTAATAAATTCTCTTTTCCATCTCTTCCATGGTGCAGGAGTAGTCGATTGCTAATATTCCATATGGAATAGCTAATTTTGAAAATGAAAGGCAATGATGCTCAATTGAATAATTCACAAATGGTTTTCCTTTGAGCTTGAGCAGTTCAGCCTAGCGTGGTAAGCATGAAAAAAGGCAACTTCCCCGCAGCCAGAAACATAGAAGCTTCTGCTCTAAAGCCTGTTGAGTTGTTTTTTTTGTTTTTGAATGTGGATGACACGCAGCCTGAAACACTGACAGTGAGAGGAAGAGAGGCTGATTAATCTTTGCTTGAAAGACACGCATTGATATTTAAAAAAAAAAGATTTGATATATTTCAAGAAGAGGGAATCTTTTGACCCTCGTGACTTAATTCTTGTCTGTAAACAATGGAGATACTGTATGTGCCTGTGTGTCATGCTCTTTCTTTTCTCAGTGTTCTGAAAATTTCATGGAAAAAATATTTGAGATGATCTTCAAAGATTTCCGTCTTTGTTACAGATACACTAAAGGGGAGCTGGACATCGCCTACGTCACTTCACGGATCATAGGTAAATATATTCAGTTGTAGCTAATGGACTTTGTGTGCATGTGTATAGATGCACGCTAACATTGCGTCCCTGAAATCATAGTCCGGGGATATACAGCTGTCCTAACCTTACTTTAAAAAAGCTGTATTTTAAAGGTCCTAAAAATGTAGCTTCAAATCACAAGTGATTCTCTGTTAAACTGAACAGCTATCACTGAATAAGGAAACATTTGAATGATTTATCAATAGTTTCACACTAAAACACTTCTTCAGGTCTGTGTGGGTTTAGCTTGATCAGATTTAACAGTCATTTTGATTTAAAATCAAAATGTTGCTGAAACCTGACTGATGCATGGGAATAATGATCTGACAATGTCGCGTTGATATAATGTCCGTATTCTCAGAGTAAGAAGCTGATTAGGAAAATAGTTTTCAAGGGTTTTAAACGTATGTTTATGAGTGATCCTTACACTGTATTGACATACACATAAACAGACACCTGCACCCTCAGCTTTCCCTCTCTCCTCCTGTCTCTTTGTTCACGGCTTCTTATGGGCGTGGATCAGCAGCTAGACATTTACCGCCTGAGGGCGTTCTATCCCACAATGCCTTGTGTGTAAACACTGATAGTCATACTTAAATGTGGACCTACTCTCCATATTTAGAATTTAAATCCACTTATTTCTGACTCATAGTAACAAAGGATGAAATGTAGAGGACAGTATCAGAGTGTGAGTCTATCGTCCATCCATCTATCCAGCAACTGAATATTGTTTTCTTTTTTCAGTGATGACCTACCCAGCAGAGTCATTGCAGATTGGCTACCAGAACCACGTAGAGGACATTCGCTCCTTCCTTGACAGTCGCCATGCCGACCACTACACTGTCTTCAATCTATCACAGCGCAACTACCGCGGAGCCAAATTTTCCAACAGGGTGAGTGTGATACTGCCACATGAAGCTTCAGATGAATCAGAATCATTAGGTGGTATCAAGTTGTCAGTGTTTCCTGCACCATCTTCACTCTCCTGAATTATCAGGACTTGCTGCCAATATTTTTTACGTGGAGACTGATGCCACAGGTGGCCATAAACTATGGAAGCTCCCAGAGTAAAGCCTCTAATTAGATTTCCAGAAATTTGTTCGATCATTGCTTGCAACTTGTCTGTCATTAAAGCTACAGTAAGCAATTTATGTCCACAGGGGAGCAAGTAGTGAAGCAAGGTTGAAGTTCCAAGCAGAGAATTGTCCCGCCGCAGCTTACAGAGCATTTCAGCATCTTTCTTATTGTTTTGTTTTTATGGCCTGCACCTTTATTTTTTGGCCCCTTTCCAGTCTCAGCATGCAATTACTCTGTTCTGATAAAGCTGTGAATATAGGGCCGACTGAACCGACAACTATTCTCTCTTACATGAACAATCATACTCTCACACACACACTACTATACTCTCTTACATGCACAATCATATACTGTAAAATGTGAGATTGAATTTAATTAGAAATACTGAGTTGACCTAATTTGTTGGGTAGCTGACGTTTTTTTTTCACAAATGAAAATAAAAGTTTAATGACAGTTGAAACAACAAAACTATGTACTGTGGTTTTGCACAATGAGGAAACAGATACTGTAGTGTGTTGGGGATAGGTGGGTGGAGTTTCCCAGCATACCGTGAGACAGTGTATTGGAGGCCACAAGCCCAAGTAACCTGTGTTTAAATGTGTTCTGAATAATTATAAAGTAGCAGTAATTAGCTCTTTAGAAATATTTCTATAGAAAATGATTACTTGTACAACACCATGGCACCATGAGTTAAGTCTTTCACACGGTTAGTGACGTCCCGCCTGGGTGATGCAAGAGGGTGATGAAATAAAAAAGTGAGATGTGTTGTAATAACAAGCACTCCAGAGCAAGAAGCAAATAATTATGTCAAATTCATGCAACAAGACATTTCAGCATGCTACAATACTTTTTAGGATATTGGTAGTTTAAGTTATCATAATAATAGTAAGCAAGCTAATTTACGGCCTGCCTGATCTGAGTGGTGTTCAGTGATTGGACTTCTGTGCTAGTCATGGTTTGTCCATAATGAACACCATGTTCGAACATAAGTGTGTCCATAAGTGCACTTGGCACCAGGTCGCTCTAGGTCGTAGGTCTATGATCGACTTTGTATTTGTATCAGCAGACCTACGACCATATGTTCTGGACACTCGGGTGAAGAGAGGTGCTGAGCTGTCAACTGATCACCACCTGGCGGGGGAGGATGCCGGACAGGCCTGGTGCACCCAAATGTACATTGAGGGTGTGCTGGGAGCGTTTGGCAGAGCTCCCTGTCCAGGAGATCTTCAACTTTAACCTCCGGCAGAACTTTGACTGCATTCCGAGGGAGGCTGGGGACATTGAGTCCGAATGGACTATGTTCTGCACCTCCATTGTTGAGGCGGCTGCCTGGAGCTGTGGCCGTAAGGTTGTGGGTGCCTGTCACGGTGGTAATCCCAGAACCCGGTGGTGGACAGGGAAGCCGTCAAGCTGAAGAACCATGATGCTATGGTGTTGTGTAACTAACCATTTTCTATAGAAATATTTCTAAAGAGATAATTACTGCTTGACTGATAATTATTTAGAACACATTTAAACACAGGTTACTTGGGCTTGTGGCCTCCAATACACTGTCTCACGGTATGCTGGGAAACTCCACCCACCTATCCCCAACACACATACAGTATCTGTTTACCCATTGTGCAAAACCACAGTACGTAGTTTTGTTGTTTCAACTGTCATTAAATATTTATTTTCATATGTAAAAAAAAATGTCAGCTACCCAACAAATTAGGTCAACTCAGTATTTCTAATTAAATTCAATCTCATATTTTAGAGTGTATGATTGTGCATGTAAGAGAGTATAGTAGTGTGTGTATGTTAGCATGATTGTGTCTGTATGGAATTATGATAGAGTGTGTGTGAGAAAGTATAAAATGTGGCCCACATGGCCTCACAGTAAAAGACAACCCCAAATGTATGCTGTTGTTCTGTGTGTGCCAAATGTAAAAAATTCTATACTAAATTAATAATATTTAGGCAGATATCCCATTTAGTACCAGACTTTCATGCTTTAAAGATACACTTTGTAGTTCCACAGCATCTCCTTTTAATAAAATCATTTTCTTTTTAACTGATGTTGTGGATTCAAAGTGATCTTGAAGGACATTGTGGGATTTGGGAATAGTGTAGCAAGCTTGGGGAATATGTTTTTGCAGAAGTTATAATCATATTTTGCTATATCTAATCTTCGAGAGATGTACAGTAACACAGCGGCGATCCAAGATTCAGTGTATCTTTTACAGACTTCACTATAGCAATAACAACTTATGACCACAGATGTCCATGTAAAATAGAATTGTGGGTCACTATTACAGTTGTCCCATCTGAATAATCATTCAAAAACTGGAATTCATTTGGATGTGGATTAAACATAAGGTACATGTGGACATAGACTGCCACCCTCTGGCAGAAAACATCCAACAAAGCTGTGGCTTGGCCCCAAGATGGCCCCCTGTCTGCTTGTAGCTGATGACTCATCATGCCAACAATGTTGCAAACATCCACCCCTCCTTTCTTCTATCCTCCTATTTTTTTGTTTTTCCTCTGTTTCTGAATGTTTCTTCTCCCCTCTTCCCTCCCCTGTCATCCTTCACTCATTTGGAATCCACCCCCTCTCTTCCATTTCTCTACATCTGTTTCTGTGTCTCTCGCTGCTGTCCCCCTTCTTCCTCCTTCTATTCCTCTATTTCTTTCTAGGTTTCAGAGTGCAATTGGCCTTCTTGCCAGGCTCCCAGCCTGCACAACTTATTCGCTGTGTGTAAGAACATGCACAACTGGCTCAAACAGAATCCCAAGAATGTGTGCGTCATCACTTGCTCGGTAAGAAGACACTCATACATATAGATTCACCTTATTTGTCCCAATCCTCCATTTGTTTTTAATCGATTTGCCAGATTCTTGTTCTTTAAAACATTTTTTAAATTTATTTATATATTTTTTCTTCTTTTTATTATGGAATTAAAATGCATGAATTTTTGGAGTTGTGTTTTGATTATCCTGTTAGCCAGTCCTGAATCTATGTACAGTGCTCTGAATGTGCTGCCAGAGGATTTATTGAACACATTTCAAGTTCCTTGTCCCATCTAATACAGGGAGACCTTATATTAAGGTCGCTGCACACTGATTATTTTTACACACATTTTATTTCCAGACAGGTGATTAGTCATCTTAGCAGTTGCATCAAATAATGTGCATAAGCTACACTTAAACTTCATATGGAAAACAGATTTTAACAGTATGAAACGTGGTGATTGCACTGTGACAGTTCCAAAACAAATGGCATATTTAGTGATGACTTAATAAAACTGTCAATCTTTATAAGAGAATCAAACCCCATTTTTAGCCTCTCACCCAATTCTCGTCTCATCTTCTCCGCAACCCTGGATGTAGTAATGTTGGTCTGCCTTGTTTTTAATTTCAATTACAGGAAAACACAGCTTGGAGCTTTTCGAACTGCTCTCACTGATTGTGTTCAATGCCTACTGGCACTTTTTTTAAATTTTTATTTTTTACCTCTGTTCCTCCTTAGAGTTGGTCTTTGCACAAACTAAAATACAAAAATGTATATTTTTTTTGCCGTTGGTCTGGAACAAATGAAATAAACTACAGGTGTGAAAACACCCTAAAACAGATATTACAGTTACAGAGGTAGATGAAGAAGTCTTCTCATCCAAGAAATATGCATTTTTCTTGGCAGAGATCAGTTTGGAAAACTCTTTTAGTTCCCCCATGCAGACACATTAAGGTTTTTATAATGTTAATAATACTTCAACGCTAAATACTTTCCAGTACTTATGTTATGAAAGACACTACTAAAATATTCACTGTAACTGGCATTCCTGTCTGCTCTAATCCAGTGACTGCAATACTGTACACTGCAATGTGGTAGAGCATGTTATTGCCAAGTCACTGTGGTTTGGCTGTGGCTTGGCGGACTGCTCCATCTTGCATAACCTCCTCCAAACAGTTCCTTTAAAAAACAAAAAAAACTTTCCTCTGCTTCACATCACAAGAATGTTTTTGTCTCCCTGTAACCTGAAATGAACTCAGTAAATTCATAACATGAAAGAAAACCATTCAGTGAACAACAATCTCTACTACCATTACATGTTAGCATGTAGGAGCTCTTCACTACATCAACAAGTTGAATCCTTGAACTTATATCTTGCATCAACTTCTTTTTGCTCATGTAAAGCATATTCTCATGTCCATGCTTAATACTGTCGCTGCTGCGATGCAAAGATGTAAATGGAAGCAGCGCAGGGGTTACCATGCATGGCAGATGACACCAGAAAGTATCGATGAAGTTTTAAAATATAATAATTGCCTCAGCGTTTTATTTGTCGTGTGTGTTTTTTTCAGGATGGCCGCGCTCCATCAGGCGTTTTGGTTTGTGCCATGTTCTGCTTCTGCCACCTCTTCAACAACCCGGTTCCTGCCATGCAGCTCCTCAGTGCTAAGAGACCAGGTTCTGGTCTCTGGCCCTCACACCGCAGGTTTGCATTCCTGAACATATGGGTATGCAAGTTGGTGTGACAGAGAATGAGAGAGAGAAGAGGGGAAGTGAGAGAGAAAGAACACACACACACACACACACACACACACACACACACATATATATATATATATATATATATGTGTGTGTGTGTGTGTGTGTGTGTGTGTTCTTTCTCTCTCACTTCCCCTCTTCTCTCTCTCATTCTCTGTCACATATACAGATATATATATATATATATATATATATATATATATATATATATAGTAGTTACAGAAGACATTTAGACAAGATGTTTCCAGCTTCCTATATGCCACTTTAGAAGGAAATGCATTTTTCAGATTCCACCATAATAATATAATTTTCATACCATTTGCTGTTATAGGTGATAGGCATGTCAAAATAGGTACCTCTAACTGCACTTTGCTTTTATTTGTTGGTTTGATAGAGCCACTGTATGTACATTTCTTATTTTGTGAATGACTAATGATACATATCACCAAAAAAACAAAACAAGGTACACATGGACACAAAGCGAGAGATGCATTGTGCATTGAAAAATACAATATAAGTGATTTTCTTTCCTTCTCTCCATGCAGGTACATAGGCTATGTGTGTAGCATGGTGTCAGAGAAGCCCAGTCTACCCCACTCAAAGCCCTTGGTGATCAAGGCTCTCACCATGAGTCCGGTACCCTGCTTCAACAAGCAACGTAGCGGCTGCCGGCCCTTCTGCGACATCCTTATTGGGGAAACTAAAATTTTCACCACTGCACAGGAGTATGAGAGGATGAGGTAGGATGAGGACATTTAAATTGCTCAAACATACAGAGATTAACTGTTGCTAGCAAATATTTTCATGCAACTTCCATGTTTCTCCTTCCTTAATACCCTGGATGTCCAGGGAGCACAGAGTCCAAGAGGGTAAGGTAGTTTTCCATCTGGGTGTGAGTGTGCAAGGAGATGTCGTTGTTTCGGTCTACCACATGAGGTCAACCATTGGAGGGCGTCTGCAGGCCAAGGTAAACTTAATGTGTTCTTCTACAAAGTTTATTTACTGTAAGAGACTGCATGCACTGTAGGACCAAACTACAAACCAAGTCTGTGTACTGATAAAGGCCAATATCTTAATCAAACCTGACAAAAACATGTTGCACCATGACAATGTTGGATAAATGTCATTTGCACAAGATCATATAGCCATCAAACGGTCTCAGTGATTGGCTGGTTGCAGCTTATTTATGCATTTGTGCATCTTGAGTGCAAAAACAAACCCACAAAATGTCAATAAGACACAAGTAAGAAGGTGGGAGGTTTTTAATTTCCTGACATGGTCTGTTTATGGAAATAATGTAGCATTCCTCCAACGGCAGCACGGAGAGGAAAGTCCAGTGAATTCCACTATTTGAGCAATTTGGTCCATGCTCCATACTTACAGTACATTTGCTCTACTGTTTGTAGGTATCAAACACCCAGATCTTCCAGATCCAGTTCCACACTGGCTTCATCGCTCCTGGTACCACCATGTTAAAGTTTAACAAGTAAGAAAAAGTCTTTCTGTTTAATCACTATGGCAGATAACCGGGAAAAAAATGAAATCATGATTCCCAGAGATGCATATTTTAAGAACAATCCTGTCCTTCCTCATACATGTAATCCTTCCTCTCAGACCAGAGCTGGATGCCTGTGACTCTCCTGAGAAATATCCCCAGCTTTTCCATGTGATACTGGATCTAGAGGTGGAGGGGGTGGACAAGCAAAAAGACCTGACTCCGCCATGGGAGCAGTTCCCCTGTAAAGACCTCAGCCCCAACGTGCTCTTCTCCTGCCATCAGGAGCATAAGGATGCAGTGGCTATTGCTGGTACTGTGGGGACGGGTACAGTGGGAATCAATACAAACTGTCTCAGCTAAAGTGGGCTGCATGCATATGTTTAATCGATAACATACTGTGCATCACACTTGAGGCGGGAGGCTCTATTTCAGAGATCTATTATCATTTGTATGTTCTTCTCTTTCATCAGCCTGCCTTAAAAGCTCAGATAAATACCTATCTAATATAATGGCTATCCAATACTTGTCTTTTAAATAAAGATGTATCTTTTTTAAAATGAGCAAGATGGGGATTTTTACCTTTACCTTTGGGTAGATTTGTTTTACACAATCGTCCATTCACAAATTTGTAAGATGATCTGTGGTGGAAGACGCATCCAAATAACCTGCTATAATAAAACCAGTTTCATTAAAATGAAACAAATGTATGTAGACCGCCAAAGTAAAGGTGCAAATTATGCAGAGTGCAACCTGTCAGTGCTCTATTACTGGATCATAATTGATTAGTTAATGTGTAAACATTACCTGACTGCCATAGCTTAGTTGGTATGTTGGTAAGCTTATTGGAAACACAATTTATAATCTTATATCTTTCTTGTGTAAAATCTGTAAAGTAAGATGTCTGTAGCTGTGAAGTTACATGTAGTTGTGTCAAGTACAATAGTACAATATTATATTATATGAAATTGATATACTCAAACACTTAGGTACAGTAGGCCTTCAGTACTTAAGAGTAAATCTACCATCTTCAGTGATGTTACTTTCCACCGCTGATGAAGATGCACAACTATTATTATATTATATTATACTATTCTAAATATTCACAACGTCTGCTTTAATGAACTAATGAACTAACTCTCATTTTTGTCTCTACAAGATGAGATGGAGGGATTGGATCTGGAGGGTAAGACAGTAGAGGAGATCTCATAACTGTTAGAGGTGCAGTTTAGTACAATGACAGTTAAACAGAGATGGTTTCAATTCAATCATACCCATTGATCCTATTGATGAATACATCCTTTTTTATTGGTAAATCACTCAGCTGTTTTCTATTCACTATCTGTACTGACTGAATTGAAACAACCGTGACCCTTGTTGATTGTGTAACATGTTTTAAACTCCAGTTGTGTCACCTGAGAAATTTATGGTGTTAAGGTTTTCGGTGTTGTTTTTGTTATGTGTGTTTATTTTTAACTACTAATTAAATTAATCATTAAAATCAGTAAGGCACAAAATAAGGGTTGGTTTTCATACGACATAAACTGTCCAAACAAATTTGTAGATAAACACTCTGGGGCATTTTTAAATCCCTTGAGTGTGTAGTTTCACTAATACATCCCCAAAATCTAATAACAAATGAACAATGAATTGTTTCTGTGTTGAAATGTTTTTAGTGATTAATACTAGATCAGGTTTATAGTCACACTGTGCTTCCCATCCCATTTATTACATCCAAGAGAAGATAGGATGGAAAGACTGGAAAGTGTGCAGCATAATGTATTCCAGCACACTGCACACAGCATCAGGAGAATAGGTGGTGCTTGTTTTTAACCTACTCTGTGTTTCTCTGCTTTGCCTCAATTAATTCCCTGCTGTTGTTTCTTCCACTCTCTACTTTCTCCACATTGAGTGTCTCTGTTTAATTTACTAATTCACTACACTTCTCCTCTGTCTCGTTCTTTTTTATCCACCTCCTTCCTTCTGTTTCTGTCTCATCCTGCAGAGCCAAGCCGGAGCCATGGAGGTCCAGATGGTCAGGGTCACGGTGAGGAGAGCGAGGCCTCAGATGATGAGATCCTCTCTCTCTCCAGCCAGAGAAGCAACACCAGCACGGCCCCCCAGAAGCCCGACCTCCCTGCTGCGATGCCAGCCACCCATGAACCCCCTGAGGATGTGGATCTTCTTGGCCTTGATGGGGACTGCCCATGTCCATCATCTCAGAGTCAGCCCACAGCAGCCACAACCACTGACCTCCTAGGAGACTTGTTCGGGGGGCCACCCCAGCCAACCAGTGGGCCGTCATCTACACAGTCCACACCTCATAAAGGAGCCCCAAACACTGCATCACCATGTCCCTCTCCTGCACCACCAGGTGAGAAACACTAAAACCATAAAACAAATATTAAAATGTGATCTTGCACAAAGTATGCATGTTTCAGGAGATTTATAAAGACTGATATAGTTGATTTAGAATGAAAGTTCATTCTTGAACTAAGAAGTAGTCTAACAATATACAGCTAAGCTTAAATCAAGGTCTATGGTGCTGTTAACCAAAATAAGCCACAGTAAAGGAAAAAAAAGAATAAGATTTTGGATATTTCAATATGTAATAAAATATACTGTATGTAAATCATTTACTACAACGGTTAAAGGTATATGGTTAAATAAAAACATATACAATAACATCTTAAGGAAAAGTAGTTTTAATTTTTGAATGTCGAAATCTATCTAAAATTATCTAAAACTATACAAAGAAATAAAATAGAATAAATAAAAGAGGAAAATCACATGAAACAAGTAAGACGATAACAGTGGTGGGTTTGCTTCCCTCAGTGTTTCATCCTTTTGGGGCCGGTCCCATGCCTAAGCCTCAGGACATGATGGGTTCATTCCTTGGACCAGGTAACGTGGGGCAGCCAGACCCCTTCCTGCATGCTGCTCGCTCTCCATCACCCACCCTGCAGCCTATGAGCTTGGGTAAGGCATGCTTCTGCTGCTGTGCTGCACACTCACAGGATTTTGGATGTAATAGAGCCTTTTAAAGAGTTCAAATAAGGGTAAGGCAGGTTATACATCACAGTGACTCATAAACATGCATCGTGACATTCTCTACAAATCAAAGCATGTTTTATTTATATATTCTATTGAGATGAATTAAACTGCATTGTGTTAATATATGTTTTTCTCTGCTTTGCATTCACCCCGGCTATGCAAGTAGTATAGTATAGCATAGTCTTTTATATACTGCTGCTGTCTGTTTGCTAATGAATGGATCTGCATGATGTATGATGAGTGTTTGTAGCCTGTCTGCTTGATATTTCACCTCCAGCACGAATAATTCCCCATCAGCCAATAACGTTCCGAGCGTGGACCCTTCCCAAAGCTGATATTGCAACTTCAAACATGGCTGCAAAGTTATCCACGTGCCTTTTAGTCGCTGAAAAATTTGAATGTGTTAAAACTGAAATCAAGTCCGAATCTGGCCCGTAAAAAGTATAGTATGATGCCTTTTGGATGCCTTTTAGGAAAGGAAATAAAATCAACAGTGAATTTAGTTTCAAGAACTACCAGCTTGATCTATGTAGACATCCAACATCCTCTCACACGCCTCTCCTGACACTCAAACCTGCTGTTAGTCTCTCTGAGTAGTCTTCATTCACTGTGTGCTCAGTGTGTGACTAACCTTATTGTGCTGAATAGGCCGGAGCTCCCCTGTCCCACCCACCACTCCAACTGTCAACATTCAGCAGCAAAACGCCATGGGAGGATGGGACTGGAACAGACCCGCAACCACAAGCACAGGTATGAAGCAGAAAGCCAACCAACACACACACAAACTACACTGATCCATCTAGAGAAGCCAACTGAGTCTTTTTAATGCATTCAAACCAGTGGAAGCTGGTGGAACTTAATGGTAAATGTCAAAAGAAATTTTACAAAGGTGTTAACAAGCTGCTCTGCTGGTTGTTGGTTTGTCCAGGAGCAAGCTTTGGAATGGGCAGTCAGTCAGCCACTACTAGCCCCACAGGCTCAGTCCACAGCACCCCCACCCACCAAACCAAGCCAAACACCTTGGACCCGTTCGCTGACATAGGCAACCTCGGGGGAAGCTTTGGAGGTCAGTCACTGGAAGTTTTATGAAGTACATGCACTGTGTCCCATGTCACAATCTCTGTACTGTCCTTCAGCAGGTTCTGGCTTCTCCAGCAAACCCACCACTCCCACTGGAACTACCCCTTTCATCCCTCCCATGGGCTCCCCATCGCGACCCCCTCCATCTCCCCAGCACGCAGAAGGGTGGCAGTCCCACACAGGAGGCGGCTTCCCCTCGTGGCAGCAAGGTGCTGGAGGCGGGGGAGGATGGCACCCTCAAGGACAGGGCTCCGTCCCACAGCCAAAGCCCAGCCCCAGCCACACCCCGATGCCTCACGTATCGCCCCAGAACCGACCAAACTACAACATCAGCTTCTCCCCTGTGGGAGGAGGCTCGCCTAGTGCAGGCGGTAAAGCACAGGCTGGCATGGGTGAGCAGGAGATTTGGAATTAGGCTTGATGTTGAGTGTTGTGAAGCAAATGTTGTGGTCAGGTTGTGACTTTGTTAGATTTTGTCAGCAAATCATCATAATTCTTCAACCTTAGACACTTATCTCTCTCTCTAAGAACCACCATCTGCAGGATTTCATCCCCATGTCTGATTTTGGGATGATCAGCTATTTAAGTCTCTAAAAAATTTGTTTTTAGACTAAAGATCACTCACAAAAATCAGTCAAGCATGACTAAACCTCGTATGTTGAGAGTAATCACAAAATCTGCCCTACATATAGATGTTCTACCAATTTTAAAATAGAGCTTCCTGAAATAGGGCCAAAAAAAAAGGAGTGGTGTGTTTTTAAACCCTTTTAGTGTACTTACAGGAAAACACAAACACACTGTTGCATCTATATTTCATAGCACACACAGTCATGTACAATTTATACACAGACATGTTGTATGTATATACACATTGTTTCTCTCTCTTTTTGGTTGTATCCCTCTCTCCCAGGTTCTAAACCCAAGGCCTCGGCTGCCAACTTTGACGACCTGCTGTCTGGTCAAGGCTTTGCAGGGACCAAAGAGAAGAAAGGGCCCAGGACTATAGCAGAGATGAGGAAAGAGGAGATGGCCAAAGAGATGGACCCTGAGAAAATAAAGGCAAGGGATCATTTTTTCTGATGGGATCTGTGTGATAATGAAAATAAAGAGTAGTTTGCTGCCGAGATTTCTGTGAGAAACACCACAAAGTCCCATGACTCTTGCATCACTATATGCGAGTATAATTAAAGTCTGGAATCAGTTCATTGGGGTTTGTGAATTGTTTATCCAGTGTACCATAAAAGAGGCATTTCAGTTTTTTAACAGCCTGTGGCTGTTAAAGCATTTTTCTATTAATCCCAGAGTCAGTGAAGCAAATAATATACAATAGATCTACCATGACCAAACTTTGGTTCCGATAATTACTCCTTTAAAAATATTCCACGAGCCAAAAATCACTAAAAGCATTTCTTCTAATTATTGTTCCATATTTAGTCTTCACTGGCTTCTCTCCCTCTTCTGTTTTGTGACCCAGATTCTGGACTGGATCGAAGGGAAGGAGCGTAACATCCGTGCTCTGCTGTCCACCATGCACACTGTGCTGTGGGCGGGAGAGACGCGCTGGAAGCCTGTGGGCATGGCTGACCTGGTTACTCCAGAACAGGTCAAGAAGGTGTACCGCAGAGCAGTCCTGGTCGTCCACCCAGATAAGGTGAGACAGATGATGACAGGATCTTTAACTGTATGAATACAGGGAGACTCATTGTTTAGGGTCTGATAGACACCACTAGTTTTTCTATTTATTATTTTCCCCATTTTTTATTTTCTTCTTTGTTTATTAATTAAACAAAGAAGAAACACCTCTTCTGTGGGCCATGCAACTAAATTTGGCAGTGCCCTCACCCCCATCACCCCTCCTCCTATGTTATATGCACTGCAGGATAAGAAGAAACATGCAAATAGATGAAAACAAATTCAACAACACGTGCACACCGTTGAAAAGAAATGCTGCAAATAGAGAAAGTACAACACAAAAGCGCCAACAGGAATAGTTTCCAGGGGATTCTAAAAAGTGTTGAACGAGACTGGGACACATTTCTTTTTGCCATTTTTTTGTGACTCATGAAGTTACTGAAGTTGACTTTTAGTAAAGGAAAAAAAATAAATGTAATTTCTTGTTGGTGGGACAACAAAAGTGTCCCAGCTGAGTGCAGTATAGTGTTCAGCACTTTTTATCGGGTTTCACAGCCAGAAATTAATGGAACCAAGTGCAGACAGAGACACAGGGAGTGCAGTTTAGATATTTAATGTCCAAAACCAGTAAACAATCCAGGGTCAAAAATCAAAAGGGAAGTCCATAATCAGGCAACAGTGTTCAAAGGGGTAAGGCAGGCTCAGAATCTAAATATAGGCAGATAATCAGTACACAGATAACCCAATTCCAATAACAATGAACTGGTAACTAAAGAGGGGAAAACACACAGACTAAATACACTGGGATAAAGAGGGAATGACAAACAGGTGGCACAGGGGGGAGGAGTCAATCAGCCACAGGTGGAGACAATCAGCCAATCACACACTAGAGGGATGAATGTTAAAGGGGAAGACACAAGGAGGATATAATGATGAGACTAGGCTACAGACACAGAGGGAGAGGAAACTGAGAACAGAAGACTGAAACCAAGACAGGGGAAACAAAAGGTCAAAACAGATCACAAGAAAAGATGACAGGAAGTGTAAAGCACAAAACACAACATGGAAACATAAATACCAAAATAAAACAGAAAACAGGGAACCTTCAAAATAAAACCCTAAGACCAAAACCATGACACTTTTTAGTGTCCCCTGGAAACAGTTTCTATTGTTGTCTGTGCTGCTGGTATTATTTATTTAGCAAAATATAGCAAATTTATGATTTGCTAATCTTGGTACGTTTTCTTAAAAATCCTGTTTATAAGAAATTCTCATAAAATTAGAAAGCATCAGGCTGATAAAGCAAGCACATCGTTACATTTTAGGCACATAACATCTAAAGATCAGTATTATTGTCAGAGTTAACAGTTAAACACAAACTTTTTCACACATGATATAAATAAAGACAGTGATACAATGAAAACAAACAAAATTATCATCACTTTAGCAAAGGAATAACTCAGAGATGCCAAAGTAGCTCTCAACCCATCAAATAGAGAACTACCACTGTCCTGGTGAATGGAGTTAGCAGTCTGATGGAGGTGATTTACGATATCTCCAATCGTAGCATTGTATTCAGGCACAAAGGTGCAACATTCAGAACCAATAACAGCACAAGTTCCTCCTTGGGCTGCTAAAAGAAAATCTAAAGCTGCTCTGTTTTGTAAAGCTAGAAGTCTAACAGAGGCGAGTTCACTCGATATCAACATGAGAGCCTTGCCGGTTTCATTGGCTATAACTTCAATTGCATGAGACAGATCGGCAATTTGATCTAACGCAGACATAACACCGTAAAAGGGAAGAAGGGTGCCAAGAGTATTCTTGAAGGGCGATTGATGATGAGTCCAAAAGATATCTGAAACTCCACGTCGCACCCGTTTTGAATGAGGTTTCTGAGGTAAGGACTGAGCCACTCTCATAGCCGGTACTACGTATGCCAAGCCGCAGCGTCCTTTGTAATCCACAGGCAGATAAGGGTATGCAAGGTTCCCACATACCCAGTACATTCCTACAGGAGAGGAGATGGAGCAACTAGCAGTGCGGTGAGCTAGAGCACTGAGGCGAGCCTGGCCTGCATCCAAACACTGATGAGGTGCAGAATCCAAAGATTTAAAGTCAGTATTGGTTTCTTCCGTCTTCCATTTGAACGTACGAAGGCAGTCCGATTGTCCTACAGGTGTCTTGCCGTCATTCTGGAGACACCAAGGGAATGGCCGAGGAGTCAGCAATACAGGAACGGGTTTCGGTGCTTTGAGACATCTGTTGCAGTTTGTGTGTCCTCCAGAACAGCTAAGTGGTCTCATTTTGGCCAGTCTGGAACAATCAGGGTGAGAATAAGTCTGAGACAAGGGGATATGCATCAGGTGGCAGGTGTCACAGTCAGAGGCAGGCAAGGCCATCAGGGGTAAACCTTCTCCAGCTGTGTAGGGCAGGAGACCACATACATAACAGCTGGAGTTAGGGTTTACGTGGTTGGCCACTTGCCACGCCATAGTCAGAAAAATATTGATGTCATCTACTCGTACGTCTGCTGGTGCTTTCATGACTTGTGGAGCCCCGATGGTGGACTCCACCAAGATCAGAATGAGGAGATGTAGGGTGAGGGTCATTCCTACAATGGGAGTCAAAGATCCACAAAATCTGCCTCTGAGTAAGAGTAAGAAGAGAAAGCGAGAGCAGGTTTGCAAAAGTTCTTGTGATGTAGAGCGAGTCACATCAGAAGTCAGGAAGGCAGTTTTTACCTGTGAAATGAATATAGTGAAGGGAGAATGAATCACAAAAGCACAGCAAACCTAAGTTCCCGACTGTCAAGCATACTAGCAGCCTTTAAAATAACCTTACCTGTGGTTTCAGTCTTCAGGGCAGCCACTTTCTTTTTATAGTCAGGTCATCTGTGAACATCTGTGAGATCGTGACATTACCAGCAGGCATATAGGGAGAAAATACAAGACTCCTTACCTCTCTGTTCATCCTCTCTTTTAAGCACAACCCAAAATGAACACAATCACAGGGAACGAGTGAGTGAATCACCAGATCAATGCCCACGGATCAATCAATACGAGACGGCAGGATTTCAATCATCAAAATGGGGCAGACGTAGAGGCAGCTGTATGACGGCTGCATAATCCCATAAAAGCATAAAAGTACTTTTATTCAGGACATCATACAGTAAATGAATACAAAATATACACAGAGTTTAAGAGGAAATATAGTACATACAAATGTGCTCATGTAATGGACTTAAATCAGTAATAAAAAACAAAAGTGATGTATGAAATAGAAATACAACATGAAAATAAAGCATGAGCATTTTTATGTGCAAACTGTAATTAAAGAGTCTTTTTAGGAATTTTGTGGTTTTCTGTGCTTTTTTGAGAATCTTTTGTGTTTGTTTACTTTAGAATCAGTTTTCAGACCTTTGGCTTTTCATACCCTCTCTGAGTTGTTTGCATCATACCACAGTTTATTTACCTCCACCAGGGTCAGGTTTGTTTGCCCGTTTGTCAGCAGGATTACTAGAAAAGTGAAGCACGGGGCCGAGGAAGAATCCATCTGAATCACAGAGCGGATGCACTAATTATGTTTCACTTTCAATGTGAATATGAGTAGCCCCCCCGCTGGAGAGAGCAGCAGTGGATGTGTGAGCTAGACTGTGAATGAAGAGAGGGAGAGGCGTTAGCGACAACAAGCTGCGAATCAGAGGAATGGAAAAGTTATCATTTCACAGCGATTACATTCAAAACACAAATAAACAAATAAACATGTCCGCTCCTCCGTACAACGCTGCAGGAAGGTGCCACGTTTTTGTGAATACAAATGAAGCTCACACACACACCTACACACACTCAGCTGCAGCTTTCAAATCTCTGCAGATACTGACACACACTGGAATGGGAGTGCACTGGTGGGCTTAGCATAAGTAGGAGCTCTCCAAGGGGGCCCTTCTACTTTCCTAATTGTCACCTGTGTGTGACTGCACTGATATTCTGCATGTGTGTGGCCATTTGTTTCTTACAGCGAATCACAATGCTTGACAATGTAGTTTAAAATGTCCAATCTGAAACATCAAGGCACATGTTTTGTTTTTTTATAATAAAAATAATAATAATAATAATAAATTAAAATAAAATAAAATAAAATAAAATAAAATAAAATAAAATAAAATAAAATAAATTAAAATGAAATGAAATGAAATGAAATGAAATGAAATGAAATAAAATAAATTTAAAAAGCATGAGTTTTATATGCAGGTGTTTCTCCAGAGGTAAAACGCCTGCTTTGCATGACCCATTTGAATATGGCTTAAGAAGTGCAACATGTTTCAAGGTGATTTTCTTCTTTACTTATTTACAGGCGACGGGACAACCCTATGAACAATATGCCAAGATGATTTTCATGGAACTAAATGACGCCTGGTCAGAATTTGAAAGCCAAGGACAAAAACCTCTCTACTGAATAAATAGAGGAAGAGAAAGAAGCGAGCGAGAAGAGGACGTCTCATCTCATCTCATCCTGTCACCGCCTCTGGTCAACATGCAACTTCTGCCCTCATGCTTATGCTATGGCCCGTACTTCTCTTCTCTCCAACACACACAACACAGAGCATCCAGTAGATCTGCAAAAAAGACAAAAGACTTGAAGACGTCCAGTGTCCACAACAACAACAGTGTAACTGTACTAATGACTCCCTGCAGCTCAGAAGTACCTACCTACTCTAGGTACGTGGTTCATTTCCTGGTTGAGTGTCCCACCAATCAACGCAGATGTCACCGGGATGTCTAGAGGAACAGAAACTCTCGATTCAGAGTCAGATCAAATTAGAGCGAGAGACAATGGACACACAAGATAAGAGAGGGATCACATCAGGGAGTAAACTGAACAAACATTTCATAGACTGCTCCAAATAAGAGATTCAGCTCCAGAGAGTCTGTAAGGCACAAGAAGCTTTCAACAGCAATCAGACCACTCACTCATAGAACGTTCTGTTGGGGAAGTTCTGTCAGATCAAAATCACATGTTTCATTGAGTTTAACGTTAGAAATGTTTATCTTTTTACTGAAGTGAAAAACTGGAGCCAAACTTTTCCTCAGTCAACATGTTTGAAGGTACGAATGAATCTAATCTAGAACGTTTTATCAAAGATAATGAAAGATGTTACGGCGTTTACTCTGATTACAAGTCTGCTTCATTTCCTTTAGCCTTGAAATTTATTCTGTTGAGGATAACTGAAAATGAAAAACAAAGTTCAATAAAGATCAGCTTAAATCTGCTACAATTTAAACTAATGACTTAATTTCCATGTGGAAGAATAACAAAAAATGCTGCACTGCAGGGAACTGATGATAATATGCTGTATTTTATTTTTTTTAGCACATGTACAGTTGCATACATGAAGCACCTTGAGGCCTCATGCATACTCACTCCTACAGTAACATGTATTTTTTACAAAGCGTCTCTGTGAAAGCACAAACTGATGAATCTACTCTGCTTTGAAGGAAAACTTATTTATAGTTATTAGTTTTGTTCATCCTCATTTTGTTACTTGTGCATCGGACCAGTTTCGGTTTAAGTGAACTGTACATGTCCTCAGCTAATGTATGAAAAGAGCACGTTTCTGGGCCATTAACGTATCGAAGTTAGCAATACAAGGGAATCGTTTTTAAGACTGTTTCAATTTTTCTGACTTTCTGAAGTGACACTTGTGTGCTTAAACATTACAATGCTGCACATCTAACATTTCTATCAGCCTCACAAATACAGTACAATGCTAAAAGAGTTGAGGGCTGATTTTGCAGAGCGACTTTTCTCATAGGATTATATGTAAACTGTAAAGCTGATGAGCAATGAATGTGCTTTACCATATCTCAATGCTTAAATTCCTAATTTCTCTCAGATCCTACATATATCATCTGTGATTACAGCAGTTTCTATCACTTATTGCAACTTGATTTTTATTGCTTTATGTAATTTTTTGTTTTGTTTTTGTGGAACATTTCCATCACCCCATTGGAAGCTTTTAGCTTTCTGTCTGGATGAGCGTGCAACACACATGGCTCAAACTATCAACCTTTATTCAGGAGCTGTACATGTTGCAGGTGCTATTTCTTGAATCCAGATCAATTCCATTCTTCATTTAATTCCACTAACATGCTGACTGATGTGACTGTCCCTCTGTATGATTGAAATGGACCTCTGCCATTGTCTTCTTCTGTAAAAAAGAATTTCAAAGTCCATGGGCCAATGACAAACATATGCAAAAACCAAACAGATGATTAGAAAGCAGAACCCTTAGTCCCTGACAGAGCTCTACTCGAAACCTAGAGCTATCTTATTGTGATATTTGGCATCTTTCATCAGTTCTAACACTCCATTGAGCAGATTATTTGCCTTCACATGTTTGCTTACTGTTTTCATGCTCTGTCTCTCTGTTTTGCAGATATAGATGAAGGCTAAGATTATTTCCTCTGTCATTAATCCTTGTTCACCATTCTATTTTCTCCCTTTATTGGACTTCATTATTGCCCAGAACTCTCGTTTTTTCCCCTTTTTTTCCTTTCATCCACATTGAGGACTTTCCACCGATCAGAGGTGAAGGATTATGCCTGCTGTAAAGCACTGTTTCTTCAGCTGGTTTGGGGCCCAGAATAAATCACATACCTGAACAAGACACTGGGTCTGAAAACTGTTGATTTAGAGGCGACTGCTTTCTTTGGTGACTCACCAGACGTAGGAGTACTCAGTGCTGTGTGCTTCTCTATTTACACTGAGGACTTACATGTGAAATATCCATCATCAGCTCCCTCGCTGACTGAATTCTCCATCTGCAGTCTTACAGCTCTGTTGAAAACTTATCCTGTACACTGTAGTCAATGGATGTGTGTTGTTTGAAGCCGTGGTATGTATGGAAGTGATCAGATTTGGATACAGACTACTGTATGTTATGTGCTTGCCTGTCTGCTGTTCCAAGTATTACTAAATTGTGTAAAAGTTTTGTTCATGTGCTCCTTCTCTGTTTTTGTTTACCATTACAGGATGTAAATAATGATCAAGTGCAGTGCACAAGAATAAATAGTAAACAGAAAACAGGACTATTCACCAGGTTTCATGTGTCTCTTGGTGTTCCTCTTTTCCATCACTAGAGAGCAGCAGCGAACAATTTATGACGTCTCTTAAATGACGCGGTGCAAAAACAAGCAGAAGTGCAAAAGTGTTGTCAGCAACATATATAAGGGATTAAAGTAAAAATATTCATAGAATATATAACATTAGATTGTAAATGATGCACCAATGCTTCATTTTATTATTGAAGCATTTTTTAAATGTTCTGCTACACTTTATAGCCATAATTTTATGAGAGTTTAGGATAGACTTCTGTTTAATTCATTGTTCCCATTCTCTGACTTCATCTCTTCATTCATATTCCCTCTGAGACAATGTTTTAAGGTTTGGCTATGAACACAACCTCGTTGAAAGAGCCATGTCACACAAGGCAAATGCAGAAAACCAGATTTTTTAATAAAGAAGTTTTAGTGACTCAGCAGGATGAGTAACAGTATGAATTAATAGCCTGACTGGAGGTTACATTGACTTTTTCCTAATATGGAAGCAGCTTTATTTTTTCACATACAATTATACACATTACAGTGTACGGTGATGATGATGATGATGATGATGATGATGAACGGGCATCTTTGAAAGGCTCAGCCATTCACAAGCAAAGATGACGAGAGTTCCACCAGTTTTTACATTTCAGTCGGACAACTCGCAAGCTTGAAATGTTTATTACAGCAGCAGAACATAATGAGTTTGGCGTCTAGGCTCCAACCTCATATTGGGGAGCAAACTTTTTGAACCCACTTTTTGAACCCACTAACTGTCCAGAACAGCATCATTATATATAAGACATATACAACATATATAAGAACATTATTGATGGCTTCTGAGAAAATCATAAAATGCTTCACACAAAAAAGTTTTTAAAACAAAACCATTTACATTTAAAGAAAAGGACAGCCATCTATATCACTATTTTTTTTTGTTCTGCAAGACTAAACTGTGCAACATTTATACCTGTATGCACCTGACGTACTATTTAACTAACAAAGAATAGTTTAAAATGACATGAAAAATAACTTCTAATAAAATACATTTAGAACTTTTTACAAGTGCATAACTCAAGTGGTTGCAGACACTTTTCAAAGAGTGTCACTGTTTTAGCAGTTGTGTAGTTATAAAGAACATAGTCTGTTCCTTTGTGTTTTGACTCATTCAGGCCGTTGAGTTGGGACTTGGCACGACGTTCCAGGTCCCAAACAGAGGAAACATGACGCCAGTTTTTCGCAGATGGAGCGGTACACCTGGGCAACAGGAAAGAAACATGCGATTAATTACCAATATAAAGACACTACTATTACTATTAGAGACGCTCAGTACATGGACAAACTTATTTTGATTGACAATTTGTCAAAATGACATGACTAATAATTACTGTTGGGAAAAACAAACAAAAACAACAACAATCAGTGGCTTTTAGTCGTAGTGAAGCGCCTCATTGGTGACTGATAGCATCATGATGAGCTGAGCCTCACATAACTCTATAACTCTATTAGCATATTAGAAGTCAACAAAAGCCTACAGAGAGACCTGAAGCACCTTTGAATGATGACGCAACCACTTATCTTAGGAAAAAAGTGAATGAACTACATAATTAGTGACGATGAACCTATGAGCTGAACCAGTGTTTCAAATCAGCAAAGTGATTTGTTCTTTCCTCCTTTATCTACCATTCTACTATAGATATATTGAAGCATTAACACCTTCACCATAAATAGCCTCAATACTTGAGTTGCAAATCAGTTGGGATGAATAAAACATAACTGCATAAGTACCCATCATTATTTTACTCTAGTGTCACATCAGGTGTACAACCAATAATTATTTGTCTTCAGTAGAAAGCCTTAATGAGTCCCAGGCTAAAAGTGAGCCTCACAATGCTGCTGTAAGCTGGTCAGGTGTACGCTCTGGACCTGAAACACCCGACTAACAATTTAACATAAAACAGATTAAAATGAAATGAAAATTAACTTCTAATAAAATACTTTTAGAGATTAACTAGTCCCAGGCTAAAAGTGAATCACAATGCTACTGTTCGAGGTGGTCAGGTGTTCGCTCTGGACCTGAAACCACATCTGGCGCTGGTGTCAGGGCGTACCGAGCAAACCCTGCGTTAACATTACAACAATAACATAAGATTGTGAGTAATTTTAATATGGTATTAGACGTTTGTACAACTTTGAGGAAACAAATGATAAAGGCTTTAAAAATCAAACGTAAATATTTTTACTACGTAACAAAGCATGTTCAGAAATCAAAAAGCCTCTATTGACATTGTAAGCTCTGCATACAATGAAAAGCTTGACTTGATGCATCTACAGAATATAACACTGGCACAAAATGCAGTACCACAGAAGAAGTGGTGCATTTTTTTGCTGAGAAAGAACAGAAATGTTTTAAAATGCTGTTGCCATTTAACAAATTCTTATGAGAAAATGTATTTACAGAAATTGCTCCATAAAAAAATGAACAAAGACGACTGACTAGACAGACTGGATTCTCTAGGTCACGACTTATGAACACATTTTTGTGCATTTCTCTCAAAAAGGATTAATGGGTTTGTGTGCATTCTGTACCCTGGCCCAGGTCTGAGGTGTGGAGGCTCAGCATCCTCAGGAGTGGGGGCGGACTGACCAAAGATGGGGCAGTGACCACAGGCGGGTGCTGCTCCTTTTCTGTTGTCGGACAACAGGAGCTGGAATTACTGCTGGTTGGAGCTGGTGGTAAAGTCATGGTGAGTGTCTGAGAACAGAGCAACATTTTGTTAATGGACAAAACACGGATATCTTTTTTTACTTTAGAAAATATGTATCTATACAAAAACATAAATCCACTGTGATTCTGTTTCCATAAAAGCCAAACAGGACTACGGTCTTCTCACTCTAAAATCAGCTTGACAGTGAGCTTGGATTGTCTTAGTCTGGATCAAATCAGGAGGACTGAGAGGGCTGGAGGTCGGACTGGAAGGGTTGGTTGGAGGTGACTTGTTGGTCAAGGGGGTACAGCTGAGGATTTGGTCATTTGGCAGGATGATGTTCTCACCCTGAAGACGGCAATCAACAAGACATCATTGAGTGTTTGCTCACAGTATTCTTTTTATGTTAAGATTGTCAATGTGGTCATACCTGAAGGTGACTGCTGACCTCACTGTTCTCGATGGGCTCAAGGCCGGGCAGTTCTTCCTCTTCAGCCTGAGACAGCAAGAGCCATCCTGTTTCCTTCAGATTCATATTTCATGAACAGATGTAATGGTACTGAGATATTTAGTTGTATTTACTGCACAATGATTCATGTTCTCATACACCGACATGAACACTACATCCTGTAACTGTATGTTTTATTGTACATTTGGTCATTTGACGCATTGTGAGTGATTTTAGCTGGTGCTGCATATACATACATAAAAAGGCTCGTCTCCTTAGGCTACATAGAGGTTGTTCTTTTACTAAAATAGAATAATGACCATCTTATCTTGGATATTGTTGGGTTACCTGAAATACCAACAATAATGTCTACCTCCTTTACAATCGGAAGAAAACGTTAATTGCAAAGGTCACATCATCATTGATGCTAATTTTTAGACCTTCGTTTCATATTCATAGATAAACAATAGAAGAGATACTGTGAGGATCTGTCCAACTAATCAATATGAATATATAAATCCATGGAAACTGCTTTATTATTATTCAGTTTGTCTCCTTCATCATTTTCATTGTCTTGCTATTGTTGTTCCGTCTATTTGCATCTGTGTCGCTGAAAACGTTTCTTCTATTTATCATTTTGCAAACTTTTCAATCAATATGCAAATCAATTCAATAATAAGGTCATCAACAACAACAAAAAAATCAATGTAGTCATTGAGAGTAACACTGTAAAACCTCCTTTCCTATGTTAACAGAAACAGCCGTTCACTCATTAATAAGAGTGAAACACTATCTTGTCGTCCAATATCCATTAAACAGCCCACTGATTGGCTGTCATCTGATTTATTGGACACAACAAGCTGTGACCTTCAGTGTGACTATACATCACACTAAATACACAAGATTCAAAAATTGTTACGCTGAACTGCAGTACCAAGTGTGTGCGTCCGTATGGTACCTTCTGTGAGGACATGGACTGCTCAAGCATGTTTGCTGCCTTGGGGGAGGATCTCCTCTCATCCTCTAGCTCTGGCAGGTCAAACATTCCCTCCCCCAGGTAGAGGCTCACTGGATTGGACTGAACACAGAGCTGAAGAGGAAGCATACGGTACAAATTACTCAGAAGTGTGAGGGCGTATAGATCAAGTATACATAAATTGTAAATACATATATTGTATACTACCATAGAACAAAGTTCTACATATTATACTGAGCAACTTTAAAAATGCATATTTTTAAGAAGCCAATATTTTCCTTTCACTTGCCCTAATCTATTGAAACAAACGTGATACATGAAATTACTTTTTTTTTAAGTACTCAAAACCATAACATGTTAAATTATGCATAACCATCAATTAGTCATAACATAGCCATAACAGTCATTGGTGCTTTTCAGAGTAAATGATGTTTTTCATGACGATAGTAAAAATAAGTGTGTCTGTGTTTGTCTCACTTCTGCACTGGCTGCAGGGCTGCAGGGTGTCCCGTGGCCCTGGCTCAGCAGGACAGTGTGGATGTAGATGTCCTTATCAGTGTGTGTGTCACACAGGTAGAGCTGCAGCACATCTTCGATGTAACAATGCAAAACCCCCACCATGATGTGATCAGAGCACAGTTTCCAGAAGGAAGCCCTGGCCGCTGCAGTCCATCTTCCCTGCAAGATGCAAACCATAGTGTCCTTATTCATAGAAATCTATGGTAACAGAATATTTTGCAAACATCTGTAATCTGACATTTTGAGGTACAAGCAAAAATGTAAAGAGCTACATCTAATCATCAGGTTCATCAGACTCACATCGGTGGGTTTCATTCCGATAAGCGATGATGGAATAGCTTGTGCTGGAAGAATGGAGTAACATGACCTGAGAAAAAGAGATGAAATGTAGACAGCTCCACAAAATACCGATCAGCTTAGTAACAATAGTGGCCGTTCTACTGTTTAACTTCTCAAATGTTAACAGTGCCCCTACTTGAGGAACTTGAGGTTGGCGCTCTGTACCACGGTCATGTTGCCAAAGTCGACATAGTACACCATGACCTGCGTGGGGCTGATGATCTGATGGATCACCACCCGATAGAACCACATTCCTTTGGGTGACACGCAGCAAACCTGACCCTGTCGGACAAATCGCTCAGGGAGGCGGTAGCGCTCCGACACCTCAGGACAGGTGTAACATCGTCTGAAGGAGAACAGAGGAGGAGGAAACAAAATAGAATCATCACCACGTGTTTGTAAGCATCTATGCACCAATTAAGTCAATGTTTAAATGCCCATTAATGTAGTAACTTCATCACATAGTGCCATGACAATTAGCTGAAGCTCGATATCAGCAAATCAAATCAAATATGGATGTTGCTGAAAATAAACTACAAAGATCTATGGAAACAAAACACCACAGTTTCAATTTGTGCACCAAATCAGACCAAATATGAAATACAGAGACAATGATGACCAGAAGAGTGTTATTAGCAGTGCATCAAAGCTGACCTTTGACCAATTGGATACTGTGGACATTTAAAAAAAAAAAAAAAAAAAAATCCTGAAGGCATATATGAGAGATCATGCTCAGATGGATGGATAACCTATAAACATAATGCCTGCAGCCTACAGTATGATTCTTATTCAGCTTGACTTTACTTCTTTTTACTTACTACTTAAAAAAACTATTTCAAGCCTCAAGAGAAACTAAATTAGAACTACACACAAATGTAAAGATGTACACAATAACGGTCCGTTATTCTTAACCAATGCTGATCAAGCTAAATGATGATATGCATTTTCATTCACATGATGATCTCCACTTTTAGAGATTTACTTTGTACTGTGAATTTCATGACTGTCCATCGGATAAAGCTATATGGTTTGACATAGAACAAGTATATGTTAGTACTAACAAGAAAACTGCAATAACAAATGGAAATGCATATAATGCAACTGGCACCATAGGCACAGGAAGTTTTATAACGTCATCTTTCGACTAAGCTACCGATACCTCATCTCAAACATCATGTTGTCCATAACTCGGGCCTCCTCACTGTTGGTGAGGCAGATGTAAAAATATCCAGGCGATTCCACCTCTTCCACACGGACGTCAACCAGCCCTCGAGCACCATGCCGCGTCGGCTTTTTGAGACGTTGACTCTGCAGGGCGTCCAGGGGCACCCCAGGGCTGCAGTGCACCTGAACGGCAGGGTAGATCTCAGACATCTAAACGTAGACACAAACGCAGTACAAAGGAGTGCGACTTGATATCAGTAATATTCTACAGCATCATCATTATATATTGACAAGTTTCAGGATTGACAAAAATCAACACGATACTCAAGGTACACTGTCAAGTGGCATTGACATCTTGTTTATTAGGTGGAGTGAAACGTCATGATTTGCAGTGATGCTCTAATTTTTTTTTAAACAAAAATTCCTCACTTAAAGACCAAGTAATGTAAAATTTTACTTTAAAAAAAATACATTGACTAACCATTTTGAGGAGTTTGGAATGTGTAATGGTCTGTAGCTCTTTATTCTCCTCAACTGCTGTGAAGTCATTCTCATCATCTTCCAGATTGCCTTCCCAAGCAGACTCTCCACAGCTGGAGTTGCTGCTCGTAAATGGCCGTTGCACACCGTTCTCAAAACTCTCCATTGAACCTAGAAAATAAAAGGAATACATTTCTTACTTCCTTGAAAGCCACTATTCCACAATTGTTTATTTATATAGTTACTTATATGAATATATACAATTATTCCCCCGTGCAAGAATAACACTGCAGTCAGATGATGCAAATGAGAAGTAGGCCTGTTTCAATACCACTATCGGAAATATCGCTGATATGCTCAAAATGCTGGAGTCGGTACCGACAAGTACATCATATGGACCGATCCAATACCACACAGTTTATTTATTTATTTAGAAACCCGGACCCTGCTACTCATACACCTGTATGCAACTTTAAAGATTGTTTTGCTGCACAAGTAGCTAATATCCATAAATGCCGAGAGATTTCAGTAAATCCAAGAAACTCCATACAGTTTGTTTTCAATGCACTGGTATCAATCAGAAGTGGTATCGGTGAGGAAAAGAAATTGGAACATCTCTGATGAGAAACTGTTTTTGCAGTAATTACAGTGAGGTTGACTGCTTGTATTTGAACATGTGTGCATACACACCTGATACTGTAATGTCACTTTCCTGTATGTTCATGACTATCCAGTACTGTCCATTCTCATTTTCTGCAGGTTTCAGGTGGAAGGTGTCAATCATGGCACTGACCAGTTCAGTGACACTGACAAAGCCAGTCTGTCGCAGCGGCAAGTCCTCACCAAAAAGCCTCTGAGGAAAAAAAAACCTCAGGTTAGCTTCCGTATAATGTCACCACACATCTTTTATTATCACCTCAGCTCTGCTCCACTGCATAAAAACAGCTTTCCCCCCCCTATCAAACTGATCACTTCCTAATCTCTATCTGAATAAGGTATGGCTAAAGGTGAGCTCTTTTCTACATCAGTGCAAACGAGGCAAAGCCAAAGTAAAGCCTGCATTTTTCATGTGACTGGATCTGGAAACAGAAATCCAGTTCCTCATGTGAGTGAGTTCTTAAGCTCCCAATTACATGACTCATTTGCGTTAAGCTCTCATGTGACACCAAGGAAATGAAGAAGAGCACTGCATGATATTTTTGTACCTTGTACTCAGTAGGTAGATCATGCACCGACAATCCACCGATGGTCTGACCAACAACCTGCAGAGTCATGAACACATAAAGGATTTCATTACAACACTGTAACCATGTGTGTTGGTAACATTTTGCACACAAATAACTATTTTAATTTCCAAGCAAAGCATATCTGAGCTTGCAATGAATAATGAAATTAATGCATCTGCATATAACTATAACTAGTAGGAAGTTCGACCTCTCGCAGCTTGTCCTTCAGCTCCTGACTAATGGTGCCAGCAACTCCATTCTCCAGGATTTGCAGGCGAAGGTCCTCCTCCAGCTAATGTAGGATTTGAATTGGAAGAATAAAAACAATCGCTCATGTCTTGTTTTATGTAACAAGATGCAAGTAATGTGTTTTTTTTAAATTTTATTTTAAATGAGAACAAACCTTAAGGACACGATTCTGAAAGAGGAGAGCATCCTCCTGGCAGAGCTCTGGGTCCCCTTCCTGGTTCTTTTCAACCATCTCTGGCTTATTACTGACAGCTAGTGACTCCTTATGAACACGGCCCAAAGAAGTCTCAATAGTGGGCTGCTTCACGGGGGCTTAAGTTGAAGTAAACCACAAAAGGTATTTCAATTAATACAAAAATTGGCTGCAAAATAAAAGAAGCCCCTGCTCAGTGCTTTCTCATGCTAAACTTAGCAATAAACTTGATTTAGTATATGGAGTTTGAGCAGTGTGCTACTTCATTAATTACACAATAACTGAATCAACATTCAGCCGGTCCATGTATCACAGACTGATTAAAATGCTATCCAATCTCAAAGAGCCAAACATAAATGCAACCAAAAGATGTATATGGATTGCTTTTAGAGACAAATTCTAACAAGATGTTCAACTTGTGGAAATGCATGTGTCTCCAGAAACTGATGGATTCACCCCATCACTAATAACACACCTGGGGGGTTTGTTGGTGTCTCAGCTCTGGTGTTTGGCGCTTTGTTGTCTCCCTTGTCAGTTCTAGGTGACACCGGCTTTATGGGTCCTGTCCTCCTTGATAGGTTGGACAATGTACACAGCGGCCTAGGAAGCATTTGTTGCCTCAAGGTCACAACTGAGCCCAGCCTGCTCTGTTGGATAAAAACTAGGTCCGATGCCGCCTCCAGCATCTCTCCAATGGAAAAGAATCCATAGCTGCGAGCACGTAACGGGTAGCCAAAGAATTGCAGGAAGGTGGACTCCAGGTCAGACAATAGGAGCGGACACTTGGATAGAGAGAGAGAGACGCCATTGTTACTTGAAACACAACATTTTGCAATAACAGAGCTAGATGACTGTTAGAAAAGCAAACATAAAAAAAACATAGAACCTCTACAGTACTTCCCTGAAGTAATTGTGTATGTTAAAAAAAAGCAGAGCAAAAGAAAAAAAACAACTCAAAACAGCCGAAAAATAGAACAGCTACCGTCGACACAGATGCAACCGGATTAACAGGGTATATGAAAATCATACCTGAGAGAGGAGTATGCGGAGCTGTGCCCTCAGCTGGGCCGGGACAGCCGGAGGAGCACAGCCTCTTCTGGGAAGGACCATAGGGTTGGATGGGTAAAGGTTGCGGGGTGAGAAGTGGCCATAACTTCGCCTTCCGATCTTCTTGTTGACCTTAGACACGCGCTGATTAGCTACCAGCTCCTCAATGTTTCGGGTGAGCTCTTCGCTAACAGCTGTGATGGTGGACATGTGAAGCATGAAATATAAATACGTGTTCAGGTATTTTATAGGCAGAGGTTTGAGGACTTATGCATGAATCACTAGTGTACTAATTTTTAAATCAGTGCTTAACAGAAATACTGTACTATTAAAAGACAAAAACATGATGAAATTAAAAAAGGGGCTCTACCCTTTAAGAATATGCTGCCATCAGCCCTGAAGTTAATTGTCACCACATCAGGTATCTCCTTCACCATATCCATGACGTTTCGGAAACCCAACACCCTTAGGGGCATGGGATGCCCTAGCATGGAGACATAGTCCCGCTTGAGCTGCTCAGGTTCCAAGCCCAACTTGGATGAAAGGAGCAAGGAACGAACATCCTTCTTCAGCTTTGCCAAAACTTTTTCCTGGTCCATTCTGCCTGCTGACACCTGGAAAACACAGCAAGAGGGCAAATGAAGCATCCATGTACAAACTGAGGTTAATCATGTAGTTGGAACCCCAGAGAAGAAGCATGCAGAAGGGCACAATGTTAAAATAAATCTCCAAATAATTATGAATTTAGTGCTTTGAGAAGAAAAGGTTTTGAGTTGCCATATTTGACAAAATTTTGATGGAATTTTACAATCAGATTTATCATATGACCGCCATTGACTCGTCTGTAAGAATAGCTAAAGTTAAGCTAGCCATCCATTAAGGTAACTTTAGCTATAGTCACTGCTAACTGAATTACCGGTGTCTTGAAATAAACACTGTTTTATTGTACAATACAATACAATTGTTTTAAAAGTACTGTGGGCATACCATGTCTTCAATATCTTTGCCGCATCCTCCCACAATGTGGACCTTTAGCCTTTCACACAAATGCTGCTAAAAGCTAGCAGGTGTTAGCATTCACCTCTCAGGCATTAGCTACCTGGAACAACCTGAAAACAGATCGTCACGGTCGTTTAAGTGCGGAGGCCCGACCGTCGGTTTTTACTGACCTGGACAAATATTCTCGAAGAGACAGACTTTAATTCGTTAAAATGCAAATGTTTTCCCCAACACCTCAGGCCTTACACTCCATTTTTCTTTAAAGTTATTGGCTCAATTTGATGCTATTGGACACCGTGGCAACTCCACACACGGGCCGAGTGACGACGATCACACGAGGGACTTAGCCACAGCTAATCACTCACTACAGAAACTAGCCATAACTTCAATAGACATAAAAAAAACCATTATTTTACTACACGACTGTGAATTATCATGATTGAACTTAATAAGTAAATTGAAAAAAAACCCAGCTTTAACATGATAATTTTCAAATGTGAAGTGGCAATGACAAAAATGCACAATTACAATAGAAATGCTGAAACTAAAATGTTAAAAATGTTAAATTGTGAAGACTCCACTCACTCTCTACTCGTTTCCTCCAGAATCATTGCAGTGTGTTCTTTAGCAGTGCGCCTCCCCCTGCTGGCCATAAGACGCTCCTGCACCCAGTGGGCTCTTCAGACAGGCCCGTCGACCTTCTCATTTTTCATACATCTTCATAACCCAAACGTGAAATACAATGACAAAAACCTATTATGGCATAGAAAAAAATTCAAATGTGAAAATAGAGAAAAAAATACATTTTAAAATTCAAAATATCAAATGCTAAGTGGTAAAGTGCAAATGAATAATAGTGTTTTTTTTTCCTATTCAAATCTTTTAGATTTAAATAGAAGCTATCAATTAAAGCTTTTTATTTCCCTTTTTGGGTTTTATATTTGATTTCACCGTTTCTTATTTCCATTTTCAATTTATCTTCATAATTAATCTCTCAGTTTGGGCTCTTTCATATAAGCGTTTGCATTTGAAATGTGTTTGATTACATGTAATGCGATATCAAACCTCTAGGTTTATGTGAGATAAAATAAATCTCAAATTTTCTGCAATATAATGATATCTGCATTAATAGTTAACAGTACAATTATATTATTAATCAGAAATGTAGCATCTAAATTCATATGCCTCTACCACAGACAGACATTAAGTCATTCAGATAACCTACAGGTTCTCTTTTATGAACGTTGAATGTATTTTGCCCCAGATTTAATCAGGTTGTATCAAATTATTTTACTTTTATTTTTCAGAGGTGGTTATTATCCTTTTATTTTTGACAGAATAACCAAAGAATGAGCAAAGGGCTACATCATTGCTGAGGTCTCAGTATTTGGGCCTCACACTAATAACTGTTGAGCTATCCTAGGTTCACCAATTATACTGTTACATGTCAATTTAGTTGCTACTCACATTTGCAATCAATCAGCAATTTTTCACCAGTCTTGGTCTCTGGTTTAGTTTGTGGCAGCTGTATTATCTGTGTTTAGGTTACTACATGTTTGAATTCTTCATATGTTTCTGGCAGTAAACTCCTAAACTGGCTGATCTCTCTCCAGCTGCTTGCTTGCATGCATATATGCACGTATCTTGACAACCTGAACCTGTCTAGAATTAGTCTGGTTGGATGAGCTGGAATTGACCTTTACGGATCCACTTTAGCCCCCGACTGACTTGTTGGTTAGTTCGAGTCAGGGGTTAGACTTTAATCTTCGTGTCCTTTATGGAACAGGGCCCAGGTGAACCTAATCAGGTTAATGAGCTGAACCCACTGGAAAGCCCTCAGAGAGCTGCTTACCTCCACCAATGTCATTGTCACTAAAACCTCAACTGGAAAATAGTTTCCTGACTGTGTTAAAACAAAATCCATCAGAGATCATTCATTTAATGTAACTTGCACCCAGTACATAGCACAAATGTTAAAGTGATCCAGAATTCACACCCAACTCTTCCTTAGGCCAAGATCCACTGCAGACTATTATTTTTCTCACAACTGTGTGCCCAGGTGGTGACAAAGGACTTGGTGACGCCGGAGTTGAGTGTAGTGTGTTTTTACCAAATAGACAATGTGGCTTTGTGCACATTCGCGCCCAACCTTCATCCAGCGACATCCTGCTGCACAGGAGGAAGATGGGACAGAAGGTACAAGCAGCTGCTGACTCTTGTCGCTCGCCGTTGGGGCATCAGGGTGGAGAGAGCAGACGTGTAAGACTCGTGGTAAAATCTTTTTTGTATGACCCTTACTCACCTGTATTTATTACATCATTTGGCAGCAATGCATTGTGGTCTATGTTTTGTTACTGTGGATGTAGAGACTGATCTTGATGTCCCTCCTATATTTTCTATATGTGATATATTATATTTGTTCTGATTTGTAAGTTCACTCAGTGGAGGTCTGGGCTCTTCGAGTGCCTCCTGTTACGTCCCTGTCTAGGGGAAACGTATGAAATGTATCTTCCCACTCCCAATAAGGGCCTAAATGATGACAGGTCAATATCACTTCGCAGTTCATTCCTGTATTTATTTCTGTACAGGATTAGAGCCCAAAACAACAAACAAAAGATCTTAGATTCCTAAGCTTACCTGAGCAAAATCAAAAATCAGCAGAAAGACAGCTGCTTACCTAACTGCTAACTCAACACAGGGAAAAAAAACCCGTCTCAAAGCAAAAAGGGCTTGGTTAAAAACTGCTACAAGAGTTATTGACATTATTTACAAAGGTACTGGATCTCAGCAATGAACCGTTTTACTGATGCCGATCTGAAGTTACTAAAACACACCATCGTGTTCACAGTACCATCACAAGAGAACACATCACATTATACCATGACACACAATCCAAACTACACACAAGCGCTATTGAGAGTGGGTGAGAGCAGGGAGTGGCCGGCATCAGCTGGATCTTAAGGCTTCTTCCCCAACAAATAAATACAGCAGAATGGTTTGATTTTTATGGAGATATGAGGAAAAAATACTCACAAGCTGTAGTAGGTGAATAATAATGAAATAATATCTCTGCACTGAAAATATTTGAGAAAAATAGAATTAGAATAGAATAGAATTTAAAACAAAAATGCTGTAATCAGGCATAAAAATTCAAAATGGCGGTCAGTCAAAAGTCAGTAATGCCTCCTCATCACGTCAGATCATTTCTTGGTCCTTTTGGTTCTGCTTGTTGGTTTGGCTTCAGCCGTGGTTTTCTTTGGAGGAACTGGTAGTGTTCCTGGTCGTGGGGAAGGTGGTGGGCTTTTCTGTTTCTCTGCGACAAAGAGACATGTATACGCTGTAATACTGTGTTGCTATCTCTCTGCCTCACTTCTAAGTTTATAGAATTTTTTTTAGGTACCTTCATTACTTGTGGGCTCCAGACTGGGGTGACCCTGCAGTTGTCTTTCCAAGTCCTGAATCTTGTCCATCGCTGCTTGCAGGGCTTCTTCAGCCTTCAGGGCTCGCTGCTCGGCACTCTGGACCCGCAGCTCTGAATCACTGACGAAGACATGGACAGAAATCTAACCTTGATGTTCTTTGCACATAAACAAGTCAATAGTGGTCCACTCTATTTCTGAACAACCACAGAGACTTGGCTGATCTTTGCATATTCAACTACATTATTTCCACTTTAGTCTGTTAGGTGTAAAAGTCTCTTTTTGACTAATTATGAGCCTTAATGATAGCTTTACATTTACTCCCAGTTACTTCCCAGATCCAAAAAAGAAAAAAAAAGAAACATAAAATCCTGTGCGGCAAAAATGAGCTGATAGCCGGCAAAAGTTCAATCTAAATATCGTCACTGTTGTCTTTTTTGGTCATTAAAAAAAACATTGACAGTTTGGGAGAACATGAAGAAGAACAGATATTTTCACACTAAACAGTGTTGTGATGGATATATTAATACATTTTATTTTATAGGTTAAAAGAAAGCAGCACACAACATATCATATACATGATATATATTATTATCATCACAGTATGACAAAAGTAGAGTGTGTTTTCCACTGCATGATAACAGAGTTAACTTACTGCAGTTCCTGCTGCAGGAATCCTACAGTGGTGAGATCGCTAAAAGCTCTCTGGGCTCCATCTGTGACTGGAGACACTACCAGCGCCTCAGTCTGACAGACAGAAACAGACAGACAGATGCATGGAGAGATAGACAGGTAGTTTGTTCACTTGCATGCAGAGTGAATGACAATAACATTGAAAATGTGTGTGATCCAATCGTCTGACCCCATTCAGGCGGATGCTGCTCTCTCCCAACTTTCTTTGCACAATGTTTCCATCATAGCCAATCAGCTTCACCACTGGACTCTCACAAACCGTTAGCTCCCCCTGCAAGACAACAACACTGTTCAATTTTAGCATGTTAGCTTGATCAGCACTGCACAATATTTATGGGAAACAGGCTTTCATTCATTCATTTCATTCATTCAAACTGTTTTATCCTCAAAGTAAATCCCAATTTTCCAAATACTCCAAAGTTTTCCTGACTTGTAGAAACAATATATGTATACTCAGAGACATATGTCTTCTTCATGTTGTGTCTTTAGCATACAAAGCTCTATAACCTTAACGATGAACCTTAAATGTCTAATTTTACTGTTTCAGACAAGCCCAGGATTCCTGGTTTTTCAGGATGACAAGTTACACTGTGCACTTACAGACCTGACAGACTTCTTGGTCAGCTTCATTTCCTTCAGCAGTGCACTATGGAGAAACATTTAGAATTCCATCACTGCCCTCATCATTATTATCATATGTGTGATAGAGATAAAAACGCCTCACCAGAGTCTCCATGGTGTCTGTTGGAGAGACCGGGACATCGCTGTTGGAGGTGGGGTCAGCCAGTCTGTCACCTTTCACCCTTGACAGCAGGATTACACATGTCTCCGCCCAATCAATACACTCCCTCTGAGGATGAGGTTGCGCACAACACACACAAACACTCAGTTACCTCCACCAAGGAGGTTATATTTTCAACAGTGTCTGTTTGTTTGTTGGTTTGTCATCAGGATTCCTTAGAAACTACTGAACGGATTTTAATAGAGGTTTCTTTTGTAGTTTCTTTGACGTTGTGAGAGAGGGCGTTTTTGGATATTTCCTTAAAATTTTCATGAAATAAGGCATAGATGTTCATGAAAATCAGGCATACTTAGAGGGTTGGTATCTATGAGTTTGTTCAATTTGGTGCAGATCCAAATAAAAATCTGGATCCACCAGATTTGAATATTATTTCATAAAGGGTAGTCTGCCCTGTAAATTATGGTCACAGGGCTATGAGTTTGATTTTGGATAAGGCTTGATTGAATTAAAGAGGACTGTTGCGCTCTACTGAGTGCCGTTCTAGTAGGTTTGCTTAGCTTAGAAAATTATCAGGATATAACAGTTTTAGTAAAAAAAAAATTTTCATATGGATAAACCCTCCAGTTGTACAGATGTAGAACACAATAAGACGTCTGTCTTGTGACTTTTCCAGCAAAGCATTAATTGTGAAATGTAAAAACATGCAGCCCTGATATGACTATCAATTTTGTGCTATTTTCATCAAAACATTGTTTACCTGCAGCTTCCTGCACTCACTCATCTCATTTTCACCTTCAGCCTCATGTGGCCTCTGCAGAATCTGCTCCTCCAGAATCAGCTTGCAAGGGCTGGAGTCAAAAGGAAATGTTTCCCGGTGAGTAAATCATTGATGAAATCCGCCTGCGTTCATCCTCTACCAATCAAAATCCCTGTTTCACTTTCACTGTTAAAGTTAACTTCAGCCATCGTTTCATTTCTCTGTGTTGTTAGTTTGTATGAGCAGGTTATCGCTGCCTACTGTAGGATAAACTTGTGCAAGATAACAATGTTTACTGAGTGCTAATTTTTGGTTACTCTGCTATAGCTGCTTCACTTCAAAGGGTAACACCTTTACCTCGTGATGTATTTACAAAAATCGTTCATTTTTTCAGCCAGCATCTTGGCATTCTCATCCAGTGTCTGTAGTGAGATGTTTGTACTGTAGTGTTGTTCCTGATCTTGGTTCTGCTCCTGGCTATGGTCAGGTACCATGAGGAGCAAAAGTTCCAACATCCACCGGGTCTGAGCCATGTGAATGGAACTGACCTGGTAGGAGAGAAAAGACCAAAACTAAAAATGGCACCTTGTAACATCGTAGCAAATAGTCATCATGCTGGGCAGTTACACAGCAATTAACAAACGAGTTATACAAAGAAAAAAGAAATCAATGAGAAAAACAATCAAGCACTGAAGCAGGAGAGGGTTTCCTGGTAGGTGGGTTAAATGGCAAAGACCCACGGGAGAAATATGGTTTGCTGCAAAAAGAGCTCAGGAAGTGAATCTGACAATACAACGAACAGGACAGAAAGAGGGACTAAAAGAGAAGTGAAACTGATTACATACTGTAGATGACCTTCCATTGCATTCTCAAAATGGCCTTAAATCAAATTTCAAATTTTGAATGGAAACGATCAACTCCATGCATGGAGCTGATATTACACATAAAGACTTTATGGGAAGGCCTTGAAGTGACAATGTAGATTCAGAAACATGTAAAAAAAATGTTTTAAAGCTCCCTTGACAGTTTGACTGAACATAGTTTGCACTCACCTCCTCATTGAGTCTCTGGTTCTCACCATCAGTGAAGTTAGACAGGCTGGTTATGAACTCCTGCACCTTTTTAAACACATTTTCTGTTGCTGTACTGTTCCAACAAAAACACACAATTGAAACAAAAAGTGAATATTTAGCTAATATCTAAATTTCAATATTAAAGCTTGATTTCTCTCTAAATTGTTTTTTTTTCCTCTTCTCTCTGCTTTTTAATAAAACTGCATTTCAAGTAAATTTATTTCTGAGATTCGGAGTAGCTAAGCAACTACAAACTTTCTCAAATAAATAAAAAAACATATACCTAAAACATATTAAAAAGCAATTATATCGATTATGAGCAGAAATTAAAGTTAAAGATAAAAGTCGACACAAATGCAGGAGAGCTACGGCAGTAATAGCCTCTGAATGAAAAACATACTGCGTGTCGGGCTTGTGTTTGTCCTTTTCATCCTCTTTCTGCATGTGGGAGACAATCTGCAAAGCTTTTTCAGTCAAGCTCTGCCAGTTGCACAGTGCCTTCTCTAGCTTCAGCCAGTCAGAGACGGACATCCTCTCTGGCTGACCAATCATTGTGCCAAGCTTAGAAACCCAGGACTCCATCATCCCAAGCAGTGACACGATCTGTGCGTGGATCCCTGAAACAGGATGGTTGCGCTGAGTTTCAACACTTTGGTCGACATCTTCAGGTTTATATACCCTAATGAGACCTATTGAAACATTTAATATGAATATTCTTTAACTCTAGCTTGTGTGTCTGAGTGTGTGTGTGTGCCTCAGGTCATGATTTTGTACCTGTTGGTTTATAGATATTCATTTGGTCTACAGTCAAGAAAAAAACGAAAGCAGTGCCAAGTGAAAGTGTACATTTAACCTGCATAAAGTTTGTGTGTCTATCAGCACTCACCACCCTCTCCACTGACTTGCATGTTGAGTTGTTTGAAGAGCTCAGACAAGACCTGGTCCAGCTCTCTTACATCCTGCTGGCCTTCAGGAGGTTCACCATCGGGAGAATCGTGTCTTCTGAACAGCTGAAGGCTCATATTCAGCCATCTTTTCTGGACATGGTCAAGCTCGCCCAGTGTCTCTTGGCAGCAAAGAAGCTTCTCACCTTGGTAGCACTCACACAGGAGGGCCAACGTCTGCAGAGAAAAACAGCACAAAGGAAGATTTCCTGCAGACTAGACATACTGTATGACCCAAATTTCAACACATCCACTCTAGATATTTGGAATGCAATCTAAATGAATACTGCCTAGTGAGACCAAAAAAAAAAAAAAACCTTAAACATGCTTGGAGCAAAATGTCCAAAGCTCAGACAAGACCTTTGCAAATAATAGTCATAGTTCATTCATTTCTGATTCATAAAAGATGTGCAAACAGGTAATGCAGATGAGTGAAAAGTGATCAGTGGTAGACAGATATTAGATATATGATATGAAAGAGACAAATGGCAGAGGTGAGTCACAGCAGACGTGACAGCATGACACAGACATACAGTACGATGATGAGAAGATGTGATCAGATCAAAAACATGAGAGTTGAGACAGATTAAATAAATAATGATTATAATCATAGGATTACTGCCAGTAATAAGAGATACATGTATGAGAGGGATGATGTACTGTAGTTCAGATACATAGATAACAGCAATGAACACACCAGGGAAAGACACACTACAGAAGTAAATATAATATCTTACATTTGACCACTGCTTCAAATCATCATGAATCTTTTCCAATGAAGCTTTCTCATATTTCGGGTCAGGGTGCCTTGAAACAGAAAAGGCGTAACTTTGGCAGAGTAGGCACAGACATCGATCTCCTCTTCCTAAATTTCTGTCAATTATTTTGCTGAATATTGAAACTACAAGGCAAACAGGCTACAATTGGGTTGTCAAAGTTTTACATGTTCATCTAAACATGAAATAATCTCTATTTGTATCTTAGCTTGTTCTTACTTGTTCTGTGTGGTGAAGAAATTGAGCCAATCAGCAATGCCTTGCTGGACGGCACTGAGCTGTTGGCACTGACCATGCTCAGTCTTCTTCAGCTGGGATATGAAAGCAGTCAGCTGCTCTTTCCATTGGTCACTAAGCTCCCCGATGATGTCCATGTCTGCTGTGTCCTACAGCAGGATGGTCACTGTCATCATGCAACTGAACCACCAGCGACACTCACAAAAAGTCATAGGAACTGTCATTTGCTACCTTTGAAGTGACGTAAAGGATAACATGCTCCGCTGTCTTGGACCAGCTCTGCTTGCTGATGTGCAGCTGACTGATGAGCTGCAGCCTCTTCACACTGATCACCTGACAATAACAGAAAAACACACTGAACTCATCTGGATCAACTTCAATTGATATTGTTTACTGAGCATCTGTTTTTTCTCCAATTCTTTTTTTAAATTCATTGTCTTTACAGCAGATATATCAGACATAAACAGAAGTGCGACACAAAAAGGAAGTCTGCTGCATAACATCCATCCCCACTGAGCATCTTTGAGTGGACATTTAATCCTTACGACCCCAAAAATTAAAGCTAATACATGTTATGTACATCGTCAACAAGGTTGAGCATATTGTGAAATCCTTAAATGTGGTGGAAAAGACTACATCTTTCTCATAGGTAGCTTTGGCCTCCAACAAATATCCATAGCTGCCCATATATTAAAACAATCCATTTGGATGTCTGTCTCTCTCCCTGTAATCCAAAACCAAAGTCAGTTCCTCTATGATTTAATCAGCATAACAGCACACCACCATCACAATGAAAGTAAACTCCAAAAGCAGTGATGTCATTTACTATATCATGGCTCACACACCTTGAGGGCGAGGCAGAAGGTGACCTGACTCCAGTAGTCTCTTTCCTCTGTCATCTGGAGCAGCTGAGCCTCCAGGCGACCTCTTTGCAGCTCATACAGCTCATGGTAATGCTGCACCACACTGAGAACAGACCATGGACCATGTGAGAGAAAACACCTCGTTATATTTTATCCTTTTTTGGTTGTCCTTTTTCACTACATATTTACAACAGCTGCTGCACTTAAGCTCCATCTCAGAAGAAAATGTTTAGAAATTCAGATTTTTGCTCTCCTGCAACACTTATTTTAGTCTCTAAAATTCTTTTATTCATTTTCTGTAACCGATTATCCTGTGCAGGGTCGCAGGGCGGCTGGAGCCTACCCCAGCTGACTTTAGGTGGGAGGCAGGGCACACCCTGGACAAGTCTCCAGTTCATCGCATAGAAAGACAAACAACCATTCTCACTCACATTCACGCCTACGGTCAATTTAGAGTCACGAATTCACCTATATTGCATGTTTTTGGTGGTGGGAGGAAGCCGGAGAACCCGGAGGGAACCCACGCAGACACAGGAAGCACATGCAAACTCAACAGAGTTGAGACCCAGGTCCTCAAGTTGGATTTGAACCCAGGACCTTCTTGCTGTGAGGCGTCAGTGCTACCCACTACGGTGCCGTGCTGCCTGTCTCTAAAATTGCATTTTTAATTACGGATATATTTAGCTTGAAATAAATCCCTATCGACTGGAAAATAAGGTCCATAATGTTCATGCTGTTGAATTTTCGAATATAACAACTTGATGAAAATGTGCCTGGACTGAATGAACAGGGGTTCAGTTCAGTCAGACGAGGGACTGACTCTGAGTTGGTGTGAGTCTGCTCCAGTGCCTCAGCCAGCCGCTGGTGAGCATGCTTAGCTTGCTGAGAAACAAAGGCATCGTGGTCTCTGATTCTGGATAGTTCCCTGTGAAGATGATGCACAACCATTGTTAATATTGATATGATTTAATGAGTACCATTTTCATTTCATGCATTTACTATTTCCTCTTAAAATAGAATCTCTCTAAAAAAGCACGCCATCACATTATTCATCATGACCCAGCAGCCTGACACCTGACCTACATACATGCTGAGTTGCTGGATGGACGTCTTGATCCGGCGGATCTCCTCGGTGAGCCGGCGGTCCAGAGCCCGCTGTGCTACTGCCTCAGTGTGCAGAGCCTTAAGACGAGAGGGGATTCGCTCAAGCATGGACTGGTAACGCTGTCTGGCAACAGAAACGCATCAGCTGCTAGGAAAAAGGCTTTCGGGTGTCATTACTGGAGAGATTTTCTGGAAATGTCAAATTTCTCCAAAACTACATGTCAAAATATGTTTCGAAATTAACTACAGGTAACAAAAAGGTAAAACAGCTTAATTTTAAATGAACTTTTATTTACAACCAAATCTCCATAATCTGCTTTTAACTGGTCTCAGTTGGCTGCTGACCTGAGTTTGGCAAGCAGCTGTCCTCTCTCAGCACAGCTCACGCTGACCTGCCTGATGAGTTCATGGAAAACAATGTTGTAGATGTTCTGCTCCACCTGCACCAGCTCCAGCAGACCTTCTACCTGTAGACATTTGGTTGCACATTTCATTGCGTCGTTCGCTATACTTCCATGAGAATCTCAGAGAACTTTTGTTTGTCATATTCAAATTTTCTAACTCTGAATAACAAATTCTAACAGTGCACTCTGCACATTCTGTTTTTGGTGTGGCAGAAAATAATGCATAAAAAACTCCAAATCTGTGATACCAGAGCAACAGTACTGTGAAGAACTGTGCTGAATGTGTTTTCCTTGTCCTCGTTCATATAAGACCCTTTATAATATCATATATAATAAACCGTGAGTATTTACATCCTGACTTCTGGTACCTCTTTTAAAAAAAAAATGTCCAGGATTGCCCTGGTATTTTTGCTGGTTTTGGTGCAAGTAGTACCAGAATGTTGCAAAGCACCCGAGTCACAGAGCAGCTTGTGCACTTTCTGTACACTTCTCTGTCTTACCTGGGAGAGTTCAGTCAGCTCCTCACTCTGCTGATCCACTCCAGCCCTCATCAGCATGTCATCCATCATCCTCATCAGCTGGATCACCTCCAGCCTGCCACTAGGCCTCCTGAACACACAGACCATACAGACAATTCTGTATTACCACACATTAGTGATGTTTTCTTGACAACATTCATTCTTTATCTTACCAGCACTTTGCTTACCTAACACACAATACAAATTCTCCCAGCAAATAAGGAGGTGTATGCAATTACAATTCAGATAATACACTCTCCCCTTGAAGACTTCTCGACTAAGGCTTATCTGTCACTGAGGCTAATTCAGATTTTTCAACTCACAGGGAAGGGAAAACCCGTAACTTATGCTCATCATCCTGCAGCTGCACTGTGAATGCACTGCGAAACAGAAACAACATGGCAGTTGACAGACATCACAATGATAATAATATGAAGTGGTGAACGGTTAACATGAGTAAAATGAATGAAGTGGATGAACTTAATGAAGCAGACTCACTCCTCATAAAACTCGAGGCTCTGCAGCCCTTTGTTTTTCACAATGCGATATTCTTCAGGGACTAAACTTTCTGAGACACTGGAGTTCTGAAAGACAGAAAGGCCATGATTACCATCTCACATTATACTCGTGTACCTGAATAGATTAAGCAATAAATGTGAGGGTGAAGTCAGAACTATCACAGTAAATTGCATTATTTTTTTAAGACAACTGTAAAACCCTCTATTACTGAATCTGAAATCATTTAAACTTCTATTTTATCCCTTTATGTAAATGTAAACAATGCTAAAGGAGACGTTTAAAGATGAAAACAGAAGAAAATCACATGTTAAACTTTAAAACAAACTTTCAACTTACTTTATGTTGTTATATTGACCTCAAAGTAGACACTACAGTTAGAATCTGTATGGTATTTTTTTTGTGTGCTTTTTGAGAGACTGAACAGTGAAGTACTGTGTTTGTTGAGCTGCGATGTCGCGTTAATTTGTCACATCTTGTTGATTTTGTTATGTTGTAAAGCACTGTTTTTGATTTTCTGTTATACCACATAGGCAACGATGAAAAAAAAATCATTCAGGTGAATTACGATACAGTGAAAACAGAAATTAAGAAACATCCTCATCCCCACATTATTTGTGTCACAAAGGGTTACAAATTAAAAAGGTGAGGAAGCTCACTTTTGCGTCACAAGTGCCATTCCTGTCAGTCAGTGGTGGGAGGGGTGTTGTCTTCCTTTGGGTTACCATTGCATCACACAGGAATGAAATATCTCTGTATGGGTCCCATCCAGACAGAAAATAAAGAAAACATGCATATTTAGTGTCCTTTGGTCACCTGCAGACTGCAAAAAAAACAATATTATCTGGTTAAATATAACTAATTTAAGACAAAACCTAACATTAGTTTGGATTTGGTGTCTGGTTATGAAAATGCTATTTCACAACCAGGCTAATGTTTTCTTAGCTCTTATAGGAGAAAATTACATTGCAACAACATTGGTGATGTTCTAGCTGACCTGCCAGCTCCAGTCAGGGTTGTTGGCTGCTCCAAAAAGTATTTGTATTTCTCGCGTCCAAACTGATGATGCCAGACTGCATCCGGTCGTCTGATTCCACAGCCCTGTATAAAAACTCATCTTAAACACATCTGGTGTGCGCATGTGTGTGTGTGTGGTGTGAGTTCAAAATAAAAAATAGAATAAAATAAAAATCGAGCTTGGGTGTACCTTGCAGTGCCGATCGTGTGCAGTGTGCCCCAGTTTGCTCCTGTTGCAGACAGTGGAGGTAAGGCTGACCAACAGTTCATCTGGGATGACGTGGTTGTTGACAGGAGGAAGATGTACATTTGTGCTTTCTGCTGGGGAAAAAAAGAAGAAGATTCAAATCAAACAAACCAGTGGATGTATAATTCTCAACTTTTTTTTTATGATCAAGTTTTTATTTGTCAATACAAAGAAGAACAGCTTCCCATGACGTCATGAATATTAATCATTTTCAACACAAATTTGCAGGCATGAAACGTATGAAGTTCATCTCACCTTGGGATAAAAATGATAGTAAAGTCTGAGATACTGTAGAATATTTTTGTTTTATCTATCATACATCTGCTAGCTGAGCAGTGAGCTCTGTAACGTGAAGCTAGCCTCCCCCGCTGACTGCACGGTAACCTCACCTCTGGTATCCAGTCCTCGGTCGGGCCTCGACGAACCTGGCGCTGAAGTGGCTCTAAAGGACGCAGACATGCCGGCCTCGCGATGGAGATGTTACAATAAGGTTCTGGTGATAATATTCTGCAGTTCTGACAAAGACATGTAGACGACAAGCTGCTTTTCTTTGACCCCCTTCCAAAAAAAAAGAAAAAAAAAAGTCCTTTCCACTCTCTTCTGGGCTTCGACTTCCTGGTCACGTTGCCAAGGAAACGCCTCGCGCCAAGGACGCTGTTCAATTTAGACAGACATCCGAAACCTTTATTTTGTAACAATAAATAAAGCGCAACATAACACAAAAAAATAATTACTAATTTATTTAAATTATTATTTAATTATTCATTCACATTCGTTACCCTTCTGCAGAAATATTGTAACCACCCTCCGATGTGATGTCACTACCCGGCTCTGTGCGCGAGCCTGTTGCATGTGACGCTGTAGTCTTTTTTTCTTTTTTTTTATGTGTGATGAAGGCTCATGATGGTGCTCCAGCAAGAGGACAAGTGAGCATCAAGTGGGTCTGGAGTAGACAACAGATGAGTCGCAGCAGGCAGAAGCAGATAGCAGATAGATCCGTGTACGACAAGACTTCAACACAACGATCAGAATGATTTCTTGTCTTTATTATGGATTTAATTCGCTTTCATAATTTTGATTTACTTACATGCACAATTCTCATCTTATCACTTGTTGTGATAACTGGTAAGTAAATGCTCTTCTTCTGTGGCGATGAGTTTCAGTTGTCATTTGAGTGTTTATTTAATGCATATCATCATCATACATGTCTGTGATAAACTCATACTCCATGCATCATCATTATGAGTAGGTTTATTTGGCTCTTTCCAATTGATCACCTTAAAAACTGGACTGAGTTGATGTTACATTACATTCAAAACACCTTTTTCCCCAAAATTGTGTAAAGTAGTGTACAATTTGATATAAACGTTTGAGTTTTGAACATGAGTCCGGCTTGCACTTTAACCAGTCCATGCCTGGAATATCAATTAAGACTGTGAGGTGACATCATCGCCTATAGTGCCTGCCACACATTTTCTTGAGACTGAAAGATGACAAAAACAACAACTGGGGGCAGGTCAGTGACCCATGTGGGAGGTGGATTGGAGGATGGGGGGTGGGGGGGTGGGGGTGGATAAGTGATGGGTCAAAAGGAGGTGGCTGTAAAAAATAACCCAATAATCGCATGTCTTCTTATCACCACTGAAACAAACAGACAGATACACAAACAACATGCATCAGTCTGGAGAAGATGTCAGGTGCCCCACATGTGCCAATTGAGGGCCTCCAGATAGGACTAAACAAAGACCATTGGAAGTAATTTGCATATGAAAAAGCCTTACATGCGGTGGGAGGGGATGTGTGGTTGACTGGAGCTAAAATAGACAGCAGGCCTGGCTCTGAATCCTCTGAACTCTGCCTGAATTCCATAAAGAGGAAATCTTGAAACAGTACTCATAGCCAATTCTCCATGGTTCTATGCTTTTAAATACTTATCAGAGTCTGTCTCTGTGTTTTTGTCAACAAAATACTATATGCACTGCTGCTATTTGTGCCTCTGATCTGGTCTGAATTTATTGGCGGATCCCTTTTGTAATGAGAGCTAATACAGGCATATGGTTGGAGCATCACCACTCATACACATGATCTCCATCACACCCTGGGACACTCAGCCCATACCTCCAAGTCCAGGTCTAGATATGTATAAGCTGCCCCTGGAGAACCTAGGGAGCTGTCTGTGAAACTGACTGACCTCCACCAATGACAGAAGATCATTGTCTGAGGTGGTGAAGATGCAGCACTAAGTATAATTGCACTCTTCTCCATCTTTATAGTCTGCACTCAGCCTGATTGCGCTCTTGAGGCATGATCACTGTGGGTGATTACCTGTGAGGAATATTATTGGAATATGTCTGTTGATATCTTTGTGGCCCTCAGCTTAATAATGATGTTCAATCTTTCTTGCACCCATCTTGCAAAACACCCTGGACGGATGTCGATCCAATATCCATATATTTTGCTTTCAAGGCTTTCAGACATGTTGAAGTCTCATTATCATCTAGAGCAACAGTTGTTCAGTTTGAATCCTCATTTTTGTGGCATCATGCCTCCGTGTCCCCTTATGCACATTCCCTGTATTCTGAGGATGATTGCCTCTGATCTGATTCCATTTATTCTGCCTGGAGTGCGGCAATTTTGAGATGCCTTACTCCAAGAGTAAAAGCTGTAGGGGGCAAGTTACACGGTAGATAAAGCACCAGCATCTACCCTGAGAACTTTTGACTGGTACTGTGTATGAACTGAGTCAGGAAGAAAGAAGATATAGAAATACACCAAGTTGTAATCTGGAGAAATGTGACATAAATGATACAAAAATCATTTAGAATTTTTCCATCAGTTGTAATCATGCATGCATAAAAATGACATTATGTGTCAGGAGTAGTTTTAAGAAGTTAGCATTTGCCAAAACTATACTAAACATGGATTTAAAAAAAAGAAAATTGGCAACATTATGAGTAATATTATCACACAACTACTATACATTCAATTGCCTGAGTTGATGCTCCATTACGTTTGGCATAGTCTTTCCCTAGAAATCAACAGCATCAGCCAGTTTATAAATTAGTCCTATTTAACAAACAAATGTCTGCTTCCACAAGCTAAGTCTGGTGAAGTCTGCATTTAAAGTGAAGTCATAAGATCTTCTTTAAAGTTTGGACCTCATGGGTTCATTCTATTTATCTATTTAGCACAAGAACACTGTCTCCTAAAACACATTTCTATTTGTAAGATAATCGTATATGAGTGCTATTAATGATGAGATGTGAGTCCTTAAAACTCATCTTGTTTTTGCAAAAAAAAAAGTGAAAAGTTCAACCTAAATTGACAAAAAAAAAAGAAAATGTGATTTAACTTGTGTGAGATTAACATAAACAATACTGTGGTCATTTTTATTAATAAAGCAATGTTTCAGGCACATATCAAGTCTTACACAGGTTGACAATTATAGCTTCTCTTTGTTGTTAATGTGAAAGATGAGGAGCTGATCCTTGAATTAGTATGTATACCATGTGCTGACTATGAGACCCAAACCCACTGCTCTAGCAGCGTGGAATTAATGCCCTGCTGATTAAAACACACTACAGAGTGTAAAGGAGTAAATGCCTCAAGTGTTTGGTTGGATGCTGTTGCCATGGAAATAGATTGAATGGCGAAGCCAAACAGTGTGATTGGTTACCATGGCGGGCAGCCATGACTCAATCCCTTGTAATGATGATTGCTGTTTTTGTCAAAAGCTCAATAGAGTTAAAAGAGCATCATGGCTGACGTTATCAAACTAAGTATGCACGTCTACTCACATTGATGCAAACAATATTTACATTGTGCAGAGATAAATTGGTTTACTCACTTGAGGAGTTGATCTGGTGCTGGAGAGCAAATCCTAATCAGTAATGTAGATATAACCAGATGTTATAAAGTGCATTTTATCTTAATTCCCAAAGGCACTTTTACATTTAACTATTGCTCCTCGCATAAAAGGAGCAGATACTTTTCTTTGACAATAATGGTTTGAAATGTGATCTGTTCACAGGTGCATCCCCTGACAGACTGCCCTCAGCAGTGGACCGGTGCTCTCCAAACCCGTGCCAAAACAGGGCGATATGCAGAATCCGCGGGGACAGCTACTCATGCTTCTGTGTGCCGGGGTTCCAGGGCGCTCGCTGTCAGATTGATGTGAATGAGTGTGTTTCACAGCCCTGCAGAAATGGAGCCACCTGTGTGGACAGAGTAGGCAGGTTCTCCTGTCTGTGTTCTGCTGGATTCACTGGTGAGTGGACAGAACAGTCCTGGGTCTCCCAAGACTATCTATAAGTCAGGATGTGATCTATGATTCTTAGTCATTTTTAATTATTAGAAGAATCTACAATGCTTAGCAAAGCTCTCTGTGTCACGTGATTCCTTATGTCATTTTTTGTTATCTGTCCAACGTTTTTAACCATGGTAGTGGATGACATGGCCGGTCAATCAGCTAATCCAGACTAATCCAGCTTGTACAGTTGCCATTGCCCTTACATTTTGCACACACTCTCGTGGTCCATGAAGGATGAATCCTACTTATTTTGATGATAGACTGACTTTTCCTCCTGTGTTACCATTAATATTAATATCTGTGTGCCTCTACAACTGTTTGATGATTACCACAAAATTTGTTCATGTCTCCTCAATAGCTGATTATCTGTAGTGGTGATCCTCTGAACTTTTCAATTTTTCTAACACTTTGGTTTCTGACCAGATGCCTTTAAAACGAATGTGTTTATTGCTTATTAGCAAATGTAACTATGGTCAAGGTTAGGTAGTAACATAGATTACATGTAATCATGATCACATTACAAAACATATATTAATCAACCCAGATTATACTTGAAAAATATGTAATTGATTTATAACTAGATTGGCAAGGAGTACTTGATGACATTTTTGATTACATCTTTAAAATATAGGAATTTTAAAGATGTAAAATTCTTTAAATTTTACATCTTTGTAAAATTGGGTGCCACTTTTCATGCAGCACATATGATAAACAATGTGCTGCATGAAAAGCGTTATGACACACAGTGTCTTACTGAAGTGCTCCACTTTATGGCAGACCTGGTGGGAGAAAAAAACAACGCTGTTGAGTCAAGATGAAAGGTTCAGGCAGCAGCAGTCACTTCAAAACACCCTTCGATTCCTGACCATATCGCCATCACGTTGACTTTAAAAAAAAAGTGCAACAACAGAACATCTATGTCCCGTGTAATTTGTGCAAGCCAAAAACAAAGTTGGTGTCTTGCAGAAAGACCTTAACTTCAACACATAGACAAAAGAAACAGCAAAGAAAAGTTTAAAGTTTTTTTATCATGTAATTTACACATTTTCAATGTTTGATTTTGAAGTAATCCAAAAGTATAATATTTAGGTTAGATTACTTTTTTGTAATCAAATGGATTATGTTAACCAAAATATAAACATTTTATTGTGACCATCCCAACACAAACTTGTGCAATAATCATGTAGTTCAATCTTGACACGCTACACCTGTCAGGTGGATGGATCATCTCGATCAACACATGAAAATTGGGAGCAAAAACATCTTTCTATTCAGAATTCTTCAATTCTCACCAAATCTACCTGTTTAAATGATGAATAGAGAAATACGCTGAACCCCAGTGATTGAGTCTGCTGAAGCTGATAGCATTATGACATGGGCACACATTTTATTGTTTGCATGCCTTACTGCATGTAGTCAGTCTAAACCACGTCTTATCAGTTGCATTAATTAATCTTAAACTTTCATTTTCAGCATTTGTTCCCACATTGCATTAAGATGATAATACCATGTGGTAGGGATGCATGTAGGCTATACAATATGGTATCTGTGATGTATTGTTTTAGACTTTCTAACAACAAGCCTTGTTGTGAGATGAAAGAGAAGTCCAAACATGATCACAGCCAGTGAAAGCTTTGTTCATTCTGCCCCGGGCTCAGAGTCTGTGCAGCAGACTCAATCGTCCTCTGAGATCTCTGCTGCTTTCATGTTCCCAGGGGCCACTTGTGAGGTTCAGATTGATGAGTGTCAATCACAGCCATGTCTAAATGGTGGCAGTTGCCATGATTCCGCCGGTGGCTTCACTTGCACCTGCATGTCCGGTTTCCAGGGACACCGGTGCGAAATCGACATTGACGAATGCCAAGAGCAGCCATGTCAAAATGGGGCTCTGTGCATAGGTGGGGTGAATGAGTAAGTAGCTCAGCTCCAGTTGCTAAAAACATTCAATCGTAGATCTTCAGAAAAGCTCAATTTTGTGCATTATCCCTACAAGATTTCAATTTTACACCAGCAAACACAGACAGAAGGAAATATTGTAAGTAATCTAATCCATGTAATTTTTGAAACCTTTTATTGTCTCAGCTACAGATGTGACTGCTCTCAAACAGCCTTCACTGGCACACACTGTGAGATCCCATTACCAGCATGCCACTCTGAACCCTGCTTCAACAGCGCCATCTGTGAGGACAACCAGGGAAACTACACCTGTGGATGCTGGCCAGGTACATGACACACTTTCTCACTCACTTTGGAATGTAATGACACTTTTGTGTCATTGAGTTTGGAGTATTCAAAGGAGATTTTGAAAGGTGACACATGTATTACTATCAGGGAAGAAAAAAGGTGGTGAGAGATGATAAATGACACTGAGGTGTACTTAATTTAAATAGTACTGCAGTGTCATACTGTTCATATTGTGTGTCTCAATGTGTCTGTGCATGTAAGAATGCAAGAATGCATATTGGGAGAATTTTAGTCTAGTACTTAATCTACACAGGATGTCATACCTGCTGTCAATCAAATAAACTTTCCCCCTCGGAAACATTCATTTCAGGCTTTGAGGGGCGTCAGTGTGAGATTGACATCAATGAGTGTGGCAGCAACCCCTGCATGCATGGAGGCCGCTGCATTGAGAGATCGTGGCAGGTCCTGTATGGCAGTGAGCCTCTGCTGCCTGAACACTTTGACCAGCAGCATGCTGCAGGCTACATCTGCAGCTGTCCTCCAGGAACAAAAGGTAATTTATTCTGATGAACCAAGTGGAATTCATTATGTCTCACACAGGTCTCCAATGCTGGTTATACACTAGCAGGTTTCCAGTATATTCTGCAATGTGTAAGGACTTGTGACACCAAAACTATGTTGTATCACCACATGAATATAACTGTGTATAGTCAGATGTACAGCATGGGCAGGTTAATGAGACATTTCGGATCGGAGCATCAGTAGGGTGCTAAAAGAAATATATCAAACAAAAATTCACTGTGCTGTACATATTACACCCATGTATTGTGGATTAATACTGTATTTCTGCCCTTTTATGAGGAAAAAAAGGTTCACCCAAAACACAAATACCATATCTCTAATAAGGTCTGCAATATGGTCTGTAATAAGATTTGTTTGTCATGCTCAACACATGCAAACTCCACACAGAAAAGTCCTCAAGTTGAATTTGAACCCAGGACCTTTTTGCTGTGAGGCAACATTGCTACCCACTGCGCCACTGTGCTGCCCTCATAGAAATCAGTCAAGTTGTTTTTGTCAACAAAACCCACAGGCAGACCACGGTGAAAGCCTAACTTCCTTGGCAGAGTTAAAAAGTTACTGTGAGATTAGAAAGGCAACTAAATAACTCCCTTAATGAGGCAGAACTGACTGGCTGCGGTTGATATTTTTGCGTTGGCATTTTCAAGTGAAAATATACAGTTCAATAAGGTGTTTTACTGTTGGCCGTCAGTCCCAGGGCACCAGTATGAATGTTTGGCAACTCTCAGAACAGCTCTGGATTAGAGCTCCCTGGACAGCAGCTGTGACAGAAAATACTTGTCATTTTGGTGTACTGCCCTTTATCTGACACTATCTGTCAGATTTGACATTTTCTGATTTTACTGACCCCCCAGTGTGAGTTTAAAAACATTCTAAAGAGATTCCATAATCACTCACCTGTGTGTAGTAGATTTAATTTCAGTCTCATTGTAATCCTGATTTATCTTGTCTCTGTTACGGATGTGTGATGCTTGGAGAAGTGGCACATTGAATCATTTACAAATCAGCAGTAGTTAGGTCTGTGGAATGTCTTCTGCAGGTAATATGATTGATACTGCTAATAATAACATTCACATATTCATGGTATATTTTTGGTACATGGATGACAAGAGAAATGTAGCATAGTTGCATAGTTATTACAACAAATTACAGTTTTCAGTTGGGAAAGCAGAAAATTCTACTTTTCCTTCTTACACAAGACTCGATCTAGTAATGTAAGTAAGACTGTGAGCTGTTGCCTGCTGAGAGTTGTGTTCTAAAAATTGACTCTCGGCCATTTGCAGTGGCACTGACTCAGTAAAGTGGCCAAATAGCATTAGTTTAATCCCCAGGATCTGGCTTTGCCGGTCTCCTGACCGGAGCCACTCAGCCCTACATGGTTGAAGGGAAGTAGACAAGGAGCAGACCTCTGCAGGATCGGCCTGTACATACAAACTACTAATATGGTGCAGTTAGACAAGTTTGGGGCTATTCTGGGGGAAAAAGTGACGGCATGATGTGGACACCTGCACCATGGATTTGGGGGATTGTGTTTCTTGTTACAGGTAACATCAGAAGCTTTGTGGAAATAATTATTCGATATTAGTTTTTCATAATAGATATTTAATTTCGGTGTACTTAATATTTTCTTCATCCTACTATAATTAACATAATAGCTGACCGAAGCATATTAATACTATTGTTACAGTATTTTTCTACAGTGTGCTGTAGAATGTATAGTTGTTGCTCTATATAGTGCCTAACTATTGTCTGTTTGCAGCACAAATTCCAAGTGTTGATAGCATCTACACATTAGCAACACATTCAAGCTTTTCTGGAGACAAACAGACCATGTTAATCTATTAATACAAGAACAAGTAAGTGTTGCATTCACTGGTAACAGGGTGGTGTGGAGAATTAAACACACCAGCAGCATAGAGAACTACCTGATCGTTTGGCTTCAGGTGGGGCAAACTTGGGTTTGCATGTGTGTCAGAGGAACGACATAGTAGTCCACACTATCTCCAGAGGCCATAACAGCTTATGTAACAGCAGATGAGCCACAGAGGACATTTAAAAAATAGAAATTTGAAAAAACAGGAGCTATGATAGGGCCAAGAAGAGGCATGTTCTCTCCTGGTATCATTATATAACTTGCCCACATAATACCCCAGTACAAGTGTATGACTGTGACTTATTTGCAGTAAACAAACAACAACAGGGACATACATCACTTACAAGAACACTGCACAGGAATAACGCATGCTTCTATGAGCGGAATCATTAAAAACAGGCCACAGTATATCACTAACAAATGCAATCGTGTTATAATGAAAGCAGTGACCAAGTTATGTGTGACTTTATTGTATTTTTCTGCTAACAGGTTCCCTCTGCCAAGAGGTGATCAACCAGTGTGCCTCCAGTCCCTGCCAGAATGGAGGCAGGTGTGAGAACCATGTTGGAGGCTACACTTGCCACTGCCTCAAACAGAGCTATAATGGCTTCCTCTATGGAGGTGTGAACTGTGATGAGAGGCTAGTGGGATGTGAGGGACATGAATGTCAGAACCGAGGCTCCTGCTCTCCTTTCCTGCTGGATAGGTTTCACGGCTACACATGTTCCTGCTCGCCTGGGTACACTGGACCCCTCTGCATGACCCCCACCACCTTCTCCTTTGAACGCAGAGGCTACCTGCTGCTGCAGAGCCCCCTGGTGGATGCCGAAGCATCGTGCAACATCACCCTCAGCTTCAAAACTGTCCTGCCCAGTGCAGTGTTGTTCCAGCGGAACAGCAGAGGGCTGCTGCTGAGCCTGGAGCTGGACAAAGGGAGGCTTCACCTCACACTGAGGAAGGAGGCCCCTGCTGGACCTGAAGCAGAAAGCCCAAGCCAGTACCTGGAGCTTACACACAATGTCACAGATGGAGAGTGGCATTCTGTAGAGGCCGTGCTTGGAAACAGGGTGTTAAGTCTGAAACTCTTGGATGATGCTGGGACCTGCGGGAGCCAAGCATGCCACAAGATGGACATAGTCGAAAGCACCCTGGCGGGACTGGCCTCATCTCCTCAGAACACTTTCATTGGAGGAATGCTTCAGGACTCAAAAGGCCACAATGAGGACCCTCCACGTCCAGCATTCATTGGCTGCATGCGTGATGTGTTTGTGGACTGGCAGCTCATCGTGCCTGAGGAATGGCTTAGTAATTCGGCTGTTAATGTGCTCCCTGGCTGCAGCCACAGGGACCGCTGCCTGGATGTGCCTTGCCAAAACGGGGGACAGTGCGTCAACCTGTGGCAGAGCTACCAGTGCCGGTGTCCAAGGCCTTATGAGGGGCAGGACTGTGAGGAGGGTATGTTTGCAGCTGTAAGATAACAGACTTCATCCGGTGGGGCAGCAACAGTGTAAATATATAATTAAAAAAATGTGAACCCATCAAACATAGAAACAAAACAGACATGAGACTCACAAGAGTCTTCATTGCGATTGGAGAAAAGCAAACCAGGTCATTCTCACCAAAAAGTGAGTAATTAGATAACATCCTCAGTAGCTGAGGATGAGGCAGTAAAGATGAGGTCAATCAAAAGCCACGGTAAGGACGGACACAGTGATCCTCTTATCTAACCCACTGGATTAAGCATGTAAGGGATTCTATTTTGGAAATACACAGAACATGCATGTCGCAGAATGCTGATTATTGAGTAGTGATCAATACAACAAGAAAACTAAATGATAAGCAGGAAAGTTGTAGTTTGATTTTCTTTTGTACCAAAGTTTCCATTAAAATATTGAATAGAAGACTGTCACACATTTACTCACATGCACACAGATGCACACACTTGAAATATGTACACAGACACTTGTTGAAACTTTCATAAGGGTTTTTTATGACCTGCCATGTACTGGATGTCCTTTCTGCTTTATAAGGTGACAAACCCACAGTGGAAAGTGCTGACAGTGGACACAGATCACACAGAGCATGGGGGCTGGTGGCTGCTTAGAAGTCACCCTCCTGTGCTCAATCCTGTGAGGACATCAGCGTCAACTGCTGAAATATCTCTTCCTCCAGTTAGTTCTGCAAAAAATCTATCATGATGCTCTTTCGATGGAAAATATATTGATTAAATGCTCATTAAATATGAAGAAAAAAATATATTTTACACTCTTGCGCTGAAAAAAAAGAGAAGTCTGATGGAGTATAAGCTGTTTTTGTAGTCAGTGGACACCAACATCAGGTTACATGCAACCCAGCTCTCTTTTTGTGTTGGAAGGGTACAATCTTGTTTATGGTACCTTTGTGCTTTCAAGATAAAATACTGCAAATAAATTAATTGTCAAACTTTTAAAAACCAGTTGAAACCCCAGAAATGAATCCCATAATGCATGCTGGCTGTTGTACGCTGTTGACACTTTTTTTCTTCTTCTCCTTTTTGCAGAACATGTGCCTGCACGTTTCGGGAATGAGGACTCTCAGAGTTATGCAGCGTTCACTGTCACAGACGATCTGGGTCGCCACCTCTCCATCTCCCTCTTCCTGCGTACACGAAGGCACCATGGACTCCTCTTGGCGCTTGCCAACAGCAGCAGCCAGTACCTGTGCATGTGGCTGGAGGACGGCAGGGTCTCAGTTCAGCTCAATGGCTTTGAGAGCCTGAAGGCAGAAAGTGCGATTGACGACGGGGAAGTCCACTTTGTGAGTGTAGAGGTGGTGAAGGATCGAATGGTTCTGTTTGTAGCAGCTCAGCAACAGGGAGATGTGGAAGTCCAGACTTTTGATGTCCAAGCAGGAGACACCGTGTATGTGGGAGGTCTGCTACGGAGTAAGACAACCTCAGAGTTTGGTGGATATTTTAAAGGCTGTATCCAGGACCTGAGGATCAATGACAGGAGGCTGCAGTTCTTTGGGTTGGACACCTCAGTGAGATCTTTCCCTCTGGAGCTCATGGAAAATGTGACTGCTGGATGCTCTGGAGACAACACCTGCAGTGTAAGTAAAAAGTTTGGTACCACACTTTATAATCATTGTCTGGCTTTATCACTATCAACAGTTGATCTCTTTAGTAGTTTAGGGCATGCATTTCTGATTCAAATGTATTTTTGGTGAAAGTATGCACCTGTTTTCAGAGGAACCCTTGTCTCAACGGTGGATTGTGCTTCTCCATGTGGGATGACTTCACCTGCACCTGCCCTTCCAGGACAGCAGGGCGGCGCTGTGAAGAGGTCAGGTGGTGTGAGCTGTCACCTTGCCCCATAGACTCAGAGTGCAGGATGCTGAACCAGGGATATGAATGTAAGTGGCGTCCCAGATAGAAATAATTTTAAGTCATGCTACAGGACAATGAAGTCAAATCTGTGTGACAAATCTTCATCGGCAAATTGAAAGTCATGCTGCAAGTCTTATCAGACCAATGATAGCAATAAAAAGACACAGCAACTGAACATCCATTTTCAAATTTGAGTAAATAATATATATTTTTCCTAGCTGAGAAACGTTTAATGTTTAATAACTAGTTATCATACAATAAAATCAACTTCAACTTTAACTTTATTTGTCCCCAAACGGCAATTGGTTGTGCAGCAAGACATAAAAGCAACATAACAAGACAACAGGATACATCAGACTAAAAGGGGTACATAAATGGGGTATAGGGGGGGCACTGAAGTCATGGGCTCTGGGACAGTTGCAGTGGTCACAAGCTGGCCTTTAAGTCATGCAAGCGATACGATAATTAAGTGCTAAATTTAGTGCATCGATGGTAAAATCATCATAAAATTCATAAATTAGTTGCATAAAATATTATGAAACTGTAATAAAAACATCAATGAAAAGCAGTGTCCTTATAAAAAATATGATAATTCAAATTAGTCTACAACAGACATTCCCACACATCAGCATCACCAGCCATGGTTACCATTCCGATTGATCCCTCATGCACTACAGTCAGTGCACAAAATAAACAAACAAACAAGCGAACACAGAACCATGACGCGACTTGCTGCCGGTCGCTGCACGAGCAAAAAAATAAAATAAAATAAATAAAATCAGCATTATAGGTGCATCTCATGTTATCATCATTTTGTTCTTACGCTTCTAGTCAATACATGCTAATGTCAAACAGCACCTGTGAGGTTGCATTTCCTTTACAATGAGGTCACTTTTATATGAAGTCAAATTTGTTGTCTTCTCCTGCCCAACATGATCTTTTTATTGCATAAAAGCCCTCAAACCGAAACAAAGAAGTGTTTACCTTTCAGACAGCAGTATACAGTATATTTAAATGACCAAATATTTCACCTTGTTTGTGGAGTTGGAAACAAAAAGCCACCTGACAGATGAGTTTTAACGGTGCGACAAAGTGAGCGTGTAAATGTGTAAACACATATTTACTCTAATTTCCCAGGTTACTCCAATGCAACTTTCCTGAATGACAGCACTGTGTTGTCCTTCCGGGGAAATGGACACATATCCCGCAACCTAACAAACCTCTCCTTAAACCTGCGCACCCGGAACCGTAATGCAGCGATACTCCATGCAGAGAACGGCTCAGCGTTCATCACACTGTCTGTCCAGGACGGTTTCCTCTTCATGGAGCTTCAGAGCACCACTGAAGACAACAGAGACGAGGAGGAGGGTGTGTCTCCAGTCAGTCTCAGCAGCAGGAGGAGAGTTGGCGATGGTGAGTGGCACAGCGTGCACCTGTTCATGGCAGCACCATGGGCACAAGCCTCCAAGTGGACTCTGGTGCTGGATGAGGACATAGAGGAAGCAAGCACCTCCAGGAGCAAAGGAGGCAACCTTGACTTCCTCAGGCAGGGGGTGGACATCTTCTTAGGGGGCCTGGCCCCTGATGCTGGGTGGTCACTTGCTGGGTGCCTGGGCACAGTAGAGCTTGGCGGCATTGCCTTGCCTTACCTCAGCTCCTCTGATGTGAACCTCCCACGTCTCCAGGAGGAGCAGTTCACACAGACATCCTTGCATCCTCCACACCTCGGCTGCAGAGGGGCCTCCGTGTGTGAGCCCAACCCCTGCATGAACGGAGGGGAGTGCCGGGACTTTTTCAACTCTTACAACTGTAGCTGCACCGAAGGCTGGGCCGGGAGACACTGCGACTTCTTCACTGACACCTGCGCCTCCAGTCCCTGTGTTCACGGCAACTGCAGCGTGAACGGGCTGACCTACCAATGCACTTGTGAGTTTGGCTTTGCAGGTGTGAACTGTGATGAGGAGGTGGATATGTGTGAAAACCACCTGTGTGCCTATGGAGGCACCTGTCTGCATGGGCCGGACAGCTATGCCTGCCTCTGCCCTGAGAACTACACCGGACCCCTTTGCAAGTAAGTTGTTTGCTGAATAAAAAGAAAACCAGGACAATAATAGAGGAGTAGAATAATCTCTTTCTGGCGAGTGAAGGAGGCTTGTGGAAGATATAAACGAGCAGCAGAGGAAGAGACAATCACAATATGAATATTTCATGCTCTGAAGAAGACTTTGCTCTCCTGTGAACAGTTTTGAGAGTTTACTTAGTAAACACAAAGTAAACAAATAAATGCTCCAAATTGCAGAAACAAGGGACCACACAAGCAACACAAACAAAACCCTTCACTGTAAATGTCTCCACATCTCTGCCTCTGTTCAGCATTTCAACCACGCCTGCAGCGAGCGTCTCAGATGCTGCAATTCTATTCTAGTGTCAGCCAGAAAAGGTTTCAGTCTGCTGTGGTGTCTCACTACACAAGGCTCTCTGGTTCGGCGCCAGTTTCTTTCCCCTGTCATCTACCGTTTGCCTCGGAGAACCAGCAGGGGAATGCCTCCAACCATTTATCCTGTAAACACACGGCTTCTTGCATTTTGCCTCTTTTGCACAAGCGAAACATTTGCAAGTGTCTCGCTAAGCAAGACACCAGACAAGCTGCACATCTCCCTTTAGTGGGAACATCTACTCTGCAAAGTTTTCATCAAAATGACTTCTTTTTGTTTGTGTCTCCTGTTTGTGTCTCCTTCTACCGCCTTTCCCCATCTTTCTTTTTGTTCCTTTCCAGTGAGCACATTGAAGAAATGCCGTGGTACATTGTTGTCAGAAAGGTGTAAGTTCCTTTTTTCCCCCTATTTTTCAAGTGTTCTGTATTTGGTTCCTGTTTGATATTTGTCTCTCAAATGTCATGTGCGATATCCCCTGTTTTCTTTTCCCTCCAATGGCATGCAACAAAATGCCAAACAAAGCTAATATTAATGCTCCCTGTGACATTGTTTGTCTCAGAAATCCACTGTTTCGATGTAGCTCACAATTTCTGGCATCTAAATTAAAACTTCACCTACCAAAATTGTACACTTTGCTAACAGATTCATAACATTTACTATAGGAACAGAGCTTTTGTGCTTGAGGCAAAACAAGGTAATCGGGGCCAAAGAGAAATAGTTGGCTTTTTCACTCCTACATGATTTGATGTCCTGCTGGTAAATAGTTGCCAGAGGTCTTTAATCTTATTATCCTGTTCCCCTCCTAAGCTTCTTTGTCTCCCCTGTGGGAGGTTGCTAGAAGCCAAACAATACAGCTCCTGTCTGGCTGGTTCTCCTGCTTCCGGCAGATGTAAAAACGTCAGATTCTGCTGCACATGACCTGCTGAACACCTCTGATACTACAGCTTTAAGTAAAAACACAAATAATGCACATTTAACCTCTGCTATGTCTAAATATCCTCTCCCTGTAGGCCGAAGCTTCCTGTTTCTGTGTGTGGCGATGACACTAGAAACTACACCTGCTTCAATGGAGGCAACTGTACTGACCGAGAGCTGTCCTGTGACTGTCCATCTGGCTTCATCGGACACCGGTAGGAAAGAATATCATTAAATAAAACCTGGAAATAAGTGAATGGATCTAAGACATTTGAGTCATTAGTCGATTGGCTTCAGCTGAATCATTCACCAGGTATCAGGTATATTCATGCAGGTGCAGCTTCCTCTACCACCCCTACCTCCTCCTTATGTGCAATATTTTTTAAATCATTGACCTAAATAAGAATGAATGTTTAGAAATGGTTATTAGACATTCAGACATTCTTTGAGATTTCCATCTCTGACCAAATTGTGGTTCGGTCTCTGCAGGTGTGAGCAAGAGGTGGACGAGTGCAAGTCCAACCCCTGTCTGAACGGAGGCTACTGCCGCAACCTCATCAACAAATTTGTCTGCGTGTGTGACATGAGCTACGCCGGAGACGTGTGCCAGACGGACGTAAGCGACATTTACTTTTACGTGGCGGTGCTGCTGTGGCAGAACTTGTTTCAGCTGCTCTCCTACCTCATCCTCAGGCTGGACGATGAGCCTGAGATAGACTGGGGAGGCTACGACGACTGAATGTGTGTGTGTGTGTGTGTGTGTGTGTGTGCGTTTGTGTGTGTAGGTATGTTTGCCTGCAATTTGGGACTGGGTGAAGAGTGGGGTTTGTCAGTGCAGGTGTATGGCTGATTGATTGATCATAAAAGATGAGAATGACCAGGAGTTTCCCATGCAAAACACAGGGAATCAAGTATTCATGACGCCACACTGCAGACCAATCAGGGCTTTCTCTAGTGTAATTTCAGGTTTCTGTGCCTTAAATGAGACTTTGGTAATCAGAAGCACCTTATTGAACATAGTTATTTATTTTAATCAGTTAGTTACCTTAATTAGCTTCAGTTTTAAAACCACCATAGGCAATATGGTTCAGGGCTACAACTTCAGATCATTTTTATATCAGTTGATCTGTTGATTATTACACTAATTGTGGAATCTATAAAAATGAATTACATTTTAAACTACAGTACATGAAATCAGAGACATATTTGCTTTTATTTTTAAACTTGTTGGCATTTTTTTTTGTCGTCAAACATCCAAGAGATTAACCAAATAACCATTTTAGCACCAAACCCTATGGGCGGAGGATAGTCTCCAGTCAGTACAGGACCTCTTGATGCAGTAAGGGACATAAAATACGTATTTATATTATCTGTCACTGAAGATATCCTGTCGCTTTTGTCTGAGCTGTATTTTGGGAGCTCCAAACGGATGAACGTGTGAACTATCAAAAACAGTGTTGTCTTTAAAAAGGCACCTGGAGGGGCGAGACGACGACACGGTGTCTCACTTTGTTCTCCATGTGCGTTCAGAGCACTGTGCTCACCGACTGACTGACTGACTGCTGTGTGTTGTTTCCTACCAAAGAAGAAGTCTCTAAACCTTCCTGAGTGAGACACAGATATTTTAAGCCTAGACTCTCTGCCACGCTGTTTGTGGTCAACTTTTCATAACGCTCTAAATCATTGCACTCATGGACTTGATTGTGTTGTTGTCTGTCTTTAAGTCTTGTTGTGTCGAAATCATGTTGGATGATCCATGTATGACTATGACTTCTTTTTTGTCTGTCTTTCTTGCGTCATGTTTTGTCTTCATGTCCTGTTTCAAGTCCAATCTCTGCCTCTGTCTTTTCTGTTGTCAAATAAAACTGATAAAGAATCTTATCAGCCTTCGTCTGTCTTCTGTCCTCTTGTCATCTCTCTCAAATAATTTTTCTCTTCCCATCAGCACATGCCTTTCCATTCTCTTTCCTCCATTTTCTCCCCTAGACAAAGTTCAGTTGAAGGTTAGCCGCAGATATAAATCCCTCTATTAACGCCCTAACTGTGTGTAAGTGTGTGTTGGTGAGTGAAGGAGGAGACGAGCCAATGTCAGGTGGCAACACTTAATCTCTCTTAACAAGACGCAGTGCGAGTGAATCCCAGAATATCTCAAGTTCAGAGACACACAGTCACAAACAAAAGCAAAAGGCACAATGCTAGAGTATTTAGACACCTCTGTCTAAATACTTTTGTGCATTATTGGTCATTGTTTGCAGTTGGCAGCAGTTTGGGGAGGGCTCATTCATGTTTTAACATGACATTGCCCCAGTGCACCAGGCAAGGTTAAAAGGTTCACAGATAATAGTCAATAATCAGGAGCTCATATGAGCATTGAAACAGGTTTTGGTTTTGCATGTTTGTCATTTAAAATTCTCTCTTTAATGACTTCAGTGTAAGTATTGTGGCAGAGACTGAATCTACGGCTCTTGTTTTGTGCAAAAATGCATTCAACGTTTATCCAAAACATTTCAATCAGGAGAAACTTGTGGTTGAAGTAAATGATGTTTATTACATCAAATGATATGTGATGTCACAAAGCGCCTAGACTCTTCAGGGAGATTCAGATCGAAGGGCATCAGTCCTGAGCAGCAGCAAGATATACAGTATATCCCCCCCCCTTGAAGTCCCGACACTGGTTGTGGTGGCTGATGAACCAAAAGAACAAACAAAAAAAATCAAACAAATTCCCTCTTTATATTTCCCTGTTGAGACAGAGTGGAAGGAAACTAACAGAGGGAATAATGTACAAAAATGGAACTTGGAAGATATTGATTGATTTGTATAACCTGGACGGTTCATGTTAAGCTTCAGACAAGCTTCTGAACACATTTTTTGCACAGAACAAGGGCTGTACTGTTTATCCCCCGTTATTTATACATAGTTTTAAGACAGACTTGATAAAAATCTGAACCATTCCTTTGAAAAAGAAATGATTTTCAGATTTTGTGGAAGAAGGTGACCGGCCTGCACGGTGCTCCGGCCTCAGCATCACTATCTGACCGCAAAAAAGGAGTGTGAGCAAATGCCTGCTACATGAGAAGCATTCCCAGGTCGGTTTCCGTTGAGATGATCAGCACATATGGGTGAAGAGATCAAATGTCCACATACTTTTGGCCCTGTAGTCCACATGCAGTTGTACTCCTCTCTGATACACCTGCCTCTTCGCTTCCATCTCGCATTTTTCAAGTCAGTGTGTACGTGTGTGTGTGTGTGTGTGTGTGTGTGTGTGAGTGTGTGTCCCTTACAAGCACAGGTAACTCTAATGGTGGGGAAAGAGGGGGGAGGAAATGGGAGGCAGTTTTTCAGTGTCGGCACTGATGTGGCCAGAGAGAGGCAGAGAGGGAGAAATGTGCTTCGCCAGCAAAAAAAGAAAGAAAAAAAAGAAGAAAACAGCATCTGGTGCTGAAGTGCAGTTTCAGCAGTGAGCTGGTGGCATTCAGAGAAGTTTGGTCTGCTTCACAGTAACGTATGAGGGCAGCTTATCTGGCAGGCGTGCACACACACACACACACACACACACACACACACACACACACACACACACACACACACACACACACACACAGAGACACACACACATAGAGTGAGAGAGCAGGTTGATAGTGCTGACAGCAAGGAAGCATTGCTGCTGTCTCTCTCTGTGTACCTGCTCTGCTGAGGCTTCAGGGTGGCCTTGCTCTGTACCTTAGAGACTGGTTAGCCAGACATCTCCACGTCTGTGTGTGTGGCAGTCGGTGACTGATGGCGGGTCCTGGCTGCAGGCTCCTCTGGCTCGCTTGTGTCACACTCGCTGTGACAGCCAACTGTGCTGCAGTGACAGGTAAGCACTTTCTAGGAGTCGACAAAGAAGCTGAAGCGAGAGAGAGAAAATGTAATGTCTACAGTGACGAGCATGAGTGCATAAGTTATTTTTTGCCTCAGGATATGGATGGTTGTATTTTTAGTAGAATTATGTTTCCGTGTTGATTGCTCAGTGTAAAGTTTGCTGACTTGTGACATTTTTTTTTCAAAGTCTTGTGTAACCTGACAAGTTCAGAAAGAGCCTTTAGTTATGGAGATGGTGTCAGCCAGAATCTTAAGTGTAATGGATTGAAACTTACAGCTGTTTTGCTGTTGTAGCAGCCACCCAGAGTGTCACGACTATCACGCCAAACAGAGTAACTGATGTAAGTGTATCTGCTGCTCTGTCTTCTGCTGCTGGTTAATGAATATTCACAATCATTCACCTGCTGCTCTGGAGGCTTTGACTGGTCTTGATTCACTGGGTTTGAGGTCAGAAATCTGGGTTTGCTTGCAGAGTAATTGTTTTTCTGGTTGGTATGGGGGTCAATATTGTAGCAAAACTAATTAAAACTGTGTTTGGACAGTTGTGTAATTGTATCTCAATCGGTGAGCATGTAATCAGATTTGTAAATGTGTACAAATCTGAATCAAGTACATTAGTTTATTTTTTAAATTTATATTGTAAGCATACTAATATAATATAATAATTTAATACTTCTTGGGACTAAATTGGCCCATGAATTTACCAAAGTATACTTTTAAGTATACTTTAAGTGTAAGAGTAGTAAACGTTTAGTACACAAGTTTTATTTTGTACTGCAACTATACTATAAGTGAACTTATAGGTGCTAGTTATGCACTTCTAGTCCACTTTTTAGTTTACATTCAGTATAGGCAATAATATTATATTTTTATTAAGTATGTCTAAAAGATTAAGTACAAGTATAGTTCAAATATACTTAGATTACTTAGAAATAGACTTTTCAGCATGCTTGTCAGTATAAGCCAAGTATACTGCCCCTACAAAGGAAAATTGCAGTATCTGCAATTTTAGCTTTTTTTATAGCGCTGTATCTTCTCTTCAATCTGTTGGATTGTTGTTGTTCTACTGACGCATTTTCTGAATATTGGGTTTTTTATTTATTTATCATATTTATGCTTGTAAGCATAAATAACAAGTGTAAACACTTGTTAAAAAAACAAACACACAAAAAAACCAACATTTTCTCAGTTTGCCATTTTTGCAGATACTGCACTTTGGCTTTGCAGAGCAGTATACTTAAGTATAATGTTGTTAAGTATATCTCTGGCAAGATTTGGAGATTTTTTTTTTGGGACATTTACAAATCTCATTTAGAGATTATTTTACACATTGATTGCGCACGCACAGATTGAGATACAGTTACACAAGTCTCCACACAAAACTATTGGTAAATGTTTACCAATAGTTTTCCTATTATAATGGCCCCAGTGCTGGTATTGATGCTACTTGTGTGTTTGGTGTGAGATGATCAGCAGACCATGGGGCTAGAGGTTAAAAATTAATCTTAGCAGGTTTCACAAGTCATTAAAAACCTTTAGACGCTTCATGGAGAGCAAATTTTGGTCCTGATAGAAAACAATACAGTAATGTTTGTGTGTGTGTGTGTGTGTTGGAGCTATTTTTGCTGTGTTTGCTGTGTATGTGCTAATGGGATCATCAGGCAGCCTCTTGCCTGTATGTGTGTGTGATCCTCCACAGACGGAGCGTGCTCCATACAGCTCGCGGTTGGCTGCCGTGCTGGCACCGTGTCTGGTTGGCTTGGCGATAGTGGTGATGCTGGGGCTGGCGCTGGCCATAGCCAAACTGCAGGAGAGGAGGCAGACGGAGGGAGGCTTCAGTCCACGGCAACTTGAGGCTTCTGGTGGTCACAACCCACCTGCTGAGCTAGGAAACACATCCATCAGCGCTTTGGCGGCGCGTGTGGAGCGCCTGGTGTAGTGTAAAGCTGAAAGCAGAAGAGTGTTTGAGAGTGTGTGAGGGAAACGGTGTGTGAGAGAGACAGGAATACATAACATATCGTATGTATGAGCTTCTTTAACCCAGGGGCATTGCTAGACATAAAGCTCTACCAGGGCATGGGGCCCCCATTACTAAAATCACAGTGACGCCCCTGCTTTAAGCTAAAACATGTTTAAAATTCCAGTATAAACCAGTTCTCTGATAGTTTCTTTCCCCCCTTCCCTCCAGTTGACCTCTGAGGGTTTGAACTCTGACCTCTTGCTGTCCGTCAGTCTGGTGTCCGTCGTCCTGCTGCTGGTTCTCATCGTCACCTCTGTTGGCCTAGTGGTGGCGCTAAATCGCCGCGCCACACATGGCACCTACAGCCCCAGCCGGCAGGAGAAGGAAGGGTCACGGGTGGAGATGTGGAGCATCACCCAGCCTCCACCCATGGAGAGACTCATATGAGATGCTTCCAGAGACTGTGCTTGCCTGCCGGGTGATAATGAGGTTATTACATCAATGAAGGAGCAAATGATACAAATCCACATGATAATAGATGTAGAACTTGATTAAAACATAAGTGAGGAGATTGCTGACCTCTGCAGAAGATTATCCACATGGAAACACTGTCTTCCCTCACAGAACCTCTATCTAAAATCACAGCTGTCTTTCTTCATTTGCACATGCTGGAAGACTGAATGAGATCTAGTGTCACCATCTTTGTGTAATTGTACATCATGGTGCTTCATCCATCATCCTGGTTTGTTTTGCATCTGGCTCCCACATCCAGCATTACGTCTATTTAAATGAAAAGACTCAAATTGTTTTGTCCAATAAATATGTTTAGGATTGATGGATCAATCAAAGGAACATCTGATCAGAATTTCTTTTTATTTTAGTACACATTTGGTCCTCGGGTGTGTATTTACTGCAGCGGGATTGTCTCAAAATGAATTGATTTTGTGCAAGAGGGTCTCACTGATGTTTTTAAGAGTGTAGCTCTATAGGGAACAGAAGCTTTGGCTACGCAGGCAGTGCTTTAAATCAGTACCAATGGATTGTTGGACTTTTCATGGGATTACATCACCACACATTCAAACTGATGAAATCCATGTGTATTTATAATAGGACAATGCCTCACTCTTTGTGTGTTGTCTACATGCCAAGTGTTGCTGGTACGATGTATTGATTTTTTTTTAAATTTTAGGCAACTGTACATAGAAAATGTGCCGGCTATTAAAGCAAATTTATTGTTGTTTTTTTGTTTCAACAAAATATTGTAGGTTTATGTAAGGGGAGGATGCTGCTGCTTTCATAATGGATTAGCATTTTTCGTTTGATGAAGACACACACACACACACACAACTACACAGAACAAATCAATAAACCAGCGGTCTCTTAATGTTTGTTGTGCAACTTAATATTTTTATTTCTTTCCTGGTTCCATCTCTGTTAATGCAGAGTTTTGGAAGTGAAATATGAGTCCAGAGATGGATAAGCATGAACCAGTAGAATTTATTTTCAGTTCACAGTGCATACATTATGTGCAATTGTACCAAGTTTCTCTTGAGTATCACATTAGACTGACCTCCGCTGTTTAGGTCAGTTCGTTTCTTTGCTATAAGAACATGCAAGTGTGCACAGATCAGACGATGAGGAAATGACCATACTGACCAGTTAACCATTATTACAATACAAAGAGTTGAAAGCCCAAAGTTGCTGACTGTAACTCATCTGAGGTTGTCACTACACAGAACACGCCTCTTTAATGTGTGGCTCAGTGGAAGTGTTGTCGGACCTGTGTGCTCACTCCTTCGTACCTCAGTACATGTCGCTACATAATCTGTCACTCCAAAATTGTAATATCAGGACAATTATACTTACAAAAAATATATATTAATGACTTTACACTCTAATGTTAGCAGAGTTTAAGGTATCCATAGTTAATCACAAGCCTGCAGACTCTGAAATGCAAATCCCCTGACATTCAGTTCTTCATTTTTGTATGTTAGTGTAAACTGAACAACAGCTACTAAAGCTTTTCATACCACCCTTAATTACAGCTGGCTGTATTCTCCTGTATCTCTCCTCTCAGACCTCCATGGTTAGATTTACAGTAGCCAGTAACCAAAGAGGAAATGTTTCCTTCGACACAAACTGCAAGGCAAATGACATTTAACTCTAAAATACCCAAAGCAAAACAGAATGAGTGTATTGTACAAAACCTAATATTAGTTCCATCATTCTCCATTTGATGGATGCACTAAATACTGACATAATAATACCAAACAGAAGAGCCCATCTGTAAAAACTAAACAAAATAAAAGCATAGCATACAGCACACAAAATAAAAGCATAGCATACAACACATACAGATACATAAATGCAGATACAACAATAAACATTGTATCGTGTACAAGCAAGCGTCAGCCTATTTTAATTAGATGTCCAATGCTCCTGAACATGAATGGCTACATGTAACGTTTGGTAATATTCTCTATTTTTTTTTTAGTTCCAAAAATAAAATCTAAAAACATTCAAATATTAGATGTCATTTTTCTATAACGTACAGCACCGATCATATATTATCCATGTAAAATAAACTCAAGCCAGCAAAAATACACATTTATTCAGTTGAAAATAATTTTCATCAATATGAAATTAACTCCTCTGAGAATCGTTTGTCATAACAGCTCAGAATAAGTGTCAAGGTTTGTTTTTTGTTTTTTTAAAGCAAAGCTACACAAATAATCACCTGTTATTACAACCAAAGTACCTAATTCATAAAAAGTCAAATAACCCAGAGGAATTTAGACATTTAAAAAAAAAAAAAAGTGGGAAGAATCCCACTGCGTAGCAAAGAAAAACACTGAGTACCTCCAGCTGTACTGAAGCCAACACTCAAAGATAAAATGGCTATAAAAACAATGCTAGGACCCAAGTTTATATCAGGTCAAATTCTAAGGACCAAAACAGGTTTTGCATCTCTTTACTCTATAAATGCCATAATGTTCCCGTGATTTAAGGTCTGATCTGAAAACATTGCATACATCTCTGCTCTAAAATACTGTACCTTGTTCTGATTATACTGGCTGGTACTCTTACTGTAAGGCACTCCATACACATCATTCTGTCATTACCTCCTATAGACACCCCTTAATCACACACAGTCAAATAGAATCTGATACTTATTTATCCAGGGACACGTGGGTTGCTCCCACTAGACACTCGTCTTATTGTGATTATTCTTCAAGTAGAATCATGCATTAGAATACGACGACTGTTAGAGAAAAAAAAAAAAAGACCTTTTATTAATCTGAAATATTTGCATAGTAAATCCGTTTTTTAAGTGTTTACAATGAATAAGGCCAGAGCAGAGATTGTTCTAGAGTCAGTTTTTTTTCCTCCTTTTTTGGAATAGCTAAGACTGATTCCTGGGCTTTTAGAAGCACGCCAAAGAGTTTATGAGCAAATCGTTAACGCAGAGCAGCACTCAAAAAGCGGAGAAATAGCTGCTATTAAACTGCCACTGCGACTGGCGTCTGGCATAAATCATGAGAACAACAAACCATAAATGTAATAATCCCCACACAAGTACATGAAAAAGCTTTCTTCTTGTCTCTGGGTATGTGGCGGTGCAGAGAATGATGGGAACCCAAAATCTCCTGACGCGGGTGCGTCTCTCCACAGGAGAGCCTGCTGTAGACATACTTTTGTGCTGCACACATTACATCCATGAAGCTACTCTCTGAGAAGACTGTATTGCTTCTTTACAGTACAATCATCAACTATTGCATTACATTACAGCGTGTGATTAACTTAGAGGGACAGTGGCAGGATTTACTCCTGTGCACTGAAAAAAGAAGATGACAACAAGAAAACATAGAATATCATAAGCTTTTTGCTTTAAAGTTCAACTTTTCCACATTCATCCCAAACCATATGAACTCTGCAACGACTAGCCACCACTGTTAAGGCAGAGAGTGAAAGTTTGATGTGCTGAAAGGACAGAAATGCAGAAAATTAGAAGAGAGAACATGAGGGGAACAGTGAAAATGGTGGGAAATTGAACTATACTAGCATTTAAAACGATTCACTTTAACTTTTGACTGTATTCACTTCTCGTCAGAGAGACAAAAGTGTCCTGAAGCACAAAGGAAGAGAAGACAATATGTGCATCTCTTCATCTGGAATGCAATTAATGAAAACAGCAGCTTTAAGCACATCATATATATATATATTTTTTTGTAACTATTCCAACAATCCAGCTAAATGCAGTGCTGTTTAAGAACTATTAATGGTTGCATTTAAGATCTGAGAGGATCAGAGATTTTTGATTACAAATACATGTTGTGGTATTTATAGATTAAGACAGTATCAAAAACAAATCACATGTCCATTTAAGGCATGGTGATAAGAACACATTAAAATTACACAGTGTATATAATTAGTTTCAAAGGCCCAAGTGGACTTTTATGTCTGGAAAATCCTGCCTCACTTTGTTGTTTGGCTCAAATGATTTTAGTGCCAGGTGATCAAAGCTGAAGACAATTTGTTCAACTATATGTGCAAATGTAATTTGATCATATGAAATGTTTGGAGCACAGTGAGTAAACGACTGACATAATGGTGTGCTGAGGAGATATCATCCCTTCTTAATCTTAAAATACGGAGACCTTTCAAATTTCATTAAAGGGGGGATGGATATTCCTCCATTACTCTTTACCGACTTTTATTTTACCCAAAGTTTTTTCAGGTATTGCATTGTGAATATATTACAAGATGAAAAAATACAACACAGGAAACATGTGTTACTCATTAAATTTAGATGATTACTGATGATTATTTATCTAGATTTAGATTAATGTAATCTAGTGGCCTTGGTTTGTGTTTTTTAGGCGTTTTTTATAAGCAAAAGAAAGATTATTCATGTGTTTTAAGAAATAAAAACCTTATAAACTCACAACTTGTCACATATGAAGGGTATCCAATTCATTCAGAGAAAAAGAGCCTATCATGGAAGTGAAAAAAATGGATAGTAAAACAATTTTTACCAGTTTCCATTGCAAATCAATATATTGTGAACAAATTCATTATAAATAAACAGTTCAGATTTTTTGTTCCCACATGCAGATACAATTTCAAGAAAACTCTTTAAAAATTGTTTATAGGCCTTTAGATGTCTAATAAATGTTTTTTTGGGTTCTATTTATCACAGACATTTCTCTTAAATATGGAGGGTTATGCAGTACCCTAACTCATCTCTTCCTGTTTCCTGTCCTAGAGGCCGTGACTCTGGTATGTGTCTGTGCGACATGAAAATCTTTCCTGATAGCTGAGTGTTGAGTTCAGCATCGATCAAGCTCTTTGAGAGTGTTGCTAATTGCAATAGAGGAATTGAATTTAAAGTGAACACACTTTAATAGAACCTATTACATTTTACAGACAGAGACTTTGACATCCCTACAACTCCTCTGTGGCTTTGCCCTGGACCTGGTGGTGATTGTTGTTGCAATGAACCTGTGAAAGCTGCAGGCCGGTGTGGAGGACTGAGCCGAGGCAACACATGGACTCAATCTCCTCAAGGAGGCCTTGATCCTGCACCACAGCCGCCCCTGAGCCTTTGCCTTGACCCAGACACAGGCCGAACCCCAAGAGCCCGTCCTTGGAAACCTCTTTGTCCCACGGAATTTGCATAGCTGAGTGGCTGTTCCTCGACGGGCCCCTCTGACCCTCCTCTTGGGCCTTGCTGGCCTGCCTCAGGAGGACCTTTTCATGGTAGTGCCTCGCTGTCTCCTTGGACAGCACCTTCCTCCTCAGGATGCTGGTTGAGGCAGTCTGATTCTGGGCCTGAGGAGGGTCTGTGCTCACTTGTGGTTCTGAGATGGTCCGAGACCGTCCCACTAGTACAGGAGAGTAGTTTGCTGAAGACCTGTAGGTGTGAGAGGAAGTGGGAGATGGTGGTGTGGGTGTAACTCTGTGGGAGATCGATGGCGAGTAGGAGAAGCGGTCACCTGGCTGTCGCCCTGGAGGTAGAGGGTCAGAACTGGGTTCATGAGGATGTAACTTGGAGACGTCAGCTTCTTCCTGGTCCGGAGGTGTAGCTGTGATGATGGGCACCACAGGAACTGTTGCCGTTTTCTTTGACACCTTGAGGCTGACCTTGTTGGGGTGTCTGCGTGGGGATGGAGGAAGGTGTTTACCATGAACTGCACTGTCATCCTGGCCCATGTTCCAGCCGCCCTGATCTCCACCTCCACCACAGCCACTCTCGTCTGCAGGCTTAGATTCGCCGGATGTTGTCGTCTTGCTCTGCAAAAAAAGACAGAAGAAAATATATTCTGCACACCGTTTAAGTGAGATTGGCACATGTACCGATTAGCATATAGATTCCGTATCACTATGGTACAACATATCGATAGGCCTGGATCTTTGGATTACTCTTCTGTCACCATTCTGACATCTTACCAATCGTGATTAAGATAGATTTTAGCACATATTTTTAAACCCTAATTATTCAGAAAAAAGTGAAATATATCAATATTTAAAGCTAATAAGAGATTTTGAGGGACAGATAAATGGGAGTGGGAGCACTTGTACTGAAAGGATCACGGCTTCAAGCTTCAAGGATATAACAGCAGAGATACTTGTCACAAGAACTAAAATTAGTTCATTTGAAAAGTCCCACTTTTGTATGAAATTTTTATATAAGACATGAGTGACTCAGATTTCATGAGTGACTATTTTTACCCATCTATCTTAATGTATCTGGACGCAGTTCTATACTTCTTGACATAAACTCTTTGTGTTAAATGTCTCTGCCATCTTTCCGTAAGTCCTGAACCTATGAATAATGATGAGCCTTCTCATAATATAATCTTCCTCCAGTCTATCATGCGTACCGGGGCCTTGTAGTCCAAATCTTCCATGGACCTGAAGAAGTCCAGGCTCTTGGCAGCGCTGAGTTTGCCTTGCTCCACCGTCGTGGTGTTCAGAGAGTCCAGGATTTCCTCCAGCAGGTTCATCTGGCCCGAGCGGGAGGAGTCGATGTCGAGGTCCAGTGAGTAGGAGTCATCGCTGTCCTCGATGTACGAGGGGACATCCCCGCTGTCCTCTGAGGAGATCCTGGAGAGAGAGACAGAGTTAGATGGTGTGCACTGTTACACAAGAAAACTGTGTTTCTATAGTGGGAAATTTCAAACATAATATTTATTATGTATTACTTATTACTGTAAATATCACTGAGAACATGTCAACAGTGAGATAACCAAAAGAGAAGAAATTACAATGACTATGACTGACATTTCTGTCATTGCGATTACTAAATATGTCCACTTGGGGGCAATATTATCAGGAGTAAAAACAGACTGTATCTGCCTGAATCTGCCATACAATGTTAATGAAATGAATCAGTCAGCCAGCTGAAGTTCTTATATCTTCACAAATATGTCACACATACTTGGAGCAACATGAAAATGTCTTCAGTGACGAAATGTTGACAGTTAATAGGTCATAAACGTAGGAGTACTTACTTGCTTGCCCTGTCCAGCTCATCATCATCGAGCCCATATCCAAGATCTCGAGGGCCCATGCTGATAGGAGACTTGTTGAAGTTCTGCTGTTAAAGACAACACACAAAGTGAATGTAGTTTGATGCAAAGAATAACAAGATCGACCATTGAGGTGGAAGTCTTGTGCAGCATATCATAAAACTACAACTTGGAACATGATCGAGAAAAGATGTAGGTCTTTGCGTGGTGGGTCCCCATAAGACAACAGTCCTAGCTTGTTTTAATTAGCCGGGACTCTTAAAGCTGGGACTAAATTTGGGCCTAGGGATACAAATCTTTGAGATCCCCTGCGGTATTCAATCAAACTCAGCATTATATACAAACTAAAAACTCCTTACCCTCTGTGAGGTAAGACATGGGTAGCAACATTAATCATCTGCATATACACACCAGTGCATGTGAATGTATTTGTCATTGCAGAGTGTTGAATAACCAGTGTGTACTGTACTTCTCTGACACAGTGAGTTTAATAAGCCACCTGTGTACCATATTTAATGGGCGGGTTAAAGAAGAGACAGAAGCTTCACAGAGGAGGGCAGGACTCTCCCCATGGGAGCCCAAATCTACCCCAGGCCACTTATTAACATGCCTTCCACTACAACGCACATGTTCCTCTAACACTGCATGTGCATGTTCACTTATGTTAACACTATCTCACTTTTTCATTTACACTGTTTAAATCTTACTCGTATACCTTCTTACATATTACTGCACGTCTTCTTTTTTTTTTTTAGTAGTATCTCAAAGTCTTCTGCCTATTCTCAAGTCTGTGTTTTTTGCTCGCATTGCTAATTACTCAAATTAGCCGTATTATCAAAAGCCCATGCTGAGAAAAAGGTTCTCTACAGCTGTAAACGTGAGCAGACCACAGGGGCTGTGTTTAAGAAGTAAAGACAACAGTGACTGTGTGCTGTGTTGTGGTTGTGGTGGGGGGAAAATCAGACACACAAAGGTGAAGAATAGTAAGAAACACTCATGAAGAACGGAGGAGGAAGGGGTTAAATTAAAAAAAGGAAGGAAGGAAATATTGAGAGGTGAGGAAAACTTCCTCAAAGCCCCCATAGAATGATGGGAATGTGGGGTGGGGGTGGGGGGGGTGTCTGTATTGGAACCGTGAACCAATCCGGTCTTGATTAGCCGACAGTGCCAGACAGACAGGCGGAATTTGTAACGTGTGGCTGGCCTGGCCTCATTTAGGATCCGTGTTCGGCCAGGGACGACACACACACACACACACACACACACACACACACACACACACACACACACACACACACTTACATAGACACACACTCAGCCACATACACATCCTATTACTAAAAACACAAAGAGTTAAAGTGCCATTTTGTCCATAAAAGTCAGCGCAGGAGATGTGTGCAGTAGCCACTTAAGCCTCTCAGCCATCGGGCTAAACATGAACACATGTGGTGGCACTGCTGATTGGCCGAGCCGCTCCCCTTCCATGGTAGCTTGGAGCTATAATGAAAGATTTCAGAGGGGCTCGGGCCTGGGATCCCTAAACAGCCTTTAATGGATTCCTGTGTCAGGGCAGTAAATCTGGGGCCAGACTGACATGCCAGCCAGCCAGAGCGGGCTGGTGGAGTGGAGATGCACCTGTGAGACACTTGGTGAGGGCAGGTTTCACACAGAAACGGTCACACAGAAACACTGCAAACACATGTGCTGTATGTGTTCTTGGTGCTTGCACTTTTTTCAGACTGTGGATTTGCGCAAAAGGGCTGTGTTTAAGGAAGCAGGGCCCCTCTCTACGTCTAGGTGTTTATTAAAGCAAGGTGAACCCAAAAACAAGCAGACATAGGTCACGAAGCCTGGCCCTCTGATCTCTGTTACAGCTTTGGTGTTGTCTACGAAAGGAAGTTCCATAGGGAGCAGTAAATGGAAGGCATCTCACTTCATGGCTTTATCAATTTGTCATTCCCTCTTTTCACTGTGACCTTTAAGTGCAGCAGTTAAGAAGAAACTATTTACAACAACCAAGCATTTTATGATAGAAGCGCCAAATTTGGCACGGGAGTGGGGTTTATCACACTTATTGTAAAATCGACATATTGAATTCATTTTAATGATAATGTGAGATACAAAATACGCTATAGTCAGTTACATCTGAGATCTAAAATTAGATGTAGTGTGTTAAATTTTTTTTTTAAACCCAAAAATATAGAGAAACTATTTAAATGTCGACATTCACTAAGTGATATTCTGAGCGAGTGCAAACAGGTCCTGTGTTAAAGCTGTGACAGCTTTGCCACCATCCCGTACCTCCCCAGGCCTGACAGGACAGTGGAAAGCACAAAATCGCAGAACAACAGATTATCATACCGCTCCTTCATTAGCCTCTCGCTGTTGGCAAATGGGAAGCTGAAAGGTGAAAATGGAAAAGTGGTTCTCCCTCCATGGCTTCCTGTCACCCGATTTCTCCCTCCATCACTCTGCTGTCAGTGACAGATGTCACGGTTTCTGTCTGTCTGGCTCTTGCTTTCTTTCCCCTCCACCGCATGGAGCGGAAGAGATACAGCAGAGGAAAAGGAGTCGTAAAAATAATTAAACTGGTCAAGTTAGACCTGCAAAAAGATTGTAGGTCAAACTAGTATTTTGCAAGAAGGAGAAAATTCCTTAAATAAAGGATAAGATTTGACACCCGAGCTTTTCTTGTGCAGGAAACTCACTAAACTGACCCTGATGGAAAGATGTCTGAAATGTTTTTATGTCATTTTGAATTGTAAAAAAAAAAAAAATCTTTGATCCACGTTCTTGAGTACCAGAGTGAAGGATTAAAAGAGTCCTGACTACCTTCGGTTTAGGCTTCAGGCATAAAAAGCTGCACACACACTCTCTCATCTTCTGTATTGTGGATGAGACTTTACAATCATGGACTGAGAGCAAATGAACTGTAAACACAAGCAACTTATCTTTCGCTCCAACCCTGTGCACACTAGGATTCCTAATGCAAGAAGCAAAGGTATGAAATATATCTAAGGGGGCTTCAAAACAACATCTTCGGATTTGATATAACAAATTACATTTCATTTTCTGTGATTATGAGAAGAAAATAATCATCAACATCATTTTTAGGAGCTGGATTTGGAGAAACAAACTTTCCCTTCTTTGCCTGCATGATCATTTATGTGGAAGAACTATGCCTCTCTGTGACAGGGCCAAACACTAGCAGACTTTAATAGCCAGTCTTACACTATACATTTCATATGGTATTTCTGAGTGGGCACTGATCTCACAGCTTGGCAGTATATGTAAAGAGATGCCAGTATAATGCAAACAAACCTTGGGGAGAAACAGAGGCTTTGCAGAAGTACAGCCAAGTCTGTGTCTGCCTGTTTAAGAGCTGTTCACTCGAAAAGGGGGGGGGGGAGAACAGCGTTTGAGGCAAGATCCACCACTTGTCTGCCCAACTGGCTGTTGCTTAAAGCCCACTTCCCTTTTGCTAGAAATAGGAGCCATTTAAAAGGAGGAAAATGTGCATTATACTCATTCTGTTCGACTGAATTCAACTCATCCAGTAAAATCACCAGGTGTCTTTCTGTGAAGGGGAATGCAGTGTAGTACTTCAAAGAAGCCAGGAGATGGCACTTTGGTTTCAGCGAGGAAGCCGGTTGGGTCTCTGACGTGAAAGTGGAGACTACAAACACGCACAAATAACTATATAAATACACGCAGACATCCAAACACAGAGCCACTGTATTTAAAGTTCATTGTGATGCACCCTAACTATTCTTCTAACAATATTCATCCACAATATTAATCGTACTATGAATATTAAGAGCACATCGGAGCTATTTTCAATTTAGAATTACATAAAAAGAGTCATTATTATGAGTCATAACACACGTGCACTGTATGCTCTATGATCCACAATGCAAGAGTATTTTAAAATAAATTATTACCTATTAAATTTACTGAGAAACAACTGCTTTTGCATATTGTCTGTAAAGCATTTTTAATCAAGTATTCAACACAACACGCACGCACAATGCCTTTGTACTGCTGTATGAATAGTACTTCAATTTAAGTGTTATTGTATTAAAAATACATATTAGTATAAGCGTGTTTGAACCCAGGGACAAATGATAGTCCTTCATCGTGAAATCATAATCCCACAAATACACATTCTCCCTTATTATAGGCCAAACACTTCACAAGTCCTGTGTACAGTGTACATATGTGTCCACCGGCCATGAACACATGAGATGTCTCCCACTGATGCTAATACGTCCACCCATGCACGCACATACTGAAGTATCCATTTGACTTTGTTCCTTTTTTACATCTTTGTCAGCTCCGTGTTTCCCCTCCACCCTCAGCTGTGTGGTGTTTTCTGGACTGGCATCTCTCCTGCCTCACCAGGTGAAGAGTGCAGAGCCTAGGGCTGAGCCCGGCCACAAGCCTGCTGGCTGTCATTGTCTATAACACTGTCCCAGCCTCCATACTCCTCTGCTCTCTTAACAGCTGTCATTCTTTTGTTTCAAACCCGAGGCAAAGTGCTAAATGCATGCATGATTGTGTACATAGAGCTCACACACTCCAGGAGATGCTCATGTACAAAACAGCTAAGGTGCAGACACACTTTCCATTTGCAGATGCTTCCAGCAAAACATCACATAAAACACAACCACACAAGCCAGATATACAAAATCTTAAGCAGAATCTCAAAAACAGACGTGGCGCGCGCACAAAACCATACAGGAGCCAGAACAATGGTTGTTGTTTGCTGTATCAGACAAGAAGTCAGCAGCCCGATTCAGTCTCGTTTTTGTCAAACGAAAGGATTACTCCTACATTCTTAATCAACAAGCTCACCAAACACAAAAAATCACCCACATCGCCAGGTACAACTGAAATATGTACGCAAATGACAGCAGCACTTTCAATTTGGTGCATGTGTTGGCTGATCAAATAGAAAATGATTTTCATAACTCAGATTATTTTGCTATGATTAATTAAAGGAGCTACTCCAGGATCATCCATTCCATTTTCAAGGACAGACACAGAGGGGTTTGCAAAAAAAAAAGAAAAGATGAATGATAAAAATGTATCAGGCTTTTTCCTTTCATACAGAAGGGATGGAATGTCTTTAATCAGATAACATTTTTTGGAGCGTCGGATAGCAACATGTTTCTGAATTTACACAGCAGGTGAATGAGCCTTTGTTGGTCACTTGATCAGAAGAGTAAACATGTAGACAAGACACAGGCTGTAGTTTCTGGAATATATCTGCTTTAGCTAAATAAAAATGTTACTAATAGAAATATATACGTATCATTTGGTGTGTGTGGCACTAAGTTTTAAAGGAACAGAACCAATGCATTAGTTTTGATATACCAATTTGTTAGGTGCACTTAGATAAGCTAAAACTAATGCGGTTTAATTTATGAAGGAAATAATGTCAAGTTGTTGTGATGTGTTGAATTGTATTGCATTATACTAAGAGGTATTTCTAATAATTAGTCTACCCTCAATGTTATACATGGGGTGGAATATAGTACAAATACTGCTTTAGGATTGAAAACAATGACTTCTGAGATTGTATGGATGAAGACAGGTTTGTGGTTTGTCAGCAGAGATTGAGTGGGACAGGGGGAAAGACTGAAGGCAAAGGTGCTGCTCTTGTGTCCGTGTCTGTAGGCACAAGAGGTGGGGGAGGTATGAGGATAAAGATGAGTTTTTTTTTTTCTTACTTAACCTTTATTTAACCAAGTTAGTCCCACTGAGAGCAATTTTCTTGTTCAAGGACCACCTGGTCAAGATAGTTGTGGGCAAAGCACAGAATCAAGTTTTCATAGGATGTAATCTAAAAAAAAAAATCACAAAAAGGTACTAGAAAGAAGATAAACAGGAATAATAGTTTTGTTTTCCTCATATGCTATGTCACTTCCATATTTGCCAAATGATCTTTCATTCTTACGGGACTGAACATAAAAAAATGTGTAAAAATGGCTTTGAATATATATAAAAGAACTGATCATTTCCAGCACAATTCAATTTAAAAATGTTTTGATTACTGCACACTGACATGCCATATTTTATTATCAAGGCATTCTTGGCCTCTCAATTTTCAGTTTTAGTTTCAGTTGTCAGAAAGAAAAAAAATCCTGATGCCAGACTTCACTCTCCTCCTGGGTTTTGTGTCTTTCACATGTCAGGATCCAGGTCATACAATAATATTCCTAGATGAGCTATAAAAATGTTAAGAATGTTAGTGTGAAAAGAGAGGAGTGGGAAGAGCATATAGTGGATTATATGATGCACAAATGCACACAAAACCAGTGCTGTGGGACAGGCTATCCTCCGTCCTGTACGCCTCTCCTCCAGTGGTCTCCAGGGACCCGTTACTGTGGCAATGAACAGGCCTCAATGGCAGGGACAGGGGTGTGAGCATGTGTATATCCTGGATATTGTGTGTGTGTGTGTTTGTGTTTATGGGTGTGCCTGCACATCAATCGCATGTTAACTGTTAATCTGTGTGTGTATCGGGGTTGGCCTCTTCTTTGTGTGTGGACGATGTGGTGGGGGGGGCAGGGGAGGTGTCCGAGGAGGCCTTTAGAAAAGCCCTAATTGCTGCCGCTTTCCACTCCCCTGCCGCCACACCTTCCGTCTGCGCTAAGACGTTCCAGCCTCATCACACACAGGAAACACAATGCTAATAATTAGAGACAGCACAACCTCTCCTAGTAATCACTCTTGACTCATAACTGTGACCAAAATGTCAGTGTGTGCATCGCAGGCATCGTCCATTTACCATATTTTGTTTAGCAATAAGAAGAGCACAGGCTCCAGCTGAGAGTACAGAGGTATATATATATATGAAGAAGGAGATGTAACTTGTGTCCCGAGGCTGTATACATCTGTTTAATACTGCACTGGAGTGTAATTTTAATTAGATGAAACTAAACTTACCCCAAGAAATATATGTGTACATTTTCATTTAGTCTCCACTATGGTATATGTTCATTTCTAAAAAAATAAAATTCTCGATGAATGTGTGTTTTGTGAGCGTACATTCGCTTGCACATATTTGCCAGCTCTGCACACAACAAAGAAAAAACCCCAAAACATGCTATCCACTTATGGTGCAAAGCAAATTTTTCAGAGGAACTGCTGACCAGCAGATGAGTTGCTTCTACTGTCCGTGCTGTTCAGAGAAAAACACTGAATGTACAACATGAGCATGTTGAAAGAAAAAAAAAAAATGCTTATCATTACATTTGGCACCTTGACAAACTACGGTGCTTCCAAGAGATGCTAAAAGAGAGAAAGTGGAGGGAGCTGGGGACGGAAAATAAAAAGGAGAGAGAGAGGGAGATGCTTGGATGGAGAGATGAAGAAAGAAAGAAATGAGAACAAAAAGTGGACAGAAAGAGCACTAAAGTGGAAGACTGCATCCATGTTGATCACGTGAAAACTGAGCTCTGGTATAATCAGTCTCTGTACATGTAGTTAACTAATTTACTGATGTGCATCTGTGTGTGCATGTGTGTGCATGCGTGTGCATGTGTGTGCATGCATGTGTGCGTCATACCCGTCTCATCTTCTGCAGTCTCCTTGGAGACAGGCTCTTGGTGCTGGTTGGAGACCCCGCACAGACCGTCAACCCCTCTTCTTCTTCTTCCTGAGAGAGACACGGTGAAGGTAAATCTGAGATGATTCGTGTCATAGGCTAACCAAACGGTTTAAAATATGTGTTAGTTGAATAACAAACTAAACCTCAACTCATCCAATGTGCTCCTCCTTTATTTAAGTTCATTGTCAAATGAAAGCGATTATTGAACCAAAGCAATGGTCCAGTTTGTTGTTACGTTTAAATGACATTTCTAAGAGTTCAAGGATCCCTCTGATCATATTCTATATCTACTATTGAAATGCTAATTGATCCTGCTAACAATTATTGTGAATCTAAAGCCTGATGTAGCTTATTCATCTGTTGTATGGACCTACATAAATCAACCACATTGCTTCATTTGGAGACATAGTCCTTCAATATGACAAAAACTGTACAGTGGTCAAGCCCACATACACCATCCAGTTCATGTAAATACTCTGCAGTGCTTCAAATCCACAGCTGAAAATAGTTCCAAATGCCCCCTTTTTTTTTCTTGTGTTTAAGTAACGTTTGCTAAAAAGTACAATGTCCAGCTCTTTTAGGAAATCACCGGGGCTTTTAAAATGTTAAAGTAGACATTCATAACTCATTCAGTTTGGTTCTCAGAGTCATGGACATGGCATTGTTAGTTGGAAAGTACTGAGAGAAGAACTGACATACTGTTTTCCTAGCATTGTTAGAATATCACTAGTTTTGTCCTCTAACAGGTTTAATCAATTAATTAATTCAAGGTAGTGATGTCTGCTGAGGTTACTGTGAATATGTTTGCGCACTGAGGTCCTTGTTTGTGGCTGCAATGCAGATTAAGGTTGAGCCTGAGAAACTTGAATTAATTTCATTTGTGTATTTGTAAATTAATTTATGAGCGCATATGAAATCTGTTCACCTCCAAAATCAAATAGATTTCAACACCTCTATCACCTGTGTGTGTGTGTGTGTATGCATCTACATAGAAGAACACTGCAAACTCCTCTCATTCATCATCAGTGGCCTCTCTCCTCAGTTTCCCACTGACAGATCAAACTGCTATTGCCTTATCAAATCCATCAGGCTTATGGAAACATACACCTCGTTACATTAGCTTTGAGGAAATCACAGGCACACTGATGAAATATGCAGACAATAAAAGAGAAAGAGGGGCTGGGGCTCGGATGACATGACAGGCCATAGCCAGAGGGGCGTTGGTTAAAAATGTACAGCCCTGAACAAAGCGCTAAGCAGGCTTCAACAGTCATTAAAAGCTGCGGCGTCAGAATCAAACTCTCCATGTGAAGCAGCCTTCCTGTCTGTTTCTATGAGAGGGGCATGTGTCTATCTGTGTGCCCGAGAACAGAATTGTGTGTACAAGTGTGTGTGGGGATGCTGCATGTGTGTCAGAGGAGTGTGAAGGTACAGTGTGGCTCACCCTTGCTTTAAGTCTGCCCTTAATGTCCCGTATTCCCCTCTTGGCATGACTCTTGGCCTAGGAGGAAAAACAACAGACACCCACACCGATACACACACACACACACACACACACACACACACACACACACACACACACACACACACACACACACACACACACACACACACACACACCCACACACACACACAGATTACTAATCAAACCATGTTGCATTAACATTCTGTTCTGGTTTCATGTAACATCAAGAAATTCTTTGATCCCTGTGGCAAAAAACACAGAGACAAAAGGCTGGATAAGAGAGCCTTGTACACTAACAGGAGGCGATAACATGAAAGGGCACCCTGACCACCTATTGTACAGCACATAACGACATGGTACTGCTCATCCAACATGTACGAGGCAATGCTCCCATTCCTTCCACTGTCAATTCCAAAACAGACAGTTTTTTTAATTAATTAGTTGTATAATGAAGAAGACTGACTCATTTGCTCAAAATAACCAAAATGTCACTTGAGGTCGATTTCAATGGGGCGTTCAGGTTTTCACTTGGTGTTCTGTTCATAGAGAAGACAAAAAGAAAAGAAGAACGTACCTTTGTCACAGCCGTGTTGATGAATGCCCCTCCTCTCTTTAACAGACACAGAAAATAGTCATTCACTTAAAGGCATTTTGGGTAAGTTTCCACACATAAACACACACATTCAAACTATTTTTTTTCATATTAAATATTCATATATGCACACAAACAGGCAGTGGTTTGTGTGCATGTAATGTTTGTTTATTGCCCAGCCCAACCCCAGCTTTGTCTCATGTAAAGCCTAACATGTGAACACTATTCATCTCTCTGACAATCAGTCTGATTATTTTATATGTGGTTTTTGAACACCTTTGTGATTCTGTGATGTACAGTATCCTTAAAAATAATGTGGTGATTCCTTCTAATTTTGATAGATTAAAACATAACAAAATCTCCTTCCATAGGTTTTTTTTCCATAGCAGTCAAACAACTTCAGTATACAAATGAAAAGCATCGCATCGTTCAGCAATGATAAACTGCATGATTCGCAGCATGCTGAGGTTTTTATTTAGAAGCAGTTTAAGAGCAATGGAAGGGACTGTGCATGATTGATTTCGACTTTGAGCTCCGCCGACTGACATTATGGCGCGCAATATCTCTCAATCTATCTCTGTGTGACTTCTTATCTCTGTGGTTTTCTGGATCTCTTGCTTGGCGTCTCACTCTTTTTCCTCTGCTTGGTCTTTAGTGTCAGCACAAAGCGTCGGCTAAACGGCTAAACAGAGTAAATGGCAGGCAGGGTTTCAGAAGTCGGCAGAGGGAGAGGAGGAGAGGGGCCGAGGTGAAGGCCCCTCTTATAGATCCCTGTCAGTCAGGAAATGTGAACTTTAACAAACCTTTGAAGAGCACTCTAGAGAACTAATTCAGCCTTAGCTGACGGCGTGCAGAGGGAGGGAGAGAGAGGGAGAAGGAGAGAGAAGGGAGGCAGGAGGAGCTGTGATAGATAAGAAGAGGGAGAGAGTGAGGACGATGATGAGGGATAGAGGGTGGGATAGAAGGAGAGGAGGAAAGAGACAGGAGATGAGGAAGCAGGGAGAGATCCATGTTCTTGGGTCGGTTCAGCAGAGTAACCCTTGTGTTTGCTGCCAGATCAACATGTCATGTCGGAGGACGTCTTGTCACGTCAAATCACTTCTGTCTCCCTTCCCCGTCTGTCTCTACTGTCCTGCTGCACGCGCCGCTTCACACACAAAACTGCACTCACGCTGGATCCGTGCGTTCAGGCAGCCCTTTCATTCCGAAGGCAACACCAGGACTTCAAACGCTGAGCCGTGTCAATCACACTTTCAATTAAATATAACTCAGGGAAAAAAAATGAGCGAAACATAAAATAAAGCAATAGATGAAAGGGTTTAGGTATGATAAGCAGGACATTGTGAATACCTTTACAGTGTGCATCCATTGCTGGTAAGACCTTGAATTACCTGGAGGCACATAAAACACAGGAAGTATGAATTAAAGATTTTAAACTCTATAATACTGCATTAACATTGCAAAGCAAAGGTAACTATGTATATAACACTGCGACACATTTTAAATTGCTAAGCATTTTTATATTGAACAGGACAAATATAGTAAAGTTAACAGCATCAGGTAATGTGGTTGATTAATTAAAAAAAACTGTAAAATATAGCTAAATGTGTGCACTGCAAGGCAATATTTGCCTTCTTTTATCCCTTTTGTAACATAATCAGTCATTTTTAAGCAGCCATGTACTGTTTAATGTAAAATGAGCGTTAGTCACGACATATAATGGACTTGTGATTACAGGAATGTTTTATAATGGAGATTTTTCTGTTGTATTTAGGGTCTTAATTGCAGATGACAGTGTGGGTTTGAGTCAGAATCAGAATTGATGAACCCACTAATATTATGAATAATTAGCTGCAACATGTGGATGACATTCCCTTTTTTCTTGTCCTGTAAATACGTCTCAGACCTCAAGCGTTCCTGAAGCACTCCTGTGGGATTTCCAACTTGTGATATCTTGTGCAGTCTTCACGCGTAATAAGGCTCAATCCTGCCAAATATCATTACTTCTTTCGTCAGTCTTCTTTTGCCACATTCAGATTTACAGGTAGGCCTTTCTACCATTTCTGATGAAATTTTTTTTTTACAACAAATGACACTGAAGGAACATGCGCCAAATATAACAATGAAAAAATTCAATCGCTCAGAGTCGCTTGTCTAATGGATGAAGTTGTTTAAGACAATAATAATTAAATTCAGTTCATCCAAAGACAATACAGTTCAGTACATGAGTACTTACAGGAGCTACATTTTGCAGCCTTTACAAATGATTCAAACAATAAGGTAAGTATTAAGGATGAGATATGTTTTAAAATGAACATGTTATTAAACATATACAATAATGCTGCTGTATTCTATATAATTAACTATCTTTATAATCATATAATCTTATACTTTTTTTTTTACATTCAATTGTTTGAGAGTTTTAAGAGAGATATAGTTTGGTATCTAATGTGGGTCGTGGGTCGCTCTTAGCCCGTTTTCCTTTCATTTTAATAAGGTTCCTTCCTATTTTGTGCTCTGCTTTTAAATCTTACTAAAGCACAACTTCCTACCATATGAAATATGGCAAATAAATATAATGTGGCTAATTGATAGACAGGTCTAGCACCACTCACTTCCACAGAAGCCCCCCTCTGTGATCTCTTCTTCAAACACGTCGGAGAAGCCGCGGCCTGCGTTCAATTTGGCCAGCCGTCCGTCGATGAACTGCAACCATAAATTACAACGTGCTTATTAAAGAAGGGAGGAGGGGTGCGTGTGCGTGGACACACTTAAACAGATACACATACACACGCATTCAAACACTCGGGCCACAGTGGGGTGTTATTAATCCTACCTGACAGAAACTACATCCCAAGATTAGGTGGGCTGTAGGTAATAGGGATTTGGTAATGTGGAGCAGGTGAGGGATTAGGGCAGCAGACTACATGCAGCACACTGTCTGAGACATGAGGAAGTTTCATTTCCTCCCTTTGTAACATGGAGCACATAAAAATCTATCTCATACACATGGACCTCATAGCAAAGGCAGGTACACATTTCATGACCACAGTCACAAAGTCACATAAACAGTCAAGTATGAGCCATCACACAAACGGGCAGCCACATACCTCAGCTTTCATCATTAACACAATGAATTAACAACAGCACATTAAAGCTTGAGAACCACTTTCTGCTTTTTTACAGTAACTGTTGCCAAATAAAAGCAGGATAGGGAAGGAAAAAGAAAAAACAAAGAGATAATTTTTTTTGTGTGGTTATATAAATCATACATAGTTAGTATAGTATAATAGTTAATAATAGCTTTAAACACAGGCCATTAGATGAGCTTCGGTGCCTCCTCAGAGCTGCTTACAGCTCCGGTTATGCGACTGACCGTTGTAATTGTGGTTTTTGTATCTTTCTAAATATTGAACATGAAGAAACTTTGATGTGAATGTAGATCACTCAGTCGCACACACGGTGCACTGTTTTCTATTAGCTAAACCCAACCACACTGACCCCCAAGTTGCTGCTCGTTTCCTGTCCAATCACTTATAATATCAGAAAATCTCTGCATGAAAATAATACTCTCCAGTGAAATCCTTGGGCTAGTCTTGGCAAGTTGCTAGCATATAAAAGAAAAACGCAGCTGCGATGTAGTACTTTTCTCATTTTCAAAAATGTGGGGCCAATGTTCACTGAAGGCCCCCCCCCCCAAAAAAAACAACAACAACATTCTACTAGTTTGTGTGTGTCTTCTAAATCTTTGTTTTCAACCTTTATCTAAAGCTATTTTTTAACGCATTCACTTTTATTTGTGTAAAGACAGGAGGAAAGGCAGCTAACAACAAGAAATGTCATCCAAGACAATTAGTATAAATAACAGCGCAATAACATTAACAAAAGGTACACAATTTGTTTTTGTTTTTTTGCAAAATTGCTTGACAATAACATACTGTCAGATATTTTATTTTTATTTATTTTATTTTATTTTATTTTTAACTATAACAAGCCTACTCCCACCTCTGGAAGTGTGTCCAAAGTGTGACAACAGAGTAGGTTGTTTTAGGGTGAATGTCCTCAGGGACAGCCTGCTAAGTAGCCTCCAACATGGCAACCCGCTCCTCTGGTCAGAAGAGCTGGAAACTCATCATTAGATCATTTTAATGAGAGGTGAGACTGCAGATTCCAACCACTGCTCCACTACTTGGCTAGCCCAATTAGTGCATATAATCAACCCAAATCATCACCTAGCCAAAGCCTCACTTATCCACCCCCACCCCCTTTGTCCACACAACCCGGCCAGATTACCTGCCTCACTGTGGCGCCTTAATTAGACATTGCCCAACAATGGCAGACTGTGACCGCCACACTCTCACACACATTCAAACCAACACTTAAACCCTTGCTCATGCAACCGTGCAAACAAATTTGAACGTCCACAAACACATGTACACAACACACAGATTCATTTTCTTTCTTTTGAGAGAGACCACAAAAAAAAGAGAGAGAAAAGAAAACTCTCAAAGAAACTGAAAATTATTTCACTTTTTGACCACATTCATTCAAACACAAACTCACGGACTGAATAAATGTAAATGAAAAACAAATTTAGCCCATTAACATTCAAAAAGTTTTGCTTTAATGCCTTTGACTTTTCCTAAACACACTATATGCGCAAATACAGTCAAGCCAAACATGCTGAAATGATTCAGGCACAGTTCCACACTTGGATGTGACTCCATCCCCTCATGTCTACATGTCATCTCGTTTCCTGTTGATGAGTTAGTAGCACACACTAGAGAGGTATTCCATCTGGCTACCAGCAGCACACTGACTCACAGGTTGGTCAGAGCGGTCTAGATCTACTTAGAAACATGGAGCCAGAGGTTTGGGTAAGGACTCTACAGGGGTTCATTTTAAGAGATACACATGGAGGGCCTCAATGAAATTATTATGATTATTATTATTTATTTTTTTGTGACTCAGGTCTCATTTGTGGAATTTTAGCATATGGCATATAGATACTTAGGGATATAGCATAAATCTCTTCCTTCATAGGTTTCTTGGGGGTGGGGGCAAAAGGTAGGAAAGTAGGCGGCGACAACTATTGTACTTCACGTCTGAATATCTAGGAATGAACCAATGGAGAACTCTCAAACCTACTTCATAAACACATTGGAGGACTTCAAATGAGCTACAAACAGCCTGTAGTACTTTAGATAAGCTGATCTTCTATATAAAGAAAGAAGTTGGAACAAGCTGAAATTAATCTGTATATTAAGAGACTTTTAAGCGAGTATCAAGCTGCCATTTCATAAAACACTACATATGTACTTACACTTTTTGGATATGGAGGAGACATGTAGTCTTATTCAGCATTGTTTGCTTAAAAGCATCAGTGTTCCACTTTATCGCAGCTGCTGTGAAACAGAGTCTTGTGGACTCAGTGGAGAGGCCGGGCAACCACACCATCAGATTTGAAAAATAATTAGATTTTCCAAGGAGGCACCTTTCCCCCTTTTCAATAAACGGAGCGGCTATTGCATTAATATACACCAAGAATGACGGATAATTATTGATTGATGGGACGCACATTGTCTGCAAAGGCTCCTGGCAGTAAATCATCAGAGTACAAGTCCACCTATACCGACTCAGTGAAACGGTGTAGGGCTTAGTGTTGTCAATAACAGAAAGAGACTTCATTGAATAAGTCTGTGCTCGCTCAATACACACACACGACAGCCTTGTGAGTTTGTAAGTGTGTAGGGGCTGAGGATGGTTGATAGGAAGCAGGTTAATGTTGACAGCCTTTCCCCACGCATTCTTTTGGAGGACTTCTCCCACCCTGTTCTGTTCTGAAACACAGGATGGGCTGGTGGGCGGAGCAGAGAGGACAACGGCCAGGGATAGAACAGAGGGGTGTTAGAATTTGAAACTGGGACATTTTTAAGGGGTGTGTACTGTATGTGTATATTCATTCAGGGTTGGCTTAATGTCTATATCACATACAACTCAGAGAAGATTATTTTAAGACCAATTTTACATTTGAGTGATTTAGAGGGTGTGCTTGCTTATCCAAAACAACGTAATTTGCTACAATAAAACATTTCAACGGGGGTATTAAAAGTTATGGCTTTCAATGTCAAGTGACAGTACATAATAGTCACTCTTTTCAATAGGCCAATGAGCTCCCTAAGTATTTATAATGTTTCCTTGACCAACTCCATGCTGCAGCCTGACACACCTGAGGAATGACTTGTGGTTGATCATGAAGCAAAAGTGCTCCTTTACAAAGAACGAAAACAAAATCACCTGTTAAAAAGTTATTTCCGGCTGACATGGCGGCACCTAAAACTCAGGCAACACCTCGACAAAATGCATGTGTGCCTCGCCATGTGTGTAATGTGTGTTGTGGCCTACCCATTCCAAAAATATGGTTTGAATTTGACCTAGGATGGTTGACATAGTGGTGAGAGTGACAAATCCTACACTTTGGCCATTGTGTGCAAGTGAATGAATGATATACAGTATATCATTGAATATGTTGTATTAGACTTGATTTTTTTGTATTAGACATGTTGTCAGACAAGTCGAGTTCTACTGATTGATTGCTTGATAACTGAGCAACCGCACCTGTTTGTTTACACTAACCAAGCTTTGAAATGGCAGCGGCCATATGACACCCTGTGGCTCCCCGATGTCAACAATCCCAATGGGAAATAAAGCCAAACTGTTTACTTCAGCTGGAGCATGGGGAGAACAAACAAGCTAAATAATTCAATAAAAACGTTATAAAAGTAATCTACGGTTCATCCCTCCTCCTATTGTATCAACAAGCAGCATTTGTGAATCTTAAAATGCATGACAAAATAGGGCTGCATGATATTGGAAAAAAACTGACTTTGCAATAACTTGATTTTTTCTGTGATATATACTGTGATATGAAAAAATACTGGAAGTTTCACCAGATAATGCAGTGTGTTATTTTTGTACAGACAGAGAAATCCCACTTTCATCATTTTTGGTACTTTAAAAGTATATCCTAGTCTAACAAAACAAATTCCCCTGCAACCTGTCCGCTTTCAAGCAGACTTTAGTGCCACAGTTGTGTTAGTTACATGTAATCTACCATTTCTAATGGTGTTAAAATGTATGCTTAATCTATGTGGTAGAAGACAAACAGGCTGTAAAGATTAAGAGACTATTCTTGCAGATCAGCTTTGGAAAATGAGAACCTTGTGAGTGTTCATACAACACCTTGAGATGCTGTTGCTAAAACGATGTAGTATGCAGCCCTGCGACAAATACAAAGCAGCTATAGTCTATTACTCTTTGCATGTGGAAAATTACTATTTATGTTTTATAATTAGGGGGAACACTAATAAGAAAGAAGTCCTATTCACAGAGCAATAAATACTGTGCAATATATACTGACAATATTGGATTTAGGTGGATAACGGAATAAAAGGCTTGAAATATAATAACAGTTGGTATAAAACAATGAATAGCAAAACAAGCAGCAGAATTACAGGGGAAAAAAATCCAAATATCTCCAGAGTGAATATTTATGCATATTAAAATTAATACGTGCATGTGTGTGGCCATGCAAGTTGAGTATTGTTTGGTAGCAGATAAGGGTCATGGCCAGAGCAGAGCTCGGGCGGACTGCTGGCCTCTCTCACTTTAGTCCAGAGAGGAGTGGAAGAGATAAGCTTACTCCATCCCCTGTGCTGGAGAAGAGGAGTAGGACGAGATAAGGGTCTGTTTCCTAATGCTACCGCTGAGGCAGGAGCCAGTCGGGTGGATGCTTTGAACTGCTGCTCCCAATCTGCTCAGCCTGGGAAAATTATAGACAGGGCAGAATGTCCAGAGAAACAAAAGGCTGATTGAGGGTCGCTGCGCTGCAAGTCTCGGGGGTAAATCACCCTCCCATCAAGGGTCAGAGAGTGCAGAGAAAAAAATTCAAGGGGCGAGAAGAAATTTTCTTCAGAGCCAAAGGCGTCTCTGCTCGGCTCTGACTCGGATAAGTTTAGTGTTGCTGAAGGGATTTGGCGGAAAAACATGAAGCATACATGGGTGATTTTAAGGGAAAATCCTGTAACCACACAGCAGGAAACACACTTGCAAATACAAAAAAGTCCTCAACATCCACAAGACATACAGCAAATACAAACATGACCACAGCGGAGTTGACAATACTGAATCTATGAGAAGTGCATATTGTTCTGAGGCATATTGTTCAACCACATCTTTTTCTTTTACAGGCTTGAGGCTTCAATGCAAGTGACATACATACATTTTCTGCTTAGCCTTTGCAGGATCATGTGGGGGCTGAGGCCTATCCCAGCTGACATTGGGTGAGAGGTTGGGTACACCCTGGACGGGTCGTCAGCTCATCACGCTCACATTCAAATCTATGGGCAATTTAGAGTCACCAATTCACCTATATTGCATGTTTTTGGACTGTGGGAGGACGCCAGAGCACCCGGAGGGAACTCATGCAGACACAGGGAGCCCTAACCAACGCACCAACAACATGTCAATGTAAGTGGCAACAGATTTTTTAAAATAAAATTCTGATTACAGGATGAGTAAAAGTTCAGCGTCATGTCCAGGACTGTAAACACTTTGTTAGGGTCAGATCAATCAGAGCACAAACAATCAAACACAGACATACACACATGTTTAGACAGATGTTTGTACCTGTTTGAAGAGCTGCAGGTTGACAGCCATGGAGAGAAAGTTCCTCATGGTGCTCGATCGATGGTTCACAAAACTCTCCTCTGAGAATGAGATTGGCTCCCCCTGAGGAGTCCAAAAAAAACCAACCAATTAATACTAATTAAGTTTGGCTCATTTCTCTTTTATACCATTCTCCTTTTCGCCATGTTTACTTCATTCAGAAATACACCAGAGGAACTAAGGCAGTAGAATATGGTAGTTATAATATGATTCACAGAACTAGGGTGCTCACATTATGTCTAATATCATTATGGACTGTAAAAATATTCTCTAATCAAGGGGTATTTCAACTGGATTCCTCATTGGTGAGCTATCAGTGCCTGATAACAGAAAATTTGTCTAAAAGAGAGACAGGAAGGAAAGAGGAAGAAAAGAAAAAAGAAGTAAAAAAAAAAAAAAGATCCCCTGGAAGAGCACATATGATCTCCCCCAGACCAGAAGACAGCATCCCAGTAAACTCCACTGTAAAACACATGAAAACAATATCACATTATTACTATTCCTTACATCATGCCGGGTTGGCCTGTGAGCTATAGACACGGAGGATGGCAACAGAACCACTGCAGGCCGATCACAAAACAGCCCCACAGTCATTTCAATTTACGTTCTCTCATAATTAACATAATTCTCACATATTTCAATGATGCTCTAAATTCTCCTAGTGTAAAACAATGTGCTTTGTCTGTTTGAGGCTGTGAGCACAGTCTGGCACATAAAAACAACTTAACAACACCCGAGACTAACCCCATTTCCATGGATGGGTGGATAATACCAGTGGCCTAAATTACATCATAGGAATTCTGCTCCACTTACATCACTGAAAGTTTTTAAGTCGTATTCTCTCGTATAAGGCGAGTTGAAGTAGTTTGTTGTAGTTTAATCAGCTGCGCATCTGGCTGCTACAGCCTCAGACCATAACTATGTACTCAAAACTGAAAAGCATGCTGAGACTAACTGCTACTGAGAAAAATAACTTTAAGACTGGCTTAAAGCTTAGGCCTGCACCAAATGGCAACATCTACTGCTACTGCAATCCTTAAAAACCTTAAAACAATTAAAGGAACATTACTTTTATGTGTTTTCAGAGGGTCAGCAAAGACAACTCAACACAAGAAAGACCAGGACAACTTCCAGTTTGAGTGTCTGAGCAGTATGTAGCTGATAAACTGGTGTGATAAAGTTTATTCAGAAAAACGGAATGTGGCTGCAGTACTAATATTAATGTAACACATTTTATTAAAACAGGTAAGGGTTTAGTGCCTCACTTAAGGGAAAGGTATGATACAATCATATTTTCATCCTCGCTGCATTTTAAACGTGTGCATCACTTCATTTCCCATCAAATGCAGACACAGCTATAGCCATCATCTACCCTCAGATGAATTGGTGTCGTTGTGCAGCACTGCTACTGCATGGGGACACATTACTTCTACTGTATCTGCAACACATGAGAATATTGTATGAGGAAGAGCTTCTGTTGAGGGGGGCCTGCTGTGGCTCAGGATGCAGAGCGGTCAAATGCAGACAAAGAATTTAAACCTGTGGGATTAAGAAAGTAACTAAATCTAAATTGTCTTCAATACTTCTGAACATGTGACGGATCCCAGACCTCCCCTGCAACAGCGTTTCAAATCCGATTGCATGATTAGAACTGGTTAAATGTCTACTGAGTAGAAGAAAATTCTGCTTTTAAACAGTACCAACCATGGAATACACACATCCACCAAACTGAACTGGTGGTGGTGAAACCTAAATTGAGTTGTTATCATTTCCATGTTCTCTTGCCTGACATATGCACTGCACTGAGCTGATCAAGAAGCACTTGGGGGAGGGTCAAAGTGAGCCGGAGTTGACGAACGAAGACATGCTATTCTAATCAGCTGATTGCTTCTCAACTCATTTTCGATTTCCAGTATCATTTAATTTACAACTCAGCAAGGCTCCCTCCAAGATCCAGCCACACTCCTCCTCCTGTTGAAGCATGTGGACCTGTGAACCACAGTGCTTGGCTCAGCTTTGTCTAGGAAGATCTTTATCCTCAGCTCAGAATAATAATTAGCAGAGTGATATTCCACAAAGGGAATATCAGCGGCATAATCGTAAAGGCAGATTTGCACATACTTCTGTGTATGCATGTATGTTAACTCTTTACACAGATCCTGCCTATAAGGTAACATGACGTGAGGGTGAGAGAAGTGAAAAATTCATATTGTGCCCAGGCATACACAAACACACACATCCACTGAGTCTCAGTGCTTGTGTCAGAGGGGAGGCGGTTTGTTCGTAGACTGTCTGTATACACAGAAAGGAGAGACAGCATCAATAATGTAGCATCTTGACTCCGGGAGTCCACAAAGTCCAATTAATCTCAAAGCCAAAGGAACAAAGGCTTCGCTATTTGACAAACAGGACATGCTGTAGTTTGCTGTGCTCTGACTCAGACTTGATAAGCAGAAATGTTTGAGAAAAGAAATGTTAGGGGGGCTGAGTAAAGGAGAGTAAAACACCAAAGGTGGCTAAAAGGGATCTTCAAAGGGAACGTCCTAACTCTTTTCCCTTCCTCTGACATTTCACTGTCTCAGACAGGCCCACCTTAGCTCTTAGCTCTACGCTGCAGCTGAAGACACAGCTTTTATTTTCAGTCAAAGCTGCCCCAGTCTAACCAGACTCCTGAAATATGTCTCACCTCACCCAAACTGAGATGGCTACAGCATGCTGCACATTCTGAAGAGCAAATTATTACTATTTTCATGTCTGAGCATAATTCCGCTCATCAAAGAAAATATAAATCAGTGGCCTTTATGATTAATATCTATTCAATCCAATAGAACTTGGCCATTGTTGAAAGATGGTCATAAATGTTTCTTAAATGGGATGGATAAAGATACATGTACGGTGAGCTGAAAGAGTCAGTTCAGCCAAATTATGGACAGAAAACATTCTTTCTCACTGAGACTGAGATGCAGATTGTTTTGTTTTTAAGACTTATGCTGCCACCACAGTACAACGGATGTAAAATGGAAATTCGTTTGAGGTCCTCACAGTATTTGATAACACAAGCCCGTCACTGTGAGCATTGGAAGCACGTTCTACTGAAACAGTGGTCTTCTTCTGTGATAATCCAGAGTAAACAGAACCACAGATAAAGTTCAATTCACATCCATGATAATAGTTTTGGAGACGAATATCTCCAAATTATTAAAAGCAATATTGTGTGAATGGCTGATACCACTAAAAGGAAAGTAATACTTTTTTTTTCTGTGAGATAACCCTTTAACCAAGCTTTACAAACAGTGGATGTATGTATAACACATTGAGGTACAGTAGAAGGCAAGCATATAACAAATCATAAATGATTAAGAAAAATAATGCTGTAATATAAGACAGCAATTCTGTTGCACAAGATGATCGTCAGTGAATAATGAGTGGATCCTTACAGGCTTATATCTGAGGGCATCTCGGTAGGATCCAAACAGAGCGGCCTGCGCTCTCAAGAAGGCCCTTGCCACACCACATCCTGTGGCTGTCGACTGCTTCTTCAGCTTGCTCTTCAGAGAGGACACCTGGCAGAAAACAGACAGAGAGAATGTGGGGGAGAGAGAGAGAGAGAGTGAGAGAGAGGTGGAGGGGGATGGAGGGGTAAAAGTTAAATTATCACCTCTGAAATTGGTGGAGGAAACAGCTAGCCCATTCTGGGTGTGAAGTATCACATTTGCAGGTCATCTCAAAAAATGAAAGAAAAGAAAGGAAAAAGCTTCAGCCTTTTCTCTAAGCTTATCTGCTGTGCTACTGAGAGCACCTGCTGCTTTGCTAATTGAGCAGAGGATGGGGGGGGGGGGGGGGCAGCAAAGAGGAAATGGAAACTCACATCCCCACTCTTCATCTCACCCTCTCTTTTCATGCAGCCACCCCCGCTCTCCTCCCATCACCTTCTCCCTCCATTTCTTACCCTCCTCCTCTTACTTTCCATTCCTCCTGTTTTCCCCTCCCCTCTTGGCTCTCCCGAACTCCCCCAAGACAGGGACTCTTGACATAAAATGTCTTTAATTATTTTCCCCTCTCCTGGATCTGCCACCAGGACTCCAAGCAGGGAGTGGAGGAGAAGCAGGCCTGAGCTTGTTTTAGGATGACAAAAGATTCACCCTGGCCACCAGGCCGTGGGGAGTCTGGGAAGGAAGTTGTCAAGAGGCTCTCCTCACCTGCTTAGCAGTAGTCTGATTGTGTTGTGCCAGAGCATGGAGGAGGCAGAGGTAGCAAAAGGCCTGCTGCTCTCTGTGTGGGTTGTGCCAGCTTAGCACAAAAGCACAAAGTTTGACTGGGTTGCACAGTAAGTCTGGATTACTGGAACACAGTTCGGTGTGGGTTGTTAGCAATAGCACAGGCTTGAATTGCAATTTGAAAGAAACACCTTTAAGTTTACTTTTCAACCTCAATTCGTGAAAAACAGATACCAAACAGAATAATTAGCATTTATTGTTAGCGGTCTGACTAACAACATTGCACTGCATATTTCAGCAGCAATCGACTCCTATTACACCAACGTTTTGCAGTGTGCGCTGGTGGTTTTGTGCTCAGTGTAGGTGTCAGGTATTCATGCCGTAATTGTCTGTCTTGTCCACCACTGTTAAGAAACAGAACATTTGCAACAAATTCTATACATCAGTATGATTAGCTTTAATAAGTAGCAGCAGTATTTGTGGGCATGAAGAGAAGAGAGAAGAGATGAAAGCAGGAGAAAATCTGAGGTGAGTCAACCATTAAATGACCCCAGTTCATTTGTAAGGTGATAAAATTTTGATCGGGTCCATTTAATTCAGAGGTGGCCCGATATACACCATGCTGTGTGAGGGATATTGCGGTCTGGCAACTGCAATTAGTCTATCTGGAAAACTTAAGGGAGGAGAAGCAAAGTGTTAGCACGGAGAGGCTGAGGAAGGAGGAGAAAGCGAGACAGAGAGAGTGGCAGTCTTAATCTGGGACAAAGACAAAACGAACAGCGTCGATTCCTCTCCCCTGAGCTTTCTCACTCTCCCCAACGTCCCCATGCTGCCACTGAAAATGCTCCCAGGCATCAAACAGGAAGTTTATCATGGCTAAATTAACAAGTGTCTCCATATTCACTCATTGTGCTAAATGCTTTTATGTTTATGTAAAGCCTTTTCTGGAATTAATATTTCATGTTTATGAGCATTTTTTACTGATTTTTGTTCCATCCTTGCAAATCATTAAACTGTGTTTTTTTTTTCAGGGGGAGAATCAAAGCGCACACAATGTCAGTCTAAGTGGGGGAGGCGTACCCCAAAGACTGTTAGAGAAGATGGGATAGCGGAGTTTACTCTGCACGTAGAGTTCTGAACTGCAACTCTGAATGGGTACGAGCAAATACTTTTAATGAGGTGGGGACACCACTTCACTTGTGTTTTGTTTTCCAGAAATAGAGTAAAATGTGTGATAAAGTGTCTACGGTCTACGTTTTAAGTTAGACCTTAATTCACCATTAAGCATGATGAAAGATATTCTTCTTTAGCCGCATGTGGTGATTAATTACATCGTCACATATAACAAATACAGAAGTAGTGCCTTACAAATACCAGAATATTGTTTTTGTGACTGGCAAAGCAAAGGTAGTCTACAGTGTGTTGCTTCACATCCAACACCAAAAAGTAAATGTATATTTCGTTTTTGGGTTTTGAATAAGGCACCTACGCCACAATCATTAGGTATGCCTCCACGGTAATGGCTCTGTCAAACTAATTAACTTCTACAGTTTGAGTAAAGCTAACGAGATGCGTACAAGCATCAGAGGAAGGCCAGACTCTACAGGTGATAACCCAATTTGGCAGTGACATTTTTTAGTGTAAAGTCACAGTGGCGGTGATGAGATCAAAGGCAGCGAGTCCCCCATTGGGTCCAATTAGAACTATAGCATTGTACAGGGAAGGGGTGGCAGGAGGAGAGAGGGGAGTGGGTAGTTGGAGGAGAGGGTGGAAAAAAAACTGTTGAGTTATGATATTCATAATCTATGCAGAGGGGCCTTTCCAGTACAGGTCTTCTCCCCATAGCTGTGATCTTTTCAATTTACATCAAGGGAAGATGGTCGGCAATGAAAGCGGGGCATCCAAAGAGCACAGTCCACAGAGGGCAGACATGGGGCCTCATTAAGGCCCGGCCCAGCCAGGCCCAAACAGCGTTTGAAGTGCGTCACATAAAGAGCATAGGGTCAAAGGTCAGACATAGAACAGATCTCCATTTAACTCTCCAGCTGGAGATGGTAATTAGCAGGTGCAATGATCATCCCTGCCCGAGTGTAAGGGATGATACCACTGTAGGTGACACCAGGCATATGTGTGAATGTGTGCCTGTTTGAGCATGTCCTTGCGTGTGTGTGTATTTACAATGCTTCAGTGTTATTACGCAAATACAAACATCCATCAGAGATCCCAGCATGTGATTAGTGAACGTGCAGATGATGTAAGCATTGTGTTTTTACTCAGACACCAGCTTCTGGAGAATTAAAAAAAAAAAAAAATAAATAAACATTTGAAATTCTTTGAAGTGCTCTATTATAAAACTCAAACTAATAAAATTATCATATATTTATTACATTATATCTCAGTACAAAGTGCCAATATAATCAGACAGACCTCATTGTTGTTAACTACAAATTGGAAATGATCTTCTACTTTCAGTTAACAGCAAAAACACAAACAACAAAAAAGGACACAAGGTGAGAGCCTAGCTCACAATTACTATTGTGTAACTGGGAAAAAATGGTAAATTAAGGAAGAAAAAGTTGCACACAAAACTCTGAATATATATTTAGAAATTGCCCCTAAATTTTCACTATAGCATAAAAACCCTCCCAAATAACGACCCTGACACTTGTCTGTTGTTCAAAAATAAATAAATAAAAAGTTTGGTTTTCTTCTCGCAAAAAAGAATGTTGTCTGTAAGATTCTGTCCAGGGAAAGAAAGCCATGGGGATGCAATTAAAGAACTACAAAGAAAAAAAAATAGTTATGAAAATCTCCCTTTTTCTTTTGATGTGCTGCAGTCTGAACTATACACACACACCAACACACACACACACACACATTTGAACAAAGACACATGAAAAAAACCGGCATACACGCTCACACATGTACACAAGGAGCATGCAACTTGGAATCTATGAATTCATTCATTGCCTTAATTTACAGAAAATATTAGATCTTTTAGGATTTCTTCTAAATTAATCTTTATTTTCAGTCTTAGGGTAAAACTGCACAATAATGGGGATATTACCGAAGTTGACTGTAATCTATTATAACTAAACACATAAGATCAGCTTTTACATCTTGGTAAGATTAAAAAAAAATCAATTTAGGTGGATATTAAATCAGCAAAATTAAGTTCTGAAATATATACAGTATGTAAAAATGGAAAAAAATACCAGAATAGATCAAATATTAAAGGATGTAGTGAGACATAAATCTTAGTCATTAAGTGTGATGATTTGCCGCTAAATAAATGCAGTAATACAATATATTAGTCAGGTGAAGTGAAAGAGCAATGGGGGAACAAAATTTGTGTGTGTGTGTGTGCACATGCATGTGGGTGTGTGTGTGTTTGTGGGTGTGTGTGTGTTTTTAATAGGGCTATCTCATTGCTATGAGACTCTCCCCGGTGTGGGGTTACTTTGTCAAGCTGACCTCTTATAGCGGCTGAGCGGTTGAGTTTTGCATACATAATTAACTACAGCTAAATGTCATCTCTCACTTCAATAACTAACGCAGTGGGTGAGGCTCCTCTCCCTTTTTGTCTTCTAATCCAGAGTGAACCGCCGGCAGAAAATGTGAAAATGAAGTGCAGCTTTTAAACTCCCCACAAGATTGAATGAATGGCTGCGACCACTGCAGAGACAGTGTTGGCGCTATTTAAAACAATCCTACCCTGTAATGCCAGTGAACAGATTTTTGGCATTTGCAGTTGGTAAAGTGTAGACACGACTGCATAAGCAAAACCAAATTCTTTGGAATTGTTATTATATGGTGTAGACACCAAGACAGCCTCTGGAATAGTACAGTATGTAACTGAGGTGGAGCAACCACATTCCAGGCAAGGAGCTGCCATGCAGTTAGAACAGCATGCAAGGGGCTTTACTCGATTATACTGGGAAGACAGCAATGAAGTGAAACACTTGGCTGTATCTAAACTGAAAATGGAGGAAAGTGATGGACAAACCCAAAACCTGTGAGTAGCAGAAGTTTACTCCTGAACTAGATCTGAATGTCATTGATGAACATTCCTGGCCAACAACATCTGCGTCTGTGTCTGTGCATCTGTATGTGCGAGTGTTTGCCTGCTGTCGGCTGTACTCTGTTGTAGACGATGATGTAGATGTTGTTTTTGTGGGAGCATCGGAAACTGAACACCAAATTAAAGCCGCGATGTTTGATTAAGTGTGCCAGGTGATCTCAGGAGAGGCGCGCAGACACAACCGCAACCCCCTCATTCATTTGTAAACCTCCAAATGCAGGCTTGAAATACAGGAAGTAGGAGTGTACGCTGTAAATTCCCCCTTTATTGGGAATACAAATGATCAAATGTATGAAGGCTAGGAATGTATGGGTACACGGTGTCAGCAAAGTAGCGAGAGGCAGAGAGGAGGAGAATAGAAGGAATTAGGCTGTGATGTGAAAGAGCATCTGAAAATAAAGATGTAAGCTGCATTGTAGCACCACACCTTGAATATGTGACACAGAAAGAATAATACATGAAAAAAAAATTCTTCCGTCATTGCTTTGAGATCAATTGCCGGGATCAAAATAAAATCTGATTCGGTCACACACTGTTTGTTTTCGGAATTAACAGACTCCTAATTTGCTATTCTTGGATACTTTTAATGACTAGCGCAGTAAACAGCTCCACCAACCAAAAGCCAATTATAACTTTATCAGCACAATATCTGTGCAGAAGAGGAACCGTCGATCTCAGAATAAGAAACAAAAATACCTTGATCTTCCAGGGAAAAACCAGACTTTTTTTTTATTGAGTATTTCTTTACAATGTGCTTGTCAAAATATTGATTTTTACTGACAAAAGCACAGTCTCTCAGAGATTAGTATGATTTATTAATGTGCAAAAACTGTTGAAACTTTCAGTTCAACTTAGGCAATCTTAAAATATGCAAAATCCTGCTAAAAATACGCCATGTAAAATAAAAAAGAGCTATTTCTCCAATAATATCGTGTTTATCTAAAACAGAAAAAGGCACCGACTCAAGTGAGGCAACAGAAAACTTCTTTGATCTACATTATCTTTTATACAAAGTTACCGAAACGTACTAGTTAAAAGAAGAAATAATTATAGTGACTTTAAAAAAAAAAGAAAAGAAAAGGGAAAATTGAGATTGATGTGACTCATTTTCACTGTCAGAAAGGCCATTTACATTTAAAAAGACAAGTCCACAACATAAGCACAGTTAATGATTCATATGATGTTTCCAATATAAAAATGCCAAAAGTTATTCTCTACATTTTGTTGCATCCTTTTTTGACCCATTTCCAATCAGTCTCTTATTCAGATCTTTCCTTTTTCTGCTAAACGGAACCGCTACCGGCATGGAAGCATTTATAATAGTCAATAAATCTAAAATATTAAGTGTGAAATTGCGGGAAAAGACCATTAAGGGGCGGGCACAAGTGGAGCCAGTGTAGGGGTCCTGTCTGAAAGAGGATGGCTAATTCAGGACAACTGTGAACTCTGAACCTGCTAAAAGCACGGCCACTGGTCAGCCGAGCCACATAATAGAGTCCACATGTGCTCACAGCCTGCATTGCCATAATTAGACGGATCCCTAAAGTTTTGTTTAAATCAACATCAGAGTGCTTTGTTTTCCCCTCTTAGGTAGATTTAAAATACATCCAAAAATTGCCTGTGGCCTTTACCTTTTAATCCATATCAGGCTTTATGTATTCACACAAAGTGATGCAGGCTTTTTAGTGAGAATAATAATGACTTCATAGGTCTCTGCAGGCTGGGTTTCACACTGAATAAAGCCTGCGCATTAAGTAGCCAGTGTTACAATGAGAATTAAAGAGAAATAAAGACCCCTTTAAAAAGCACAGACACAACGCGCAGCAGCTCAACCCAGGCACAGAATCGCTCAGCATTAATCAACATTTCAGGCCTCTGTTTGACAAACTGCACAATGCCTCAAACATCTCCTTGTGTGTAAACACAACATCAAATGCCATGTGGCATGTCCTCATCACTAACAAGCAAACTAACAAGAGACCTGGAATTCTGCTCAATTAGTACCCGCTTGCTTCCTTATTAATCTACTAGCCCCGGTGAAAAGATGAGAGGAGACAGGAAAAAAATCGAAATAGGAATAAAAAAAACAAAACAAACAACAACAATTTGTTGCAATAAATATATTAATACCAGTGAAGTTTCAGTTTCAGGTGGTGTAATTTGACATGATATGTGGGCTATGTTCTGTCATTAGTCAAGAAAAATGGTGAGTAGGGGATCAAAGCAAAAAGGCTCTGAGCCTGCCACTTAATTTATCACACGGCAAAGACAAAGGCTTCTCTCTCCGCTTCTGTCGCTTTTCAAAAGCCCTGACTCCTTTTTATGACAAACTCAGTTTGCAGTTTAATTTAGGACTGGAGTCCCTGGGTGCAGGAAAGCAAGCAGGCAAGAAGTTAGAAGAAAGGTGCTTTAGCCAGACAGGCACACAGGCATGAGAAGCGAACAGCGGGTGCAAAAAAAAAAACATCCAGGCTGGTGGTAAGTAGTGTGAAAGAGAGAGAGAGAGAGAGACAAGAAGGCAGACAGGTGTCATGAAACCTGAGCAGCCAGGCAGCAAAGCAGGCAGCAAGGCAGGCTTAGAAGCAGGCAGGTAATTGATTAAGACGAAGAAACGATTGTATCATTGCGGGCAGTAAGGAGATATCAATGCACAACGGCATTCATCGAAGGCTGAGCAACGCAAACTCATGAGAAACAGAGGAGTGAGAGAAGTGTGAGAAGGTCTGGATGCTGCTGGGCAGAGGACTGAAATATAAACTGCTGGTAGAGCAGGAAGTCGGTGGAACCTGAGAATATACTGTTAACAGTGTGGGTAATAGTGCGTCCACAGTCTCAGCTGGGCCTCAATGCCTCACAGAGGAGCTTTAATATAGAAAAAAAAAAAAAATCAGCTAAACAAACAGATTCCTGCTTCAACGAAGACAAGCGTGTGTGTTGTTCTCTAGGTGTGTGTGTGTGTGTGTGTGTGTGTGTGTGTGTGTAAATGTGCGAGTGACCCTGACGCCTCGGTGATGCTCCTGTAGTACTGACCGGCGTCAGTGCTCTGTTAATTAAAGAGACGATGCACTGGCAGGTGGCTTCACTGCCCACACTGGTAATTGGCCCCCTTCTTCCCACTCTCTCCCCCCTAGAAAATCACCCATCTCTGCCTTTTCTTTTCTCCTCTCTGCCTTGTTCCCTCCTCCTATCTCTCGTTCTCAGAAACGTGCCAGTGGGCAGGCAGAAACGCAGGACTTTGTGAAATAATGATTAGAATGGATGGAGATGAAGGGAAGGGAGTTGCACATTTTCCCACAAGCCTCTGATGGTCGGGGAACGCTGTTCGCCTTCAAGCGTCACGCGACGCGGCGGGAGTTTACTTTAGACAGCCACAATCTGAGGAGCCAGTGCTGCAGTCATTAATGATGTGGGGAGGGGACAGAGCTATACTTTGACAAGTTTCTGCAAGTGTATGTGTTTGTCTGTGTGTGTGTTTTTTGGAGGACAAGGCAATGTGTGTTTATGCAAGTGAGACTCGATGTGAAAGAGGAGAAATGAACCTACTGTGTTGTCATGTGTAATGAGACAAAGGCTGAGAAGCTCTGGAAGGTGTGTGTGCGTCTCACCACATCACTGGGCAGGTTGTGCAGGTCATCAAACGGACTCTCCAGGGTGTTGGTGTCCACATTGAGAATAACAACATCCTCCAGCGATCGACTGCGTACTCTCTAAAAGCAGGAAACGTTCAGTGTTATCAGTAAAGATGTAAACACAACCACAAAGCAACACTGAAAAATCTCAACCTGTAATTTTGACAACAAAAAGTTATATTTTGCATGCAGATGTTCTTGTAATATTAACAGTTTAAATCTATTATCTATCTAACATATAACAGCTAATGCCTGCTTTTCAACATTAGCATAATCATAATGAATGTTTCCCATTTTGAATACAGAAGAACATCTAGTTTCATTTTGTTATTAACTCATGAAAATAAGTTGATGTTTTAAAGAGTGTTTCCCAGCAGACAAAGGTATATCAGTCCTATATCAGTTACAACACAGCAGTCACATTCAGAACCACACTGTCATCACATTCGTTACGATTAACGGTAACAAATGGTGTGTAGGGGGAAAAAAACAAACAAATATTAGAACATCTTTACAATAACACACACATGCTCATAAAATGAAGAATGGCACTGAGAAGAACATCTTGGTTCACCAAAACCCTCATGCATCAACAACAACACAGTGACGCTGTGCTGTGCTGTGTGCATCCTGATGGCGACAAATTCAACAATTATTTCAGTGTGGTGCAGGACGCAGGCAGGTGTGGGGGGGGGGGAGGAGGCAGCATAGTGTGTGAATTTCTAGTTTGTCACTTTTGTGACAGCCTGTGCAGTGGAGGCTCACATGCTGATCTGGACTAATTATGTAGTGGCGGAAAGGGGGTCTGTCACGGATACAGAGTGGGATAAATACTGCCACTGCCGCAACTGTCAGACAAATATCACACATAAACACACACACGTAAACACGCGTGCATTACAACATATACATTTTTCCGCACACAATAACGCAAGCGCACAAACACTTACATACCAACACTCACACACAAGTGCAAATGTGCACGTGCTTGCAACATGCATTCACACACAACAGCAGTGCCGGTGACAGCTTGCCCCCCAACCAACACAGAAGGTTTAACAAGTAGAGAAGCTCTTTGTCTGCAGATACTTTTTCTGCCTTTCTCCCTCTGTTGTACTTCTGGTTAAGAATGCACACAAGCAAGACAGGGAGATAAGATGGAGAAGAAAAACAAAACATTCTGTCCTTTTTTTAATTCCATGTGTTGGAGATGAAAATTTTTCCTTACTGAAATTTCAAATATTTTGCACCAAATTTGTGTGCACAATTCACCATAATAGGCGAAGCATTAGCTGAGCATAAAGAGGGGGAAAAAGAAGAATTGCAGCAGCATCCTGCCTAAATGTAATTTGATTATTCTCTATGTATCTGAAGCGAAAAGGGAACATCAACATTTCACTTTGTAATATTCAGGACAGTCTGTACCTTTATACATCAATTTGCAGCAGCAGATATAATTATGCCCATTCAGTAAAATAATGTATAATTACACACAGGCACACACCAACAGGTTAACTTACATACCTCCAGCAGACTTAGATGAACTCCCACAAAGTATGGCATTGGGGCACTGTAGATGGAGAGGGGAAAACAAAGTGAGTGATGGTTTTAAGAAGTAACTCAATATTGAAGTGTAACAAGTAGCAGCATTAAAGATATAATTTGTAGAATATTGCTTGAACACAACAGGAAATGTTTAGAGAGGATGAATTTCAGCATCATAATATGGTAATGACCTATTTTTAAAACATCACCCTGTGTTACCTAATTATTATCATCTAATTACCTTATTATTCTAATCAATATCATCAATATTCCAAACCATATGATGCTTGTTACTAATTTGCATACTGCTGTAAAAAGAGACAACATTTAAAAGTGATTTTTCAGCAGTAATTTTCAAACTTAATCTACAACAACAGACAATAAATCTCTTCACCAAATCAATTCTTCTATCTCAAACAGTTAAAAAAAAACTTTTTCAATCTTTCTTTTTCTACATCTGGGTTTATTTTTGAAGTTGAGTCTAATTATGTTTTGTGTGGAAATTAAATTGAAGAGAGTTTTTTCCAATTACTTTTAACTGAGTGAAATTAACTTGTTTGAATCAAGGACAGTACATTTTAAAATAAATTTAAAAAAGATGAGTAGGGTTCAATAAAACATTAAAACTTTATTAAAATAATATAGATTAAAACCTGCAATGTTTACAAGAGGTCAGAATCAGTTTTTCAAGCGTAAAAATACTTTTTCAGCAGTAATTGTCAAACTAACACACACACACACACACACACACACACACTGAAGGATGGAACCCATTCATATATCCCCCACCCACTTTGTTACGGGGGATAATAATGCTTACTATCGCTGAACAGTTTTGCCATGTGGCCATTTTTAAATGTGTTTCCTCCATATAACCCATTGTGATCTTATTACCTCGTTATGTAAGTCTCACACCAGACTGTTAACACTTAGATAATACCAAGTTATTACATAATATTACCTATTACCTCATAATTATCAAACATTACCATGTTATTATCAATCTGTAATGTGAAGGGCGACCCGTAAATCCATCTGAACAGTAAAAACCTAACTCACAGTTTCTTCAAAGTGAGGATTTGTCTCTTATTCCTAAAAACTGAATTGAGTTTTTTGACAGTAGGTCAGAAATAAATAGCAATCAGAAGATATGAGCTGACTGTATTATAACTATTTAAAATAATAAATAATAAATCCTATTACATCTTATAGATTAAAATTGTTAATTTTGAAACAAAGATTCAATCAGTCATTCAAATTTATAAGGGAAATGTTTATTAAATAACCCAAAATTATCAAATAAAATAAAGCTAAGACTATTTTAAAATTCAAATCCAATTTTTCAACAGCTGGAAATTGTGAAAACTAGAATACAGCAAATGTGTAGTGGATGCATTGTATAGACATGACATAACATAATCAGAACATAAGCAGCAAAACTGATTATCATTCATTTGTTGTTCTTTAATCCAATCATATAGGGCATGGCCGCTGGCTGAGAAGCAGCCTTCAGAATTATTTTCCCAAGAACCACCATAACTCCATGACACCATGACTGGGAAACCTTAGACTAACTGGTGAACAATGCCCACTTCTGATCTGGTGCCACTGGGCTGTTTTTTGTTCATTTACAAGATAAAACCGTTTCTCCTTCATTCTGTCGCTGAGTTTTGATTTTCAAGTATTGTTCTGAGGATTAAAGAGTTCAAATGTGACCCATGGAAAGACATTAAAGAGGGATAATGGGAACACTGATGCTCCAGATATTTGATGTTTTTCCTTCTAACAAGATGGTAGATTCAGAAAGTATAAAAAAAAAAACTTGCTAAAAAGCCAAAAAGGATAGAAGTGTCAAATATTTCCCCTCCAAATATATGCTTTGCGTGGTTACTATCATGTCATTGTTATTTTATGTGATATTCATTGTCATTAAAAGCGAGTGGCAAGGAAAGGTTGAATCAGCGATTATGTTTTCCCCTGTACCATAATGAAAAATTGAACAAAAACATCAACCGATAATAGAAATGATGTTTAGAGAGGCAGCGATAATCAGATAGCTTTGGGTCAGTGTATTCCTGGCCAGAGTGACTCAGTAATCAACTTAAACCAACAGCAGGCCTGTAGCTCTGCACTTTAGCCAATGCCTTCCTTGTTTCATGAATATACAGTACTGACTGTCATTAACATTTACACAGATACATGCACACAGAGCATCTAATATAATGGAGTTATCTCATCGGTGCATGGAGGACACTCCTGTGATTAAATAAGATAATGATGAGTCTTCACAGAGTGTTGAAAATCACATTTTACTGTCAGTGATGAATAGCTTTTTGAAAATATCCTGTCCCTTATGGTAAAGCACTGTAACTGTGAGCTATTAACACTGACTTGACAAAATAAGCTCCTATTACATACAAAGCTGACTTCCCCTCTCTGCATTTTAAAACGTGTACAGATATAAGTTGGCTTGAACACATTTGGATGAGCGGTTCTGCTCTCCATTCAGTTTCAATGGGGTCCATTTTCATTGGATGGGTGGTAATAAACTCCCTGAGAGGGCTAATGTGATGAGAGCGTGGTGCTAGCGCTGGCATGAAATATGGAGGAAGGTGATTCTGGCCATTCATTAAGTTGAGGGGCCACACAGGAGAAGGCACGCCATGAGAGGAATCCTCAGAACGACTCGAAGAACGGGTGGGAAAAGGTGTGAACATGTGTGTCTGCACTTCTACACCAAAATTTTAGCAGCGGAGCTCGACTCATGACAGGCACACATGGCGTGGTGAGAAAAGGAGAGGGTGTAAACATTTATCATGATCGTCCTGATGGTGTTTGTGTATGTATGTGTTTCAGAGGTGGTCAGCCTTACCAGCAGTAGTCCAGGAGATGCGGGGGCAGCACAGGGATGAAGATGTGCTGCCAGTACATAGGAAAGAGCAGAGCAGCCGCACCGTGGACGCATGCAGTTAACTAGAGGAAGAGAAAGAAGCAAGAGGACTATCTTCACACAACTTTCTATTGAAACACAAAAACTAAGCAGAGGAAAGACAAATATAACCTTCTACATGCTGTATGTTACGTGAAGTTTAATCTTTTTAACTGGAATTGATAACTTGTATAATGTCAATGTCAATAATTGCCCCAAAGGAAGAACGGCAACAAGTCAAACAAATAAATAAAAGCTCTTTATAAGGCTCGTCTTTTCTTTTCGAATATTTCTATAACTTATCTAACTAAGCTTATACACTGCTTAAGTCGATAAAAGAACCGCACCTCTATTTCCTCCCAATATTCTGTTTTTAAAATCTAGAAGTTTGATCAAGGTGTTGATGCTTTCTGTTGATGTACTGTATGTTTGATATCATCAAGTCAGCCTTTAATCTCATTCACTGACAAAAGCCCTCAGAAAGAACAGGGTACACTGACATGTCGAGTATTGTTCTGCTGAAAACACGACCTGCAAGCGATTGTCGGAGGAAGAGAGGAACAGACTGAAAGCTGGAGATCAACCACTTGTCTTAAACTCCAGACAAAACTCGGCAGAGAAGAGGAAGATTGATGAGGAGGTGAAAAGAAAAGTATTGATAGAACTGACAGGAAGAGTGGCAACACGTGCTTTACACACAGAGCACATGAAGCCAATGTTACCTCCAGATTGATTGATTTGTGTTTGGTCATAACTGCAGAAACATTGCTACTCCTGCACATGGCATTCATAAAAAATTTATATAACACAGATACTAACCCGCTTTGAACATAAAAATAATGGAAAATACTAGCATAATGTTCATAATTAATTACTTTTAATGTCAAAGTGAGAATGGTGCAATGACCCGCACAAAAGCAACAAAAGGAGCCCAAAACAGTGCTGACAGTAAGCATAAAAATCAAACTCACCCCTGCTACTATGGCCTACAAATTAAAGGGAAAATAACCTCCTTTTTAACAAATAATGAGAAGCAATCACACGAAGATGACGTTCCCTTTCAAAGGAGCTCCCTACATTGTCAAACCCACATTACACATAAAATTAAAGTCATCGTCTCCCATTGTCTTAAAGTCAGCATCCCCCCCCTGACATCCTATCTCATGAAAACCCAGCTATAGTAATGACCTGAAACACACACACACACACACACACACAGAGAGAGAGAGAGAGACACGCACACACAGAAGGAGAAAGAGGCGTTAGCTCATCCCCCAGATTAAAATAACATGATTAAAAATGGAAAGAGAACAGAGGTCTGAGGGGCTCCTGGGGGACTTCATTAGGGCAAATTGCCAAAGAATGAAACATGAGTTAGCCAAGAGAGACTGCGGGCTAGGCTAATACCGCCGGGACCGCAGAGCAGCCGCCGCTGTTATACTGCTGCAGCTTCACAGTTAAAGTGTGAAGCGGACACACGCTATCACACACACGCGCTCAACCACCAGGAGACCCCCTGCTCACTGACACACGCAGTGTCACCATTGACCGGCCAAAACAGGGGCGAGTTTGAAAACCAGGCTGAAAAACCACAACTGCCACAGAACGATGCCCTTAACCCTCTGGATCCGGCCAAAAATCAAGCCCTGTCATCTGGAAAGCAAGAAGAATGTGTGTGTTTGTTTGAACTGTATCCATCGGGTGAAAAAAAAAGCAATGATCTTTTATTTTAATTTTATTTTTTATTATTATTGTGTCCATGCAGCCTCGCGTACACGCAGTCCCGCAATAGTTAGGACTTAATCAACATTTAATTGGTGTCTTGCTCTGTGTTTCTGCATATGCATATTTCCACTGCCTGCCGTCTTCAAATAAAACACAACAATGCCACGCTCCCGTCAGGATTAATTCCCTGGCAAACAGTTTGTTTTTTGTTAATTCTCAAACTAAATCAATGCTATGAATATTAATGTGTGAAAAAAGAAGCACTTGGCGGAAAAAGCTACTATCAAAACCATCACACCCTTCTCCCTTTTCCGGAGCGATGACGCGATGGGGCCATTAAATTGTGATGAAGAGAGGTCAGCGATCCAGCTCTGGCTGATATACATACACACATGCGTGCATGTGTCACACACGCACGCACTAAGTGGAGAGCCAACAGGCGGGTGTATGCCTCCTCTGGGAGTGTGAGACAAGCCCCAGCCATTCACTGGTACCAGGAGGTAATGGCATAGAACACCTCGCTAACCAACTCCAATTATCTCCACCAGGCCTCAAGGTGAGCCCCCCAACTGGCATGATTTACTCTCAGGTTGAAAGGGAAAACAGGAGTCTCTCCTCTCTGCGCTTCTCTTCTTCTCAGGATGGGTGGCTGACTTGGGGGAGTTGGCTGGGGGGGGAATTACTGAAACTAAGATAATGATTTATAAAGCAAATCTAGATTTCTGTTTTCTTTTTATTTGCTATCTCCAAAGCGATGGAGGTGGCGGTGTTCCTGAGATAAGGTAACTTGGAGGGAACTCCACAGGAATAGTTCACATATCTGCTTCTCTAATTCAGCTGAACACAAATCCCTATGTCCTTGTTCAGTTTTGTGAATGAATGAGGCAAAAAGGAAAGGAAGGTAAGTGGGGAAACAGAAAAAAAAAGAATTCATACCACTCTGTTTTTTCTTCATTTAGTGGGGGGGGGGCTTCACATGAGAGTGGGTCATGAGAGGCTAAGGCTGATAAAATATTTGCCAGGCTGATAAATAATAGATGAGTGGAGCCAAATGGCTTACACGCTCCACAAAAGACCTGGGTGCTTAATATTCCATTCAATGGAGAATCACAGATACAGTCCCCAAGAACAAATACAGGATTAGGTGCTGGGTCCAGTCCTCAGGGACCAGGGCTCTGCCCGGTAATGAGGGGCTGCCTGCCTGTGTGTGTGTGTGTGTGTGTGTGTGTTTTGCTGCTTCCTCTGAGAGAACAGATTATACAGCGACAGCCTGCCTCAAAAAGCAGTCAAGGTCTTTGGTTCTGCCCTGAGAGTTTTCTTCGTACGCCCTCGCCGAGACAGAAAGTGTCCACACTACCGCCGGTTTTCCCAAATCCATTCAACGGGGACTGGCGGACCCAGAGACAGAACGAGAGAGAGAAAGACAGAGAGACATGAAGCTATGGAGAGGAGGAGGCAAATGTGGGAGTGGAAAGAGAGGAGTGAAGAGATAAAGCGAGACAATTTCAGATTACAGCTTTGAAGTAGGCAGCAGTAAAGCAAGGCTAAGAGGTCACACACCAGTTTTGTCAATAACGGTGTCTTAAGTGTGAGTGTGCTGCTCTGTCCCACTCACTACTGCATACTAATAGTAAACAGTAAGTACACAGACTACTTTTCTGCGCATTTAGAGTAACTATAAAACTTCATACTAAAAGTAAATTAAACAACAGATGTGCAGTTGATGTCAATCAAACTGTGACTAAAATATTACAACCAATTTACTTCAAATTCGACATCAAAATGTTTTCCAAAGATTTAATAGTCATTTTTTCGTTTACCGCTGTGTTCACATAGCGGTTTTATCACCATCAACAACTTGTTTTAATATTTTCCAGCTGTTTGCAACTCCTCCTTTTCAGTTTTGCATGGCAGGACAATGATATCAATCATTAGCACAATCACAAATCAAATGTTTTATTTCTGCACATATGTGTGATCTATTTATATTGTGTCACTTTTGCACCATGAACACATCCCATACTTAAAACCTGATTAGAACTGGCCTGTAGTATGGAACAGGGATACAGCTGCATTTCCAGCAGGAAGCTGAACTATGACAGATTCACACAGTTAACAAAATAGAAGAACTTTAACAGTAAGCAGCTACATGAAGTCTACTGACGGCTCACATGAAATAGCTTTCCACATTCATACATCATCAAATTCAGATGAGTCTGTCCCTCTACATGCCTGAACAGCAATGCAACTCCTGAACAGTGATGTTTCCTTAAAGAGCTGGACCCACAGGAGACCTCAGATGTTCTCAACACTACAACTCTGAGCTCTGCAGACTCTGCAGTCAGTAAACAGGAAAACAATTTCCACCCACAACTGAGCAACTAGGCATGTTCAATTAAACACAGATACAAATGGAGAAAATGCTACTATGGGGAGCCAACATGCATCTATTTCACATATTTCACTTTTTAAATAGCAGTGTAATGGAGATTTGGCTGTTTTTCTGTACTCAGAGCATCGTTTTCACCGCTTGCATATTGTGTGAGACAAATAGCTGCTGCTGCTGCAGGCAATGTGATTTAATTTGACAGGAGGAATAGTATCAACGGAGCTGATCTTGACCTCTTCACACTAGCCTCAAACACTCATTTCCCCTCCACAAGCCTGTTCTTCCAACTTGTCTCTATGCATGCTCCAAACGGTTCTCCAAAACCGTATCCTCTCCATTCCCAGACTCATTTTCATCCAAATTCTCAATTTCTTATTCTGTTTTCCCTCCTGCTGTCCATCTGTCTACCTCTGCCTTGTTTCACCAGTTGGTTTATCACTGTGTTGGCCTTCCCTCTCCCTCTTCCTTGCACCAATTACCCGCGATATGCTTCTCCCTCTGTTGACAAACGCCGGTGTCAGGCCCGGCACAACACAGGTGTGCCACAAACAAGTAGGTGGCACAGGGAGAGAGGGAGAGAGGGCACACAGGACGAACACAGGTAACAGCTAACGCCGGCCCTCCCACACATGCACCAACTCTCTCACAGAAAGACATAAGACATAAGGTGCAAACACCTGTGAGGGCAGAAGACACAAAAAAAGAGATGTATGCAAAAGAGACACAAACCCACAAAATGCACATATGCACATACACGGTCACAACAGCACAACACACAGGAGAAGTTAGCCAAGTGGCATGGGGCTGAGATAAGTCTATTGAGGGGAGGCTTGGGAACACGGGGGGGGGGATGTCCCAATGTTCTGCAGATGCCCAACAACAGAGGCACATTAAGACACCCAGGAAAAGAGGGTTATAGTCAGGGTGAGTGAGGCAGATGGACAGAAAATAATGTGTCAATGAGAAAGATAGAGAGACAAGTATAGAGACAGAAATAAGTCGGGGAAAGAGAGGAGAGGAACAACAGAAGGAGAGGCCGGAAACAGAGAGACAGCTGGCACTCTGGGGCATGGTGGATGGATAGCTCCTTGTTAGCATAGGCCTGACAGGCTGATGAGAGAGCTGCTGTCAGTCAGCGCTGGAGCTGGGCTGTGAGTTTGGGCGAGAGGCAGGGCAGAGGCTGGGCTCAAGAGCTGGGGGGCCTCGACAGATGAAAGACACGGAGGGTGGTAGGGCGATGGTGGTGGTTGTGGTGGGGGTCTTCCCAAATGACTAGTTAGAGGAAGGGCCGATGCAGCCCTATTATACGGCCCTATGACAAGGCCGCACGCTCGGCTGGCTCCCGCCCCTGCGCCACCACCGAACAGCCTTTTAAAACAGCGGTACCATTCACCTCCGGTCACGAAACAGCAATAAGTCAACTGACGCATTGTTGTAAGATCATGATTTATTCCTTTGCTGTTGGCTGCTTGCGAGACGCGTCGGCCATGTACTGGCAGACTGACACACTGGGTTCACCAGGGGCTTTAACACAGGCAGCACCTAGAGCAGGCAGAATAAATGTAGTATATATGTGTGTGTGTGTGTCTTTCTCTCTCTCTTTATACTTTCTATTCCCTGTTTCTCTTTGCTTGGCTGAGAGGCTGGACAGGCGGAGGTGGTGAAAAGCAGCTGGATGTGGTGCTAACGATGTTAACAATACCTTCTCTCATACATCCTCTATCTGAGGAGAGCAGACTATAGCAATATTACATATCCATGTAGTTAGTGACTGCTACAACTCACTTAAACAAGCATTTTGTCAAACCTTGAAATTAATCATAAATTTCCCAACCTTTAAGATATCTGACCTCAAGAAATTGGTGTGGATAACGAGCTGGACTTTTTGCAGTTAAGTATATATAAACTTGGATAGCTGGACTAAAGAATAATTGCAGCCATTCCCACATAAACTAGGAGGTCAATCTACAAAACAGTAAAAAAAAAAAAAAAGAAACATCACAGGAGCATTAGGAGCATAAATAAATGAGCCTGTGAATCATCCCAGTTGAGATGTGAAAAATACTTTTATAAAGTGCCTGACATGCATCTCTGCCAAACCAAAACACCTCTCTCCAAGGAAGACGAACAGACAGACAGATGAGTGGATGAACTGCAGAGGATAAAAGGCTCACAGAGGTAAAGGTCTGACGTGGAGGCTCTTTGGAAAATCCGGTCGGCATAAATTTGTTAAAGAAAAGCAAGCCAAGATTAGTGTTCGAGCTGCAGAAAACTGTAAATCATAGACAAAAATCACCTTCACCCCCTGTTCCTGCTTCCTGCACCCTTAAGTCTGATAATTTACATCATGTAACTCATGTGTCACTGCAGTGAGTTCAGTCTAGACCCTATAGGCTGAGGTGCTGTTGGTCTACAGACCTGAGGGGAGACAGGTGGAATTCTCTGAGGGCTGGGTAATTTTTTACAGCTCTTCCTGATTATAGCTCCTGTGGGAGATCTTGTGTGCTGTTCCCTATGGCACCCATCACCACCACAGGCCCCTCTAGCTGTTCTGTGTTCTGCAGCCTTGTAGATACCAAGGCAGCACCAGCTACACCGCAGATACAGATAGGACATAGGATGACATCACTTCCCTCTCCCATCTCATCTGTCATAAACATTTGGCTCTGCCTCAACAGCCACAGAGATAACAGGGGAGGATGGAATGAGGAACGGAGGGAGGATGAGTGGGAGCAAAACGGAGAGAGGTTTCCTCCCTCGTACAGACTGAGAGAAGGGACGTTAAATTATACAAGAGAAAAGACATGCAATAAGAGATAATTTAAAGCTTTTTTGGATATTATTACTCTGTAGTTATAAGACAAAACAGTCAAATATAATCAAGGTTTAGTGTGGATTTCACAGCTTGTCAGAGCATGGTGTTAGTGCAGCTGCCTGAATGCATACACCAGGGCAAAGGGGGGGCGGAGGGGCAGACAGATCAGTCCAACTCTCTCTGTATAAGTAGCAGATAAATATTCTCCTCGTACTACTTAGGGTTTGATATCTGCTGGAATATTGATGAAGAGAATCATGTTCAATTTCGGAAACAGTCCCAATATTTGAGATATATACTTTTTTAAGAGAGCAAATTGGTATCTGAATTTAATATGAAGCCAAAAAATAGCAAACGGGACTCAGTGAGTGTAAATTAGCACAAATTATCTCATATTATGATATAATTTGTTTAGATACAAGTGAGACAGCCTGCCAGAATTCTACTTTATCAAACGTGACATATTGAAAACATAAAGTTTAACATTTTAAAAGATTGATCACAACTTTCATTAAATGTTTAGCTAACTCATTCTTCAAGTGGTTGCAGCATTCACCCTAATGGGCCAGGGAAGATAAGTGACTGCTGCCGAGAGAATGGAGGGAATGGACTCACAGTGCTAAGCTTGCTTGAGGTAATGATGATGCGCCGTTCATGCAGCATACTGGCATAGAGCTGGAGCATGTTGTTGACGTCCACAGCCACAAAGTACTCTGTCAGATTCCTCTGGAGAGAGACAGGAACAGACAGATATGCAGGTACATAACAAACTGTCCTTGCACAACTTGCTTACAGTGAAGTGTCGATACTACAGACTGTGAGAGTGCCAGAGTGTGCCATAAAGAGACATGCAGTACTGGCTGAGAAAGGACTTCGACTTCCATCTCTGCACTTATTCTTTTGCAGTAAAAATAATAAATGGATAAGAAATATATATTTAAAGCATCTGATTTGTAGTGTTTGGGGAAAAAAAGAAAGATAACATATCAATCAATGTTGTTTAACCTTCTCAAATTGAATGCTATTTCCATCTGTTGCAGCTTGCCATAAAAACTTGGGATGCTCAACTTCAGCTACATGTGTTCAGTTTAAATCCTCTAGTACCCATGGCAATCAATGAAGTTCAACATTAAAAGCACAAGCACCACAGGAGATAAAACTGAAACAAGAGAATGATGCAATAATTTCAAAAGGTGACAAGGGTATCTGATTAAAAACGATTAGAGGCAGACATGTTTCCAGAAGAGAGGGATCTCTCTTTATCTCCTTTTTTCTCTCTTTTCTTTATCCATGAATACTTACACTCTCAGGAATAGTTGGCAGTCCATTGATATCTGGGGCGATGAAGTAGGAGTGCTGCACAAAACAAAAACACGCAGTAGAGAGAAGAGAGAAGGTCACAAGTGAAGTATACCACTCACACTGAAGAGAATGAGGAGATGAGGGAGTAAAGGCCGATCACTTTGTTCAATGATTTATGGCTCATCTTCAGCTCTGTCTATACGAATTACAGTGCTGGTGTCTGAACTGTGGCAACGCTTTTATCAGGCCTACAAAACAAAAAGAGCTCAGTAGCAGTTCAGATCCCCAAAGACGCAGACTGGGGTGATGTCTCCGGTGGAAATCGGAGTCTTTATTTAAGCATTAAATAGGCCTGCAGATCACCAACACATAGGCAAAAGTATACGCGTGCATGATCGCACGTGTGCATCCACGCAGACACATACAGAGGTTGTTTCAAGCATCACAAGACTGCCTGTCTCACTTTGGGAGAGCAGGGCAGTTGCAACGGTCAGATCAAAAGGGCCTGAGAGCGATGCTGTTTGGAGACAGGTAGACAAACCTCCAACTAAAACACACTATAGGCATCTCACACACACTCTCCTGCAGCCTTAGTGCTCCTGCGTTTCTCTTGGCCTTCACACAACCATCTGTTGCCGGTCTTCCACTGTAGCATCTACAGCAGATTCTCTTATGCTGTTCAGTGTGAAATATTAGAAGTGAAATATTCAGGTTCTTTGAGTCTCCTAAAAATCCACAGTATTCAAATTGGTGACTACTGTGTACTTGTTGAGCAAATCATTGAACAAGTAATGTCAGGCTAATGCACAGTCTGTGTTTACACGAACAATTTGCGGGCTGTTGTGATGGAATAACATCCAACACCTGAGCATGCAATGCAAGGCAAAATGACATTCAAGATTTAAGTCTGATTAAGACACAAACTGCACTTTGAAAGGGGGAAATAATGAACAGAAACTGGCCTGCCAGATAAATTATTTAAAGAGAAGATAACTGAGCAGTAATACATTGCATATGAAACAACATGGTTGAAATCAGGAAAGCATGAGAGGAGCCATTCCAAAAAAAGGAACCCCAGAGAAGACATCACCACCACCACCAATCAAACATGTCTGATTATAGACATGAGATCACAAAAGAAGAGAGAGAGAGACCTTTACAGAGTGAAAAAATATGTGATCTTAAAAATCCACAACAATGTGAAAACATCAGCTTTCTGTTTTGAGCAGGGTACGGATCATTTGTTTTTATGTGATGATCCAAACAAAGACTGGGTTGCTGGGTTAACCCTAACCACTGATTCAAGATTTTCCAACAACTACAATGTTTAGCTGCATGCACATTTCACCACATGAAGTACTTCTGGTTGTTATTTTATCTGGAGCCTGACACTTAAATTTCCCTAAATGTTATATTTAGCAGATTAAATATTTACAGTGTGCTTTATGCCACTAAACAAGACAAAAAGCAAGGAGGGTTTTTCGACACTGGAAGGATGTGAAAGCGAAAATAGCAAAAGTCATGTTTAATTATTTGAATGTGCTTTTTTGACGACTGCTGAATTACTATCACATTTTTTTTTCTATCTAAGGAAATACTGCTGTTTAAATTTGTGACCATAGCTGAGAAGTGATGGTGCGTTAGTCAGCAAATTGTTTACTGTAAACAGTTGTTGTTGATACACAAAGTTATAAAAGTCTTTACATACAAGAAAACCGCACATTACTTTTCATGGTCAGCTGTCGACTTTATGAAAACAAATATATTGAATGTTTATTGACATAAAAACAGAAAAAATATATCTTAATTTGTAAATTTAGATGATTTACTTGCAGTAAGTTAATCTATTCACACCAAACCTCATCTATCGTCTATCTTTGCCTTGTGTGTAGAACTCATATTGGAGTTCTCTCATGAAACATTATTAGCTACATTTTCTCAACAGCTCAAACTGCTGTTCAGTGGCAATTGTACGACATTTAAGTTTTTGTAAAAAAAATCATTAAAAGAAAAAGACAGACGACTGTTGTTCCTAGCCTATAACTGGACAATTCAATTCCGTGTAAACAATAGTGCATGTGGGAAGGAAAGCCTGTTTGGAGTTAAGTGAAAAGAAGATTAGTAAAAGAATACTTCAAACAAAATACAAGAGCACTTGCAACTAAACAAAAAAGAAATTGTAATCAAAGATCAGATTGTTGAGGCAATACATGTGAGACACAGGACAATGCCAACAACCACACATACAGTAACTACAATATATTGTATATGTCTGTGTCTTTCTTGTCTTGTGCTCTATGTGCTAAATAATGTTTCCCCGTTGGACTACAAATCCAAGGCACTGTGATAATCATGAGCCATGCCCCTCAACTCAACCCGGGCTTTCACTGGCTGTTTGCTTGCTTATCTGCCTTTTTTTCTTGTTCTTTCGAAGACATGTTTGTATAAAACATTGAAAGTGGGTTAACTGGAAAGGCATCAAGGAGATTTTTTGAGCACAATTGCGTTTGCTTTTAACATAGAGAGGGGGAAAAACTTTGATATTCAGAGAGAGAATATAGCAGTGAGGAATGGCATTAATCATTTACAAAGTTTGATTGTTTTCCAGAGGAGAAGAAACATACACCAAGGCCCAGGATAGTTTGTTTTTGTTATATTTAAAAAGAGCGCAGCTTATTTGGCCAAATTGGAAAGCTGTGGCTCCCATGCGATTAGAGCAGTAGCGGCTTCGTATTTTACAGCAGCCTCCTTCCCTCCTCCCGTTTCTGTCGTTCACTCATTCCCCTCCACTCACCGGCTTCTTGCTTTGCCGATCTCTCAGTACTTGCCCAGTGGCAATATACAACTGCTCATTCTTGAACAATGAGAGAGGGAGAGAGAACAAAACAGGGTTCACACATGAAAGGGGACAATGATCCTTGTTCTCGGCTGCCATGATAAAACAAAAAACCCCCAACAAAAAACACTCTTTTAGGGAATAATTCTGCTTAATCAATTAAATATCAAACTCGTGTCTTCTCCACAAAAGAGATGAAGCTATCACCTCTGTTCTCCACGGGCATCTTTTCCAGTGACGCTCTGAGATTCACATGAAAAGATTTTGCTCACATATTCAGCAGATAGAAAACTGACAGAAAGGCAAAAATTAATCACAAGGACCCTTAATCGACCTAGTTAACCTCTGTAGCCATATACTGATGACCTCATGTTAGTCTTGTTATGTTGTAAATTCATATGTGTAATTAGATGCGTATCCTTCTGAGACCTATGTCGCAGAAAACACCCAGAATTGGTCCAAAAAAGGAGCGGTGCTCCTCAAGGACAAAGGCTGAGACTCCTCTGATCCCGTTACGGTGTGGAGTGGAAGCCACTCAAAAATAGAGATATTAATGAAGGAAACATTATGAGTTTAGCAGTCCAAGTGAAAACCATTACATTCTACTTTTATAGGCCAGGCATGTGGGACCGAAAACTGCTTCAGTGTGAGTGTTTTACGTAGGAGTTGGAAACACACAAGGAGAGACTGTGTCATAGTTAAGACAAACACGCACTGACTTTGAGGGATCTGGGCTTGTTAAGCCGTTTCGGTTTTTGATAAGCAGGACGCATGATGAGTTGTGAAAGGACCCATAAAGTTTAAACATGTCCAGCTCAGGCTTATCACACAAAAACGTGTTAGCGCCACTTCTTGTCTCCAAACATAGTGTCAGTCCAGGGCCCTTTGCGTCTCTCTGCTCCTACCTAGCGTATCTTAACCTCCCTCCTGGTCTCTTTTTTTCTGCTCCATCGTTCCTTCATTTATCTTCTCCATTTCAACCTCTATACTTTGTCAATCTTTGCCAGTTTCTGCATGTCTGCCCCATTTTCTGTCCGTCTGTTTTAACATCATCTTCTCCTCTTGACTTCTGTGTCAGTTTCATTTTTGTTCTCATTATTCCTTCCTCTTTGTCTCCACTTTTTTTCTATTATACAATGAGTCTTAGTTTCTCCCGCTCTACTTTTAACTGCTTCAGCCAGCTGTTATCATCTCCTCTTCTTTCCTGCTGTCTCCTTCCTGATGCGACACACTACCACAGCAACATACCTCTCCCCTCCCCTCTTTGTACCTCTACTCTCATCTATCTTGCAGATGATAAAGTGGAATATGAGATCTATACCTACCACACTCAGGTTGACTGGAGCGAAGGGCTTTGGCACAGGCAGATCATAAAGAGAATTCAGCATGTCATTCAAGTTATTTTCCTAGGGGAGAGAAGTTACAACAAAAGGAAAGACATAAAAACACAGGACACATGAATTTTATTTGCTAGGTTTGTTGATGTCACGAGTTATGTGTCAATCTTAACAACAGTGCTGGGACAGGCGCTGCTGCAGACCAGAGGGCAATCCTGCAGCGAGGCCTGAAGGGCTCCAAAACATCCAACTGACATATGTTTAATGAGCAATGTTGAGGTTAAAAGACGGCTGTGTGTAGGGCTGCAGACGCTTATTATCCAGCAGCGTTGATTTACGGCTGAAAGCGGGCTGTCAGTAATTAAGTGGGGGTCCCCTCTCCAAAAACAGGGGCTTTAAGGAGCCGTCAGAGAGCCAGCTTGACCACAGAACAGGCTCCGAGATTATTCTTAAAGCATTTATGAGCTCCAGGACAAGACTGCTATTTACACTCTCTGGCCTCTCACTGGAGAAATGATGGGGACAAACGTTTGCAGCTTGTATTTAAACTTAACTAACGTGAACACAGAGATTGGGCATTGTTGTGTTTGCATTCTTTTTCTTCCCTCTAAAGGAACTTTTGACTTTGGCTACAAGCCGTTGCTTGTCTGAGGAAATGTGTGTGTGTGTGTGTGTGTGTGTATGTATGTGCATAGGCGAGCCAAAGAGAACTAGAAACTCGAGAGGAATGGGCGGCAATATACAGTAAGAGAAGGAGAAGGGTGGGAGGGAGGGGTGGGTGTTAGGGTGTGTGCAATCGAACAGCCTCCTGTCATGAGAGGCTCAATGCTCACACGCATGGTCAGCAACACGGCCTGGGGAAACAGTTCATTTACCCCTCGCCTTAAACCCTCATCGCTCTTCTGTCTTCCCTCGTCTGTCAACATCTCCCTCTCGCCTGGAACGGACAGCGGGGTAAATAGAAACCAAATCATGCACACTAACACTTCAGTCACCCAGGATTTCTAGCAATCTTTCTGTCTTTCTCCCACACAAACTGTCCTATCCTACTTGACTGCCTCTTTCTATATGAGACTGCTGAATTCCTTTGAATCATGGAAATGTGTGTGAATGCTGAGTGTTTATATTGTTTGTGATTGGGATCTCCGTCCCAATCATTGCTCTCTAAGGGTCTAAGAAGAAGTGGTGACTAAATAACAACTGAGTGCAGTCCTGAAGCCGTCCTCTCCGCATCTCTCCCTTTCTCTGCTGCGCTCCCTCCCTTCTTCCTCTCTCCTCAGTCAAAACACGGGAGCATCACCTACATCCTCTGCACTAGAGGCTGCACATCTCCCCAGTTTGTTGCATATTCTACATTTCCCTCCCTTTCCTAGTACAATGCAGCGAATAGTCAGGGGAAAAGACTTTTGTGAAGTGTGAACATTTGTCTGTATGTTAGTGTGTGTGTGTGTGTGTTTGTGGTTTCTTTTCTCTTTTTTTTTTCTTAACAATTTGTTTTCCAGCAAATCATCAGGAATAACTTCCAGTGTCAGATCAGCATTTGGTCTGTGAAATGTCAACATTGTTGCTGCTAACAACAGGAGCCAAGTCGAGCCCAAGACGGCAAACAAGACTCGCTCACAAAAGACAACACGCACAATGCAGAAGAACAGAACAGAGGGAAATATCTCACACAAGAGCATTTTCAAAAACATTAAACTATGTGCTTATTTCTCAGTCAAATCAAACCACCTTATCTTTTACATTATGTACTTAAAGGGCACCTTATATATATATATATATATATATATATATATATATATATATATATACAGTATATATATATATATATATATATATATACAGTATATATATATATATACTGTATATGTAACATCATAAGTGGTCTATACATCCTAGAGAGATGATTACCTGTTGTTTTGTTAGGTAGTCTGCCAGAGTATTTAGCAGCTTGTAGTAGATTTCAAACCATGGTAGATAACTGAAAGAGTAAAAGAGAAAAATGTATTAATAACAAAGTTTTAATTCATTTCATCACCTTCAACAGTAAACCATAGAGTGTGCTGAATAAAAGCAGATCAGTAGCTGTATTTAAAAGCACGACAAATGCAGAAACATTCAGTCTCTTGAAAATGTTCTCAGTGTGCTGCAACTATCTTTGGTGTTAACAAAGTCTATAAATAATTTCACCATCTGTTGGGTTGCGCAATTTTAAAGATCATCGAGTTTGCCTTGCAATGTTACCGTGTGTGTATACTGGCTAATATCAGTCACCTATTGCCATTACTTAAAGATCAAGTGCATACAGGACAATGTTAATGGATTATGTTCCCAGCTACAGCTGTCATTGTTACTTTAAAAAAAAAAAAGTAAACAGTCCTTATTATGACATTCTTCTACCCAGGGCCCCACGCGCTACACATTCCTAACATCTCTGCTGTTTAGGCCAATAAGAAGGGAAAGGGGAAGAAAAAAAAAAGATTCTTTAACAAAGACCCAACCTTTTTGCGGAGGGACGCCATAGTTTACAAGCATGCTGCTCACAGATGCACAGGCTTTACAAAAATGCAAAAATGAAACAAAAATGACTCCCCCCCCCTTTCTCCAGCTCATCCTCCTTCTACCCCCTTCTTTTTTTTTATTCTTTTTGCCTCATGCAGTTACTGTAAGTTAAGTAAATTCATCAACAAGCTCACAATAATTTATACCGGAGTGTTTGTGTTAAAGCTAATCACTAAGCACACCCACCATAAGCTAAAAGCATCTGTAGCATGGCTTTCTTTACAGAGTTGACATTTTCTTGGCCAAGTCGACCTGCTTTCTGGGTGGAAGATGGCCAACATCTTTCTTTTGGCATAAAAGCTGTGAGGACTCAGTTCATTTAATGCTATGCAATCAAATAATAAAAACATGGTGTCCTATCAAGGTATTGAATTTTTATTAAGTTAGGTGTTTTAACATGCAGTTTTGGACACTACATGAATAATGATTCTAGATAAGGACTTCTTAGCATTGCAATGAAATAAGCAGAACCTCCCATTAGTATTTCATTAACTTGCCTGGACGTGGGGGTTGAAAAATAAATTAGTGGGCAAATTAGCCAATCAATCAAAAGTGGAATTTTATTTGGTTACCTAATTCAGCGAGTGAACAAGTCATACACGGTGCTAAATACAAGATATTAAGATAATAAATTCATTCAAATAAAAATCTTAAAAATGGCTTACATCTGCAGTTTCTTAGTTATATAATAATAATAAATGAATGAATAAATAAATAAGTGACTCTTTGACAGTGCGTGAGTTTATAAGTCAGTGCAGTATTGCTCAGGCAGTTGGCTGGAGACTGAGGAGTTTCCAGAGCATGGGTCACTGGCTGCTCTGTAGACTGGAATTAACAGACAACAAGAAAACAATAAAGTGAACCTAATGCAAATTTTCATATCGCTAAATCTGCAAGGGGCCAATGACAGGCTGGGTTCCCGGGGAAGTGCAGCCAAGCGCACCAATCAGAGAGGTTGAGTGACCATTAGTCTGAAACAATCAGCCTCTTAACATGCCAATATTTTGACGTCCGTGTGAAGATTTACTGCAATCAGGTCACACTCGCAGGAGGAACTAAATCAAACATGCGTATGTTAATTCACATGCTGACCAGATATCAACCTGAAGACCTATTTCTGCCGTCTCAAACAACAAATATCTGCATATGGGGTCAGTTTACATTTCACGAAAAAGTTCAGTCTGACACAATGATTAAGGGGGGGGGAGAACAAATCCTTTGTACTATTTGCCTCCTGTATGTCCTCTGTTTAAAAAGACAGACTTCTGGACATTAATCCTTCATTTCTCACAGCTGAAGGGGATGTAAATAGGACTCTGGCTGTCAGAGCAGCCGTTAGTGCTCACAGATCTTACAGTCATTACACGACTCCACCAAGGTGCTGTAAATCCTTTGTTTTAGAGGAAAATACATGATCGCTGGTGGAGGCAGCCAACCACATATTATCAATATTCTTCTAACATCTATCTGCAGTAGGTAATGGGTTTTCTGTATTCAAATGCAATGCAATATAACTTAAAGATGTATTGTTTTGTTCTGTTTACCACCCCCCCACCCTGCTCTCTTGGTTGATGCAAAGTTAAAGTTTGGAGAGCTTAAAGAGATACTCCTACTCGTCACAGTTCATTGCTCAGATCTGTTTGTGCTTCACAAATCCTCCGATAGAGAAAGAGGCATCCATCACGAGAGTGTTCGGTGCGTGGGGGCCCCCACAATCTCCACTGCCATTTTAAACACATGTCTTCTCAAAGTGCCATGCACTCAAAGAATGAACCAGTTAATCTGCAGCCCACTCACAGGCCGTCGTGCTCTCCATCCCAGTCTCAGACCACCTAACAGAATAGAAATATTTAACAGAAGACAGAGCTATGGAAGTGCCTCTGGATAACACTAAAATTATGCTATTATGGATAAGATATCTCTCTTTCTCTCTCTCTCTCTCTCTCTCTCTCACACACACACACAAACACACAAATGTGGCTGAAATAAAACAAAACATTCGCAAATTCTACATTTCATCTACAGACCTCAGTAGTTAAGGTGTTGGATTAACACAGAAATGCTTTTTTCTGTCATAAACTACCTGTTGGGTTTAAAACATGACACTTACTCCTGTTTCTTAGATGAGTCTTAAATCTCCTTTAATGCACGGACATCTATAATCGTAAGTCATCTTACACTTTAGAGACCACTCAGTGGAGGATTTCATTACACCTTTACTTTCTTGGGTTAAGGGTTAAGTAGAGGGAAGGAAGTGTCCTCTGGTGATCCACGAAGTGACCAGAAACGGGAGCAACACACTCCCTAAAATGCACCCTACAGCCTTAGCTGTTAAATAAAACTGCAGAAATCAATGTTTGTCATCTCAGAGTGACTCACTGTTCGACTGAAAATCCTTCAAGTGCGAGAGACAAAGAACGAGCAAAGACGATGAATAACAGTGTAAAATACAACAAGCTATACTTTTGCTGTGGGTTGTTTTTTTCCTTGAGGTTTTGCCTGAAGCGAAAATGGCCCTTTGTGCCACAGCTTTAGCAATGAGACTACAAAGTTCTGTCCACATAAAACTGCCCAGCTCATTAAGGTGCTTCCTCCTTTAAGCAGAGGTGACAATTTTACGGTCTGAGCACTTCAACAGTCACAGACACGCAAACTTTTTAAATTACTTTTATTTTATATCCTTTGCAAACGACATGGAATAAACGAGTGCGCCCTCTTTAGATATTAACCAGACATGTTTTAACTTGTAATTCTTTAAGATAAATGTCCCTTTTTCTTTGATTCTTATTTTTACCACATGCGATAGATAGGCTGTCGCTTCTTTAATAATGTTTTGCATGAATAATATGAGAGAATAATTAATAGTTTAAAGAATAATAAACAAAGAAAATAAACGCTTGAGCAAGGAACTTGACCCTGGTAACTTAATTTACACAGTTCTTCGATGAGATATCTAAAATGTTGTTATGCTTTAAAATGTGTTCACTTATCCTCTCCCATCACAGAGGCGATCGGTGAGATAGGAAAAGGAAAAAGATCAGGACAAAAACAAAGAAAGAAAAGCACAACTGAGGAGCACACAAACAATTTCAAATGAACAAAAAAAATGAACTTTCTATATGTTATTTTATTATAAATGAAGCAAGCCATGCAAACTGCTCAGAATGCATAATGAATTTTATACATCATATGTCAAATGAATTAGCATGTCTAACTCAGCGAGAGGGACAGGGGAACCTCTGCTAATTGGCAGTGAAGCTTCATGCATAATTATGGGCCAAGCGTCTTTGCTGTCGCACTGTGGCAGTAGCTGAATAACGAGGAGGAAAAAAGAGAGAGAGAGGGAGAGGGAGAGAGAGAGACAGAGAGAGAGAGAGGAAGAGAGAGAGAAAGGGGAAAAACAAAGGCCATGAAAGCTGGCCGGGAAGGGTGGGTGGTGTGGGTAGGAGGGACACTGTTCTTCATAACAGCTCATCAGGGCAGCGACAAACTTACGACTGTCCATCAACAGCTACACAAACGCACACACACTCGCACAGCACATCCAACACACACACACACACAGGCAAGAACAGAACTTACATGAGGGCAGCTTCACGCTATCAGAGAAAAAGAAAAGGCTTTGTGTTCCTTTTCTAGTTTGTTACTTGTTAAACTGCCTAATACGTTGATTAAATATATATATATTTTTTAGCATTTTCCTCAGTTTATTCTAAAGTGCAGGAGCCTGCCCACGGCGATTAACTTGAGTGCTCCATCTTCGTAATTGTAAGGTAATTACATCTGTACAAACATCGTGTCAACATGCAATTACATGGGAATTAAATGATTATAGCCTTTGTTAGAGATTAATTATGCGAAGAAAATGTAATTTCCCATGGTTTGGAGTCCTCATTTATGTACACAGTGATAGAATAAATGCACCTATGAAATATCAAAAACTGCTAAACTTTTGGATAATTATAGGCACATCACCAACATATTTGTGTGGGCAGATGAGAATATAAATTTGTTACTCTGGCACAGTGCAGCTTACTGTGAAGTGTGAGAATGAATAGAGTGCCGTCTTAAAAATCTGTGTTCATTTCTAAGATGTGGTAAATTAATTTTTTCATCACACTTGAGAAATGAATTCAGATTTAAAAAAAAAAAAAGTTTTCTGAGACAGATCCATAGATAATTTGAAAAAGGGCAGTACAGACAAAATCCTGGTTATTCGAAGGAGTAAATAAATTCTCTAGTGTTTGAACCAGTCTTTATCCACACATTCTCAGAGTGAAATGTGAAAGGCTGCCTTTTACATTGATTTGTGTAGTGCAAGCGTAACTTTCCATGCATCTATTTGTTTCTTTTGACAGTGGAATTTATGGAAGTTGGATATGTTTATTCTTTTAAACATTACAGTGTATGATACCCAGTGTTTAAGAATGTAGTAAGATTCAGTTTATTGTGACATGGTAGCATGATTTCAAGGACACACACACACACACACACACACACACACACACACACACACAAAAAAAACAACATCTTTTCCTTGGAGCAATAATTTAACAAAAAAGCGTAACAATATTTAGTGAGCTGTTTCTGTGTGTGTCTGTGTGTGCATGTGTGTGTTACCTGAGCAGACATATGCAGACGCGGCAGCCTTGAGTGAGTCGACAGAAACCAAACCGCTGTTTGCTGTCAATGTCCGTCAGCACAAAGGTGAAATTCTGCCCCACCTGATTGTGGGAAACCCTGGGGCAGGACACAAGGCACAAGGGACACACTTTTTTTTTAAAAGAAGGCCAAATCAACATAGAACGACTATACAATTAAATGCATACAACAGGATGCAGTTAATGAAATTTTGTAAATTTAAAATACAACATAAAAAAACAAAAACACAAAAAGAACAAATTAAGTCTAAGATACAATCTCACCATGAGCTAAATCTCCAGTCAAGGTCCAAACCCAATTCACATTTTTCTCCTATGGCTGCTTGAAAAACTGTACAAAGCTTTTTCTAACCACAAGGTAAATTTCAGGGGAACTCTGTACATCGTCACACCACTAGATGGCAGCAGCTCAGCTTCAGTAAAGGACGGTATAGCCTCCCACCCTCTCTCTCTCTCTCTCTCTCTCTCTCTCTTTCTCTGTCTCTGTCGGCACTGGGAATTTTAACATGTCATTTTCCATGCTGAAAATAAGAGGCCGGTGCTTGTCAGAGAGCTGACAGTCTGATCGGACCTATATTGTGACACACTTCCATTGACTCGGGACTCTTTCACGCACATGAACTCATAAACATCCTACTGTGCACGTCACTGATGACCTCAGCAGCATCGTCCTTAATGGAAGTTGTTGTAATCGTTATCGTCATTGTTATCGTGTGGCCTCACCATTACAACAGTGAGGTGCTTGTGTGTGAGGATATTTTGCTGGCAGTTGTCGGTGTCTTTCAGTCCGGTCAGTATGTATGTATGAAAGAAAAAAAAAAGGTCAGATATGTTTGGGGTTGAAGACCAGAGAGGCTACATGCAGTCATACCCACGAATACACTCATCATTACACGTTGACAGTTAGTAAATTAACATGTGAATGTGACTTGGAATGACGGTGCCTTGGAAAGCTGGGTGTACGTGTGTGTGTGTGTGTGTGTGTGTGTGTGTGTGTGTGTGTGTGTGTGTGTGTGTGTGTGTGTGTGTGTGAAGGAGGTGAAAGTGAGCTGCAGTAGTAAAAAAGAGGGAAGCAGAGAGAGATCGTACCTTTCCACGTCAAAGGGAAAGCAGAACTTTGGTATCGTCTGAAGGACCTCCTAAGAAACCAGAACAGAGAGAGACACACAGAGAGACCTTTTAAGAGAAACATACATCACAGGGAAACAAATACGAACCTTGTATTCCAATACAAAAACCTCTTGGGATTCCACTAAATGGGTGCTATCTACTGGCTGAACAAAATGAGGATTAATGTTAAATGCTCGTGATAGCAATCTGACAAAGTCTTCACATCCAAAACACTGCAGCCTAAATGCACTTAATCCAAATGAATTGGCAATATAAACCACTTCATTTGGCAGAACAGAGGGGAAAGGTTCCCTCGTTTCAAGTGCGGGGAAGGATCCTCGATCCACAGCTTGAATAATTAGCAGTTAATAAGTTCATTGATTATCGAGTGCCAAAGGGAGATGAAAAGATGAAGGAAGAGAGAGAAAGAGAGAGAGAGAGAGAGAGAGGGAGGAAGGGAGAGAAGGAGAGACAGGACACACAACACCAAGGCTATGGTGGCAGATTGTAGTGACAATGGGCTAAGCAGCTCTGAGGGGTTAAGAGGTAGGAGGGGGGGTACAAGCCTTCGGGGCTTTACCTCCCAACACCTCCCTTGTGGGTTGGGGAAGTGTGGGGAGGGTGAGGGTCTGCATGCTCTTGAAGCAAGGTGGGAGGGGAGCGGGGTACTGCAAGCAGCATATGGATTTAGACAGGGAGCAGGAACAGAGCGGAGCACCATATGGGTGAGCTCTCCAGACCATCCACACAGCCACCGAGTACCAGGTCCCCGTTTGTCTCCTCGACTCTCTGGCTGCTAACCTGGCCCAGAACAGGAGCCCAGACACCAGGTTCTTTTTTTAAATTTTTTTCCCCCGTCTGTGTTTCAGCTACCTCTCTCAGTTCTGGCCAGGCTCTGCCAACCTCACAGACTAATCCTGGGTGCTGAGTGGCTGCCTGCTCTGCTCTGGCCTTTCTCTTAGTTTGCCTGCCAAGCTCGGCCACTGAGCCCGAGGTCTGTCTCTTCGATCTGACTGGAAACGTCCGAGCTGAGAGAGGGCCACCGCTCCACTATCTCTCGGTATCTCTCTCTCTCTGCCGCCCCCGGAGACTGATCGGGAGGACAGATTTGGTGTCTTCTGTTGCTGCTGCCTACTGCTGCTAAGACCTCGCCACGGGAAGCAGTTACTGAAAGCCCACCCCACCCCACCCCACCCCACTCACCCATCCACCCACCCCTACTTATCAAAACTTAAAGCTGCCAACCCAGCACAACACAACCCTCGCCACAGACAAGTGAGCAACAGCGACAATCATCTATGACAGAAGGGTGGATGAGGATATGTATATTTGTGTGTGTGTGTGTGTGTGTGTGTGTGTGTGTGTGTGTGTGTGTGTGCGTGCGTGTGTGTGTGTGTGTGTGTGTGTGTGTGTGATGTGTATTTGAGTGCATGATGTATTTGAGTGCATGCTTGATTCAAGGACTTTGTGCATTTAATGTGAAAGGGTGGTTAAGCATTATTGAATATGTGTATGTGTGTGTGTGTGTGTGTGTGTGTGTAGCCGAGTTTGACTCGGCTATATGTTTATGTGTGTGCATGTGCCCACATATACGGGAGGTGCAGGGGGGCGAGGTGGATTCTCTTTATTTATCAGGGTCTGTGATAAAATTGAGAACTAAACAAAGGCTGAGGGCTAGGTGGCAGAGAAAGGTCTCCATCTCTGCTGTGTGAGTGTTTGTTTGTGTGTGAGTGTGCACACGTATGTGACTGTGTCTTGGCGCGTGCGGCTGCAAGACTGTCACACACATCAGAGCAGCTATCGCTGTATCGTTTGCTACTATTATTAACCACTATGCACGCACACCAATATGTTCCAGAGAGACCTCCCTAGCGCATTGCATATGGAGCACACAGCCAAACAGACACACACGTGTACACACACACACACACACACACACACACACACACACACACACACACACACACACACACACACGCACACACACACATGCAGGCGCTCGCTTTCCCTGCAAATAAAAACATTTGTCTTGCCAGATTTGAAAGTTGTCACAGCCCCGCCCACATCAGTTGTCTGTGTTTGAGTGACAGTCTACGGGCTGTAGAGGCTCTAATCTCATGCAGGACCAGTGGGAAGTGATGTGTTTGTATGCCTATAATGTGACACGGAAACCAGCAGACATGTTCTATATACGGCATATATGTAAAAATCCATCCTAAGAACTATACATACATACAAGTCTGTGAACCTACAGGAAACCGACGCCATGCAATTTAGAGACATTTATAACCGCTTGTCTTAAGCCAATAAATAGACTAGACAGCTGGTCCTGTTTCTGACATCAGAAATAATCAACCCTAATCTTCATCTACTAATTTCTGACGATAGACTTTGTTTTTGTTTTTTCTGACGATGGACTCATCGAGTACTCTTGTCTAAAACTACATGTAATGTTTGCATATAGGATATCAATGCAAACATTGAAGGGAAGGTGCTAAAAGCGTACAAGTACAACCCAAAACACAACCTGACTTGTAGTGTTATAAGAACCATTACCAGCAAATGCTTTGGCAGAAATGTCCAGCTGAGGTTTTTTGAGAGAATATTTCTGCCTCTAGCCCAACACAACAGAACCTTTATACCCAACTAAGCAGTGTTTCTGCACCCTTTAACTGAGGAGACTTCTCGTCTGAGATATGTGACTCATAATCTTTGTTGTCCCTCATCTGTCAGTGTATTTTCTGTTTCCTACATCACCCCTGTGTTAAATAGGTTGTTGATAAATCTGCTGATAAATGACGATAATATCTGATAAATCTTCCTTGGATCTGTAGCTTACTTTCCACCTCCCTCCCTTCATGACTGGGCCCTACACCATAGGGATATCTAAAAAGGTATGGATGTGGGTGGAGGGTGGGGGTGGGGTGGGGGGTTACAGTGAGTACTGTATGCCCCCCATCACTGCCACACACACATATACAAACACACCCTGCTTGTCATTTTCCCAAGACAAAAGAAAAAGAGGCAGCTAATATTCTTGCAGCTTTGCAAAGGGGGTGGAGGCGTATGGGGAGGAATCTGCTACTAGGCTGGGCTTGGCGTGTGTGTGTGTTTGTGCGTGTGTGTGTCTGTGTGTGTTTTATCATGAGTGGAGACAGGGATATCACTCAGTGAGACAGAATGCTCTGTTTTCCCCCAGTGGACTATCCTGCTATCACTGCACCACAACAGCAGCACAGTGCAGCTTTGCGCCATACCCCAGCAGAATAACACAGTACAGCGGGGAAGACCGACAAACTTTCTAGCACAGGGCGACAATCTTGTTTTTCTACACTTAAAAATAGGACTAAACTTCACTTTTATTCTTGCACTAACTTGAATCTTTTTTAAATAACTGTGGTGGGTTCGGTTCTATATGTTTGAGGCTCACAGCGGGTGATTGACTTGCAAGAGATCCTATTCTATGGTGTGGGATTGACTGTCTCTAGCACATATATGCATTTAACACCCCTCTTGATTAAATGCTCAACTCTGCATCAGCCATGGCGTTTCATTTTGGGTGTGAACTTCATGAGCATTATTCATTTTCCAATGCTTGCAAATGGATGCAAGGAGGGAAAGAGTGAGGATGTAGGAAAAGTGTCAAATGGTGAAAATAAACTATGAGGCAAAAAAAAAAAAACAAGAAAAGAGAAGGAGAGAAAGGAGAGACAGACAGACTGACTGACAGAGTGTATGTCATAAGGAAGGAAAGATGGAAACGGTATTCCATGGATGGCCGCGAGAGCAGAGGGGAGGGAGAAGGAGAGAGAAGCTACTGTACTCAGTTCATGCCCCTCTCCCCATGCAGCGAGGACTCCTCCCTGGGGGGACTTAGACTTTAAGCCCCTGCCCTGCTTTATATTCCCCTGGCTACTGCAACCAGATCAATCTAGCTAGCTACCCAGTTTAACTCAACCCAGTTCAGTGCAGCCTGGCCCCAAGAGCCAGGGTTTGCTTTAGGAGGGATGGAGGCTGGTGGCAGGCAAATTTGTAAATGTACCACTTGTATACCCATATTAGAAGCAGATTTTAAAAGGACTATATCATTGTGTTGTTGTTTTTTTTGTCATATGCTAGCCCATTATTACAATTGACATGTACTTTACATTACTGTCAGCTCTTTTCAATGCATGCCGTGCAGTTTTGTGGCTTCCACGGTATAATCTATCATGGTGCACATTGTGCACCATGGTGCACATGGTGCCTGCATTATTTATTTTTTTTGGTCAAAGTTAATTTATTATTTCCTGTTAATGCAACTGTATGCACAGATTGATTTGAAAAGCCTGCTCTGCATTACAGCACAAAAACAACATAACTCAAAGAGCCAGAGGCACACTCTGCGGAGTGCATACCTCTGCCAAGGCCGAACAATCCTACACATCTGTCTATCTCTTATTATAGGAAAATAAAAGGAAAAGGGAAGAGGTCTGATAGCGTAAATGATTTATTTGTGATAAAACATAGTAAGTCATAAATAGCAGATATGTGAGACAATGTAACATATTCACATATCATTTACCTAGATATATTTGTTAAATGGAAGTTACAAAAGTGATGGTTTAACACAAATGTTTTCTGGCTATATAGATCGGCTGTGTAGCAATTCATTTTAAGAAACGTGAAAGACAAAGGTTTTAGAAGGTTCCTGCGTCAGACCCTTATCATGATCCACAACAAAACTTAATAGATGCCCCACCCCTATATATCTTTTTATGCAAATCAGTTTAGAATCTTACTAATAGACAAACAAACAGATGTGGGTGAAAATGTAACATACTTAGCAGAGGTAATAATGTACCCAAGATGTTCACTGTGATGGATTAACTCAAGTTTTGGAAAGATGAGTTTTTATACACAACGGAAAGACACAAATCAGGTAAATCTGTGAGGGTCATAAGAACACATTTAAACACCTAAACCATCATGGTGCAGTGCTGTGAAAAAGTATTGGAGCCCCTCCTGGCTCATTTGTATTTATGCGTGTATCTCATATTTGACTTGGATCTTCAAAAAAATGTGATATAAAACAAAGCAAACCTGATTGAACACAAAATGCAAGTTTTAAATGAGGATTGTATTTAATACTACAAAAAAAAACTAATTCAGCTGTGAGAAAAGGTATTCATGGTTAGTTATGTCACCTTTAGCAGAAACAAATGCAACCAAATGCTTCCGATCCAGACTTTGACTAGGGCCACTCCAAAACTTTTTAAATTTTTTATTCCTTCTCAGACATTCAGAAGTGGATGCTTGGGATCATTGTCTTGCTGCAGGACCCTTTAGTGCTTGAGTTTCAACTCACAGACTGACGACCCGACATTCTCCTTCAGAATTTTCTGGTAGAGAGCAGAATTCACATTTCCCTCAATAAGCACCTCATTGCTTGACTGTGGGTATAATGTTCTTTTTGTGAAATGCTGTTTTTGGTTTTAAAATACCTCTGTTTTGTAAGCAGTTCGACTTCTGACTCATCAGTCCATAGAATCTTTCCCCAAAAGGTCCGAGGGTCATCAAGATGTGTTGTGGAGAAATTCAGACGAGCCTTAATGTTCTTTGGGGTCAGCAGTGGCTTTCGCCTTCCATTTTCCATGTATGCCATTTTTGCCCAGTGTCTTTCGAAGAGTGGAGCCATGAACACTGACCTTATTTCTGGTGAAAGAGGTCTGCAGGTCATTGGATTTTTTCTTTGCATCTTTGGTGACTTCTTATATGAGCTTTTGCTGTGCTCTTGGAGGACTTTCGGAAGTTTGGCCACTTCTGGGAAGTTTTCACTATTGTTCTAAGAGTTCTCCATTTCTAGATAATGTGTCTCACTGTGGATCTGTGGTATATGTACATGTACATATATGATTATATGTTACCAATAAACATCGTTACCAGTGGAATGATCCAATCAGGTGTTTTTAAGCATTCCACAACTTTCCCAGTATATTTTGGTGCCCTTGTCCCAACTGTTTTGAGTGTTGCTGGCAGAAAATTCTGAATATATTTATCATATATTAACAAAAATCAATGAAGTTGATGAGGCACAACTTTAGATGTATTGTATTTGTACTGTTTTCAATTTCAATGAATGTCAAAAAGGCTTCGAAAATGATCATATTCTGTTTTATTAATATTTTACAAGGTGTCCCAACTTTTTTGGAATTAGAGTTGTACAATTTTTGAATAAAACTACATGATTCCTCTTCACAATTCTCAATTGTATTATATTATTATGAAATCATTATTAGCTTTTTGGGAAATATGTTTATCATTTTTAATTAATCATACAACAGAAAAAAAGTAAGGAGTATAAAAGTATAGAAAGTATAAAGTGTACATATAGTAACAATTTAAAAAAATATGCATCATATATTACATCAATCTTTAGCCTGAAAGAATGCTACACGAGATCTTAACTCTCCTTTATCAACATTGTTAAATCTCAGTCTCTCCAGGTGGAATGTGTTGGCCATGTCTCTGAACCAAATCATATGTCGGTACAGTTTCCATTTTCCATAAACACAGATTCCTTTTTTGGGCAATCACCATTCCAAACAAAATGTTTGTTTTCCATACTTATTTGCATGAGAAAAGAAGGTAGTAGCTCCATCAATAGCTATGAGCAGTTCCAAAAGTTTCCCAAAAGCCTTAGAAAGACAGCAAAATATGTTTTTCCAATACAGCGTATATGGAAATATGTATGGAAAGTTAACTACAAACTTGTTTCCAAAACAGTCGGGATGCTGTGTAAAATGTAAATAAGAACAGTATGCAATGATTTGCAAATCATTGAAACCCCTTATGTAACTGAAAATAGCACAAAGACATCATTTCAAATATTGAAACAGAAAGATTTAATTGTTTTAGAATATTCTATCCTCATTTAGAATTTAATGCCAGCAACACATTTCAAAAAAGTTGGGACAGGGTCATGTTTACCACTGTGTTGCATCATCTCTTCTTTTAACAACACTCTGTAAGCCTTTGGGAACCGAGGAGACCAACTGCTGTCACTTTGAAAGTGGAAAGTTTTCCCATTCTTGGCTGATGTAGGATTTCAGCTGCTCCAGAGTTCAGGGTCTCCTTTGTCGTATTTTACGTTTCATAATGGGCCAAACATTTTCAATGGGCGACAAGTCGGGACTTTAGGCAGGTCAGTTTAGCACCCGGACTCTTTTACCACGGAGCCATGCTGTTGTAATACGTGCAGAATGTGGTTTGACATTGTCTTGCTGCAACGAGCAACTTAGCTCATGTGCCCATGCTTGCTTTCTTCCAGTATTGCTCACTGGGATTCTACTTTGTAGATTCTGGTGGAAGAGGGAAATCACATCACATGCATTATGAAATTCCGTATTGCAATTCTTTCAGTGAGCACTGGGTGGCTGACTTCATAAATACATTAATAATTTAATATATAATTTTTTGGGGGGGCTCAAACTATACATAGCATTCCCTATCTGATAGCGCGTGTGTGCAAAGCTATCTTTTCCATATGTGTCAAACATGTAGTAAAACAGTGTTTCAAGGCTACAGTGCTTAGCAGCAGGCAGAGACCCTGGTTATCCAGCCAGTTCTTCAACAGTATAATGACATATTCAGCAGGGCTACTAACACATCAGCACTGGAAACCACAATATCTTCACTCACCCATCCTTCACCTCTTCCTCCCGCACACTCTCGTGCCCTCTTCATCACCTCCTCTCTTCCTTCCTTTCCCTCTCATTCCTTCAATCCCCCACTATCCGTCCTCTTTCACCTCCCTCCTAAACCCCCTATCGTCATCTTGGATTCCCCCCTTCCTGCACACCCCACCTTTTCCTCACCCTTACCAACACCCTCATCCCCCCTCTCACCCCCCTTTTCCCAATTAGTCTGTCTGTGTGCAGCTACCCAGCCGATCTCTGCCCATCCTGCCGGTGCTGGTTTGCTCACCCAGCCCCTCTGGCGAACATGACAAAGAGAGATCCTCAGTATTCAAACAGACACACTGCTTTCAAATGCCGAATGGCAGGGTCGACCTGGGTGCAGCTTTAAGCAAAATATTCAAATTCTCAGCCTTTCTTTTTTAAGAATTTGCATGGATATGCATTCATTTGCAATGTGTAAAGGCACAAGGACAGCTGAGCCTTGGTTTTTAGAGAGAGAGAGGAAAAAAATAAATAATGCAGAGAAAAAATGTATGATGGTATGAAACCTTGATTAGTGGATTTAAACTAGGTCCAATAGTAATAAAAATACAGTAACAAACATATTAACCCATGTACATTTTAGCACCAAAAATCAGTCCGACCAATTGATTATTATCAGTACTTGGAAAGTAGTTAGTCTGTGACCTAATATATTTTAAACAACAAACTTCCTGAACAACTTCCTGTTTGTTCAGTGAGCTCCAAACTGCACCAGATACTGAAGGGTTGGTGGATGTGTTGAAAGAGAGGGCAAGGGACTGAACACAGACACAAAAATAATAGGCAGAGATAAAAATTCAAAAGCAAGAAAGTGAGAGAGAGGAGATAAAGCAGGGAAATGTAAACGTTTAGAGCCTTAATAGAGGTTTTGAAAATCCTAAAGAAAACATAGCATTGGATATTAGATGGTGAGCAGTGTCTGCTTCTCTCTGGGAAACAAAACAAGGGGCTAAATCATATTTTTAAATATATTGTTGATTTTCATATACCTCCCATACAACCGACCTTTCACAGTCAAATAAGTTGCAAAATCTATAGGATTTAACCAATAAATATGGAAAAAGCACAAGAGATTAACTTACTGTCATGTTTTAGACTGCAGCATATTCATCTAATGCTTTGCAAGTATCAAACAATCTATATGAGCAACTCATTTCAATAATGTTCACCAGCCCACTACATCTTCCAGAACAATTATATTATTTTCAAAGACCAAGAAGTAAATGCAGGTGTGGCTTGTTACTTGAAAGTGCTGCACTACTTGTATAATAGCTAAGAACTGCTTGACCAAAGAAAGGCATGCAAACCTGTGTTAAAACACACTTTGTTTTCAGAGTGCATGTCATTAATTAAACTCTACATGTTAATTTTCCTTTTGTAACTACTTTAGCTAAATCGTTCTGCAGCCTGAGTGCCAAGCAGACCTCCTGCAGTTCACAGAGACTGGCCGTGTAGAAAGTAGGAATGTCAGGACATGTATGTGTCCTGAGCAGGACCCTCTCTTAGATCAGACTTCTGTGGGTGACCATGACCTCTGGCCTTCCTGTTAAGGCCATTAATGAAGCGAGTTCTCTGGTGGGGATTGATTTGGTTAATTCCTTCAATTAGCTTTAGAGTGGTTCCTGCATAGATGATTATGAGATGGTCAACTGGGACCATCTGTTGAAAGATTATGTGAATATATATTAATTTTAGGCTTCAAGGTAAAATATCTTAACAACATGCAGGAGTAATGAAACAGACAAGGGACATTCAAGCCTAGTCTTAATGTATATGAAACCATGGCTCAATTTTTGGAGGTAGCTTAACAAATGTATAGGTGTGAAAACACAATCTGATGCAGGTGCAAATATGATGAAACGTAAAAATGCAGAGTAAGAGAGAGTGAAGAGGACAAAGGAAAAGACTGAAATTGACAGAGAGACATAGACCATGACAAGGGAGATGGCATAGAAGATTTAGAGATGGAGCTAGAGACACTGTCCTGTAGGAATAAAAAAAAAAACCAACCTCACAGAATAGTGAGGACAGGAGAAGAAGAACAATGGGTAAAGGCACAGCCTCCTCTGGCCGCTGCAGACCACAGACCCTGCAGAGATTTCTTTCATTAGGCTTTAATAGTATGCTGCTGCCTTGCCATTCTGACCTGCGCTCTGTGCCAGTAATAAGAACGGCCTTCAAAGCCGGACCAAAGCAACAGAGCTGCTTGAGAGGGGGAAGGTATAGGGGGGGTGATGGAGAGAGATGGAGGGGCACATGAGCCGATGAGGTGCACTTTCAAATTGACATTGGGGCGTTACATTTTCACATTCTTGCTCATTCTGCCCTGGCTGATAGGGGGGGGGGGGGAGTTTTGTATTTCTGCTGGGTTTTTTGTTTTTTTTATATCAACAAGCCTCTGTTCCCAGTGAACCCTCTTCTGCAGAGTGTCTGTGTTAAGGGAGGTTATTTTGGTTAAAATGTTCCTGTGTTGCCTGAGCCTTTATCCAGGTGTTGAAGGTGGCAGATTGGTCTTCTGGACTCTTCAAGCACTTGCCAACACCTGACAGGTATGTACATTGTGCTATATGTGCATGCTTACTCCGTAGCAAGAAAAAACTCATGTTTGCTACAAATGTTTGTCATTTTTCAAATTTACACTTCCAGACCCTTGAGGACCCACGGATGTCTAAAACCAAGACCAGATAAAGGCCTTATTTTGGGTCTTTGTTAACAGCATCAGAACATATTTCCACAGCCAACTTAAATGGAAACGTCACTGAGCTGATGTCACACCACTATGTGCAGCTGGATCCATATCTGGATAATAATCCGAATCAAGACATTAAAATATATATTTGGAGGGGGTCAATATGTATTGGGTTACAGTATAGTATAAGAGGGAGTGGGAGAGACATGACTTTGCCATCAATATGTAGCTGATATAATGCACATTTTCAGAAGCATCCAAATGGGTTTCATTCATCTGTGAAAGGTACGAAGTTATAGCTACACGATAAATAGATCCGGATCTGCTGAATCATATTTTTGTTGATATAAATCATAAACGACTGATGATGAACACCTGGTTCCAAACATACGAGTAGGTGTCCAGGGTCAAGGAATTGCATGTTGTTTTTTTTAGTTTTGACGATACACCTCTGACAAACTACAATTTTTTGTTTTGACATAGCCTGAAAACCATTTTCTAACTGTTCAGGTGGGTTAACAATAACCAAAAATAAATCTAATTAATTAAAATCAAAATATTGTCCCCTTTCAAATCAAACGTCCCAAGAATTAACTTTAAAGCATTTATAACTTTTTAAAACTGAGATCCACTACTTTAGTAAACTTTACCAATATCCAGGAATTCACATTATAAACACTACCAATGACAAATTGATCATGTTCTTGCACATTGACCATATGCAGCCCAGTTATACTGTATATACTATGTTTTGAACGTGTCTTACTTTGTACTTAGGCTTAGGATATACCTCTCCAGGCCCCAAATTCATTCCTCATCAATCAGCTGTTAATGAGTCACCTCAAATATAACATTCCAGTGGGGTACCATACATGCCATCCATTGTATTGCACTCATTTCTTTCCTGGATTCGTGCACAATGGATGTATTTATGTTATGGGGTGCGGGGCATACTGCATTGAGAATAAGTATCTGGCGTCAACAATAACAGTGTGCATTATTCCAGTGCTAATAACCTGTCCTGCTGATGTCCTTTCTACGTATCACAGATGGGCTCAGACTGGGAGAGCAGCAGTATTATGCCTCTGCAGAGATCTTCTACTGAATATATTACCATGTGATAGAGGGAGATGTCTCACTCCCTAACACACAGACACCCACATGCATGCACACACACACACCCACACCCACACCCACACCCACACACACACACACACACTCGGGAAGTGTTGGACCAAGAGAGCTGCTTATGGCCCAAACGTACAAGCATGGGCTTCATTAATGACATGCCAGGAGGAGAGGGATAGAACGATGGCGCACGTGTGTGTGTGTGTGCGTGCGCACACACACACACACACACACACACACACACACACACACACACACACACACACACACACACACACACACACACACCAATACTAAACAGCCGAGGGGGATTTCCTTCTTTAAGCTTTTAGCTCCCACTGGGTTTAGCTCGACTGTATGAACCCTGATGTGGGCCTGCCTCTAACACATGGCGTCACACACTCACACACATACACACAAAGACTGTATACATTGAAGCTCAGCAGGGGAGCAGCACTACAACGCTGGCTCCTAAACATTTGGCTGTGGACGTCTCATTGACAGATGTACATGGAATCTAGCAGAGGAGGTCAGGTCATCGCTGCACGCTCCTCTTCCTCGTTCTTCTCACCTCACTTCTCTGCATTTACACAACACCTTATTTATTCTGCCATTTCTGTCGCTGGCTGCTGGTCGCCGATTGTGTCATCTATTGGTGAGTGTAGTTAAGGAAAGATGCCTGCCACATCGTTATAGGTGTGATAGCTCTGTTGGCAACGGCAGCATGTGGTTAGGGTAAGTCTGCCACTGATACCTCAAATATGAGTTTCCTTGTTGACAGGGACAACCTGTGTTCAAGTGTAGACACACTCTTTCTTCCTCTGGGACTGCAAGCATATCAATGAGGAAATTTGGCAGCATTCATAAATATATAATACTGTACGATTTGGAGAATATGGACTGAAGTGTTACATTTGTCCAGTTCAACTCAAAACAGGGCTCTGACAAATAGGTGTAAATTTAAAGTTTCATTATGAGACAAAACAAAGTGGAACAATGTTTTTACTACATGACTAAAAACGTCTCTGTTCCCTATTCTGAAAATCTCTGTTCCCTTACTCTAGCCATGCATGACTAGATGGCTTCTAAAAGACCACAAAAGTACTTACATATTAGTAAGTTTAAAAATCTTTGAAATAAGACATGCTCTTAATGAAAATACATTTCAATTAAGTTAAATTCCATCAAATTTTGATCTTTTTATCTGCAGTTTCATCTTTATCTATCATCCATCACGGGCGTCCCAACATCACTGCACTGTGCGAACACCAGTAAAACTTAACAGAACAGCGTGATGAATGGTCTAATATCCTCAGGATGTCCAGTGAAAGGCTCACACTTTTCTAACTGTAGAAAATCAGTGACCAGATGGGAACAAGAGAAGTACTAGTTTTCTGTGCATTATGGTGCATTTTGAAGCAACTCCTCCTGGGAGTGGAATGGCGGTGCAGCTAAAGTGCAGCTAGCTCGTATGAGACTCGTGGGACGGATACATCTGTAGCTGAATCCACTACTGTCCACCTGCAGCTTGGGAAACACACGCAGCTAACAGCTCTTTACTTTACTGCCAAAACACACCACCGCTTTTCTTTTCACCAGTCACTGGGCGATGCTGGAGAGATGTGAGCAGCGGGGCGTAAAAACACTTCCCCGGCTCTCCTCTTCCCTCTCCACCACCCTGCTTCTCCCAGGAAGCCAGCCCAGAGGTCATTGCAATCAGGACCCATGAGCAACAAAGGACCTTAGTTAGGCATCCAGCTCAGTGCCTGAGCCAAAGGCCAGCTTAGCGGGGTGAGACTGTCCATTAGGCGAGACCCTGGAACACCCGAGGGATCTGAGGTGAAAAGGGTTAGAAAGAAGAATAAAAACACTATCAACCCAGACACATACACACACATATTCTCAAAGACATACACAGATCATGTGAGGCCTTGTTTGACACTGCTGTCAGGGTGCAGTGAAGGGGAAAGACGAGACCCTGTGACACACCGAGACATCACACACGCATACATGTACACAAAGTCACACACAGACACACTCTCACACACACACACACATATTTAGACCTTTACCTCTCCTCACACAAACACAAGAAGGGTATGAATTTCCATCCTTTTCATCTCTCCGTTTTCCACACATTGAACCTTGCAGTCGCAGCTTCACAAACCTGGTTGTGGCAGCAACCAAAGAGCTGACAAAATGCGTTCATTCTCAACAGCTGGCCACAAAACATCACTGCTTTTCTGACGCTTTCTGAAGGCTGGGTGGGGGGACACTGGCTTTGTCCTTGTGGAGAGACTCTGGTCTGACAGACTGCTGCTCTACTTGTCTCTCCATCATCATCTCCTTTATTGTATCAACCATCCGGCACATTCATCCGTCAGCCATCCTCAGCTGTTTGTACACAGTGTACAAATATGTCATGAAGCATAATGTGGTTGTTCTTCGGACCAGTTTCCATATAGCATTTGCTTTTCGGGGCACCGGTGTCTCTAAATTGTTCCCAATGAGGAAATTATTTATATGGAAGCATGACTACAGAGAAAAAGGGCAAAACCCAGAACCCTTTTCAGAAAGGCTCTGAGGTCGTCACTGTCAGTCTTTATCAGGCAACCAATCATATATTAGGTGGCCCAGGACTCATCACCCTGGTAGCAAAGTAGAGGGAGGAGAAGCTTGCTGTCTATCTTGAGGTTTATCAGACAGAACCATAAGCTGAAAAGCCCATTTGTGGGGAACAGATCAGCGGGACATTTAAATGTTTCTGGTGACGGTTGTACTTTTATAAACCTACGAGTTCTAAGATTGTTGTTCTGTGCAGTCAACTCAACATAGCGTTAAGTTAGCTACCTAGCTCATGTCATTCACAACCAACAACTCTCAATCACTTCATCCCAGCGCCTTTTCTCTGGATCTCACAGTCCTCTATCTTTTCTGGATTTCTTTTCCCAGTTTGTCATTCCACACGCCTCTCACCTTGACTTGATCTTTCTATCTCCCTCTCTCACACAACTTCTTCACACCCTTCCAACTTCTTCTTTTTTTTGCCATAAATCTCCTTTAAATCCACCTCCTTCCTATTCTACAATTCATTTTTTCCCTTACATTTACCACTTCTCCAAGGTCTCTGTAGGACATGGAAGTTTACCTATCATTGTTTTCAAGTTAGCATGCTTGCCGCCCTGCAACCAAACCTCTGCACACCCACCTTGACTCCCTCACCACCACTATCATCCACTATCTCCTCCTCTCGTCAGGGTCAGCATTCAGCTCCCTCAAGGCTGAAACCACAAATCATGTCCACTCCTCTCCTTTACCTCCATCCCTGAGACCATTGCTACACCAACCACCCCATCGACCTCTCCTCCAAAGAGCCCCCTTGCCTGCCTCCCCCACCCAGGGCCAGTCCAGAGCTGTGGGGCCACCAATCACAGCATGTCTGGCAGCTTGTCCTGATGGAGCACAGTGTCAGAGGAACACTAAGATTTGGAGAGGCTGAAACCTAGAGCAGGGGTTCCCTAAGTGGGGGTCGCCAGACACCACTGGTGGGGTCGGGAGATTTTCTTCCAGAAATCAAATACAATTTTTAAATGAGTAGAAATAGTCTAATATAGCTATATTGTTACAAAGAGTAAATAGTAATTAAATTTAAAATAAACCCATGCAAATAAAAATGTGTTGTGCGTTTGGATAAGCCCATCAGTGCATGTGTGCTTAATGTTTGTATGCCTCGACCACCTCCGGGGATAGTGGGGGTCATGAGTCTCTGGCACCGTTAATTTGGGGGTCAGGGAGTGACGACTTTGGGAACCCCTGCCCTAGAGACCCTTTATCTCTCTTCCTCTCTCTTTGTACATTCCTCCCTCTCTCGCTTTCTGGCTGATGACACACTAAGCTTTTAAATTTACTTGGAAGTGCTGGACTATGTAAACTGAAAACAAAGCAAGTTTAGCCTTAAGTGCCGGCATTTTTCAAAAAAATAAAACCTGAGAGTGGTTAAAACTAAATAAACACAGACAGTAACATTTGAATAATATATTTATAAAAGAGAAAGAAAAATGAGAACAACTATCAAGCGCTTTCTTTCCAGGTTCTTGTTTCACAGTTGTTGTAACAACTGAATAAAGACATCTCCATCATCGAGGAGGCAAAGATACCACTGTTACTTCACCGAAGTTAATAAGTCCATACAGTATAATACATGATATGTTTTAAACATGGTCTCTGTTTATCCCAACTGGGGATGCTCTTCCTTTTTTGCTACAGCAGTTTCTCTCTTCACCACCTACATGGTCCATATGCAACTGAAAGGAAGGTAAAAGTACATTACAGCATGTTTTTTTCACAACATAAGTCCTGGAATGCATTAAATATCACAAATTGATGATACACGATAATGTATATGCTCATATCAAAGCATAGATATTTCCATTTAGGATCAAATCACACCTAATGTAGCCTTGGTATGAATAAGAAACTGCATGTTATATGGTAGACCCCATGCAGAATCCAGAGGGATGATCAAAGCTTCCCAATTATAAATTGTGGAATGACCATAGAGAGTTAACATCAACTGTGATTCACAGCTGAGAGAAGGCCTTGCAGTAAAATCTATTCATAATTCAATATTTCCCTTATTTCTCTCTGAATATTATGATGCAACGATGCTAGCGAGGAAAATGTGGCTTATGTGTGATTTGCTATTTCCTGCAAAATCATCTATTGAGGGGAGACATGTGATACAAATTAAAAGGTTGATAAAGTGACAGGGAGCGAGAGATACAAAAGCAGAGAAGGGATTGAGAGATACTGCAAAATAAAAAGATAGGTCTGAAGACAGAGAGTGAAAAATGGGTAAAATATTAACAGGAGCATCAAAAAGTTGAACCAGAATGATGCATAAGACCGATATGTCATGCAAACTGTAATCTCCCAGTGCATGCATGCGAGTGCACTTAAGTGTATGTTATGCAAGTAAACTCAAAGCAATGTGAGCAATATATTATCCTCTGTTACCTACAGAGGAGTGGGCCTTCTAGCCTTCTATATACCACACTGTGGTTAACTAGAATTAACTGGGAGAACCATTTTATGTCTGTGTGTGTGTGTGTGTGTGTGTGTGTGTGTGTGTGTGTGTGTGTGCGTGCGTGTATAGTGCGCGTGCGTGTGCATATATGTATGCGTGTTCTGTCTGCTGTGTTTTTTCCACAACTTTGGGATGAGATCTGAGAGGAAACGGACAGATTTCCATCTGTCTGCTTCATTTGCAAAAAAAAAAAAAAAAACGTCCTTTTTGCGATTCAAATATATGCTTTAGCCACCTCTCTCTGGCCCTTCCTCTCTCTCTCTCTCTCTCTCTCTCTCTCTTTCTTGCATCTCTCCCTCTCTATCCAAGTGGCATCTGTGGATGACCAGGGCATCAAGAGTCTCAGGGGTTGAGGGAGGAATGGGGGAGGAAAAAGAAAAGGAGAGCAGAGAGAGAAAGAGGGAGCAAGCACCTCTCACTTCACATTTCCCCAGCACCACCCCGGCGTGCCAGCCAGCCTGCAGTCTGTTCTCCTTTGAGCTTTCTATTCTACCACAGCACAGAAAAAAAATCAATTCATATTTCCATAATCCACACTCCTGTCTGTCTACATGTCTTTGCCTCTCCGGCCCCCCCTTCCTTCCATCCTTCTCCCTCTCTCTCCCCCTCTCCCCTGGGGTAGACTAACCCCTCCACCTCGATCCTACGGCCTACAAATGTCATTACGCTGAGCAACAATAACGGCCTAAACAAAAGGAGGCCTTGCTCTGAGCTCTGAGCCCCTCTGTAGAGACTGTTGGCCGCTGCTGCCATATGCTAGCCAGTTCGGGCCACAGAAAGAGACAGAGACTGTGGCTACAGAGGAGCCCCACAAAGGAGGAAAGAAGTCCTAATCCTGGTAATGAGGCCCGTGAATACAGCCTTTATGTATACGGGGGAAAGGGCCAATCCCTCTGTACACAGCACGCTAACTAGCCATCTTAAGGGCCATCTTATCCACACAAACTATCTGGTCAACAACAGAATGAAAGAAAAGTAAGGTTGTGGGGGGCCTAAAAAGAAAGATATGCTGGAGAAGGATGAGACAGGCCGATGCCAATACCTACACTATGTTTACACTGCATTTATTTTTCTCCTTCCCACTTGGATTCAGCTGCTCTTTTAACTTCTGTTGCCTCACTTCCATTTCCTGTACCTACCTCTGCGAGACTGTAATTTCTTGCTCACTCTCTCATTCCCTCACTCCCTCTGCCTCTTACTCTGATAGCGCGATCTGGTTCTTGTGGGGCAGGCAGAAATCGCCTGAAGCATCTTTCTACAGGAACATTTATTCCTCAAAGTGGATCAGAGAGGCAGGAGAGCTGTGTAAACTCACCGACTTGCCTGCTGTGTTGAGAGATTGTTAGCCTATGCACATATTGTTGTCTTTCTATTTTTATTGTCAGTTTATTATCATATGTCCACTTTCCTCCTCAGTCCATTGTTGGGCTGCTGCAGTCTTCTATATGCAATGATTTGCTCCTGGACCTGTTTAGTGCTGTGGCCACATTTGGCAATATGTTGCATGTCTTTTTTTATCAAATTTCTGTCATTCCTAAGACAGTTCAAAATTCTCTCTCTCTCTCTCTAGCTCTGTCACACACACACACACACACACACACACACACACACACGCACACACACACACGCACACACACACACACACGCACTGGCTGAGAAGCCACAGCAGCTGAGAGTTGGAGTCAAGGAGTCATCACATGTTGGAGCACCAACAGGAGAATAATGCAACCTAATCCACTTACAGCATGATGCGCACAACATACGGGTAAACACACATATTATTACAGACTGCGTGATCGTTTTGATCAAGTTGGATCTTTACTGTTGTTCTCGGAAGGTGAAGCCAGAGAGAAACAACAAAGACACCCTACTGAGGCGGTATATTTTTGTAGGGTAGAGAACAAGGCTTTTAAATGAAAGGAATATTGAATTTAAATTATCGTATCCCAAAGATTTTCTTTTGCATCAGTGTGTTCATGCTGTCCCTGTGAGATAGTTGATAAAATAGCTTTAACCATCATTTCTCTCAGAAGTATAACGCTGAACAGCCCAAGTTTCAGTGTCAGTGGTGAAGTTACATGGCACAATAAACATTCAATAAGGATTTAGACAACAGACCCCTAGGTTAGCCAAACTTATCTAGAAGAGAAAACTAGTCTGGACCAGTCTAACTTCCTATCTACAACCAAAACCAAAACCGATTCCAGTACTCTGTATTTCCCATATTTAAAATCTGCGTGCCTCAAAGCATGGAACTGTAAATGTCACATGTAAAGACGTGACTTGGGACCAGGGGTCGCTTCGCTGTTCAGTCCACCAAAACTCCTGCTCATGTTATTAACAAATATACTATTTAATGTGAATTAGTCGTTTCATGGCAGAGTCTGCTTAATAAGGACAGTATTCACCTCAATACAGATCTACCAAATCGAATGTGTACAGGGAGGACAATGTCGAATCAATAATAATGTGTAAACATTCATTATAGGTTGCACACAGACATCATGCTTAAACTTTGAGTGACTGCATTCTCCATTGTTGTGCACAGTGGACATTTTGGGGAGACTTGCTTTCAGTTTTATGTCCAAATTAAGGTAAACTGGCTTGTTTACAAACTGTGATAGATTCTACGACCCTTTACTATAACAACGTTTCCACGTTTCCCAATTTCAGCTACTTCTTTCATAAGTTTATATAATGAATAGAAATGATAACCAAAGGAACAAAAATAAGACGCAAGATGTTATAGCGAATAACCCTCGACACAAATGTACTCATCAAAAATATGATTCTTCAACAATGCAGACGAGTGGGAAGTTTATATAACGCTCATTGATTTGGGATGAACACGGTGTGCCAAAAAGCAGCGCAAAACAGCTGCAGATTTAAAATGAACCTAATAATGCTATAACTGCGAGACAACAGGAAGCAGACACAGTAGCACAATGAGGGAGAAAGCGTGAGAGAAAGGGAGAGTAGAGGTGTGCATTCCTGTCACGGTTGCATGATAATTACTGATTCGTCAGTTATTGAAGACCTGCTCACTGCTTTTCATTACCAGCAACAGACATACGATGAGACAGAGAGAGAGAGAGAGAGAGAGAGAGAGAAGGAGAGGAAGCACTGAGAGGGATGAGGAGGAGAACACTGGTGGTGATGGTGATGGTGGGGAGGTTACCACAGGATGGCAGGGTGAGTGAGGGCATTAAGTAAGGAAGGGAGATGGGAGAGTAAGAGGAGGTGGAGGATGTCTGTAACAATGAACGGGTGAGAGAGAGAGAGAGAGAGAGAGAGAGAGAGAGAGAGAGAGAGAGAATGAAAAAGCAGAGTGTGTTCCAACCTGGTCTGTGTGGTCCTGGGGGAAGCTCCACAGCACGGTTGGATCTAGAGGTAATTGACAGACAGCATTAATCAGCGGGTGAGAAACACACCGTCTTCGCTAGCTGCCTCAGAACACATACATATTAATGAGCGGGGTGGGGGCAAGGGTGGATGCTGCAAGTCTGTGCGCGCGCACACACACACACACACACACACACACGCACACACACACACACACACACACACACTTAAAACGTATATACTCACTTACATACACACAGAGCAGAGCACGCACAGTGAAAGACGAAGAGGAAGAGTGTCTCGGCTGCGTGTGGTGTAAATATGCTTATCTATATGCTCAATGTAGATATGATAGCTTCTATTACACACCGAATCAGGCACGTTTAAGAAAGTCATATCAACACACGCTCCAGTTCATTTGCTTAATTATTCCTACTTTGATACAAGCGTTTGCAGGGGAGATGTAAAACCTAAACTGAAAGATTATTATTTGTGATTTTAAACAGAGCATTATCTCATGGGTTAAAAGCTTCAAAAATGTCATTATAAAAGGAATTCTTTGGGGGTTTACATGAACAGACTAAATAAAAAAAAAACTTACATATAATATTCTGCTTTGATAAGCTGTGATGGGTATTTCTCATTCTTTTGAAATTCTAATTTTTTTTAATTTTTTTATGAGTTGTCTATTTAATTTTTTTCAAGAAACCAGCCAAATGTTGTTTTAAAAAAAAAGGCTCTATCTCACAATGTTGAACAAAGTGATCAAGAATCCACATCTGTACCCGGATCCATCTCAAAATCGAATGAACTCGCTTTTGGTCCAAGATCCACCCCTACGCAAAATTTGATCAAAATCTGTTGATGACTTTTCTAAATATCTTGCAGACAAGCAGACAAACATGGATTAAAATATAACCTCGTCCAACTTTAGTTGCCGGAGGTAATGAACTACAACAACTGTTACTTTAGTGTCACTCTAGCTGCATGTTTGTGTCTCTCTTAAAGCTAGCTCTCAAGCCTAAAAGGGAGCCTCTCACAGGCTTATGCCATGCAGTTGATAGAAAGCAGTCACTGAGCCACAGCCTGAACACAGGGGTCTCTGGTAAACATGGCTTCCACGGCTCCAAGGTCACCCTGTGACCTCGGCAGGAACAGCAAGGGTTTGAAGAGATGTGCTCTCACATGCCAGGTTCATTGTCATGGACGTACAAAAGGCCTACAGGCTCATGAACACACTCCCACGTCTGGTTAAAGTAAACTGCCTGAGAGAAAATGAATCTGGAAGCAATAACCCTTTTATAGTTTTTACTTTTTATTGTTCCAAACTGTTTGTTCGCATTGGGGAAAAAAACAACAGTGACTTCAACAGGTATGAACTATGAGGTGGTTTAAGTCCCTGTATTGAAAGATGTATGACCATTTTTATAAGGTTCTTATTTGGGTATATATGATCCTACCTTATGGATATGCCCACAATGATTAATGTGGACATTTATGAAACTAGAGGAGAGGACCAATACATTACTAAAGAGGACATGCAATATCACACAAAGTGTCGAATAGCTTCATGGCCACCACACAACGCTGCCCAAAAAGAGACAGAGCCATACAATAGACATACGGATGACAGGACGCAGCAGAGTCCATCATGCCTTACATAATCCTGTTGGATAATTTCACGGGTCCAATCTTGAAAAGAGCACCACGAGGGGAAAAAAAGCAGCAAAGCTCAAAGCTCTAAACTCCAACCGGCCCCCTTTCTCTCTATCACATGATCTGTCGCAGTTAGGGTGATTTTATGCTGATTTACTGGGTGAGAGGATGGGAACTGCTTCTGGAGTGTGTTACAGGGCAGGAATGGGCCATTATGACTTCAAATCATTATCATCATTATTTCAAACTTTCACCTTGATTACGACAAATGAACAAAGTTCTCTGACAAGATATTCTCTGTACTGTGAATATGATGAACTATTAAAAGTTGGGATATTTTTGCTACTGAAAGAGTTCATGTCTTTGTGATTCTAAAATTATTAAGTTCAGCAACAACTTTCTCACGAAACGTCTTGGACATGTTGGGCACTGCAATTCGAGAAAAATATTTTTGCAATGGCACAGCGAGCCTTTTGTCTCCGGTTTTAACGAGATGTTTAAATCCACTTTGTTCCACAGTAGCTATGGGAGTCATGTCCCTCACGCTGCAATATGCACTGGCATTTATCATTTCCTTCCATCTTCTTGAATCCTCATCCATATTGTGTGGCATTTGTAAATGCTTCTGTTACGAACAGCTGCCCTGCAGAGGCATTTGGACGCTTGTCCGTCTCTCTCTTCTTTTGAGCCATGCACTCTTCATACTCAGCGGTGTGATTACGTTGCAAACACATTGGTGGCGTTACCTTTGGGTGCTGAAATTGTCGTTCTGCAATGTCTACATTTGACTTATTTCAGTTTGGCGTTATCTTCACTGAAGTCAAAATATGTCCAAACCACAAACACATCATTCATTTTAGGTACGAGCTCCTCTGGTTGTGACCCATTTGTCAGCTCAGTGTTTGCACTCGTGTCATCCATGCTACTTTGCATGAATCTTAAGTGACCAACATTGATTGGACAGAGGCCACATGATTGTCATGATTGTATGCATTGGGGAAAGCATTAATCGAATAAATCGCCTTGAGCAAAATTACGTCGATTAGAGATTCTAAATGTTGATTTGTTGATTTTGATACTTTGGGGCTTTGACCACTGATAAAACTAAAAAAAAAAGCACCTCAAGTTTTACCTTTAGGGATGCCGTGCATGAAAGCTCCAAGTGTAGACTAATAAAAGACCATGTCATATGACCACAAGATCTTCAATTCAAACATTTTACATGTGTGGACTCCATATGTTCGACTCAACATGGAGCTACATAGGGGGAGAGAGGTGTGGCACAGGAGAGAGGCATGAATAAAGGAAGCACAGGAAGGGAAAACAATGAACAAACAACTATCTTGTGCAGCTGAGGATATGTGAGAACTTCAGAGCACTATACCAACACCTTCCTTTATCATTTACACCTCCTCTTTCCTCTGCATCCTGTGAGCTCCACCTCCACATTTCTCTGCCAATCATTATATCTATTGATTGTCTTTTCAAGTTTCTTTTCTTGTTTTTCCCCAATTTCTGCCTCATCGCCGGTCCTTATTCTTGCCTCCTTTTTCCCATGTTTGCCTAATTTTGTCTATTTCTTCCACAGCCTTTCATTCTTTTCATCCCGCCCTACCCTGCAGCTCTCTTTCCTCTTCACTTCTGCACCCCCTCCTCTATTTATCCTCACTCTCTCACATTCGTATACCCCTCCTTTTGGACGTGTGGGGCGTGTGGTGGACGCGAGAGGGGGCCCGAAGGGGGTTAAGACTGAAAGTTGAAGGTTAGAGAGGTGAAGAGGACCCCTGCTGCTCCGCCAGGGGACACAAATGTCACCATGACAGATCCTGCACCAGTTAATCCACCCTCTCTTTCTTCAAAAATAGACACACACACACACACACAGGGTCTCAAAGATACAAAAAACATAATTTACACAATTTATTTCTGAATACTGCAATACCAATGTCAAATGTATAAGATGCAAAAGAAAAGCCTGTACCAAACCTTTTCTCTTCAGTACATAAACATATTTGAGGTGCAAATGACTGATTTAATTCAAATTTAAATGATTGATTTAAAATGAATTTAAATGTCATCAAAATTGTTCATTACTTGATTTGCAAGGCAGGGATTCTGGACAGCCGTGAGCGCACAGTACAGACATTTCTGTCGACAGCCTCTGGGCTGTTTTCGGTCATTTTGAAAAACAGATCGTACAAGTGTGAATGTATAAATGTTTTGGCTCGGCCACGAGGTCATAAAACATTCAACAGACAACGGCTGCCGTCAGTTGCAATAAAATATGACAATGTTCGAGACATGTGTTCTCAAGGACGCTCACAATGGCATAGGAAAGCATGAGCACATAGACGCACACAAACACACACATGCACAGCTTATATCGCTGCACAACTGTACAAAAGGGTAGAACATGGAGTGCCAAGTTCATGAGCACTTCAGTTGGGTAACAGGTTGACAGATGCCAACACGCAATACTTGCATTTAAGCTTTTGTCATGTGACTGAACAAATTACTGCAGAGAATATTCAACCACCTCCTGCTCTTTCATACACCTCCTAACACTGCCTGCTACTTGTCCATGCATCTGTCCAGCAAGCCATGCTCCATTAAGCCTGCCTGCATAATGCATTGTTATTGTTCGACATTAGCCTCTCTCTCACCTATCTCCATCAAAGCCAACTGTATATCATACAGCTGACAAAATCTACAGAGTGTTGCTGCAAACAGTACAAAATCAGTCCATTTGATCCGACGCCAGTGGCAGCTAGAGTGACAAGGGGAAAAACAACATATAGCATATTTCACCCTGGTGGAGCGCAAACAGATCCAGTGGGTGAGAATTGAATTGAAATCACCTATCCAGAGTTACATTCCTCCATTCGCACCCCCAGAAATGGAGATGGGCAAATGTGACAACAAGCTCAAGGAGTGTTCATTGGTCGCTGTTTGCATGTGTCTGTGCACAAACTGTGTGCCATACAAGTGCATGTGTGTTTACAGATAGATAACAATCTCTGGAGTGAATATTTACTATACAGTAGCATGTCCATTGATCTCCGAGGGCTTCAAGCGTGGCCGCTCTCCAACAGTCACAATGGGGCAATATGTGGGAAGCCCCTGAGCCATGACACAGATACTAGGAAGAGGGGAGTGGTGGTGGTAGAGATGGTCTAAAATCAATGTTTTGGCTATTCCTGAGACGCTTGTCTTTAAAAGTCGGAGGAGGAGAGCGAGCGAGGAGAAAGGAAGGTTAATAGGTGAAGGGTTCTGGGAACTGAGAGCGGGGCAACAGGGAAGGAGTGGGAGGAGGAAGGATGAGGTGAGGGAAGAGATGGATGGATTGCGAAGAGTGGGAGGTAGACCTCGGCCTCTCTCAGCTGACACCACTTCCTTCTTACTTCCTCAGGTGGATCATTAAATTTGATGGGATAAAACAGAATAAACTAGCACGATACATGTGCAGTGAAACATGAGAGAAACAAGAAATAAGCCTACCCCTTCATCCCTTATTCTTCAAATATCTGCATAAATCTATGCGTGGTTCCAAGTAGGCTAAAAATGAAAAATGCTGGCATCCTCATGTTGGCATACATCTATGCTTCTTGGGATTTCCAAGTAGGCTAAAAAGAAGTTGTTGGCAGAGGATGTCATTCCTAATGCTGCCCTAATGCTGTTGGCTGGAAGAAAAAGTTGGCGCATAAAACCAGTTAGTCAGAAACATAACACTGCCCAGCGCTGCACTGAAAATTATTCAACTTCAACCATTTGTAAAAAAAAATAAAAAAAATAAAAAAAAATTTTTTAAAAACCAACAAACTTTCTTTGAATTGCATAAAGCTTTTATAAAAATAGCCTTTGCAAACTGCTGGAAAAAAACATATGATAAAAATGAAATACACCCAGAGCACAGAGGTCTATGTTTGTGTTTCTATAGGATCATCTCAGCAGCTCAATAACAGTGGCCTGAATGCACAGTTCTGGCTTTAAGACAGAGAGATTCCAGTAAAACACAAAAAGACCTAACCCTAAATCCAGTGTGAATACACATTTAGATGAAAGCGTCTATTTTATAATTCTCTATACTATGTGAATCAAACAGACCTAGAACCCTCATGGCCATCTACTGTTCTAAAGGCATAAAAAATGCACTTTTTCACCTTATTCCATGAACCACTGAATGTGTGCTGAGAGTGAAAAGGGGGCCTGTTTGTTAAGAGAGGCCAAATCCCATATGGTGAACAGCAGCTCCTCTGGTGAGAAGCGAGGCTGTGAAAGCCACCGGCAGCCCATCTCCTCCATCCGTGCTATGGAGATAAAGGGATGTAGCGCCTGCCTCTCCTTGTTCCTCCTTTCTCTCACTCCCTTTGCCTCCTCTCCTCCCTCTTTCTTGGCCAGGGGTTAAACTGCTGCACTCTAACCTCCTTGGCAAAGATTTCATTCACTCTGTTTCTCTCGCTCGCTCTCTCATCTTTAAGAGAGGTTTATTTCACAGTATGTAGTGGATTAGGCCCCCTCGTATGCCCTTGGACAAAAGCATTGTTTTAGCACTAGCCTGTTCGCTGTAACGGGAGGAAGCTACAGCTACCAAGCATCCACAATGCGGCCATTGTGGATACAGGGCTGGATGGACCCTGCCTCGGAGGCCGTCTAGACTTTGAGCCTGGGCTGACTGGAGAAACAGAGGGAGAAAATCCCATCAGGCAGTGGAGTGAAAGTTAACTAAGGTAACCTGCTGTGAACCTGATGAAGATGTCAAGCCAACATATGGCAAAAAATGTCTATTGTCAGAACAAGGAGCTTTCTTCCTTCAGAGGGAGGGTACGATGGGGGGGAGGAGGAGGAGACGAGGGGTGGCTAAAGACTAGGGGGATTGCACAACCTCAGGGAAGGAATAACTGTGGTGGTCATCGTTTTACTTCTGGATCAGTAGCCTTATTCTGACCGGGAGGAGGCCCAACCCCTACACTCACAATTAAAGGAGTAAGCAGATTAACTGGCATCTTTCAAAGGCCAGCAGAGAGAAAAACACACTCACAGGCGTTTAAAACATTTTTTTTCTTTTCCTTTTGCCAATCAAGTCTCAGACTGCACACTGCAAATGGCATTACATTTCATGCTGATTTGGTGAGCAGAGGTTTTCAGAAAAGAGACACTTCTTAATCAATGATATGGTCCTTAAGTTTAGGAATCCTGATTGGTCACACTATGTTGTTACAAATGAGGACTGGGGTCTGATGGAAATAGTGAAAGCCTGAGGTTAGTAAAAAAAGCAACAACAACTACCTGGATTCAAAAATCATGAGCAAATGCATCATCACATTGGTCTAGTCAAGAAATCCATCTAAATTTGCAAAGGAGAGCTGTTTTAATTTCAATGCTGGAATAAAACAAATATGAATTCAACAAAAAGAAAACAACCTCCAAGGTAGAGCCTGCTTTACCAGCCAAAAACATCAACTGGCAGGCTTCACATGTGAGAGATGCCGGCCTGGGGGATTTCCAAGACATTTCTACAGCTTCATCTGAAAATGGTAAACATCCTCAGCCACTGGAAAAAGAATAAAGAAAGAGTTGCACAGAGATGATGTGACCCTATTAATGCCACATTAGTTGTTCCGTCTTGCCAGAAAAATGCTTCTTCAGTGGGATGAACTGAGAGAGAGAGAGAGAGAGAGAGAGAGAGAGGAGGTGGAGAGAGAAAGAAAGAGAGAGAAGTGAAAGTGATACTGTCTCCAGGCTAGTTGGGATGCAACCCAATTTCACAGCTTCACGAATGAGTGGCACAGCATATGGATGCAACCTTTGTGACAGCCTCTGTGTATCACCACATATCAGTGTTGATATTCCCAGTCAGATTCCATACTGGTCCAACATTATGTCAAGCACTGGCTCCGCATGACTGCATTTTCAACACAACACACCATCAAGCGTGTTTGTTTGGGGGGGGGGGGGAGGAGGTGGTGGTTAGCATCCGAAGCTAAGGAAAACAAACCCGCATCTCCCCAGACAGACGGCTCTCTCTCCAACTCTTTCTACACTGTATGATGCTCAGTCTCTACAGAGTGATCAAGTCAAGCGCTTACATTAAAGCAGTATATACAACCTAGCATCAGAGGTGTAACCTGAAATCTGAGATATCACCCCGATATTTATTTCTAAATAGATGGATGGAGAGTTTTGGTTGCAAGGCAATGGTTCCATCTCTGGTTGCTGGCTAGTTGACTTAAAAAGCATAATTTCATCCCATAATCACATTCCCTCCATATGGCCCAACCATCTGCCTTGGTGGGTGAAAAAAACAACATCTATATAAGCACAACAAATTAACTGCTCTATTATCAAGCTAATAAGCATAAAAAGACATTAAGATAACCTGTAACAAAAGTGTAACTTAGTTTACAAATTATGATAGCTGTAACGTTACCATAAAACATGACATGTTATTAAGTATGGCCAAGGAGTGTTCCACATGGCCGAACTCATTTACACAATCATAAGTCTAACAAAATGTAATTTTTGGAGGTACAGGTTGAGTTCTGTTGATCAGGTCATTGTCACTCAATTACACATGCTTAGGGGAGCGCTCCTTTTTCAGTCTTTGAGGTGGTGGTTGCAGAATCAGAGAAAACACTGTGTAGCACAGCAGCTCCTTGGGGTGGGGAGAAGATCGATCTCAGTTAATGTCATATGGCACAGCACCCAGAGGCAGCTGCGTGGTGCTGATGACAGCTTAAAGCCTTGCCTTTGGCGGCTACATGCTTGGTGCTGCAGAGCTGTGATTTGAAGTTCACATGCGGAGGCTGACAGACAGACAGCTTTCAGTCAGGCAGCCAGACAGTCAGTCAACCAGTGTTTCCACAGGGATGACAATACATCTGTATCTGTTAAAAGCGTACAACGGTGCACAGTGCTGATCCTTCAGCGGGGAAAAAGCAGAAGATTACAGTTTTTGGAGACCCATGTTTTCTATGGAGGGATATTTGTATTACATGAATAAGATAATTGATTAATTATTTTTATTAATAAGCTCATAACCCATAGTTTAAGCCCACCTGAGGGTAAGAAAGGCTAAGATGTAGTGAGCAGAGATGTATGATTTCATATTGCACAGCTCTAATAAACTTAACTAAACATTTTACCTCACCTCTGAGGCCTTAAACACACAGTACACACCAAGACATGTGTGGCTCTATACTCTACAGGACACTGTGTGGCTCTGCTGTGTTGCAACAGTTGGACATCACGAGTGTTACGGCCTCCTAAGGTAATAGACAAAATACCATGGCTCGTTTGGAGACCGTAGCATGTTAAAGAGGACGCCAGGCAAGAAATTCTCAATTTTACCCAGCCATGCAATAGGCCGTCGTACCCAGGGCTGCCCCCTAACCTAAGAAAGTGAAAAGCTAAAGCAAACAAAAGGACGGATAACTTAACTACCGGTAATCTGAATTCACAGTCAGTTGTAGAAAAGGAGATGACAGCAGGACAAAAATAAATACTAAGAAAAACATGAATCTGAATAATATCGAAGTCCTAAAAGGTTTACTCAGAAGCAACTGGACGTATTAAAGGTCTGAAGATGTTTCACTTCTAAGTTCAAACTGACTGGTGAGGAGTTTCAGGTATTTAAAATCCTTTGAGGTTGTTTCCGTTTCAACCTTTGAGGATTACCATAACCTGGATGAAAGAGAATCTACACAAGCCTAATATAGAAGTATTTCCCCGCCAAACCATCACCGTAAAATAAATCAACTGTTACAGACTTACTCTATTGAAATTCTAATTAAGACATGGTTTTTAGCGAGCAGAAATTACAGGAAAAGACTGATCTAGATAAAGATAATTTCTTTATGCAGATGCTTAATGCAACCGTACTGCTTTAGTGAATTACTCCCATTCACAGGATGATCACAATTTGGACAATTCTTCGGCCTCTGTGCTTGATTTGAATGAATATTCTAGAAAAACATTCATATAGTCTACATACCTCTAAGTGAACCTGTCTGTCATCAACAAGGGTGAAAGGAATAACCTCTGGTTCAACCAATTTCGAGGGCTTTGATAGAGAACCCTAATGATTTACATCGTCCAGGTTTGAAGTGGAACTGTTTGATGTTGACGGTAGGGCACAGAATGCCAATCAGAGTAAATAATTTGTTTTTTTTTGTTTGTTTTTGTTTTTGTTTATACGCCAGATTCAATGATATGAAAGCAGATTAGCACCAGACCAGTTAAACCCTGGTCATAAGCTGGATCACGCATGTTAACCTATTCACACCGACCACAGACACGGGTTAATCCTGCATCACAGTGTCAGTCTGATAAGGGTATTAGATGTTTATAAAACATCCTCGCCTCATCTTAACCACGCCCGATGGACCGAGATCATCAGAAATGATTCCACCTTCCGGAAATACACTCAACAATGGTAGATAAAGTATTTGAAGGTGAGAGATGCAGAAGTGTGTGTGTGTGTATGTGTGTGTGTGTGTGTGTGTGTGTGTGTGTGTGTGTGTGTGTGTGTGTGTGTGTGTGTGTGTGTGTGTGTGTGTGTGTGCCATGTGAAACAAAGGCACTGTGGATGAATTATATGATTTTCAACGATAAATGCTCTCAGACATTCACAGAGACATCAAGACTGACCTATATTATCTGTCTTGAAAAATAGGCCAAAACCCAAATTAAGAGCCAGTATAGGGCTTCTACATGCATGTAAACGGCATCATCTTTGCAGTAATTGTATGGTGTTAGGCAAAATAAGAGCGGCCTGGAATGGAGAGACATAGCCTGAGGGTATAGCTGTTGACATGTAAATAGAGAGGATCCAAGCTGAGATGACAGGCTTGTAATACTAGTTCTGCTTGACTTGGGTCTGGCCTTGACCACAAAATTAAGGTCTAAAGGACAACAGTCTAGATGTCAGGACACCGGTGCTCATATCATGTCAATACGAAGGTTGATTTCCTTAATTGCCGTGGAAAATACATTTCTGTCTTTTCGTCACTCATCTTTTGGATCATTTTACATCAGTCCACATGTCAGCAACCCCATGAGACCAGAACACAAACACAGAGACTGCATCCTTTGTAACAATCTCTGCCTATATCCGCCTCTCCCATTCCTCTACAGCTGGGGTTTGCAGAATGATGGAGATCTTTAAGACTCCCCTGCAAGATTCACATTCAATTTTTATACATCATATATTTGGCAACAATAAAATACAAATAATAAGACATACCTATGACAGCGAGAAGACAGTCAATGTATGCATTGTACTAAACTCATTTTTAAATTGAACACTTTCACAGGAAATGGTTCCTGTGGGAAAATCTCAAATAAAGTGGTGTCTTTCCTAATATGGCTGGATTATTTTACACGCAAGACTTCAGTGCTACCCTACCACAGTTAAAATGATGTCGCCATGACACGATGCGAGGGTGCTGCATCACAAATAGACATTACATAGGCCAAATCAATGCCATTACCAAAGAAGCAAGGTAAACATGATATGGATCCTTGATCCAAAATCTACTCACCTGTTCCCCTCCCAGGCCCACCTTTCCACAAAATTTCATTGACATCTGTTATCACGATCACTGTAAATGCATATTGACATGACTGTCTTTAGGCAAGGACTCTTGTCCAACACATGAAGTTTGGCAAAGATTGGACCATTGACAGCGGAGCTAAAACAAGGTCTTGTTTCATTGGTGAATTGGCAATTTTGCTGTGCCTCCATGGCCACACCTTTCAAGTTCTATGAAAACCTATATATTAAAATATAAAATGATAACTTCCTGATTCTGACAAACCCTTGGCCAGCAGAGAAGCCTTTGTCGGCCCTGACGGCTCATCATTTGTTGGAATGCATCATTAGAAAAGCTTTATGGGTTTCAGCTCTTTTTACGAGGTGCTAAAATCCTATCAACATAAAATCTGCACATGACAGTCTCAAAAGTCAACATAGTTTTGAGAACAGCTTATTTATGGAATCCAATTTGCCATGCTAGGACAGATTAACATTACCAAAGCTATATTAAAGCAGGCACTGTACTAATCCTGTTCATTTGTGGGCTAAACTAGGCCACATTGGTATTATATGCATAAGAACCAGCCAATCATTGTTCTTTGACTCATGATACTCAGTCTGCTTGTGTTTGTGGGGGCGTGTAATGTGCACGTATATGTGCTTGGTTGTATACTCATGCCATCTGCTGTGCTGAGCATATTACCATGGTCATCTATTGTCATCCTTTGACATAAGACACGTGAAGAGGAGCTGAGCTTCATAATGACACCAGCAGTTTTTGGAAGCTAAATTCAGCTGGACTTTGCCCTAGCCTTTGCTGCATGGTTTTTTTTTTCATTTTAACCACGGAAAATTACATGACTTAAGAGTTTTCACAAGGGAATACATTCATCTGCCATGACAGAAAGATGAATAGCACATGCCAGTTGATACACAAACAGACAAAAAAAAAACCACAACAATGCTATGAGGCTGCAAGTGAGGAATGGAGGTAAGGTGGTGAAAATTCTTCTGCATTCATCAAAACCGTGTCATTTTAAAACATTGATCAGGTCCTACTTTTCCCCCCTTTTTCGCCTTGGAAAGAGGGAATCTAAAAATAGCCTAAGAGCATCAGTGCCTAGAAGTCTTCCCATGTTCTCCCAGTCTGGCAGCATTAGTGAATACAGACGAGCCTCCTGCAGCTCTCACAGCTTCAGTGTCTCTTTCTCACGCACGGTTACACACAAACGCATGCAGCCGTGCACACTCACACACAGACACACATGCACAACACACACTGTATACTTAAAAAGATGCGAGCAATCACACGCTCACATAAAAGAGACCTAGTGTTTAAGTCCTGCATCAATGAGTGGGAAAGCTCAGCCAGCAAATCCCAGGATCTCACCTATCAGTTTATAGAATACTTCCATCAGCATATCCACGACCCCCTTCATCCTCTCTCCCATCTCCTTCCCCTCCCCTCCCCTCCTCTCTGCCCCACCTCATCTCATTTTGCCCCAGTTCTTCATGCTTTGGCATATAATACTATGTGCTCTGCAGGAATGAGAGATATGTCATGGTTGTTCCGGTGGTGGTGGTGCTGGTGGTGTGTGTGTGTGTGTGTGTGTGTGTGTGTGTGTGTGTGTGTGTGTGTGTGTGTGTGTGTGTGTGTGTGTGTGTGTGTGTGTGTGCATGTGTGTGTGTGTCACATGGCTCCACCTAAAAAGTCCTACTGACCTGCTCCCTCACTCAATTCTCCTTGTACGGCCAGTCTGTACCTGAAAATAATGGAGCATCAAACACTAACAGATTTCATAAAGATTCTTGTGCCATGAAGGAGCAATGAATGCAATGACTGGATGAAGGACTGGATCTATAAACGCCTCACATTAACATCGGTGCCGACAGAAGTTCCTGACCAGGTCTATCCTCAGGTGACGCCAAGACCCATCGGGAAAAAAAAAAAAATCATGGATCCATACCATCTTCTGGATAAGCCTCAAAATGTAATCATCTCTTCCCCTCCCCAGGGTCCACCTTTCCACAAATGTGCTCAAAAACTTTTGAGTTATTCTGCTTACAAGCACATATACAAGCAAATGGCACCAATCACAATTCATCCTCCCACTCTCATAGGCGGAGGTAAAAATGATATCAAGAGGAAGAACAGGTAGAGGCAGGAGGCAGAGGAAATGGGAAAAACATGGAATGCATGAAAAAGAGACAACATGCACAGCCAAAAACAAAACTATTATTCTGGTTTAGACACACATGTCATGTTTCTGCACTGGCCAAAGGACAAACAATACTTTAAGTTATATACTTTTAGTTTGAGCTTTACCATATAATCTGAAATAAACAAGCCCAGCTGAAATGTGAGGGTGACTCCAGCTTCCATCTCTTCTGAATCGGAAAAGAGTTGGAACTGAACCCAGTAAACAGCAGGCCACTACAGAGTTAGTGAATGGATGAGTGACTGTGAGTAAGGAGCTACAAATGACTCCACACACAAATAAAAGATCAAGACTGTAGAGCAGTGAGAAAAGCAGTAACACTAGCTGGCCAACTTTGCCATCTGGATCATCAAAAGTGGAAATACAAACAAGTCTTAGGTTATATCTTGCTGTGAGACAGATTTTTTTGATGACTTTTTTTGGAGTGGGAGGGCATGGGCCAAGGAACAATTCATTAGATTTTGTGGGTGATCCGAAACATCATCTGGATCCAGAATGAGTTCAAACAATTCTTTGCCACTGTTGTAAGGGGCAATTACCAGATTTGTCCCTCTGACTAACATGGATAATCTACTGGACAATTACACGAAGACATCCCCATAAGATTTACCACACACCTCAGTATGATCCGGATCCAAGTGGTATTCCAGACCTGGCGATCCAGAATGTTTTGGGCTCACAGAAAATTCACTACTGTGAGATAACGAATAATAATGTTACGGACTTGCAACTTAGATTAAATTTTAGTTGAAACTGTGCTGTTGGGTGTCAAATTTGTTGTATTGTCATGAGTGAATTATCATTTTTCTAGAATAACTATCAAACTAAGAATGATACCAAAGAGATTCCAAATTCTAGGGCTGGCTTTTCATGATTAAGGAGTCATATTGTGAGGATCAATCTATCTTGTGACTTTTGCTTTTAGATGTAATGACATAATGGGGAAACTGAGCTGTCTTGGTGGTGGAATGCTCTCTCGGATATGATCTTATAGAACTAGAGTGGGAGGGATTTCTCAATGTTCACTCACATTGTGATCATTATCATGCCACAACAGGGAAGTTAAAAGTCTTCCTCAATTTGCTTTAGAGAAAACAGAAACAGTGACGACTTGGGTGATGTCTGATTCTGAGTGAAAGAGCCAATTTAGCAAAATCACGGCTGAGACAAAAGAAAGAGGCAAAGGGGTTGCGAGATAAACAAGAGTGTGAGACCTTGGGGTCTTCTCAGGAGTGCAAGTGGAGGAGTGTGGCCTCTCTAATGACCAATCAACACCCTCCTTGCTGACATGTCATCTGTTACTTCTCCAATGGCCTCTCATCTAAGTGTGAGCCCACCATCAACTCAACACTCAGCCGGAATCCAATCAGACTGCAGAACCGGCAAATCTTGGGTCAAGGAGCAATTCTGACATTTTGCAGAATGTCAACGTTCAACCTTTTCTGAAAGTTCTACTACACAGGAGTTTCGCTCTACGAATGTGAAGGGTGGAAACAGAAATAGGTGAAAGCCAAAGGGAGAAAAAAAAGAGGAAAATCACAGTGCTGCTCGAGGGGGGGCTACAGCAGCGAAGGAAGCAGACTGATAACTAACTAACGAACTGCTGGTGACACTATGACACCCCCTGGTCTCAGCGAAAATGTTCTGAAGATGAAGAACAAAAGTAACTTCTCGTAGTTGGAAAGCTACAAAGTAACGTGAATCAAACAGTAAAATGTGTCTACTCTAGACTTTTGCTTTGTGATTTCCCCTTACGTATATCTGAAGGAGTCTATAAACCTAGTGCACTTATATTTTAATAATTAAACATCCTGCTGCACATTCTAATACTGTACTAGTGAGAAGCTATAGTGAGATACTGAAGCAGCTGACCTCCCACTTAAGGCACACGCTCAGTGGTAAATAACTGACAGGTACAAGCATGAGATGAAAACCAGATAGCGAGTTCATCTGTCCACTAAGTTCTTATGTTGAGCAGATTGTTAGAGTGTCAGAAACTCATATGCCATGGAATATCTTTCAGACTCATTCATTCAGACAATTCAAAACAAACAAACAAACAAACAAACAAACAAACAAAAACAAGACAGATCAATTCAGTTGATCTGCATGTCTGAATTGAGGTCTGCAGAAAGAGCATGCAAAGCAAACCACACAGAAAAGAAGCAGGTTTGTGATGCATCCGTGATGCGTCAGTGCTAACTAAGCTACCCTCTTTGAAGGCTTTTTTATTTTTATTTAAACAGTAAATTGTTCCCCCTAATTGCAGCATGAATGTCGCGATAAAATTGATATGCTGATCTATTAAGTTTATTGCTTTGTTACTGGGAACAATCTGGCTGGAGGGAGCGGGTGAGGACAGGTAGCATCTGTCCCCACCTACTGCCTTGGCAGCTTTAGCGTCATCTGCTAGTTTTGGCAGCATCTTGGAAGCACATCAATATGGCTTTATGTAGCCGGGGCCGCTAGTAGCTAGCATGCCAGTCACGCTCTCAGGCAACACTCACTCACGGCCTGAGCATCCATGGAGCACTGAGCCAAGAGAGCTAAGCGGAGCAGAGCTCCGGCTGAACAGGGAGGCCAGGTCTCCCAGGGCCTGCATGAGGAGACGGGGACAGTGTCTGTCACCTATCCACACAACCGTGTTTAGACGTGTGGGGCCGATACATTGAATGAACATTGCCACCATCAAGGTTGTGAGCTTTATTTTCTTGTTTTTCTCCCCAGCAACAGTTCTGTTGTGGAATACTGATGGTCTCATCAAATCTAAATTACTACTGTATTATTATCAAATCTGTAAGGGGATGGAATTTTCTGGTCTGGCCTGTACCACTGAAAACGGACCCAACGGAGTAATAATTGGGACTTTCTCAAGAGGGAACGAACACCAGCAGAGTTGATTATTCTAAATGGTAACTGTTAGCTGCACACTAACAAACTGTATCCTCCTGGATCACAGCAAGACAAGGGCTTGAAGGTCATACATCAAGCCTGTGTCATTCAGAGATGTTGATTGGTCCTGTCGTCTGAACGGCATAAAGCAAGTTTATTTTTGTGGAACTGAGTATTTATTGGACCATTGTCAGGTTTTTATTACTGCAAGTACTGATTGCATCGTTAAACAACAATGCTAAGCTAAGGCTGCAAATTTTGAAGGCGCCCTGTGGAGCTTAATATCTTGAAATCTTCCTCCAACCTGCCTTTGCAGGAGATTTAGAAACATATCTGACTGTGTTATCACATTGGTATTACTGTGTATTGCATTACCTGTCCGTGTAAAATGTGCATCCTTGAGGACATGCATAACATAAAACAGAGGAGTCCCTCATAGAAAAACAGCTCAGACTAGAGGTCTTAAACTCCAAAGGAACTCCACCAATAATAATGATCAGTCATTATCAGTGTTAACTGATTAATCACCAGAGGCTTTAAAACACCGAATGGTATGCCACTGACATAAAATAGGCTTCTTTGCGACACATCCTTACTTAGTATTTGAATAAACACGAGCTCACTTTTTGAATTATTCAATTAAAAAAAGAGCAAAGCTGTCACTCATAACCATCAATAAAGTTCTGTAGCTAGTTATCAAACAATTAGACAAATTTGCATATTGTTTTGGTTCTGGATTTGTAGGACACCTAAACAAGGCCCAAAGCCATTCTTCAGAAAAGACAAACTCTGACAAAGGTAATTAACACCTTTCACCTTTTTGTAACACTATGCCTCAATCAATGGTTCAGATAATGGTTCTTAATGATGTACACGCCACAGTCATCCCATTTACACGGAAAGCTGGCTAAGCTCCAGCCATTGAAAATACCCCCACAGAATAACCATTTTTCTGTGCCAAGTTTGCACTTTGTAAGTTAATATATTGTTGAGTCAAGATCCTCAGTTAATAAGTACTTATTGATTGATTATTAACATTAGCATTAATGACATAAATCAGCACTCAGATAAATGTAAGTCATGCCAAAATGAAAACCACATAATGAGTGAGCAATTTACTCTGAGACCACCAATTTAAAAAGGTCTATGTGAATCAACTCAATAAATGACAGGCTATAAGGCTTGTCTGAAAACATCTCACTGCTGTAATAACTACTGACAACAGGAGGTGTGAAACCCAGTTAGCTCAAATTAAGGGTCAGGTGACCATCGATAAAGAGTTTAGCTATCATTATCTGACCATAGCACAGGTTTTTCTGCAGTTTGATCATGACTGCTGTTAACAAAGGGAAATGCAATCTACACTACAATGGTGTCAAATCATGTTGTCGCACATGGATCTAGTTTCAGACCTGTAGGACCAGGATGTGGTCAGGGTGGAAAAACAGCACTGCGGCATCAGCAAAACTCTGCACACACAAAGCTTTCCAGTCTCTCAAAGAGGACACCCTTTCACTCACTTTTAAAGCAGGGTATTGCAAACTGGATTGCTGATATAGGGAGCGCACAACAACTGAAATGTAGCCAAAACCTAAAATTAAACTTGTATTCCCTAAACTGGGAGGAGATATGAGAAATATGAGCAAGCAGAAACCTTCCACTACTTTTTCCAAACGCTCATCTATCTTTTGCCAAGTTGCTATGACAATTTAATAATAGTCTATCATGGTTGCACTATTGTTTTTTTGGTGTTTTTTTTTTTACCTTTGTGGGGTAGTGGGAAGACAATGTGTGAATTTGAAGTGGTGCGTTTAAGCCAAACACCTTATTTAGGCTGCAGGAGAACTGGCTCTAGTTTGTGGTGAGCTACTGTGGAGGTTTCATAGCTGACGAAAGCTGTTCTGTTATCATGCCTCGCATTAACCCTTTCAAACGAAAGTACAACCCCACCACAGAACTAAAACAAATGCATATGGCAGATCATGTTTTAGGTGTTAACACGTGCACACTTGATACAATATCCTCTCACAATTAATCCATTCTGTCCTGGTAAAATAATAACAATCCACAGTTCAAGACGCATTTCATAAAGATGTCATCTAAAGCCACGTCAAAGAAATGGCAATACATCAGATTCACAGAGACGTGATTCAGTCCTCAGAGCTATCTTAAAACTTTTTTTTTTTTAAAACAGTCCACCTAAACCTTAAGACCCTGCTGACAGATAGCATACATCTACATCACTGCAACGTCCTCAACAAGGACATTCATATGTGGAATCAGAACTCGGCACAGGGCAGAGAGAGCACTTCGGTCAAATGTTTGAGCAGAATGTGTATGTTCCACTTGACCTGAAGGGTGTGTAAACATTGCTCTGTAGCTGTGCTCCAGGGAGCAGGAGTCCGGATATGAATCTGACCCTGGATCATACATAAGGGAAGTCAGTTATTACAGTGCAGGCCGTGGTTTATGAGTTGGGTTTAAAATCCAATATCAGAATTATGTCCAAAGACAACTTTCAGTCTACTCTGGTCAGCTCAGCAGCTGCACCAGTGAACCATCCACATAACACCTCTTTAACGTCAAAACTGAGTGGGCAAAATAAGACGGCTGGTGTAATGTGCAGCGAAAATGTTTTTACATGATATTTGACTGATGTGCGACACTGGATATTGATGTGAAACATAGGTTACTGTATTTCCCATATTCATAAAGGTAAAATATGATGTCGTTCTTCGTTGGACACACTCATTTTGTGGGCTAGTCTGGACATTATTTTGTCCTGGCCACCACTGACGGAACGTTTGCCCACTGTAAACAGCAGACCAGTTAATGCGCCATGCTCACCCAAAGGTGATCTTCCTTAAACCATCTTTATGGGGTCAGAGTTACAACAGAAATACATGCACTGGTGAATATATGTCAGTCTTAAGAAGAATGGGGCAGAGTGAAAAATCATGAGACCAACAAAGATTTTAAAGCAGCCAACATATCCACAATTGTACAACTAAATTCAATGTTGACCTTGTCTAGTCCTTGGGAGGATACTCTGAAGCACACATAATAACACCACAGACATAATGATTGCTTTCATTATGTAAGACTGAGCTCAGTCATGCACTGAAGTGCTGTGGAGCTCGCTGTCTGAGTTAAAATACTGTGCAAGCGCACTGTTGCCAATGTTATATGAAAACTTGGCTGTGCAGCCTTACAATTACTTTAATTACACGACAAACAATCATTTTTACAAACACACGGCTGGATACTGAGGCCTAGACTAAGAATTGTTTTTACTGTCAGATGCCCTGTCACCTTCCTTTCTAATCAACTTATAAATTGTTATGTCAATAATAAAATGTAAAAAATTATTTATGAAAAATTTCCTGATGATGACATCTTCACGTCATATATTGTTAAGCTTATCCAACAGCCAAAGATATTAAATTTACAGAGATATGAAACTGAGGCAAGCAGAACATTCTCACTTTTGAAATGCAAGAAACCATTAACAAATCATTCGATATAAGATATATATATATATATACATACATATACATATACATATATATATACATATATATATATGATTATGCATTTTTTCTTTCCCTGTTAATCAATTCATCTTTTAGTCTATAAAACTGAAAATTGTGAAAAATGCCCGTCACTTTCCTGGGACCAAGGCGCCGATAAAATAGCCAGAGAAATTTAATTAATAATGATTTAATCAGATACTTTTGGGCATATTTGTCATTAAAAAAAAATCACTGTCCTGATTACCAGATAAGCAAAATTGTATGCATGCCACTTAAGGTTCAGACACTTCTTTGTTTTACATATCTACACCAGGCAGATTACTTGCATTATTAATGACAATAAGAACATCACCTACCCTCATTTTCAGATGTTGAACATGCCACCTTCAGAACCAGATCAAATGTTCTTTCTGGATTCTCCCTGAAAATAACAAAGCACTGTTTACTCAAACGGAATGAGGAGCAGCTGTTATCATGGGCAACAAGTGTGTATTCCACTTTCAGACACATCCACTGTGCTGAATTCCATTACATATACTGTACCTTAGTGTAATAACTGTGTTACACAGTTGAACCTGTGCTATTTTAACATTAGTCACACTGTCAATAACACCATGTTAGCAAAGGCTTATAGTGATTTAGTCTGTGTGTAGGAATGAGAAGTGTTCCAGTCTCTCACAACATAGCTGAAGAAACTTGGATTACAGGACACCCGCTCGGTGTCCACATGCAAGAGTTAACCTATTTAAAGCTGTCTGCTTGGCTAGCGGAGCAGCTAATGGGTGGTCAGCTAATAGACAGAGCAGCAGACTGACCCGAATGCTGTCGAGCCAGCTGGCCCTGGCACTTAAATCCACTGCTGGAGATGGCTAAAATTACGCCAAACATTTCTTCGTATTTCACATTCAGCTCCCTGTTAACTTTGCGTGCGTGTCCTACACATTAGCAAATTAGCTCGATAGTCGCGTAACAAGCAGCGACATTTTAAATGGTATGCGTTCAACTCAGAGGTCTTACTTTATTCTGCTGTCCATGGTTTAGCTACAACATCGCGACAACTCCGTGCTGTCGGCGGCTGTGCTCTGCTCTGCTCTGCTGGCTGACTGAAAATGATCCCACCTTCCTCAGTCAGAACCGTCACTTCTTCTTTCTCATCTGACACTGGTCGAAATCTGCCGCGACCACATGCCTGGAGGTGGGATAATGTGGTAGTTTGTGCCGTCCTTCTAGCGTTAATGTCCCCTGTTCAGCACCACGGTGTTCATTTCCCACAACAAACGCTACTCCAGGAAGTGCTGTCAAAGATTTGGTGACGTCAGCGCGTCAGATGAGCACCTTACTGCTGCTTCTGCCTGCAGCATCTTTCCTCCACTGTAGATGAGTAACAAGCATGATACACACAGCGGACCTTAGCCGTGTGATTCATGCTTCTGATGAAAAAATTTTGTTTTCCTAAGAGATTGCATTATTAATTCAATAATTGTGGCATCGGTAGCCTTTAGCAGTTACTCCCAAAGTGGGGTCTTGGAACCATCAGGGGTCCTTGTGAGGTTTGCCAAAATTAGAATGAGTTTAAACCAGTTGTAATAGATTTTGAACACAACACAACACATCATCACCCTATAAATTTGTTGTGAGTAAACAGTTGGTTATATTATGTATACATCCAGATGATACTTTGCCAACAGAAGTATATAAGCAATATTCTTTTGGAGTATTGTTTCTGGTCACCAGACACATGTAAGCTAAAAATTTCCTTTATTTATCCCAACTCTTGGGATGGGGAACATATCTAGCTCAATAGTTGTTAAATGTTCCACAACAACACTTGGTCAACCAGCCAGCTGGTCGCTAACTTTGTCTGCCTGCTGTTTGATAGCCAATTAGTGTGTATCAGCTGCATGCTGCAAATGGGAACAAAGCTGATGACAGAATGAATCAAAACAGTATTTTTAGGCCATGAAAACTATGAGTTGACAATGAGCTCAAGCTAAAACAATTTGTAGACCTGCAGAGTTGAGTGATAATTATCAAACTTCATGTGAAACAGAGTTATTTAATTCAGTGCTTCTGGATAATTATTAATTACAATGTTCACATATGAGACAATGTCCTGTAAAATTCTGCATAACAATAGTTGGTTAACTCAGATAAAATCAAATGCATGCTGTTCCACTGATGTGAACATTAATACTCTCAATGGGACACCGATGGAAAAAGTATTGCCTTATAAATTCCTTGGTTTTTGGCTGTTCAGTCAGCCTCTTTATCTGCCATGGAGTACAGTGATATAATTTATATGCGTTTTCCTGACACCACTCTTGAACCTCTCGATGCAGTCTGTCAGTCTGCCTACGGCCTCATACCTGGGGATGACTTAAGAACACATTGTTTTTTATTGTGTGGGAAAGCTGGATGGCCATTATTGGCACTGAGAAGACAACAGCACTGCATTCTATTCATTTACATAGCACTTGGCAGACTACCTGGGTATCTTACTTGTTATTTGTTAGGTTCACAATGCACAAGGTCCCAAGACTATCTGGTTCTTGAACGTCAACATATTAACACTCATACTGGGAAACCTTCCTTTAAATGCTATGCTCCATGACTGTGGAACAATTTGCAGAAGCTTGCAAAATTAGAAGGGCTGGTCCTTTTTGTGCAAATTCAGACCCTTTTGTCTTGGAGCTGTTTTCTTTGACTGTTAGCTTTGTGATTTGTTTTACTGTAGTTATGTATTTTATTTAGAGTGACCTTGTAAAGATAGCTTGCTCTTAATTACTTGAAATTAATGACCAGCAAACTGATTCTTGCCCATAACAGGTTAAGCTGGTCATGTCCACAGCTTCAGTGAAGACCTAAAGAAACGTTGTGAGCGGAAGGTTTTTGGTTCAATTACAGCAGATCAGCAGGAATATGTGCTTGGGGTCAGGGCGTTCCTTCAGATGAGATGTTTCTTCTTAGTGAAACTTCCATGAATAAATAAAGGATCATACAAAAAAGCACAGTTTGTTTTGACTAGAGAGATGGTTAAAATCTCTTAATCAGAGGACTGGAATATTGATATAAATGCTCACAGTTCTTAATTAAATTACACTTGATCAACACGTTCAGTAAGTAAGTTAATCAACAACTGGTGCATTATAGGCCTAAAGTTTCAAGAGGGAAGCTTGTAATGTTTGTTGGCATGATCTGTGTGGGGAAAGTTAAAGAGTAGCATTTGACCCTTAATGGTAACCACCACTGAAGTGCCTTTGAGCAAGGCCTGTAATACATCAGTGCAGCCAACAGATCAGGCTGTGGTGGCCAGTGGAGCACTGACCTGATTACATAATATAGTGTGTCATGTGTAAATGCTACTCTTGGTAACCACATTAGAAGACAGTCAATGCATGACATAAATGCTGAAATCAAAATTTTAAAAAATTCATTTTTAAATGAGGAGAAAACTGTCTATGTCATACACACAAACCATATGTAGCATGAGCCTACTCTATATGACTTCTAGAATCTCCTTCAGCTCAAGCTTCAAGACTCACCATTAAACACATTGCTCATAAATCAGCTGAGTCACTGGTCTCTTAAAGGGGAAATCCACCCTAAAACAAAATACTTACAAGGATTTTGTACTGAGTGATTTAATTTGGGGATTTATAAGACACCTTATTGTCTCATGGGTACACGTTCTGAGTCACAACTGTAAACCTTCTGTAAATTCAAGCTTATTTAATTGTAATATATCAACTGGAGATTATATGAGCCCATAGAGTCAGTAACAAATTAATTGTCAGCGGACCAGCTCCAAAAATTGACACCTGATGACATAATCAGCATCATGATAGTCGTTATTTCCTTTTTACGAGATATATGTGTTTTTATAGGTTTTGACTTTACTGGCCAAAATGACTGATATTTAGCACAATGTAAATTCTGTTTCAGGGTGGACTTTCCTGTTATTGTTTGCACAATATTTGTCCCATGGTAAATAAAAACCAATGGCTTAGATGTACTTCTTACCCCTCTGCAGAGAGTGTGTCTGGATCAGAGCCAGATTTCTTCAGGCTGACTGGAAGGTAATTAAGTGGCAGCAGACTGGGCCATGCTGTTTCAGGCATCCGTATGAAATGATAATGGCAGGGCTGCACAAAGAGAGTTAGTATGTAAAGCTCTTATGAATCTTGGGCACCGAGATACAGTAAAGTTTCACATTTCAGAATACTGAGACAGTATACAATCCCAGATTATATCTAATTAAGAGAACCTAACACAAAAAAGGAGCAGTGTTTCATTGTCCCCTCTGAGGCCATGGTCATACATTTCAGGATGGAAAATTTTACATTGATTTAATGGGCCCATCTACAACACATCTGCATTATCTTACATTTTCAGGATGTTTATCAGTGTTTCATCTTAGAAAATAAATGTGTGCTATACATGCATCACTGTGAGCAAAATGTTTCTCATGGTAAGCATGCATGTATTTTTACTAGTGATATGTAATTTGTCTGTGGGTAAATGACCCCACAATGTCAGTCGAAAGACGCATGTCAGCTTTCATTATCTCGAATTCTGTAGCAGACACATCATCAGAGGTGCCTTGTAGCGAGGGATAACCTTGGAAGGACTCATTAATGTCCACTCATCAACCTTTCAGTGCTTTGTCCAAGTCACTATATTACTTTAATATTATGGTAAAGCGTCTTTGATTGTGTTTGGTGTCACTGCAGGCCAGGAGAGGTATTTAGGCATAATGTAATTTATCAACATTTACAATTAAATGTCTCTCGCTCTCTCTCTCTCTCTCTCTCTCTGTCTATTCATAAAATGTCCCAAAATATCAGGTGCAAGGGATATATTATACTTATTATAACATGGTAATAATATTAGTTACTCATTTGCACACATTTGTATTATTCCTCTATAGTTGTCACTGAGAATCTTTTATTTCAGAGTAAAAATATAAATATAACCAATTTTATATTAGACTCAGAGTTTAACATTAAGGCAAATCTAATTGTCTCTGTTGGAAGGACTTCATTCAAAGAAGTAATTAAGAAAGACATCTGTTTTTTTCTGTTTTTGTTAACATAACATAAAAGAAGAACTTGAGGATAGATCAACTTACACTGTATACCATTGATAGATAGATAGACAGATAGATAGATAGATAGATAGATAGTTGATATTCTATTATATTAAAATGTTTTGTTTGAAATTAAATTGTTTGTTTACCTCGTATCCTTTAACTGTTTGCGTCACTGTGACGAAGCGGTCACATGTCACCAATGTGACGAAGCAAAGGAGGAAGTACAACACATTTCTGTACTCTCAAAACTGAGGAGGAGGAGGAGGCGGAATTAAACATGCAACACAGACAATGTTTGATCGGAAGTATTGATATGGTCAGCCGTCATCATGTTTAATTAAATCATGCTCTGTTTTACAGTAAAGTTGTATATTTTTTACAAGCAGTCGCAGAGTACAGTAGTTCAGCTTTTAGCCTACCCGACGCTACTGAAGCAGGCAGTGGGACACAAAAGTTTCACAAGAGCATGTTTCACCAAAACTACCCTGGTACTGTATTAGTCAGAAAATTGATGTCTCATAAGCGACTTGTACTAATGTCAATATCGAAGCTCTCAGAAGAAGGCTCGAAGCGAACGACAAGCGGAGGCAGGTTACAGATCGATGCGGACAGGAGTGACGCGGACTCCAATGACGTAATGACAAGCAGCATGGGGGGTGGAAACGAGCAGACAGGAGGGAAGTTCACAGAGGAAGAGATGGTCATCCATAGAGTCCATAGAGAAGCATGTGAGGTAAGATAAATCACTTCAAACGCTGGAAATCCGGCGATGTCATGTTCTATCTGATTACAGTAATTACACATGATTAATTACAACCAGGTGTTATCATTTTGTTCTGAATTGCATGGCTGCAGTGGTGGAGAAGATGTTCAGATCCTTTAAATGAGCAATACCACAATGTGGCAGTCGTCATATGAAGATTACAACCTTGCACAACAAATGCATCAGTGCACTGGATATCTAGTGTTTGTTGTTTTGGACGTATGCGATGGAGAAGATGACCAACCTTTATAGTCGCCTTAAAATAATTTTCCCATGGAAAACTAAAAGAAAAAGAGTTGTAGAAAAAAAAAACCTAAATATAGAAATGCACAACTATTATTATGGTTAATTTATGTGTCAAGTCTGAAGAAGCTAGACTATATAGTTTGTCCGATAATCTCCAGACAAAATGACCACCTTTCAGAGTCAACTTTGACAATATGTTTCCACGGACACAACACAAAATAAGGTAAGACATAATATCACAAGGCACACCTATATAATATGGCTGAGATGTGTGTAAAGTTTGGTGAGGCCAGTATGTAAAACCCCCAGGTCCCAAGGTGGATTTGAACCCAGGACCTTCTTGCTGTGAGGCAACAGCATTACCCACTGCACCACCGTGCCGCCCCCAACATTGATATACTGTAATATCAATTAATTGCCCAGCACTAGTGGCATCTCCAGAGCCCACCTGTCCCCAGGGCAGCACTCCTCATGGATCCTTGACAAAGATAAATTTGACTCTTGATTAGGAATGTATAGTGCAAAACCTGTTAGAATTGTAGTGTGAAAATATTTTTTAAAATACTTTTCCTCCTATTTCACTTAGGCATACCTACACAGTGATTTATACTCAGTACATTTTTTTTTTTTAGCAGATTGATCACATTAATCTATACTTGCTCTTCCATCAAACAGAGCCAGTGAGCTCTGTGCTGATGACAGTCGTGCATAGGTGCCATCTGCTTGCCTTTAGGCGTATCTGTTGTAAATATTGTGCTTCTGAGTGTGGGTGAATTGAGGAGAGTGGCTGGGTGGGAAAAGCACAATGCAGAGGGGCCCAGCTATGCCAGCTTCACTATGTGCCCCTCCAATGCCATGTGAAATGACAGGCCGTGTCACCAAAATGCCTGGGGCCTTTTTCCCTTTGTGGCCTGTCAAAGCCCACCAACTAGTGGGCTCTCAGTTTGAAACAGACTGAGAGATGACATTTTCTAACTTCCTTAGGGATGGCAGAGGAGTTCAGAGTGTTTTTCACTCACAGAAGGTGTTGGCGTGTCTATGCAGGATGAACTATGAGCCAAAATAAAAGAATGATTGTGTCTAAAATATGTTTTTAAGTACCCTGCAGATATACAGTGAATATAAAACTTATTATGATGCTACCAGTTGATAAATCATTGCAGATTCTCACCTACTGTATTGCAGATAAGAGGACAGCACTAATTAATTAGCAACATCATAAGACTTAGACTGTCTTACATCTGTTTCTGTGCGTAGAGGTCGTCCGTTCTCTCTTCTCCTCGACCCAAAGCAATCTGTCTCAACGTATATGATCATATTCAGTATAATGCTCACATGTGCCTTTGTGTTCGGATGTGTACACGCACTGTATATGGTTATGCATGCGGGGGTCACACACCAGCATACGTGTTTATATGTCATGCTAATTCAATAATAATATCGTCATTATGTTCAGGCAAAGAAGCAGATGTATGTCGACCCTTCCAGTGGGTACAAGGTGTTCACAGAGTATGCCCACCTTCAGAGAGGGAAATGCTGTGGCAACGCTTGCAGACATGTAAGCTCTTTGTTTTCTGTCGTACCAGGCTGTGTGTTTTCTCTACTTTGCTTTGGCTTTATCAGTCCTTTACAGTCCTTTTCTCTTCAGTGGCCTTTCTTCCAATGATAATTTACCTTAGATGTTTAACCATTTGTAAGATATGGCCAAAATTTTAGTTTAAAACATTGATATAATGCATTAACATTATAGAATGAAGACACAATAGTGTTTGGATTATGTCAAAGACTTTAATGTATTGAAGTTAGCATGTTAACCAGCTGGCATTGACCGGTTCTTTCTCATAATACCACTCGGTACCATTACTCGGGTTCAGCTGGGAGATACACATGAGCTGCGAGTCGGCCACGTTTCACAAGCTCTCTTAGCAGCTCGTTTAATGAACCAACAAAACTCACAAAATGCCAAGAAAGAAAATATTTTCACGCCGATTATCCTCACTAAACAGCAAGATACAACAATACACCCTCTGTGTTGAGGCTTGTTTTTCAGATTTGGACCCAGATGCAGACTCAGAGACCGGTGATTAGATTTAAAAGAGAGTTTATTGTCCTCAATGCTGTTGGTCAGGCTGGTGAGGGCAGACGACTGATGGAAGGGTTTCAGAGAGTTGCCGAGTCCGGCTGAGGGTGAGTCCTCTGTGGGCTGAGGCTGGCGAGGTGTGGGCGGCGAGGCCTTGGAGTCAATGGCTGGTGCTGAGGTCCTGCGCACAAGGAGATAACTTGTTAGAATAAAGTCACAACATGGGAAAAAGCGCTAACACTAGGAAAATGCCAAGCTTGGCTGATATAGCTACCAAATGTGAAGCTGAATAGTCTGGGGAGGAGTAGAAGGAGAGCTGGGCTGCTTGAGATCAGGTGTGGAGCCAAGAATCCAGGCGAATGACGCCGTGCCCACAACCACAGACACACAGACAGGGGAGGAGACCACATGAGGTCATGACTTCATTCAAACAAGACATAAATGAAATAAAACTCACCAGAACCATCTCGGTTTGCCTTTAAAAGTATCCTGGCTCTATTTCCACCCGTTCCTGATGCCTGACTCTTTCTCACTCTTCTGCCGCCTCACCCCTCTCCTGTCCGTGTCCGGCATAGGGTCTTGTCCCCAGAGTCTTGTGCTGTGTCCCAAATCGCATACCTCCATTAGCAAAGTCGTAATCTGCGCAATCTCGATAAGTCTCGTAAGCCCCTCCCCTTCCCGCTACGTAGCCAAGATGGCGATCATTGAGGGTGAGAAGTGTCCATCGTTCCACGCTCAACTTTGGGGCTGTTTTGAGTATGCCATCCTGGTACTCATAGTATACTGCATTTTGGCATACTTAGTAATGTGAACGCACTGATACACTCAAACTGGTCAAATTAGAGTATGGAAGTGTGCGATTTGGGACACAGCATTAGTTGTCGTCGGAGCTGCCGACCAGCCGGACCACCCAGCTGATCTGGGGGGCTGTGTCTGGTCCCAGTCTGGTCATCAGCCATGTACACTGGAGGGCTGAGGAAGAAGAACAAATTTGTTTATTTAAGTAACAGGGCATATTTCACTGTAGATTCTTCCTCACAAAAACATATCACTTGGTATGGCTAATATTCAGTCAAAACTCTGAGCTTGTTGCAGTCTATATGACACATATAGAGAGTTGAGAGAGAGTAAGAAAGTAAACTTAGTCTGATTTTTTTTTCGCCTGCTGCTGAAGGCAGATGGTGCCTATAGGCACAAGTTTAGAAATAGCTTCAGAATTTGAAAAGATGAGCGGTATCACCAATTCATGCAGGTGTTGTCATTCTGTTTTCAAATCAACCTTCCCGTGTTAGAACCCTGTCAACAAAATTGTGAATTTTATAACAAAACTTCCAGCAAAGCAGCACAACTAGAACAAACAAAAAGTGGCAATATGGGAGCCGATGATGTAAAAAGAAGTGTAGGCAAAAATCCAGCATGTTTATTTAAAGTACGCATTAATAGATAAGGGATAAATCAACGTGTAGGATCAGTTCCATAATAAATGCCTGTAGAAGACCTATCTGTACATCATGGCTGCCTTGGGAATGACACCCTTTCTTCAATAAGAAGAAGAAGATGAAAAAAGTTAACAAAATATTTTTCCTCCCCCATTTAATCTATGAAGGGTTAAAATATAGTTTTTTCATTACTCAGGTAAAGTTGGGCCTTTCTATGAGCATCGCTTATGTTGAATCAAACACCACATATTCACAGTCAGAACTACTGGGTTATTTAAAATTTACTGGTTAGAATACACTTAAATAAACACAATCATACAGGTGTTCAGACTTTGTGCGATGCGTCTAACCTTTTACAAGCTGTGAGGAATCAATCTGTAGTTTGTTCATGTAGTTACAGATACTTTGGGAAACAAGGCCATGATCAGCTCACTTTACTTCTGTTGTGTCCTGATGGCACTTGTTCTGGTATTCCTTATCCACTTCCTGTCCCATTCCTCCTCTGTCCTGCCGTGGCCAATCCCGTCCCAGTCTGTTTCACTCTGCTCTGTCCTCTCTTGTGTGGTTCGGCCCTGATCTGATTCTGCCTCATCCTGTTCTGCTTCGTTTCAAGCTTTGCTCCTCCAGTGTGTTTTACTGTTTACAACACATGCATGTCTTGTTCTCTGTGTGACTGATGTTCTGCTTCACATGCAGCCATTTAGCACCATTTAATTATTTCATTTTCTCCTCTAGTGCCCATATGGCCAAGTGAACGTGAAGGACCCTGCAATGAAGAAACAGTTCAACTCTCTGTTTTACGTATGAGCTCAACATGACAAAGGTATATAGAATGGAAGCCAGCACACGTTGCCCATCTTCTGCCTGTCATTACCTGGACGACTTGAGTCATTCTTAGCAATGTGTTAAATGATGAAATATGGGTAGTGTCTGTGCAACAACTACCTCCAATGAATCACAACTGTTCTCATGGATTGCTTTCATTCTCGTTAGACAGGCAAGCAGGAGAAAAGGATTTGTTCACTACAGCCTCATGCAGAAGCGATCACTGATTGGTTTGTTGTATTTTCTACTGTTTTCTCTCAAATGTCCAATGAAGGGCCTTGAGCTTCATTTTTTTGTTTCTCTTAAAGTGTATTTAATATTTTGTGTTATTCCGCTCCTCTGATGCATTTACAAGGGTTGTGGGAGTATGGAGATGAAAACTGAAAGAGCATTTTAGATCTTCGCCCTCAAGATAAAGGGCATATAAGCAAAATCAACTGTAGACAGTCAGATGGAGTCTTGTGCTCTTTTGCCTCCCTTCTCTTGTTATTTTCTCTCCCAAATGTATGACTGCATGAATATTAGCATCATTTACACTCCACAAGTGCTCGACTGAACTGTCTACCTTTGACTGAAACATTGTGTTGGTAAAAATAGGCATGGGCCAAGGGTCAGCACTTACACTTGGCTGCTCAGCTTTTACACCACTTGATGGAATCAGGCTGTTAACAAACATGCCATGGACATCAACAGCAGCCCTCCCCACAGGACTCGCAGCTCAGCTTCCTGGCAACACTGGGCTATAGCGCAGCTCCCTGCGGCTGCTCTCCTGAGCCTCAGCCTAATGAACTCATGGGCCCTCTTATCCCAGCACTGCTATAGATCAGCTCATGCTTAGAAGCACACATGCATAAGCAGGCTTACTCCATCAGAACACCCTGTGGCTCCTAATAGGCCGATATAGAATAAAGGTTGCACTAAACACTGCACTGTAGCCCACAGTAATAGTACAAGGTAAGGTCAAGCGCTCATGCAGCACTACCTGTGCGTGCAAGAGATGGTGAGGAAAGCTGTGCCACTTGATTTGTGATTTGTGAGTGCATGTGGGTAGGCAGCGCGATGCCTCCAGGCGTTGGCTCTGAACCTGCCACACACACTCGCCCGTCTCCGCCTGATTGGGCAAACAGTGTCGGGATGAGAGGATGTGTCTGCCGCGGAATTCTGTTGCAGCCGCCTACTGGCGTGGCCACAATTTTCCTCGGCAGGTGGGTCCCAAAGGCAAGTGACTAGTGATCGGAGCAAAGCCCTGTGAGCGGCTACAAGGAGATTCATGATCCCAACAGTGCTGGGGAGGACAGGTTCTTGGGGACGCCTCGTCAGGCGGGATGAAAGGCGAATTTATTTGGCGTTATTCTAAACCGAGGCAGCGGAGCGTGCGGCAGCAACATTTCTACAGCGGGATGGTGAAGGTGTCACACTCATCAAGTACCTGGGCCTGCTTGCCTGCCGCAGATCTGCTGGTTTTGCCTAGGGACTTGTCTGTCACATTAAAGTAGACGCATTGCCATTCAGGGCCTCGGCGGTCCCGCAGCCTGACCATGAAATAGGCCAACTTTCATGTCTGCCTCATCCCTCCACGTCTTCTCAATCCAGTGATGGCACAGTTTGAACTGATTTTTTTTATTTTTTTTATCATGTTCTAGCTTAGCAGTTGGTGACTGAGACAAAAACAGCACAGCAGTCCCTTAGGAAATTTACTTGAAAATCGACCCTGCTTCATAACAGCAGACTGAATCATCATATTTAGGTCCTGTGTTTTAAAAAAAAAGTGTTTTGTTCATATGTTTTCTTCAGTCATGTCCTTCAGCTGATGTCATGTGTTTCCACAATTAAAGAGCATCGAATTAAAAGACTGATTATCTGTGTTTTCCTTTTTCTTTTCGTGCAGATTAATTATTTCATACCAACTCTTTCATTTGTTTTAGATTAATTGAAATTGTTCAGAACAATATACCTTATCCATGAACAATATACCTTATCCATGAATTAATTCATTTTGTTATAGCTGCATTATACAATACCAGTAGAATGATATGTGTTACTCCTAGGTACAAACAAGTATATAGACACACACACATATACAGTTGTATTCCCTCAGTGCAGGCAATACAGCAACCAGACGTGAGGTGTTTATTTCAGGCATTTTGGACTGAACATCTCTGACCTTCAGCTGGAGCATATGCTGTGCTGGAGCAGAGTGGCAGCTATATAATATGTGCCTTTCTACAGGATGATGGCACTAGCCGCAGAGAAAGATAGAGCTGTCCAGTTTGGAAGTGTGACCAAACTGGCTCTAGTCACAACCAGTTGACAGGCCAAGTAGCCCCTCTTCCCTTAATGCCCCACCCCCATCTCAAAAGCACAGCAGCCCTGCAGCCAATGGACCTCACCACAGACAGTCACAGTGTCCCCATCACTGTTGGCTCGGACAGCCAGGAACTGACATGGGGTTGGCAGGGAAAAAAAACAACTTGAGTGTCAGCCGTATGATGGCTGAAAGGAACATCAGTCTCAGCAATTGGCTGTGCACTGCTTTGTACGTACAGTATATGTGTGTGTGTGCACGTGTGGATTTGTGCATGTGTATCTTGATATTCAAGCAGCATTTGAGCAGCCCCTACATCAACGTCTGGTCGCTCAACACAGACAATGTCAGCTCGCCTCGGGGCAGAAGCCTCCGCAGTGGTCAGATGGACAACCCAATCCCTGTGGTAGAATTAGTGATAAAAAACACACATGGTGACTGAGTGACAGTCAGGGCCTCAGATTCCTTTGGACAGACGAGGCTGCAAATAGCACAGACGAGCAGTTTCTCCCTCAGACCGCAACTGGTGGTCAGGCTCGTGCCAGAGCAAGTCGTAGCTGCCAGATGAGCCCAGATGAAAGAGTCAGGGGCAGTCAATGGCACCTAAGCGCACTATAAGAGCACTTTGGCCTGTTAGTTTCCTTCCTGGTTTTACGTCTAGGAAGTCATATCTGATTTCTTGTCTATATATAAATGATGCAATTGTTTCTTTTTAGCCCTTACGTGATCTAATCTAACTTATTATGTTCTTATCTGCCTTCAATGAATGGTTCAAGAAGAAAGAGTTTGACAATAATCCACCACATGTAAGCATCACCTAAACCAGTGTGTCTTCGCCTCATAGGGTTATAGCGATAAAGAACATCCTTCTTTTATGTTTCCTTGTCCTTTCTATTGTGGCCAGATATGGACTAATACACGCACCATTCCCCAGGAGGATACTCTGCCCCCAGAGGAGATGGAGGGGGTTGGTGGGTGGACGTGGTGGTGTGCGGTTGGAGCCGTTCTGGAGGCAGGGAGGGGAGGCAGGCAGCAGTTGGTGTGCAGAGAGCAGAGGCTCAGGCTGGCTAGTTAAGAGCTTCTCTCTCCTATCCTCCATCTGCCAGGGACCGGGGTTGTGATTTGAGCTCCAGCAGAGCAGAGCAGGGAGGAGATCGAAGGAGGGGTAGAGGGAGGTAGGGGATGGGGGTTGGGGTGGTGCGAGGTAGTGTGTGTGTGTGTGTGTGTGTGTGTGTGTGTGTGTGTGTGAGGGGGAGGCTGGTGGAGCATTGGTTGGAGCAGACAGAAAAGAGAGAGTGGAAGAAGCGGGGAGTTGGAGGAGGAGAGGGGAAAAAGTGAGGACACAAATGAAAAACACGATACATGAGGATTAAGATGCCTCAAATTTCTATTTATAGGCTCATTCTTGTCCATCATTATTTTTCTAAATCACTGTTCGGCATTTTAATGGTATGCATCAGCTATAAAAACAGTGCATTTGTCAGATTTTATCTGTACTTATAAATTTTGATATAATTACGATTACACTGTGTATGTAAATACGTGCAGGATGTCTCGCCATTCTCTCCCTGGCTCGTGTGACTGGGATACAGCTTTAGTGTTCACTTCTACCTCTGCTCTTCCTCCTCAAACCCTCCTCTCCCTTCCCTTCCCACTCCTCTCCTTCATTCTGTCAGTGTTTAGCCTGTGGTTCCCTGCACTGTACAGCGGATCCTGGGAGAGCCTTCCCGCCTCCTCCTTCCTCTCCTCTGATTTTGCCCTCCTTCCACTCCTTGCCTCCATTTCTCCTCTACTACTTTTCTGGCCATGCTTTGGGAGTGACTGAGAGCTGAGTGTCACTTGAGGTGACCCAGAAATGATAACTCTAGATGGACCCTGGATGTGTGGTAATCTAACCACCATGCCCTAGGAGCCAGGGGGCCAAAGAGACAGGCAGACATCCCTGGTTGATGCTCTAACTGTGGCTTCACTGTTGAACTGAGTGCTCTGCACAGCCTATCTGGGTATCATGCTCAGAAAACGCTGTGTGCATGGTGCGCGTTGAGGTTCACAGTGAAATAGATCTCAGTGCCGTTGCATTATTGATGAGATACATTGTGATGTCAGCCCAGGCGGAAGGAGCAAAGCAAAATGACTGTTAGCAGTATGGCACATGATCATTTATGCAAACAGTAGAGAGGTGTAATTAATTGTCACCCTTTGCCGTCATCCCCAGTGCTCACTCAAACAATATTCCATTCTTTTGTTGTCAATTGAAATCCATACCTGAGTGTATTCTTCTCCAAGTGGCCGGTGAGAGCAGGTTTAGGACATCCTCTCCTCTGGATGACCATGTCTTTGTCATGTTAACAGTAAATATTAGATTCAAGTTGGGGGCACCATGAACTATAAAGTGTTTTATATTCTGTTAGCAATCTTATTATTATCTAATGGGCTATAGTCGTATGGTTTGGCCTGTCAGAGCCAATAATGAGCAAGGAAATGACATCAATACAAATGAAAAATGACGATTCGTAAAATCAAGTGACAAATATTTGTTTTAGCATCTTAAATTGAGTCTCATCAGAAGCTGCTCACAATCAAACCATTTATTTTCAAAGCTTTAACAATATTAATATTTACTAAAAACATGACTTTATCAAATAATGATACATTTTTCATCAATGTTTTTTTTTTTTCCTTCATCAGATGTTGAAACATGACACCAAGCATGTGTGGAATGCTTCCTGGCTGATACTGCACTGAATTTATATCAAGTTTGTCAGCTCTTTTCTAAAGGTGAGAAAGATGGAGAGACTTAAATCAGTCCAGGGGAAATTAAATATGAACCAAAGAATGGAATTATTTAAAAATTATTTTTAATATTAAAATTTTTGAGGATTAAATCAATAAACCAGTGGAGAAATAGATTAGAGATTTGGGCATGCTGGTAAGAGTTATCTTTGAATTATTGTCATTTTTTTGTAGCTATTTAGTCCACATGATTACAATTTGTAAAATTAATAAATGATTCAATGATTTTGATTTGGTATCAATACCATCAGTGCCAAACCCTTTTTTTTTTCTTTTTTTTAGCAGGCTTTGGGTTTCTGTATATCTTTGTCAGACTGATTGATCTAGTTTGGTTTTAGACCTATATAATTATTCACACAAGCCTCTCACTCATCTGACTTGAATTTCATATAGAATCAACTGAACTTTTAAGATGTAGTCCTACTACATTTGCTTGAAACCACCCAGAACTTTACATTCGTCTTTTTGAGTGAATCTTATGAATTCATACATTATAGTTGTAGAAATATAACCCAAAAGAAGGGAGAAAGCATCTGATTTCACTGAACTATATCAAAATCTATCCGTTTACCATTTGGTGATAATCGACTTCATATAATGTAGTTTATCCTCCTATAATTTGAGACTACATCACACATTATAACCTAGAAGGCCATTGGCTCATGGATTCTCATTTTCTGCGCGTTGTGTGTGTGCTGTGCTGTGTTGAGGGCTGCCTGCATACGGGAGAGGAATATTTAAATGTCTCGTGTTTTAATTGACGCTCGAACTGTAAGCTCAGAAACGAGGAACAGCCCCCATCTACCGGCAGCGTCTCCTCTGTCTCCTCATTGCGCACAGTCCGGAGCGCCTCAGCCTGCACGCTGCACAGGGATCTCACACACAGCACATTCTCAGGTAAGACCCTTTTCTACTGTATATTGGGCAAATAATAATAAAAGGCTGTCTTTTAATAATACAAAAGGACGGAGGAGAAGGTGTGAAGCAATGTGCGACAGAACTGATGCATGACAAATAGGTTATTCTCCGGGATAAACGGGGATGTGGTGAAAGGTAAAACCGTTTAAAATCTCTCCTACTATAGGCCTTTTTTAATTTACGATATGTTATTAAAAAAAACTATTTACTATGATTATTTTAATTATGTAACAAATATAGGCTAACATAGTTACTATTAAAATCAGGTGAGTTCAACGGTAATGGGAAATAAATAGGTTGCTTAACGTTTTTCTTAAAATTTTGGCTGATTTGGTTTGTACTGGATGCTGAGATATGAAATTTTATTTTCTTTATTTTCGTGACTCAGTGGTTCATCGAACCATCCTGTATTTACACGCCATTTTTAAATACTGCCATTAACATTGTTTTTATTTATTTTTTACAAAGCGTCAATTGTTTAAAATGGAGTTCAACGCAGGGCACGAATAAGGAGCGATTATTCTGTGTTTTAAAAAAGACAATTTGCCCAGCAAATGCACCAAATCTTGAATTAGGGCAAATCATTCTCAGTAGATAACCAACCGAAAAATGACACAGACTCGTCCAGATGAATCTTCTTCAATTCCTTTAAAGCCAGTAATGAAATATGATGTGCACATATTTATCTAGATTGATTAATTAATTAGGTACGTTCAAAAAAGTATAGTAAACATTGTTTTTTTTGTGAGTGTGATTTCGTGTATTGTTTGTTTTATCTGTGCAAAATTCTTCAAATGTCATATTATTAATGGAGATAATAAAAATGGACCATTATTAGTTGCATGTAATAAGATACAAAGAAAGGAAACGACACAAAACGATAACACAAGAGACCTTATTCCCCCAGCTCCTTAGTGTTCACTGACACATTGTTAAACCTTCTTCAGCCAAATGAAATGTCACTGCTGGAGGAAACGGGTCAAAACAGTAGGCTATCCTATATCGGCTTTAATTATATGATAGATGTAGTCTACATACAATATTTATATTTAACATGTGAATAAGTGTAGTTTTGAAATCCACTTTTTAATGATCGGAGAAGAAGGTTAAGCAAAAAAAAAAAAAAAAAAAAAAAAAACAGCAGCCAGATTAAATATCACACAGAGCTGAGTTCACTCCTCTCGGGGTGTTTTTGTCCAGGTGAAATGTGTCCTTCTGGGGTCTCCTTTCCACCGCTGGCTGGTGCTGAGACGCCGACAGAGCGCAGATTAACGTTACGCTTTTCAGAACAGCTGCAGGTCCAGTCCGTCCAGGAGGGTTCGAGCTTTATCGTATGGCGGCGTTATCAAGGGGCCTCCAATTAAATCAACACAACTTTGTGGGGGGTGGGGATGGGTGGGGGGGGCGCACACATGATAATGTAACACGTCTTGAGATGAAGCATCCACACCTGCAAACTCCCCTGAGCCTCGCGTAAATCTATTAATGGGACCAAATCCAAGTCACAGTTTCAGCCGGTGGAGTTTTAGGGGGAAGCGTTCAGTCGTCGACCTTGCAGAAACCATTGCTCGTTATCCGGATTTCAGCTGTAAAGGCATGTGTTGTGTTAGTCAAAATAAAGACCTTGAGCTGCCTCAGTTCGCTTTGTTGGCCCGTGTTCTGGACAGTAAAGCCATCCGTCTGCCTTTTTATTTATTTTTTTTATTCGCAAGACAGAATTTCCACAAACCTGACACCGATCTTTATAGCTTCACATAATAGATTATATGACTAGAATCATATGGGATTTACATAACACGTGGATTTCTGATAACATACTGCTGTGACCACCAACTGGATGTCTTTTTTAGTTACCTTCGAATTTGATGAATCAGCCTTACAATATAAAATAAATGAAATGCGACTACAGTTACGATTCTGTTATCATCAAATCAACATTTCAGGTAAATAAGGGTTTGGCCTAATTCATAAGACAAAGAAAAGACGAGATACTGGTAATGTTGATAAATGCTTGGCTGTGAATTATTTCAAATGAGCGTTTAGTGGAGAGAAATTTTACCTTGCGCTGAGAAAGAAAAGCCAATAGTCGCCTATTAAGAGTTGCCTCATCAATTTATGTCTGCTATCTAAAGAGCATTTGTATGTTCAGGGAAAAAACAAAAACAAACTGTGTGACTCTCTTATTTACGTAAATATGATGTTTGTGTTTTGAACCAAAATCTCAGTCATTTGTTTAAAAATAGGCCTACCTTGTCTTTAAAATGGTTTAATAGGCCTACAATATGTCCCCGCCCTCTAGCCTATCACTGATCACTGCCCCGCCCCAAACAATAAATTTATATCACAGTCACACACACTCACACAATCTGCTAAAGAACAAATTAAAACCTTAAAACTGTGAGGATTTAAAAATAGAAAACATCAGCCTCAGAATGAAAGCAAATAAACACGTTATAATCAGATATCCTTACTTATGACCGCTTTAATAAAACTCCATAGGCTTATATGGTAATTCAGATGCATATTATTTCTTTAAGACATGTTAGTTTAAAAAAATCTTTTCACTCACTTTGCTCTAAGACCATCTCAGTTTATGCATCTTATTCCTAAACTCTAGCATCTTCTCCCCTAAATGGTGGAATAAAAGTAATGAAAACGTCAGTACCATAAATAGTGGTCCTTCGTGCAGCCAGAATCAGGAGTTTTTGAGGGAAGGGTGACAGCTCTTTGTTGGTGAATAAAAATCAGGGGATATGGAGAGAGATAGAGGAGTGGAGATACAGTGAGAGGAGAGAGAGGGAGAGGGGAACTCCTCCTACCAAATTATTCAGACTGGGCAGGGTTTGCGGGCTCTTCACAAATAGGACACGGTTCTCAAACCCAGGCAGTCCCAACCTGACCTCCAAGCACCAAGGAACCCCAGACTTGGGAACCGGGAGAGAAATCACCAGAAAGAAACAACAAAAAAACTTTGTGTCATTATTTTTGGCGTGTGTTCACACTGTAGCCCCCTCCCCTCCTCCCTCCCCTCCACTACTACCACTTCAACACCGGCTTGTCGCATCATTTGGACTATACATTTTTTTTTCTGGAGGAGAGACATCCCCGGGAAGAAGGGAAAAGCTGGTTCCACACACCACCCCTACTGTCCCACCCATGTTGTAGTTTCTCCGTTTTTCTTTTCTTCCAGTTGCATTTGCATTCTGGCGAGGAAGAGACCTGAATCTCTGGGGCTGTGTTGTTTTGTGTGCCTCTCTCAGAGCCTCAGAGCCCATTTGGATGCGCTGAGAGAGCGGGGCTCAGCGCTGCGGTACAGTATATGGAAGTTGTGGGCTGTAAGACAGAGGCAGGCAGTTGCACGTTGCGTCCAGGACCGGGAGCCATGCTTTTCCACGGGATCTCCGGGGATCACATCCAAGGGATCATGGAGGAAATGGAGAGAAGGTCGAAAACGGAGTCGCGCCTGGCGAAGGGCATGCAGCTCAACGGGAGAGAATCGGTAAGAGCCTGGTCGACCTGTGTTTGAATTAATGTTGAAACTTATCCCTCCTCGGTGCATAACGACGACTGTGGCCCTGTTAATGTGCGAGGAAATTTACAGTTGTTCTGGGATAAATAGGAGAGCAGGAAGGAGGATTTGACAGTAAAACTTCTTTATGTTATGGAAAAACAATTTAGTCTAAATCTTTATCTAAAATCAATCATCTCTTAGAAAGCTAGTTTCTAATTGATGGTTTACATTTCTGATTATTTCAATAGCCACTCACCTATCTGCATTCATATTTATTTAAACATAAACTGGGTGCAACTTTACTGCAGTTGTCTCAAATATATTTGAAAGACACTATATTACTCTTGACATCAAATAAAGCATAGTACATTAGAGGGAATATTTTATTTCCTGAAATGCAACCTACAAATTGTAGTGTAAGTAATAAATATACCAAGATTATTATTATTATTATTAATATTATTATTATTAATAATAAAAAATTTAGTTTTATTTTAACTGGAAAAACCTTTATTTTCTAATTAGGCCTATATTCAATATTTTCAGCATATATTTCTTGTCCAAACGGTTCCTGAGAATTTGTTGTTTGCTCGTGGGGTGAATACAGAGAGATTTTACTAATGCTAGAATTTTGCGTTAAAACCATAATTTTATTTCATTCTCCTCTATAAATATAATTGAATTCAGAAACACGGCTGTCTGAAAGATGGCGGTTATTCACTCAGAGCCTGCATTTATTAAATAGTGTGTTTAAAGTATGGGCCTCGCATTAATGGATAGAAAAAAGTTTTAATTTGATGCTTATAAAGACACTTGAGGCGTTGTTGTTTCTGTTTATGCATAATGCATGTTCCATAAGATTTCCACTCGTCTCTTGAAGTAGTTGCCATGAGCTTTCCTCTTCCTCTGCCTCTGACTCAGACCATGCCTTCAATGAGCCCGGAGAAGCCTGCTCTGTGTGCCGGCTGTGGCGGCAAGATTTCGGATAGATACTACCTCCTGGCCGTGGACAAACAGTGGCACCTGCGCTGTCTCAAATGCTGTGAATGTAAACTAGCGCTGGAGTCGGAGCTAACGTGTTTTGCCAAGGATGGAAGTATCTATTGCAAGGAGGATTACTACAGGTAAGAAACACGTCAGTTTAGCTTTTAGCCCAATATTTAGTCTTTGTCACGCACGCATGCACGCGCGCGCGCACACCCACTTACCCATGCACAAAGTGATGCTACTTGCTTGACAGGAAAATGCATTTCATACTGAATGAATAATTATGAACAAAACAAATGTTTGTACAGCCATTGTTGGGCCTGATTCAACAGGCTGTGGCTGTTCATGAGTTGTTTTGAACCTTTTTGGTCTAGTTAAACTTGAATAAAATTATAGCAGAGTCCCAGGGGGCCTGCATGGTGTCAATTGGAAATAAGTTATGTTATGAGATTGTACTTTCATTCGTTGGTTCTGAGTATAATCGTTTTACTAGTTTTCTAAAGTGTTAACTAGGCCTACATTTATTTAATGTAGGCTATCTACATTTTTTTAATGTAGGCTATATATATGTCACCCTCTCAGAAACAAAGCAGTGGGCCTACACCACTGCACATTTTTATTGATTTGAAAATACTTGCTGTCATCATGTGCAGTGCAGTGTGGAAAATAATGGAAAACATTGTAATGGGTCTTACATGTTGTCCTACATTTAGGCTACGAAGCCATGCACAGGCCAGACTGCTATTTGCAGCTCTATAATAGTAAAATATGCTATGAAAGACAACAGATGCAGTTAAATCCGAAATGTGCTGGCTGTCATTGTTATAGCTCCGTCTTTTGTCCATATGCAGTCTTCCTGTTTGATTGCAAATGCACTGCCAGGGGCTTGTCTGTTGTGCGTTTTATCGCTGAGATTTTGATTATCTAAGAGGGAAAATATTCGTGGATAGAAAATATTTTTACACTATACAAAAAGTGACTTGTCGACCAGTTATGCCAAGCTGTGTCAGAAACACACACACAAAAAGCATTAAAAAACAACAACTAACCAGCCTGTTTTACCTGTTTAAATTATGGTAAACTTGCCAGCCGTGTTGTGTTTGTCCCATTTAGTCTTTATGTATGAGGAGTCTTGACGATTTATCTGTTCCAGAAGGTTCTCCGTGCAGAGGTGCGCGCGCTGCCACCTCGGGATATCAGCGTCGGAGATGGTGATGCGGGCGCGTGACTCCGTCTACCACCTGAGCTGCTTCACGTGCACCACTTGCAACAAGACTCTGACCACAGGCGACCACTTCGGCATGAAGGACAGCCTGGTGTACTGCCGGCTCCACTTCGAGACGCTGGTGCAGGGACCGGACTATCACCCCCAGCTCAACTTCGCCGAGCTGGCAGCCAAGGGCGGCGGCCTCTCCTTACCCTACTTCAACGGCACTGGTACGGCGCAGAAGGGAAGGCCGCGTAAGAGGAAGAGCCCGGCCATGGGGATAGATATACCCAGCTACAACACCGGTGAGACAGCACGCTGCCTCCGAACACCAGGAACACACACACACATATTAGAAGGCATTTCTAAATAGTCTACCTAAGTTTTTTTTTTTTTTAATTATTGGTAGCTACATCCTATTCTTGACACTGTTTGCCCCAACTCTACAGACAAGCCCCATATTTGGGACAGTAAATACACCCCAAGTTGTTTACTTACTGTGATCAGCTGTATGAAGCTAAACACTAACGCATTCCTCACGCTGGTTGCTTTAAAACCTGTAAAAGACCCGGTTGAACCCAGTTTTGGGACCTCATGCTGCATTGTGGTGACTGTAGGCTATTCTTCACTAAAATCGTCATGGTAATCGGATTTTTCTGACCAAAGTGTTGTCGTATTCATTTAAATGCACTTTATTAAAACGCCGCATCAAGAATGTGTACAGTTGAGTCAATTCACCGACAAACAAACAGACAATTAAGGTAGGCCTATAAAATAAAATAAGAGATCAATTTTCATTTTTAATCTATACTCATGCTCACTGCCCCAGCTGTAACAGCTGAGTACAATACACGTCTGAAATTACATCTGTCCGGTAGGCAATAGAAATATAGATGGATATTAACAGCCCCCGCAGCCGTGTTCTAATTGATCGTCCACGCGCCTTGAACGCACTGATTTTGTATTTTAAACTATGCCGTGTGTTGCACGGAGAATAATCGAAATTTGACCTCGCCATCACCTGGTCATCGACTTTTATAATTAAAACCGAGTTAGGTCTAAATAAAGGTGAAGAATGAATGTTTGTGATTGTTGCGTTAAATGGCCACTTTTCGGTGGGAGTCGGAAAAATTTTAATTCCAGTGAACGTTAAGCTTCTGTTAAATGTTCGTTTTTATTCAAAATCTCTCATTGAATCGCAGAATGTTATTACCCGACCCCCACCCCCAACCCCCCTGCAGCGACCCCATTTAGTTGTCGCTTTCTGCGCATTAGTGTGCGGTTGAGAAAGTTTGTCATTGTGCGCAAGTTTCCTCTGTTCCTGGTGAATAGGGAAGAATAAGGGTAATCTGCGCGTTAATTGTTCTTCGTTAATTGAAGGTGACGTTGGAATCCCCGGCCTCCTGTGCGGCGGTCAGGACAGAGCTCTCAGGGGCACAGCAGCGCCGTGCAGAGAGGCCTGCTGCAGGGAGAGGCAGGGGCTCAGAGCGTAAAACAGGGCAGTCGGAGCTCCGGTTGGAAGGGCTTGGGTTGTTTGAAAACACAATTCCAAAAAAAAAAAAAAAAAAATGCAAATACTTAAGTTCAAGGATGCCTTAATAAGATAAATATTGTAGTTCGTATTATTCTTGTGTAGTGGGACATGGGCACCACAACAAAGCGTTAAAATACTGCAATGAAGCCACAGCATGTTTAAAAATACACAACAGAAAACTCCACAAAGAAAGACATAAAAATACATTAAGATGATTGCCTTGTAAACTCATTACTAAGCACCACAGACACAGTATAGAGTCACAGTCACAGAATTATATTTTTCTTTTGGGATATTTAAGTAGAATAGAATTCAATAGAACATAGTTGCTAATTTAAAGATACTTATTGCCACGTTTTGATTCGTTTTTAAAATGCTACATGTTCTTATTATTTTTGAATAATTTATGACCTTACAATATTCAAATTGGCCCCCAAAAAATAAAAAAAATAAAGAAATGAAATAAAATTAAGATGAGTTAAATTAGGGAAGATTATGTCTTGATATTTTCTCTTCTCTAAATCACTCACACATGCATTGTCCTACAGTATCACAAATACAATGAGCATTCCTTTTTTATGGTAAACTCAGACTGTTTAGGTTTATATATTGTTCTGCAGATCAGGAGAACCATATTCATAACAAATAGAATGAGTCTGGGGTATTCTTTCTGCTTCAGCGAGCACATTCATGTTAGTTCACACAAGGGAAAGGTGTGGGTCTACTGAGTATTCCACACCAGTCTGGAAAGTTTGGTCTTGCTTGGCTATAGAGACCCCTAGTGGGTAATATCTAGTGAAACACAGCTCAGTGAAAGACGGAGCAGAGGAGCAAAGATGTCAGTGACTGCAATATTAATGTATTAATGGTGTGTTTAAGTGTCTAAAGAAGAAGTTTAGAATAAAAACAAACATAATTTAAGCTATAACACATAGCATAATGTCGCACAATGAAAACACGTGTCCTATAGTTTATCAAATCTATGACTGCCTAATTTAAAATAATTCACATTCTACCCAGTATTTTTTTAAAAAGTGTTTGCACTGCATCCTTATGATGAACTTGTTGTCTTACTTTATTCAATATTTTATCAGCCAGTGAGGAAAACAACAGGTCAGCGTTTCGGTTTCAAGAAGAGACAAAAATCAATACAACCTACTATATAGTATAGAGTGCGTATCCTTTGCAGGCTAGATCTACTCTTCTTATACAGTCAATATGAGTTCTTACAAGACCTGTTCCAACATATATGCCGGATTTAATAGGAAAACTAATAAAGAATTGATCATCATTAATTGTATTTCAGTGTTATTTTGGTGCCAAATACTGTAAATCGAGTAAATCACATGCTAGTTTAACTTGCCAGTATTTATCAATCACTAGAATTTTCTGTCTCAGAACAACATATAATTAGGCCAAAATCTAATTAGTAAAATAATACAGTGAAATAAAATGTTTCGATTTTTTTTCCCTTAATGCAGCGCTTAAGATTTCAGCAGCATAATTCAGCCAAACATGTATTTCATTAAGTGGACCCGTTTTCACATTTCACCCTTTTGAACATACACAACTAAACTACCAACAAATGAGGCCCATTAGGCCTACTTGGCTCGGTCCCAGTGTACAATTAAAATAGATCATTTTGCTTTTTTTTGAAGTCTAACAACAGATTATATCAAAACCATGATAATCACTTCCAATGCATTACAATATATAGAAAGGTTAAATTAATTTACCTTTAGTCAGTTCAATGAGTTTCTTGACTTTCACTTATATACTTTCCAATTTGATACTATAAATATACCAAACTTTCATTATTTATCACGATTGCATGTGATAAATTTGGTAACAATAGCAAGTCAGTGGAAATACATGACTTTTCCACAAAGCATCAAGTCTATGTGATTTAATTCGAAGCTATAATTATGTATTGCTTCCTCTCCAATACCAGGCCATGTAACAAGATATTCAAGTCAATATTGAGCTTGAAATGTAATGTCACATATCATCAGTGGCCGTCCAAAATAATTACATTCTAGCCGTTTCCTGTTTTGAATGACATAATCTTGATAGCAGTGCGGTGATCTGCTTGATTACCAGTTAACGTCTTGCCAGAAAAATGAATTCAGACACAAAAGATATGTTTTAGAACATGCGTTCCCGTGCAGGGTGTATGACTTCCTCTGCAGTTGTCTCTTTCAGTCTCTGAGCCACCCCTGTGCTCTGCTCTCTGCCCTCTCAGGCTGCAATGAGAACGACACCGATCACTTGGACCGGGACCAACAAGCCTACGCTCCAACACAGAAGACCAAACGCATGCGGACCTCCTTCAAGCACCATCAGCTGCGGACAATGAAATCCTACTTTGCCATCAACCACAATCCAGATGCCAAGGACTTAAAGCAGCTGGCCCAGAAAACAGGCCTCACTAAGAGAGTTCTACAGGTAAGCAGAGAGTCATTCTTCTTACTGATCTGATCACTCCATACCTGTGTCTGCACCCCACTGCCCCCCTCTCATTTCACATCTATGTTATAATTCAAGTCATCTCTTTGGTTTTGTTTGTTTGGTCCATTTAATCATTAGATGTATATCCCAGGGGCTCTTATCTGACATTTTATAGATTCTTAAATGTTAATTTTTGGGGAAGAAAGGAGACAAATCGTCTTAAGCATAGAGTGTCAAACTGTAGCTGATTATTAATAATGAGAGTGCACGTTTCTTTTTAGAACAGGAAAGGGTGCAATTCAATTCTTACAGATGAAAAAAAAAAATTAAAAGGATAAGATTATTTGTTTTGATTTGCCCTTAAAATCCACATTCTTACATTCAGTGTTCAAGAGCTATCTTGTTTCAATGTTATCTGCCCCATAACCTCAAATTAATGTATGAAAAATGCCATATAAAAATTTATATGCATAAGGCAAGGGGAACTTGATTTAGTAATAGTTATGATAACTTGATATGTAATCTACTGTACAAATGATTTGATACTTTCTTTTAAAAATTAATCCTAAAAACAAAAAGTAAAAGCCACACTGGGATTGGTTTGCAGGTTTGGTTCCAAAACGCAAGAGCCAAATTCAGAAGGAACGTTTTGCGACAGGAGAATGGAGGTGTTGATAAGGCTGATGGCACCTCACTCCCTCCACCCTCATCTGACAGTGGGGCCCTGACCCCCCCCTCCAGCACGGCCACACTAACAGACCTGACAAACCCCTCTATCACTGTAGTGACCTCCGTCACCTCTAGTTTGGACAGCCATGATTCGGGGAGTCCTTCGCAAACTACTTTGACAAACCTTTTCTAACAGGCTATCTCTAGAAGACTGATTTTTTATCTGAATTTTTTTGTTTGTTTTTTTATTTTCTTTTATTTCCTTTCCTCAATTTACATTTTATTTTTTTAAGTAACACCTTTAAATCTACCAGAGACAGCTCCTTGGGACAGAAAGTGCTGTACTGTGTACACAAACAAGAACAACAAGAGCAAGAACAGCAGCGACCACATTAAAACGCAAGGAAATCATTTTAATGTGTAGCATTTGAAACCGCATTGCAGCCCTGTATGTAGTTGACTTACAGAATACAGAGATTGATTTTGGATTGGACACTTTTGAAGTTAAAAGCATTAGAAATTTGTCATGGATCCCTCAAATCATTGGGAAAAAAAACACCTAAACTTGAAGTTTGTCTGGAAAACAATTTGTTTTTACTTGATTTGACATCATTTGTACATTTGTATTGAATTATGATAAAAAATAAGTCCTTAATTTATGGTTAATTGGTAAATTTTAAAATAATATGAATATTTTGCCCTCAGAAACCTGTATATGTATGCACTGTGTTCGCACTATCCAATTTAAAGATTTCTTTTTCTCTTTTGGAATAATTTGGGAAATAAACTTGTAGAATGTTCTGTATATGGATAACCCCAGAAAACAGACTTTAATTATTTCCGAATGTTTCGGTCTTTGAGACTGAGTTGGATGGAATCAGACATTGAAATATCTCACAGAGCTACATGTAAAACGTCTAAATTGCATTATAAGTACCTGGCCATTGGAGCTTGTATGGTAGGTAGATGCTGAAACACATACATTTTGTCTTGATCCACAATTCTACTGTGATACAGAAAAGGATGAAATCTAGCATTCTGTGCAGTGGTAACTGTTCAACATGTAATGTAGTCAAATAGTAATTAGAAACCAGCGAGAGAAATTCTGATTGGAGAGCAGTTGTGGACACTGTTGTAATCGATTGTTTTCATGACAGAGCACTTTCTCAGATTCGTTGGCCTCATAGATTAACCTTGGTCAAATGCAGAAATCCTAGCAAACATATCCATAGATCCACAGCTAAACTCAATTGCACAGTGACAATATACTGCCCAGTGAAAAGTGCATTATTGTTTTTATCATGTTGCTCAGGGTAACGATGTGATTTTAAAAAGGGAAACGGACTAGGGGGCGAGAAATTAAGTGGTGGCGATGTTGCGGAATAGATTTGTAGAGCTGACAGGGACATTTAAATGACCTCAGATAGGCGGAGTGTACGAGGCAGCCAGTGGGAAATCATTGTCCATGTGTTCTCTATTTTGGCCATTTATGCTTTCTTTAATGACACTTGCCACTGAACAGACCAAAAACATGTTTCTTCTGGCTGAAAGATAGACTGAAAAGAAAGACAGAGCAAATGTTCAATGGAGTTGACACATTTCATTGTGAGCGTCACAATTTGTTCTATTGTAGAACAACGTGACACTCAAAATCTACTTAATGAAGTAGATGCCTAACTCAGTTCTACTATGTGCCTTATGCTATAACTTGGGAGAAAGTTTGTGAAATTCAGGATTATATGTGTTCTTTGTTAACTGATTCACATCCTTTTGACGCCTCACTAGTTTTGTACTGTTTTGCATCTTATTTCCGAAGATCTTTTTAATGGTGTATCCTGTTAAAAGGGGGGCAGCGATGTCATAGAAAGCATTTATGCACTCTTTCAGATATAGTTGGGTAATCCAAGAACCTTATATATTGATCTTCGTGTTAATAGTTGAGTACAGTAAGTGTTCTATCAAGATTGTCCATGTTTCCCTGTTTCTTGATAAAGATGGTGTATAGAAACTATTTCCCCTTAAATATTTATGGACCAAACGGTTGTTATATATCTTATTAAATTTGTGTGAATAAAAATACTTTGTTTTAAATGGGTTTTCTCATTACACTTGCCATTTTTGTGTTCTATCTTGAATACAATTTTTGTTTATCACATCAACAAATGAAAAAGCATTCAGTTATTAATGACCAGCTAAACGTCCTCATTTTTACTTCCATTTTTAATTTCTATTTCCTATTTTACAATGTTTATGGTTTGCAATGTAATGCCCCATGGATTTGCATCTAAACCCTGCAGTCAAAAATATGAATTTGCTTTTTAATGCATGAACATGGCTTTAAAATTTAAATCAAAGGAATGCTGCAAAGCATATATTGATATCTATATATCTATAATAAAGTATATATTTATGCATAACATATTGGTAAACCTAAAATGAAGTAAGAGTAAATGCAGACCCCTTAAAGCCAGGTTGCTCTGTAGTTAATATATTCTTACTCTATCATTTCTTTCAGGGAGAACAAATCTTGGGGCATTACAGCCATACATCCCGACGTTTGAAAATTCCCTAAAGTATTAACAGAAGGGGAAAACTTTGATGGGAATTCCTCACCATTGAAGACAAAGACATTATTAGGATAAGATGATAGCATATTGAAAACAAATAAGCATACTAAGCAACATAAAACCTGTTGTAGTTGCAAATGTACAACAGATTTGTCCTGAAAAGTTTGTCCTGAGTGTTTGAATCCATCAACGGAGGAGACCCCACAGTGTATGATATTTATGATAACAATGTGAAAGAAAATCTTTCTGTACTGGAATGGTAAATGCACAAAAATGATAATAAAATGTGTTGTAACATAGTAAAAAAAAAACTAAAAAAAAAACTCCCAGAAATGCACAGGATGTGATTAAAAGACAGCAGGCATCCATCATGACAACAGTGTGAAACATAGATGATATGGATGTTACTGGTACAAAAACACACACACAAACACACACAAACACAACCTCTCTCCCACTGCCTTGCTTCTATGTAACCACAATATATACATTCCCACAATCTCTGTTCTCCTCTATACATAGTCTCACACACACAAACACGAATGCAAACACACTGCTGCCCCCAAGCCCCCCCACCCCACCCCCCATCCAAGGATCACCCTGCTAAATAGAAGTTTTCTTTTGTCACGAGTGTCATTTCATAAACACATGGCCTCCTTGAAACTCGGCAGCAGGATGCCCATCAAATATGATGAGTGTATGAAGAGGACTGCAGAGCTGGAGCTTTGCCATCTGGCTGTACCGAGGGAAGGAAGTGGAGAAAAAAACCAAACAAAGCAGATAAAGAAGAGATTCTCATTTTGCATGCGCCTCATCATCTTGTTAACAATTTCCTTGAGCTGTATATTATTTCCTTTGATTCATTGTATGATTTGTTGTCAGCTGCAAAATAAAGCGTATGAAAATGATGTCCCTGATGCCCATATAGAAACACACAGTGGGAAAAATGCTCCTAAGGATTAGTTACCAATTTAAAGTATACAGCAATCATTTCCACTCACACTCCAAGTGATTTTAAAGTCACACATTTGTACACAAAAATGCTTTTGTAAAAACTAAATGGAAACGTCCTATTGACCAGATTAAGGCATATGACTCACACGTAGCCTAGGATGAACAATGTATAAATGTAAGGTCACTTCATTTAGTGGTTTGACAGTGCAGCGTCTCATTACTTACTATGAATGCTGGGTATGTATGCCATGTAAAGAAGGTGTGTTGTGGAGAGAGAGAAAGGGAAAGATAAGACCGAAGCCACACAGGGGGGGACTAGTAAACAGCTTGGTGTTGAATTCCAACAATGTGGGAAACAGCAAACACTTCAGTCAGTCCAAGAGGAAACCTCAGCTGCTGGGGTGCCTGTGTGCTGTGGCAGCAGGGCTGTGCTCCCTGGATCTGTTAGGAGGACGGTGGGCGGGTTGACACCACAGAGCTACGGGAAGCAGGGCTGGAGCAGAAACACAAACAAGCACAGCCTGCCCTGCTCAGTTTGGAGCTGCGGGATGAAAATTCTGGACAATGTCATGGCCCTGTGTTGACAAGAATTTCAGGGGTTTGCTGCCGGGCTGTTGGTGACTGGAATGCATCTTATCGGTGTTTGTATTTGCAATTCCTGATCAGCCACTGTCTTGCCAAAAGGATTGTGTCACCCTATTCCAGCTGCCTTTTCAAAAATATGGAGGACGAATGAAAAACACAGAGATAAATGATGTATCCCTTGTAACTACACTGCATTCAAGCATTTGAACACCTCATGTATCTGTGGTCAATTGAAATCTTGTGTCAACCTGAGGCCCTAATTTTTGTATTCATGTCAATATAAAAAGCACATGTTGTCTGTCTGTGCAGAGACCTCAACAGGTAAGAAAGGAGGGCGTCTGACAACTACCATCCTGTTTCACCTCTATCGCCTCCTCCTCCTGCTCAATAACAGCCTCTGTGTAACGTGACTGTTCAAAAACAATGCTGATAGTTCTGTATGTTTTCTGTGACTCTGACACTTGTGACAACACGTGTGCATTCTCAGACAGCTATAGCTGGGATATAGTCAGCATTTCAAATGTATCAACAAGGACAACGTAAACTCAAAAGGGGTTTGAATCATGCCCAACGTATTTGGACCACATTTAAGGTCGCACAGACCAGCCACATATTCCTGCAGAGAGGCCTTTTGTGAGAGGCCCATACATGCAAGTTTCACAAACCTGCTCAAAATTTTGCCACTTGAAATCGAGGCCTAATTGGTCAGGTCTGTCAGAAGAAATGAATCATGTTGACATTAGATATTGCTCAGTGACAGCTATATAAACCAGACCAGCTACACAGTCATACCTTACAGTCTCCAACATTTTGCACACATTCCTAGATATTTTCACAATAGCTGCACACACATGGGGTTGGCAACACCTGTAATTCACGGTGCCTTTGCTAACTAACTGCAGAATGAATTCTCTACTGAGCGATCAGTTAACTCCAGGCAACTGTGTCCCGGCAGCCACACACATGTACATGGTCACACAGACATTACCACACATCATGCACACACAGTGACAGGCAAAGGGTCAATGGTATGAATGATCACTGAGGCATATAGGCCACACCTGCAGTTTACATGTTGTTCTGATAGTGTTGCTTCTTTTGTCACTGCTTGTGTGTGTGATACTCATCCAGTTCCGCCTCACTTCCTTCCTCTCACTGCGAGGCAATTATTAACCTCACCTCACACTCACACACCAACCACCATGCAAACACAAATACACACTTGCACTGGGACACACACAAACGCTGACACCGACACACCGGTAGCCTACGTGTCAGAGGGGTGACAATGTGAATGAGATACAGCACAACTGTGATGTGTGTGTGTTACCGAGACCTGCCCCACTGGTTGATGCAGAGCAGGTGAACAGATCCTCTGTGCTGAGTTTTTGCCAAGAGAAGAAATACACTATACACATATAAGCACACACAACACATGCACACACACTGAAACACAACACAGACACACAAGAACATTTGGGAGTTTATAGAGTGATCTAGGCAGAAATAATATTCCGTTTTGTCAGCTTTGTCCTTCACATTACCACGGTGTATCTCTCCTGTGCCTCATTTGTGCCGTGCTCTCCACACGCCACAAATCCTTTACTTCTTTGTTGTGCTGTTATTCTATATTTACAGGTATTTGTTGCGTGATGGCTCATATCTAAACAACCTTGAAAATGCTGCGATTAAGGCTGATAACTACCAGCTGCAATTGCACTTTGAAGACAAAACAACATTAATTAGAGAATAAATGGAAATGCAAGGCGTCACATGCATGCTGCCTCCAAATTCGCCAGAGCATATGAGGAGGGAGACAACATTTCATACATATTGCTGTAATCCCTTTCTCTTTTCCTCTGATAGCTGTGCTCTGTGTGGTACATAAACTCATGCTCGTGTGCATTGATTCGGCATGTTTCGCTGTCTGACAGGTCATCTTTGTACTGGTGGAGTGTAACCTCTCAGTTCTTGCTAAACCTTCAGGTGGCACGTAGCTCCTCTCCCCTCCATCTGCTGGTCTCTATGAAGTCTGCACCCGATCACAGGAGCTTTGACTGTAGCTTCTGTCTCTACCACATTGCAGTCATACCTAACCCCTGAGCCAGATCAACAACACAGAGGGAAATAAAAAAGAAATGACTGGGAGCATCAACATTTTTTTTTCTTTTTAAATGCTTAAAGTGTGCTTCCAGCCGCCGGGTGCAGCATGTCTGCATATTTAGCAATGAAAACCAAGTAAGAATTGTACTGAAAATTATATCTTGAAGAAAGGAAAAGTGAGTACATGTGTTGTATGATACAGGTCTTGTTAACAATATGGTTACTTAGCCTAATATTAGCTGGGATAGGCTCCTGCCCTCTGTGACCCTGCAAAGGATAAATGGCTGTAGAGAATGATGGATGAAATCAGCCTTTTCCTCAGTAAAAATAGATCCTGGTCTAAAGTGCCTCTAGTTGTGGTCACATTTATGAGCAAAGGTGGCCAAAGACTTGTAAATTCTACTTAAATGTCATTAGACCACACTTGTTACAAGAGATATTTAACAAATCAGAGTTAAATATCACATTTACAGAAAAAAATGTCTAAAGCATCTCTATAAATCCAGCTATTCAACCTTTTTCATTTCCCCTGGAGCAATCCTGGTTACCTGCAAGCAACACCAGAAAGTTTGAAGGAGAAGAGAGTGAAATACTCTTTCATGTTAAAAAAAATAAATCCCTGAATCAAAAGGACATCCTCGCTGTTAAATAAACAATATCAGCAAAAAGAACACAAAAAGTTTCCTATTGGTTTAAAGCAACAGATCAGTGCAGAGAGCCACTTTTAGAACAATGAAAATTCAACACGATTACTAAACAGTTTTCCACCAAACAGATGTGGAGGCATGCATGTTGAACTAGAGGATCTCTGGGTGCAGCTCCCCTCACAGACTGATGCATTACTTTTCATCCATCCATCTAATTATTCCCTCAGAAACCTGAAATTTGAAGATACAAAAGACCATCCCTATCTGTCACTGAGTGCCATTGATCTTATTGAAAGAAAATGTGGGTGTAGAGGAAACCCAATATAACTCATGCCATTAAATTCCACGCAGCATTATTCACATACAGAATTGACAGATTTCTGTGAGACGTTTCTTTTAATCTTCAACTGTTGTTGAAGAAAAAGGGGGGAAAATCCTACACTCCAGGCATCTCTGCCTTTTCCATATTTGCAGTGAGGTTAACAAAAAAGGCTATTGAAGTAGGGAGAGAAAAAAAACACACAACCCCACCTAACTTGTTGATTATTAACAACGGGGATGGGAAGAAGACAGATATGTTTCCTATGCATCAGTAGTGTTTGAATTGTCAATCTGAAATCAGCACTGAAGCTTTTATTAAAGCAAAGTAAGCTGATCAATTCCCAATGCTCTCGCCGTCCATGCGAACCAATCTGCAATACCATTTTCGTCAATAAAGTCTCATGATATTCCCAACTGATTTTATGTCATTTGATGTGTATTCTGCATGCATGCATGTAATGATAGCAAGCAATGTGTGTTGAAGGGTGTGTTGGCTGCCTCTTTACCTTTCTCTTTACCATTCTCAGTGGCTGAAAGTAACTAAGTATATTTACTCATTAATTGGGAAATTTGGATTTACAGCCAATTACAAGCCAATTTTTGCTTCTACTCCACTACATTTCATTGGGAACTACTGCATTTCTCACATAAAGTACTTAAAAGAGTGGCTTATTCTCAACCAGCTACACTAGCTGGCAACTGGCCAGCACCCCTTGGTGCCATTCCAAAAGCCCCAAGTTCAATGTAAAGTGTTTTTACGTCATCCAATCAATTGCAAATTTCATCAGTGAATTTGAATAGCCCCAACTTATCTGTCAGACATATTGCATCCTCATGCTCCATGTTGCCTTCTTAGGCAATTGGACCAGCAGCTTTTCAATGCTGTTTTGTATTTTTAAATGTGCTATACAGGTGAAATGACTTCAACCACTAATCAATTCATCTGGGTTGAGGCCATATTTTGTAAGAGGCCCCTGCATGTGTCACAATGTGAGTAGAAAGCTCTGGAAAAACCAAGTAAGTGGACATTGAGTTAAGACATTTTTGTCAACTGTTTCCAAGGTCAGTAATGAAATATCATATCCTCTCTCTCAATATATATAATGGAAGTTCTTAAAACACGTTTCATAATAATAACACTGAAAGCTCAACTTATAAAGAGGGGTGTTGTAGAGGTTTGAGTTTCTCTGTTGAATCTCGCCACGAGAGTATCGCGGTATTTGACAGCTTCTCTCTAACTGTTTGACACTTACCCCTCCCCTTCGCTCCGGGAATGCTGGGTTGTTTACATTACTGGCACACGGGTCAGGAGTGCGGTAGTGAGAGGGGCCTAGTGGAGAGACTGTCTGAACACACGTATACGTCTTGACTGGCTCTCGTAGACAGGCTCTGTCTCCGAAAAGAATTTGTAGCGCTCAGTAAACAGTGCCACGCAAGAAGAGAAGCCCACCGAGTCGACTATTTGGAGCGACCTTGGGAAGAAAGAGCAAGTCTAAACAAAGACAACCACCATAACCATCAAGTAGAAACTTTCAACGTGAAGAAGGAATAGCTTAGCAGCAGAGTCCCACTTCCTGGTAAGAGCTGAGACACCGTTAGCTGGCACACAACTTGTGAAACTGTACCGTCTAATGAATCACCAATTTTAAAACTCTATTTTGATTTGGTTGAGAATTGCCAGTCTTACAAAGCTTACAAATAGTCATAATTTCGAGTTCAAACGCGTTCTTGACACTCTTGACACACTTGACAAAAAGTTTATACCAAGTTCGCTAGCGAACCGTAGCTTAGCTTGTTAGCCAACTAGCATGCTGCATTGCTACTTTCAGTAAACTGAAACTACACATAAGCCGCTGTCAAGTAAAGTTGACAATGACGTTGTAATATTATGATTGCGTGTGCTAAAGAACAGTTTTCTCTTCATCGTAACAAAGACATATTTATTAACTCTGAGGCAGTAACATGACAATACTCAAACTAAATAACTTTAGCCACTCGGTGATATGCAACAGCGTTACTGTGCTGTAATAAGTAACTTATATATGCTGTGTAATTGCATCCTTGTAATACCTTTACTTGTGCTGTTGTAGGATGAGGTTTTGGATGGGACTAAATTTAAATGACATTGTAGAAAATATCAGTGTATTACACTGTCGCTGGTCAGGTTGCTTGTCTTGGCAGTGTTGACATGTTTGTTTGTAGTTTATAATAGGAATAAACTGTCTCCAAAGTAATATATACCTGCAACAGCAAGTATTCTTCAGTATAACAAGCTTACTTTTAGTAAGTTAGTCTAGTTCATGCAAGTGTAATAAACGTTTCTGCCAACAGAAACCCAAATTAGAGGAAGACAGAAGGATGAACTACCATGCACTTGAATTCAACAGACATCATAAGGCAGTGCTATTATAAATCTACAGACCCAAAGTACACAACATTTACTGCTAATCTGCTTGGATGTTTTATGGAAAATTAGTTTCTCAATTAGCTTATTAAGTGGACACCTTTCTTGTGCTCCTACACTTAATGTAATACATTTTTTAAATGAGCTTGTGCAATACAGAAGTTTCAGACCACAAGTATTTAATTTATTATCTTAAATAGGGATCAGACACGTGAGTTCATGGCAATACACACTTTCACATGGTAGCTGCCAGGAGAAAGCTAAACTGGCCACTTCACTGGAATGTTCACATTAAATCAAAGGTCTTCAGTTAAAATTGCAAGAGGTCCAGTTAGTCAACCCTCCTCCACCACAAACTTCTCATCTTTAAAAAGGATTAAAAACATCACAACTAATTGGCTTTAACCTTCAAAAAAAACAAAAACCCTCAAACATGCAAAAATACAGTGCCTATATTGCCCAAATATATGATGTATGAAAAAGAGCAATGAACCCTTCATCTCTAAATTTGCTTTGTAAATAAATTCTTTTCACTCCATAAAAACCTAACATCCTTAGAAAGTCTGATCACTGTGTTCATAGCCTCTGCACACTCTTCTGCAAGTGTGGAACACAGAACAGTCTGATGGATAGTTCAGGAATATGAGGAGCGGTTCGGGTTGTCCTCTCTCATTAGAGTCGCTGCTCCTTTTTCTTTTCCTATCATGAAGGGAGCACCATCAGTGGTGATGGACACAACATTGTTCAGGTTGATCCCTCGCATTTCTGTTATGGCCAGGTATAAGTCCTCCCCTCTGGTTTATCTTTTAAGTGCTGTGACACCAAGGATGTCCTCACAGAAATCTTTTCTCTCTGAATGGTAAAATTTGACAAATATCAAAAAATTTGGCATTGACACTAATATCAGTTGATTCGTCGACCGCTAAAGTTATGCAAGGTGCACTCTGATTTGGAGCACCAAGCTGGCTTCAGACAGGACCAGCCCAAGGCGTCACAACAACACCTCGGTGTGTGCGTTCACAGTTATGCCGGCCTACGTGACCTATGACATAACAGTGAGCATAAAAGCTGATATATTTCACTATCTCCACAGTTTAGCAGTCGTCTTCTGTACTTGTTCGTCAAATAACGGACTTACTGTTGCTACCGCATTGTTATATCCCTGGGGGTAGGTGGCACACCTGAACATATTTCTACAACGTCACACCTGTTCCGCAACGCCTGGGCACTTCATTCATACAGCCTGTTTCGGCGCTGTTACTACCTTCCAAGGCGCCCTCATCAATTTGAAAATATACTGTTAGGCTACAACCAAAGTAGATGGTATGCTGACACAAGGCCACCTCTGTATGCACCTAAACTCTTAGACGGTGTGTATTGTTTCCCAGCTATCTTTGTCTGAAAAAAGCTTGGCCCAAAGTTCTTCTTCCAGCTGTCTATTTCACAGTACTAAACACAGTAAGAGTTATAGTCTCAAAGACAGTTAATTTGAAAGAGAACTACTGGTAGCTGTAAAGAGATGCTTTATTTGAATGAAAAATAAAAAAAAGGAACAAAGGAAAAAAACTTTCCTTGTGTGACTCACTGCTTTTTTTACTGAGTCAAAATGGTTATTGCAAAACCTTTTACGATTGCATCCACAGTTCTGTTTGGACTTGAGTGGAACATTTTGTTCTTTAAAAACATAGAGTAATTGAGAAAATGAGAAAGAAATAAAACCCAAAGGTAAAAAAACAAAACAAAACAAAACAAAAAGTAACCACACAGGTATAAAGTTAGTGCCTCGCCTCTATGAGGCCTAACCATTTTAGGGGTCACATAGGTTGAAAACGTTTTCTCATGCCATGTTGCATGTCACTGCCTATCACAGTCAAATAATTCAGGCGTCATACTAGCACATTTGGCTAAGCTGCAGAGAGATGATTCAGACGAAAGTTAGTGGGAGCTGACATACCTTGTTGACCCAATTATTACTCACTCCTCTGTTGCCACATTCTATCATCGTCAAAGACAACAGGCTTGAGTCTGCCAGCGTCATCAGGTGATGGAGATGAACACCGGCTGGCTCTCTGAAGTTGACTATCAAGGAATGTGCCATGAACCGTATGATCAGCAAACACTGCCAAATGTTTGCATCAGTCTCTTTGGTTGGGGATTTCTGCCAGTTTATCCTACTTTGAATTTAAGATGATGAGCGGTGGATTACGTTTGACTGGCTTTGGCAAAACAAATTTAAAATCTTTTTTTTTGTTTTTTTTGTGTGCCTTTTCTCATTGTTTGGATTAAATTAGAATAATACTAGAAAGAACCGAAAGTCACAAATTCAAAAAATATAAGCATATTGAAAGAGAACTTTATCATTAGTCAAGGCACTGATGATACAATTTTCATGTAAGAATGAGCCACATACACTCCTATAAAAAAACAAATTGGGCAAACACAATTTATCATGTTATTATACTCTTTTATTTTAACAAAAGTGAGGTAAGCGGCATTATTACACAATATTGTATTCATTGTCTGTGTGCAGGGTACGTTTGGGCTAGCTGTCTAAAAGCCCTTTACACTGTGCTGCATCTATGCCGTTACATTCATCTTTGACTGCTTCCCACAACTGGCCATGCCCCCAAATTTTCTGCCAACCAGTCTGGCCTTGATATGCGTCCATATATTCTCTATGGGGTTAATATCTGGTGACTGACCAGGCCAAAACATAACTGACAGGGAAAGCTGCTCACACCCTCCCTGACTTAGTTGTTTTTGCCATGTTTGCTGAAATATTGTTCCACCACACAACTTATTCAAGCTTGGAAGCAACCTTTTGGTATTCCTTCGTATTAATGGACTTTTCACACCACACCAGCTTGCCAACACCAGATGCAGAAAACACCCACCATACCATAATTCCATCCCCTCCGTGTTTCATGGTGGTGGAGAGGCATTCTGGGTAGAATTTTTCACCTGACATACGAAGACAGTGTTCTGGAGCATCGGTACACAGCTCAAAACGTGACTCACCACTCCAGAGTGATTTTTAACTTCACCAAGTACATGGAATTTAGATGTTTTTGAAGACATTTTGAACAAAAATAACCACTTGCCTCTTCAGGCAAAGTATGGCCATACTCACAGAGACGCCTAATGTTGTGTCTCCTAGGTCAATCAGAGTTAAGATACGGTGTAAGTCAACTAGTCTGACAGTTTTGTTAGTTAATTTGTTAAAAATCCTCCACACACCGACGCACTTTGTGTCTTGTGTCTATATAAGTTGCTCCATTATGAGAGTAATGTTAAAGTAAGGGCAAATAGATATGACTAATGAAGAACAGTAAAAATCATGATGGAATTGTCTTAATTTTAAATGTTTTTTTTTCAATTTCCCCAAAAAAAAGATTATGAAAAAAATTCAAACATGCTTACCCAGACATATATTACATGTTTTTGTATTTTACTGTCACTCGTTTTATCGCTCTTCAATAAAACAAAGACTGCACAAAATATTATAAAAGAGGTTACCTAATTTCTTGCCCAGGAGTGTATACTCACAATGCTTTCTCTGTGATTTAGTTTGGGATCACCTTGGCCTCACTTCTTATCCTCTCTGTTTGGGCAGTTTTAATGGCAGCTAGACTTTCTACTAATACAATATTCTGGATGAGACCTAAAATGCCACTCATTGGTGTGGAGACATCTGCTGCACCCTAGGCAGTGACTTAGGGCAGTGGAATTTACCAAATCGCTGTATCCTGTGAGAGTTTCCTTTTTTAGCCCTGGAGCTGGCCCCTTTGCTGGATTAAAGATCAGATGAGACATTTGTCATCTGACCACTTTAACAGTCATCTTCCCTTTGGGTTTCATGGAGAGCAAAAAAATATTAGCTCTTTTTTTGTCCCACTGCAAAGCATATTTGAAGGAAGATGCTTCCTGAGGCCATTTTTGAGCTACATTAAGTACTGTCTTTTTCATGATGTCAAAGACCTTGGCCAAGCATTGTACAGAAATGATGCTGGCAAAGGTAGCAGATCACTGCTTAGGACACAGGCCCGTTTGGTCTACTTTTTCTGTTTTTAGTTGTTATATTAACTATATAAAGTAAGAAAAAGAAAATACAAGCTTGATGCCTTCCCCAGAAGAATTTGGAATTGAGTCTTTCCTTTTGCAGTTTGGTTAGAGTTTAGAACAAGGTCTTTGGCAATGAGAGTGGGCTGTCTAAGCAGCTTTTTATCCTCCCCTCAAACTACCAGCCAGTCAATAATTTTCATATCCATTTCCTTTCTATCTTATGAAGGGTCACTGATGTTTCAAGCATTCAAATATCCTTGGAGGATGCCTTGCGGCTCCCCATGTCATGTGAAAGTTCTCATTTTCACTGTTGCATTGATGCCTTTTCTCAGTGGGTTCTGTAGTGCTCTGGGGGTAACAGACTACAAAGACATGCAAACACAAAAATTACTGACCTTCGACCCTGTTTAAAGTTTATGAAATGCTTACAGTGGGTCAGTTTAAGCCATGACCACACAATATCTGGTTTATTTCACTGTAAATTCTGCACAACCCTGGTGTTGTGTTTGGCATTGAAATCCTCCTCTCTTTGAAACCACACCACTTTATATTATGCTATGGAGTTATGAACTTATTAAAGTAATGGAGGAATTAAAGCAATAGCATAAATTCATTTTCTCAGAGTGAAGAGCCTCTAAGCAGAAAAAAATATGGAACAAAGATGAAGAAATAAATAGCTTCAGGACGCCTGCCTTTTCAAAGTACACACAGGAAAGGTTAAAACAAAGTCCAGAAATGTTGATCTACATAGAAAGAGGGTAAACATTTCAGAATTTTTGATGCATTCAAAGAAATAACATACTGTTGGATTGGAGATACTGAATTTGAATGAAATAGGTGTGCATGTACTGTATGTACATATGGTAGTGATTAATCTTGAAAACGTTTTTGCACACTCTTGGCATTCTTTCAAGCAGCTTCACTAGGTTGTCACCTGGAAGGTTTTTCCAACAGTCTTGAGGGTGGTCCCATATACTATATGTTGAGCACTAGTTGGCTGCTTTTCACTGAGTCTGTGGTCCAGCTCCAAACCATCTCAGTTGGGTTTAGGAGTGATGATAGTTTAGCCAGGTCATCTGATTCAGCACTCCTTCACTCTCCTTCTTGGTTAAATTGCCCTTACATAGCCTGGAGTTGCGTTTTGGGTCATTTTCCTGTTCAAAAACAAAGGATTGTCCCATTAAGCACATACCAGATTGGATAGCCTGTCGCTGCAGAATGCTTTGGTAATGATGCTGGTTAAGTGTGCCTTCAATTTTGAAAAAAATTGCCAACATTGTCACAGTCTCCTCTGAAAATTTGATGATGAGATTAGGGCTGTCAACATAAATGCCTTAACCCTCGAGAATTATCTGTAAAACTTGACACTGTAATTCTTTTTAATGCAAATACAATCACATCACATTAGACCCTAATTTCCTCCCATAATTCCGCAGTGGATGACTGAGGAGACATCCCCTTCTGTGGTGAATGGCAAGTTTCGCTTTATAAATCTTGGAGTTGAAAGTTTAGATAACACCAAAGTTGTGTGCACACATTGCAGGGATGAGCTGTCTTTCCAAAGTTAGAAACACAACTGGAGCCATGCAGGTATGGTGATATCACGACAATTAACAAATACAATTAATGTAATCACTTTGTGACTTTTTACTTAGCCAATTCTGTGTTTGATCAAGAAATCATCAAAACCATGGTCAAATGTTATTAAGTAAGATACTCTGATCCCAGTAACCGATTTGTCATGAGTTGTCTTCGTCCATCACCAAAATAAATTGGCTGGAGGTACACGCACACATATACACACAGTATATAGTATGGACTGCATGTTTAGGATTAAGCTGCTCTTTGGTTCCTTCTAAACAAAGCTACTTAATACATGTTGGCATGTTGTGAACTCTGTTGGAAAGTAGCATCTTCCTTCCTCATTGGAGATCACTCTCCAATCGTCGTCTCTCTCCCTCTCTTTCTCTTTTGATTATCCACATGCAAAAGTACAAATCCCTCGGGATACAAATTCACTTTCACAGAATAATTGCAAGATGCTATATGCCACTGTAAACACCACATCAGTGACAGTATGCATTTGTCATGAGATGATACCAAAGCAGAATGAATTTGCACCCATGAACAGAATGAGGGATGCAGATTTCTTCTTTTGTGTGTGTTGTTTACTGACTGTGCTATGGGCCTTTGTTCCAACCTCATCACAAATGAACCTTAATGTTTCACACGGGATTTGCTGCACAAGAGTGCAGATTTGTATGAGATTGTCTTATTTTGACGGACTGTTTTACCCTCCCCCTGTCAGTGTTTAAAGCCAGGGACATTTCACTGTGTCTCGTGTACTTTCTTTTGATTCTTTCACTTTTCATGCCCCCGCCAAAGGGGGCATAGGTTAACCTTGTCTGTACGTCCGTAAGTAACAGGGAATAGTCTATATCCACATCTTCTCAAAAACCACCAGACAGAATTCAATGAAATTTCAAACATGCTTTTTAGCTGCCCTAAACGTTTGCATCTTGGTTTCTTCAGGTTGCTTGTTTTTACATTTTTAGGCACAATTGAACCTAGGTGATTTTCATGTCCGTTTGCTCACATTCCATGTTTTTTTCTACTAGTCATTTTAGTCATTTTAATTTTTTTCTTTTTCATCTACATCTTGTTTATCCATAAGTTTCACGCAGTAGCTCAATAAGAAGAGCCTTGAATATATGCAAAATACCATGGTACAGAATAAAAAATATCATTGGAAGCTATTGCATGAACGATTGTGATGGATATTTTCTGAATACGGTGCTATTATGCCGTAAAGTATATCATTTCTAACTTGGATTGGGTTTGTGAATTTTTACATAGACCTACTTGCACTGTGCAGCCGTTCATATGGAAAAATGTAAATATCAGATTGGTCTTGGTATGGGTAAATATCACTTAAAAGACTTGTATCATTGGCACAAAACCCTTACTTGCAAAATTAATATGATTTTCATTTTAGTCTCTTTATTTCATGATGCCTCATTTGTTTCTGGGGACATTTTTCTTCCCCTTCTCCTCAACTGTCTGTGTTTGTACCATGACTCACAGCAGATTTCCCTGGTCTCTTGGTTTGGCCTTGGGCTTTGAGGTTGTGGTCAAGGCCTGAGGGCATAAAGAAGGAAGAGGAGTCATGATGAGAAGCTCTCCTCAACTCTTGCTGCCTAACCCCCTTTGTTTTGCTCCCTTTCCACTTCCATGCCACCTATGTCTTCTCTTCCCTTATTGCTGCCTCTCGTCCTTAACATTTACTTGTTCTTGCTTACCAACCCTCCTTTTCCCTATTTAGTTTCCCCACTAATTTTTCCCTCTTCCACCTCTCAACCTCTGTAACTCCTAACCCCTCTTTACACAGAGATCACGCAACAGCACAATAAGAAGACCCTTCTCTTCGTTGCCCTTGTTTATTTACACCGAGTAAAGCAACAACAGCATAATGGGGCTCCAGAACGTATATATAAATTTTTGATTGCACATTGGCGTTCCACAAGCAACGTTTGTGACGTTTTACATATGTGTCGAGCTGTGTTCTCTCATTTTCCTTCCCTGTGTACCGGTTGGTCTCATCCTGTTTTTGTAGGGTAAAGCGCTCCCAGACTTCTCACTTTCTGCCCAATTTGAAATCCTTTTCGGTTCATTTTCTCCTTCTTCGAGTTAACTGCTACCTGCTACTATAGCTGCTCTTTAAATCTCCTGGTTGTGAGTCACACTCATAAATTGTCAATAGGTCACACCCTGTCCTGTCCTGTCCTACCACCTCGTCGGCTCACTCCTCTTATACAGATGACAATTCGTTACTGCCTCTGCTGCCAGATGAGAGGTGGAACAACAAGAACCTCTCATTACAACTTTAACTCATATACAGAATGGTGAAGCAGTCCTGCCTTGAACAACCTGTGTAAAAGGGGCCTCAGTCTCCCCTGTTCCTGCCCCTGCTCCTGTCTCCAGGGGGTCCTCTTCAGCCTGGGCCCCCCTTAGTCTCCACCACCCTGCCCAGCCTGGCCTACAGTCAATGGTAGGCAAGCAACCTGACTCCTTCAGAGCAGCAGGAAGCTGCAGCAGCAGGGGTTAGGCCTGTATGGCGCTGCCGGCTGGCTCTGTCAGAAGTCCTGCCAAGCCAAGGATGAGAGGCCTATGCCAGTGCGGTATTGGGGCACAGAATAAAAATATTTTACAGATGTCTGAAGGCAGGCATCAAGAGTCAACAACGGCTTACTTAGTCTTAGAGCAGAGGTGTTTTTTATGTACAAAAAATGTGCATGTTAATGTATTTTTGTGTAGTATTCCTGATGAAGAGAATTAAGAGGAGGGAGAAATGAAGCTTAATAATGTGGCCCTCAGGACCCCAGACATTTCAGGAAATTAGTGTGTGGCAGGAAGAGGGAAGAAGTCTGGTCTGATTCTGGATTGGCTGGAGGAAAAGTGATTGATTTGGATAGGTTATGTTTGAAGAAAGGGCACATCCAATACTTCTGTACTGTGAATGCCTGGCAGGGTTCCCAACCATTTCTGGCTTGACAGTTTAACAGTGAATATTTAACATTGCGCCACACTGCGGGGTTTGGCTGTAAACAGCAGTCAGCAAGCAGCATTGCAGGAAAAGCCTGTGTGACTCTGGTTGTAAAACCCACATAAAAACACAGTATAAGCAGGAAGCAAATCTTGAAGTTCTGATTTTAGAAAAAGGCAGATGGCATTGGCTGGTGGTGTCGCACTGTAAAAAAAACACAAGGATCCCCTGATGAAAGCAGCTCCCGCTTGCTTTGAACACCGAGTCTGTCATGGTTGGTGTCTGCTGTGTGGCTCCGGGTCAAACTGTGATTCGCAACTCCTGGAATTTGCCCTTTTTAAGTTTTTCATGTTCAAATCGTCTAAGGGGGGGAAACGGGAGGGGGGAACAGGAAGATTCATTAATATTAATGTTCTAATATGTGAAGGAGGCGGTGAAGACCTATATGGCTTAGCTGCTTTCAAACCCAGTAGTGCTGCTTTTTCTCCTTTTGTTTCTGTTTCGCTTTCTTTCTTTCTGCCATTCTGTCTTTCTCTGCAATTTTTAATTTTCTTCATATTGTCACATTTTCTTCATATTATCACTTTCAGAGAAGGCTTACGCTTAGATTCATATATGATGACATGATGCTGGGTAACAATATCTAGTAAATCTGCAGCATAACATTGGTTCACTGATAAAAATTTGTAGAGTAACTTTGGGTTTAGAAAGTTTTTGTATCGCGTCGATACTTTTGTCCATAATCAGCATGCTCCCTCACATCCACATGAGCAAAGCTGATGGGAAGCATGTCTTTAGCTATCATCTTTGAGATGAGGGACATTGTTTGTTCTTCACATCTAACACCTAACTTACTTCATCTGCCAACAAAACTAGCCATTTATTGTTGAATTGTGGATGGACTTTCCTCTTCTGGGTGCTTTGCTCTCAAATAATTGTGCATAGTAGTGGTAGATTTGTGATGAGTTTTATCTGGCAGACTTGGTACTGAACCTCATTTTCCTTTATTTTCTTAAAGGAGATCCATGCAGCGTGATGGTTTTATATGACGTATGAATTTTATATGACAGAAAGTGACATTCCCTCTTTTAATATTTCAATTTGTCAGTGTGAAAAGTTAGTCTGGAGCTCTACCTTTTTTGCCGGTTGCAATGTATGAAATTAACTTTTGGATGTGTGAGAAATAAAGTCGAGGTTTGAAAGAATGAAAACAAATGAGCTGTTAATGAGGCCTCAGTCGGACACACTCTTTGCAGTCTTTCTTTTATACACTTTAGACCATAAATACTCAAAATTCATCAAAACAACTTAAACAATGGATGTCGTTAGCTGAGCATTAGCCAACACTCAGCCTCAACACAAAGCTAGCCACTGACACCATTTGTAATTTCTTGCCAAGATGCTATTTAATACATCCTCCAGTGTCTAGCAGATATTAACTGCCTACTGGGAATTAGATTCAAAACAAACAAATATTGTCTTTCAACATAAATTTAGAGTTTTTTTTTATTTCGCCTCTTGAGCTCTACTTTGCCCTGCGATCTAGAGATGAGGCTGATATATGGAGTTTTACAGATGTAGGGAGAATGGAGGGCAGAGTCCAGTCTCTGTGTGAGGGATGGTGGAACAGGTTTGACATCTCTCCTGAACTGAAAAGTGAAATCCCTGGAGACACAGACTCGAGATGAGGCATAAGGGAGGAGGGTGAGAATGGAGAGAGGTGCGACCCCTTAGGGGTAATGCTATTCTCCGATCGTCAACTCCGTACACACACTCGCACACATACTAGGATTCTCTGTCGGTGTGCTGGGTGATGCGCTCATGCAAAAAAGAATGAGTGCCTGAGGAATAAAAATAAGCATCAAACTTCTTATACTTCTGTGTCTGTGTATGCATGTGTTGTGCTCATATGCATGTTAGTTTTTATGTTTCTGTAATAATTTCTGTCCAAATGTACATTTTTGAGGTGTTTGGCTTTTGCTCTTGACCTATTGAGTTTTTTTTTCAAGTGAGTAAAAACATGGCTCCCTTCAGAAATGTTTACAAAGAATAAACAAAACATATTTCTTTCCCCAGATTATTAATTCGTAATGGACAAGTGAAGTAAATACATTGAGGCCTGCAGTACCCATTCCAAAAATGTTAACGTTAATTGTTTTTATAATCGCAATATTCCTTATTTATTTTCAGTGCTTTTCCTCAAAGGTACACCTGTTCTTCAAGCAATGAATGCCAACTGGCACCCCTGTTACAAATCATCACTTACTTTTATTTTTCAAATTCCAAATTCAAAACCTTAAAGAAAAAAATGACTTTCTTCCAGCTTAGCTTTGCTATGATTTTCATATGTGGTTATATGAAATATTATGTGACGTGATCTTAAGCCAGAATAGATAGTGCTCCTGCAATCAACTGAAAACGCGGTGTTATTTTGTTGTCCTACTCATGTGAAGCAAAAGTCCTGCACTTGATCTCTGACTGAGGAGAATTGCTCTGGATCCGGTTAAGATTGTGTGTGCATGTGTGTGCAGCAACCAGCAGGGCTTACCACAGAAGCCACTGCTGGCTGAAACCAAACCAGTGCTAGAGCCAAGCATGATTTTTGTAAAGCCACATTCCCATGGCATGGAATTCCCAATATCCAATTATTAGTATTTATTTGGTATATGCATCCAGTTTTACATCCACTTCTCTGTGGACCTACATCTAATTCTGTGAAAGTTTATATACGTCACAGTAATGTGTGGATCCCCATTTTGTGTGTTGGCATCTCTTTCTCTCCTCGTTGAGTACTCGAGTTGAGCCAAGGTTGTTTTTTTTTTATTTCAGGGTGTTGGATGTTTCCATTGACTGACCATGGAGATACTAAAGGGTTGTGTTCTTCCTCCCTCATCCCCCACAGAGCATGAAGGCTTAGGTGCAGAAAAGCCCCAACAAAAACCCTTAGACCTCACGTTAGCGTTCAGCTATGTAATGAGACATGTCTGGGAACCGCTCCACTCGCATTACTAATGATTTGGACATCTTGCTATTGTCGTTTCCTCTTAGACTAACTTTGATACTGACACAGAGTAACTGCTTCAAACTGTCCAGGGACAAGTTTGGGGCCCAAAGGCAGTATGAAAGATTGCTGGTTTGTGTAAAAGGAAAACAAACAACATTCAACAGATGTTTTTTTTTTTTTAATGGCTGTTTCATAGATGAGAAACACAAACGACAGGCCTCATCATCTCCAAACAACACAGAGATTGGTCAGCAGTTTTATAGCTGCTTTATTGTTGTCCTAGAACCTAGTCACAGCCAGAACTGCATGCAGGGTAGAGGGCAACAATGTCGTTTTGGAATAAAACAGATTTAAAGAGTGTTTGGAGTTGAGGCTTCGTGATCTCCCTATACAGATGTATTATTATTTACTATACTGTGATATATTGTGTAAACAATGAAGGATACATGAAGTCTTGTTTGTATTGTTTCTTTGCATGTTCAGCCAAACATCACATGCACATTTTTGTATGTGTTGGTGGTTTCCTTTTAATGCAGTTTTTTTTTTTTTTTTGGTTCACACGAGCCATGTCAAGCTGGCTCATTCATTGTAGCTTCATCCCCTCATGTTTAGGACAAAGTAAAGCCAGTTTTATGTGAGATTCGTCTCCCAGAACGGACAGACATGGAATGGATGTCAGTCTAGAGAATAGATTAGCCTAAAAACAAACAAACTAAAACAAAACCAAAAATATATACACATTTTTGATAATGAAAAGGTTCACGTTGCCAAGCTAAAGTGACTCAATTCAGATTTTTCTTTGCCTTAATGTGACACAGATTATTTTTTTTCAGGACTGTGTGAGCACAAAAATATGATCTTTTTAAATCAGATTTGATTCACTTTCTTATGTGGTCCTAGATTAGAGACACATCTGATTCGTGGCCATGTGACATGAATGAGAATGGTCAGATTGGAATTTTGTGCGGCTTTTTGTATACATGCATATGTTGAGTGCTGTCATCAGGCAGCACTGGCAGCCCGGCAAAAGAAAAAAAAAAAAAAACTAGAAAGGAGAGATGGTAACAACAATGCAGAGTTCTGCCGTCCTCCAGAGCAAAATGTCACTACTCGTGGTTCTCTTTCAATTTGAATACTATGAGTGGTCTCACAGCGTTGACGTTTTTGGTTGTTGGTGACGTAGATGACTCGTACAAAAACGTATCAGTGTGCGCATACCTGCCTTTTTGGAGGACAGATGTGTTCACATTAGAGCTAGAAACAGGTCACTTGTAATTATGAATGTGAACCGTTAAGATAACCAAATCTGATCTGAGCAAAAAAAATTGGAATTGAACAATGAGGCTCGAAATGTGAACGTTATCAAAGTGAATAGTGTAAATTCAGGAGGACGTAAGAGCAGCTTCATTTAAGTAGGACATGTGCTACACGTCCTCCCCTCAACCATGGAGACCTGTAACGACAGGTCACACAAAGACAGGAGAGACAGCACAGCTTTGACACAGATAGTGGAGACAGACAAATGCAAACAGAGAGAGAGAGAGAGAGAGAGAGAGAGAGAGAGAGAGAGAGAGAGAGAGAGAGAGAGAGAGAGAGAGAGAGAGAGAGAGAGAGAGAGAGAGAGAGAGAGAGAGAGAGAGAGAGAGAGAGAGAGAGAGAGAGAGAGAGATGATAGCATAAAAAATAGGGAGAGAGGGAGATTGGAGGTGGAGTCTCCTGGGAGATGATGATCCTGATTTCAACGTCTGGATGAGGCACTGACATCTAGGAGAGAGAGAAGTTTTAGGATGAATGATGATCCTGCAGAGAGAAGCCTGTGTAAAAAGAGTGAAGAAGGAGGAGAAAAGTAGAGAGAGAGGGGGAGAGAGAGAGCGAGAGAGAGAGATGTGCACAGCTTGGTAGCATGTGGGAAATAGAAACAAAAACAACAGAACTTTTGAGAGATTCAGTGGTTATCATAAGTTAACAGATGAAGGGTAATGTAATTCCAGGATCTGAGCGCCGCCTAGATTATGATGATGCTACCGCTTTCATCTTTTGATTAGTGTTACAATGATCATGAGGTTAGTCTTCAGAACACAACTGTACTGATGAAGACCAGACTCTTGGTGAGAATGCCATGTAACACAATCCCTTTTTCAGAAAACAACAAAAAGTGAGCGTGGCATTCTTTTATTTTATGTTTCATGAAATTCCCTCATTTGTCCCTATTTTATGGCATTTTTTAATTTTTTTTTAGAATCAAAGCCCTCTAGCCTTGCAGACAAACACAGCCCCAGCCCTGTGGTACAGAATGTCACATCCGATATCCTGGTGCCAGAGGTGATGAAGCTAATTTGGTGGTCAGTAAGTGACATGGCTAACAACAAAACCCTTATTGGTCCTAGAGCATCGGGAGCTCTGCTCTGCTGTACACTGCTCTGTTTTGCATTGTGAAAGACCAGGGGTTGTTTCTACAGGGCACGAACGCAACCTAGAGCCATGGGATATTCATCATGCTGTGGTGTGCAAATCTGGGTCTGGATGTTTGGTTCTAAAGTTAAAATGAACTGAAAGGTATGCTCCTTAAAATACCCTTAATCATCGCCTTAATAACTACATAACTACATGTGAATTTTTTACTCTACTTTTATGTTTTTACATTGTAAAATATTTTTACAATACATCAATGCAGTATGAGTTTTTAAAATCTCCTTCTTAGTTGCAGATACACGTAGGGCTGGGCAGTTGACCGGAAATGACCAAAAACCGACATTTTGGACCTCTCACTCATGTAATCTTGCTTATGTTAATTTTCAATAATAATGTTCCCCAATGCATGCGCTCATGAACTGATCTCAAAAAATACTACGGTCCTAGAGGAAACGGTGGGAGGAGCATTTTCCTGAAAACAATTCCGTGTCTGTGAAAGAAAAGGATATAAATCAAGTTGTTCATTTTCAATAAATTAAGGTAAAAGTTTTAAATAATTGTCCTATTAATTTGAAGTCATATCAACCAGCCCTAGATAAAGGTAGACCATTCAGTTTGTCAAACAGTAATCAGGACTAAACAGGACTACATCTTAGCTTGCAATTCCACGGTTACAACCCTTAGTTACAGCACAGATTCAACTCAGACTTAACAAAAATGCATTTCATGATTAGCCACTGCTCCCCCGAGCAATTAGCAGCTGTTATTAGAATCCATTATAGGTGAAATCCCACTGGATCTACAGTATGACAAGGGCACATCACTGTCTCTGTCTCTCCCCTCTATTCTGTGTGTGTCATGGATGTGTAAGGAACTGCAGAGGTATGTCTTTTTGACGTGTGCTTCATCTGAATTCACACACAATCCAGCAATGTGGCACCTTCCTGCAGGTTTTTGCAGCGGTGTGGGATGGTTTATTTGTGCCATAGAACATAACAATTGGAAAATGCTTTAAACCTGATTCGTTCTCTCTAGAGACATTGAGCAGGGGCCGTCCCGCAGTCCTAAGTACTAAATTGAAAAATAATTTCTATATCCACCCTGTGATTTGGATCCATCTGAAATTTAATGGGCTCCACCCTGGCCCATGGTACAACCTTCCACATAGTTACATGAAATTTGGGCCTCTAGTGTTTTTTGTAAACCTGAAGACGGACAGAAAAACAGACACAATGTCCTTAATGTTTCTCGCAGCTTACATAAGAAGCTCTTGGACTTTCTCCGTGCTGATTTTGGCCTATATGTTAAACGTCTCAAACACGTCCTATGTAAAGGCACACACACAAGATGTAATTCTTCTGTCAAACCATTCCAACCTGGATTTGGAACTACATCCATGATTAAAGTCCCTTGAACAACCTTAAAAACTGATGGAATCACTTGCTCCTCCTCAGCCATTCTAAATGAAGTGTTCTTGATGATCTTTCTTGTATTATGTATTCAGTTTAGTTTTCAAACTGAGGTGTGATTGTGATATGGCATTTTGAAGGGCTGTGAGGGGGTGTGTGTGTATATAAGCGGAAGCACAAACCCCTAGGGTCCCCTCTCTGGAACGCCTGGGGGGGTTCTCTCCTTCACACAGCCTGCTTCTCCTCACACTAAACTGGTTTCTGAGGCTTCACACAGCCACCTTAAATGCAGCTCTGTTTCTGCATACTTTGCTCACATGATTTTTTCCTTCCTTACACAGTCAGCAATCTGTCAATATACCTTGTTTATTCTCAGGGATTGACAGTATGAATTGGTTTCATCCAGGAAAAGAGGGCGGTGGTGAATAAAATAAAGAGGGGTAGTTTGGCTGACAGTCTTTTTTTTTTGACTGGTACCAAGGCTGTCTATCACTCTTCTTTTATCATTGAAATTGGAGTTTATCTTTTACAAGCTTGAGTGGAATGTTTTTGTTTTTCAAGTGATTATTAGCATCCTCTTTGGCTGCCATCTCCGGCTGATGAAATGAGAACATCAAACGGTGCGCTACGCTAACAAAGCGGTGTGGGCTGGCTGGCTGGCTGGCTCCTGCCTTTTGCTGTGAGGCACCTGCTGAAGTGACAGGCTGGCAACAAAAGCCCCCTCACCACAAGAGAGTCATCAGTGCTGCTGTGGTGAGTGGGCAGGACAATAGAGCAGAGAGGTGGCCTGGGCTTTTAGTCACGTGCCAGCTCGTGTTGACAACAAGCAGGAGCAACAGAGCACTGAGGAGCATTAAAAGGAGGAGGTGGGGATGACAAGAGCGAGGGAGAGGGAGAAAGGGGAGAAGCGTGGCTGACACCTGCATGTGCTTAAGTTCTTTGCTCAATGGTGGGCATCTTTACTATACATAGTGGTTGAAAATGCAGAAGAACAACAGAGATGGGAGGGGATTGAATCGTGCAGGTGTACATAGGCAGGCAGACGCACACACAGAGGAGAGTCTAGTGTTGGCCTACTGTGTTGAAGTGGACCAAGTGACATAGAAGCTGTCACCATGCTGTTGCTTTACCCACAGACCAAAAGTAGTTTTAATTCATTAAGAATCAAGTTTTTAGTTAACACTATTGTAGTAGAGTAGCAGAGGAACCAGCATCACACTGGTGTAGGGTTGCAGTGGTTACAGGTTTCATAATATACCATTGTATAACATTATAACACCTTTTTTTTTTTACCAGTTTTATTAACAAAAAAATTAACCCTTTGAGACCCTCTTTAAGGCTTTTCCGATTGTGCATACCTTATTTGTTTCCAATTATTGAGGTAAATGGACACAGTTTGTATCTCTGTAGGATTCCTTTCCAAGATTCTAAAAAGAGGCCTCTACCATCAGGGAATACCGTTTCCATGAAGGCGTGTACTTGGTCTGCAACAGTGTTAAGTTACGTGTTAAGTGTAAAAGTAACATCCATAATGATTAGCAGGACACATGGTTTCCCAGCAGAACATTTGGCCAAAGCATCACACTGCCTCCGCCTGCTTTACCTCCTCTCATAGTGCTTCCTAGAGCCATCTCTTCCCCAGGTCAGCGATACACACATACCCGACCGTCCACATGATGTAAAAGGAAACATGATTCATCAGACCAGGCCACCTTCTTCCATTGCTCCGGGGTCCAGTTCTGAATCTCAGCAGTGGACAGGGGCCAGCTTGGGAAATCCGACCAGTTTTAAGCTATGCAGCCCCAAACGGAACAAGCTGCGATGCACTGTGTTCTGACCCCTTTCTATCAGAACCAGCATGAACCTTTTCAGCAATTTGTGCCACAGGTCATAATGAGATAGTCATCATTACAAGCTATATAAAGTTAGCTTTAATGTACAATAAATATAAATGATCTCAAGTGCAAAAGATGACCTTGACTCTGTGTATGAAGCCTTCATGTTAAACCATGATTTTCATCCCTGTGTCAGCGGCACACCAAGCAAAACACCGGCCACTATCGGAGGAAAGTCCCACCAATAATAATTTAGTTTATAAAATGTCCTGTCACTGCCAATTAGTGGGTCAAACTGATAAAATCGTGCGAACTCTCGGAGAGTCTAGTGTTGTTAATGGGATTACTGGCTCATGGAACGTCTGGTGATGGTTCAACTCTGTTTAATAAAAGCTGCATAGGTGAAATGGAGCAGAGCCCTGTGCTAGTTTTTGTGGACTGTTGGGTGAATAAATCAATTTAGGCCTCACATGAAGCCCAGTTCTATTTGTGCTGTGCTATTTACTTCTGCAGTGAAATAATCATTAGCCTATAAAAATATGAAAGTGAAAAATGTAAAGCAGGCCTATAAATAGTTAGAAAGCAGCATTATGGATCACTGGCCTTGTAGTGTCCCCGTGGACCTCAGCGGTTTTCTTTGTCTTAATTCCCTTTTTAAAAAAAAATCATTTCGCTCTGCTCCCTCTACTAGAGGGTGAAGGTCTGAGAAGCACAAAATATCTCACTCAAACATACACACATACAAAGAATTTTTTAAAATAATTAGTCATGTTACAATTATCTCCTTAACACATTCATACACACACCTTAGCACTGAGCTGTAAGTGGGGCTAGACCAGACTAGGTTTGGGTATACAGTTCACTTTTGAACCGATACTCAGAATTCGGTAGCAGTACCCAATGGTATGTTTTTTCAGTAAGGACTTAGGAGTCAATAGTTGACTATGTGTTGAGGCTGCTGAGTGTTGAATCACACTAGTGACTAAAAGCTCAGCTAACGTCATCCAAGACAGCGGAAAAAACGCCCCGTTATGTCCAACAACAACTTATCTGACCAGCTAATTAACTGCATGATGATGATGACGAAGTACAAGTCAATGGGTGACTTTAAGTTTCAGTCTAGTGTTTTTACACTGGAAAATTCCAACAATAAAATGGCAAACTTCACTTCCAATTACCAATTTCATCATCATCACTCCTCATAAAGCATTTAAAGACACATCACCCTTCACCAAGGCAAATTTAACCTGAGCCTTAGCTTTAACATGAGTCAGATGATTTTTTTTTCAGCCTTTATTGGTGATAGGACAGCTTGAAGAGGCAAGGGGGAAGGCATGCGGCGAATGGTCACTGTTGGTATCAAACCTGTGGCTGCCGCTAGAGAACTTTTAGCCTCAGCACATGGGCCCTCTCATTGCGTTCTCTCACTTCTGTTGTAGCATGATGGACCTGGACCTCTCTGCCTGCCTGCGAGTCTCCTGCGTGTTAGACTGGAGATTGGAGGAAAGCGTCTGTGCATTAAGAAGCTGCTAAGCTTGTAGATTGTGTTTGGACTGTAGAGGCCGAAAAAGCTTACAGTTGTATTTAAGTGCGTGCTCATTTACATGTTAAATAAAGACTGTTCCCAAAGGTCATTCATTGGAGCCGTCACCGAGAGAAGCCACACATGTGGTAGCAAAAGAGTTCACGGCTACATTCAGATAACTTGATTCTTACATTCCACCTCCGATACACACAGACATGAGACACGCACAGACTTTTACAGTCTCAAAGAGACCTAGCCATTAACCCAGCCATGTTTTGCCTGTTTAATAATGAATCCTGATTGATGTCAGTGTTGTTGTTTGGGTGCTCTGGCTGTTGGAGATTCTGTAACATTTTCATGCTGAATTGCTCCCTTATTAACTTTATGCTTTTGTAGCTGGATTTGGGGAACGGAAAAAGTCTAAATGATTTGACTTTATAGTGTGCCTGGCTGGCCTTGCAAAGCCTATTTTCAAAGATTTCTGCCTTCATCTCCATGTCCTGCTTTTCCTCTTACATTGAGAGACAATTATAGTTCCTTCCCTTCATTTTCTATTCCATCAAGTCTTGGACCATCTTTCTCAAAGACTGGCTCAGATGCTGAGGTATACTTGGTCCTCTCTCTCTCTCTCTCTCTCTCTCTCTCTCTCGACGCGTGGTCCAACGAACACGAGTGCTCGCACATTTGGACTAATGATTTTGAATAGTGATTAAAATGAATTGGAGAGCGTGCCGCTTTTGTAGTATACGGACCCCTCCATCATTAGCCGTTCTCTTCTTCTCTCTTCCTTTTTTTTTCTCTTTGTGTGTCATCAGTGTTAGTCAAGCAGGGGTTTCAGACGAGGCCTGGGGTGGGCTTTCATGAGCAGAGACTCAAAGATTTCTTCACTTCTTGTAATCATGGACAGCACTCTTGTCGCACTTTCACTGTCGTCTTCTGGCTCCTCAAAGGTGCCTTTGATTCCCTCACATCCTACACCCAGTCTGGATAGTGTCACATCGTATTTTTTCCCCTTTCCCTTTTTCAACCCCCCCACCTCCTTTCTTGTCCTCTTTTCTTTTCTCCTCAGTCTCAAGCTCATCAGTCTGTGTTCATATTTATTGTACTGAAATTGAGAGCTGATGTAGCACTCTTCTCTTTGGGACCAGGACCTTTTTCCCTTCTCTACCTTCACTTTCCCATTTGCCCCTCCTCCCTTCCAGTTTGCCTTGATCCAGTTTTTTTTTATAATCAGCTCGCTCTCTTTGTTTTTCTCTTCTACTGCTTTAAATGAATAATGCAGAAGGGAGGAAACGGGGATTAAAGAGGAGCTAAAGCCAGTGCCAACTTCTGTGGTATAGAGCTCCACACTGTCCCTCACAGGACCATGAACACATCAGGGCTAACAAGCCTTTTTTCTCTCCTGGCATTTTTTCCTGTCCCACTCTCTCACACTCGATCTCTGCTGCGCCCTACTCGCTTTTGCCTTTTCCTACTCAGGTTTGCCCCAGTTCACTGTCAAGTGATCCTTTGAAATTATGTGCAGCTTCCCTCTTCCAGCTTTTTCCTCTTTCACTTTAGCCCATTCAGCCGTTCAATTTATAATTACTTCATCATTTTAGTCATGCGGTGAAAAACTAATGAAAATATATAGTGTATGCAGTACCAGTCAAAAATTCGGACACACCTACGCCTTCATTTTGACTAATTTCTACATTGTAGAACAACACTGAAGACATCGCAACTATGAAATGACACACGTGGAATTATATACTAGCCAAAAAAGTGTTAAAAACACATTTATTTCATATCTCAGATTCTTTAGAGTAGCCACTGTTTACCTTGATGACAGCTTTGCATACTATTGGCATTATCTTAACAAGCCTCATGAGGTAGTCACCTGGAATGCTTTTCAATTACCAGTTGTGCTGGTAGAATTTCTTATCTTCTTAATGCGTTTGAGGCCATCCATTGAGTTTTGTAAAGGCAGTGTTGGTATACAGAGAATAGCCCATTTTGACTACTGCAGCAATCCATATAATGTCAAGAACCGCTCAATTAAGAGAAGAGAAATGACAGTCCTTCATTACTTTAAGACATGAATGTCAGTCGATCTGGAAAATTGCAAGAACTTTGAATCTATCTTCAAGTGCAGTTGCAAAAAAAGCTTACTTACTTGTGCTTGCACTTGTTAATACTTTTACTTGCACTTGCACTTGTCTTATTTCCTGGTGTACTTGTACACAAATCTATACATTGCTCCCTTTTTAAAAAAATTATCCCCACCATGAATCAACTGAGGAGAAAATAGGAATAGGACACACATTGGTAGATTTAATGTTTAAAATTTGAACCAGTCTGTGTTGTGCTTCTTTAGTTTCAAAACAATGCCTTGGTTTTTTGATTGATTACGCATTACTTGAAGTGCATGTGAACTGGAGCTCAGGTCGTGTGACCTTACCTCATTTGATTGAATCAGGTTTTTTAATTGCCGTTTCCTGGTGTTGGTTAATCTAACATGGCAGTCTTAATTGATCTTTTTAAAGTCGGATGTGGGAGGCGAAAGAACATCAGGGAGCTCAGATACACCCTGGTTATTATTTTATGTATGCAGTCAGAAACATTGGAGGGTTAGAGTGAGAAATAACAGTGCCAGCCCCAAAGGCCGAAGTCCAAAGAACCGCAATGAGAGATGGGGAGGCATGTGGATGGATGACTTGTAAGGTCCCCTGTGACACAGAATTATAAATGCCACGACAACCAGTTAGTCAGCCACCCAGTCAGCTTCTGTCTAATAGGCCCTATTTTCACCTGGTATCACAATTTTGTGTGGTTTCCATGGAAACATGTTAAAGATGAATCTAAAGGGTTTTCATTTTATCCAAAGCATATCTTGAAAACTATATACTCTAGCTTCACCAGCCTTTACACATAAATTAACCATGATAAGTATAGTTGTGCCTTTTCATGATTAGATTTAAATTTTTTTTTATTTTTTTTTACAAATATTAGTTTTTGTGTTTTCCATGGAAAGATGATTTTAAGGTGAGTCTTAATCATCTAGTGTGGAGCATATCTGGCAAACTACTGTATACATCACCAGACACACATATCTCATTGTAAGCTTCAGATGACACTTATTTATGTTAGCAGTACATACTAAAGTACATAATTAATATATAATTAACATAATTACAAACTTAATAACACACCCTGTTACGATTAATTATAATTAACCCATTACCGGTGTACACAGTAATGTAACAGAGCTGTCAGTTTGTAGTAGTCAATCTTGTGAACAAACGAATTCAAGAACAACACATAATGCAAGCTTCACTTTCAAATGATCTCATGAAATTGTAAAACACATGGCATAGATCTGCATATTAATGAGGAAAACAGATTTTCATGACATCAAATTTCCTCCTCAGAACATCAAAGTTACATCCACTCATGTAACACAAGAGAAATATAAAGAATTGAATATGAGAAAAAGATTATACTCCTTTTTCTAACTTAACGAATAAACTTAATATTGCGATAATTTGTTTGAAATGTTATGGTGATTGTACCCTACACAGGATAAGCAGTTACAGAAAATGAATGAATGGATGAATGACTGCTTATTGTGTCGATAGAGCAGAAAAGTGCTGGACCTTTGTGTGACTGGGATTACTGGGATCTTTCTTGTCTCTGCAAGTTCTCACCTTCACATATAATGGGCACATACTGTGTAAGTACTGTATATAGACTTTAAAACTATATCTATTTTCCTATCTATTAAAACTATTTTATTATTGTTCATTCAGAAAAGCAGCGCAGTTTGGGATAATAGATGGGAGACTGTTGGTAGAATATTCTTTCATTGGTGTTTTGAAAGCAGTCAAAAATGAACCATATGTATGGTTCTAGACTTGGGATTTGACACAATACATTGCAATTGTTCAATTGGTTTATTTTGTTAAAAGAAGAACCAAAAGATTCAGGATTGGACATTTAACAATGTTTCTCTTGTGTCTTTTTTGCCTCTAGCTGTTGGTGCTTTAAAATCCTTATTATTTCTAACCCTTTTTTTACATTTGAATGTATTTAACTTGTTTGAAACAAGGTTTTAATGTAAATTTCAGAAAATAATATTCCCAATATAGTTAATGTAATCCCAGGAGAAATAGTGTTGTGCAAACACTTGTTTTCATGATCTTCAAAGCTCAAAGGAAGGCCAGCGAACCCCCAGAAAAAAAAAAAGCTGTACTAATCTAAAATAAACAACTACAATATTTGCAAATTATCTGCCTATGTGCTATGCACCCGCACACATACACACATCAGCCCCACAAGGCATATTATACCAAGTCTTACCTCGAGGATATGGAGTAGCCAGCCTGTGAAAAAGTAGCATGTCAGGGGATCCAGGGTCATGTTCACCCAAAGAAACATTTGGACTGTAAAAGCCTTAATTTGGTGACCTCTGCTACATTCTTACCACTATACCATCTGAAAAACTGATCTTAATTATTGCATATTTAGATGAGTTCACCAACCATACTGTAAACATGTAGGGAATTATTAGGTCTGCTATTACATTCTATGGTTCCTGTATTGCCGCCTTCATCTATAAAGCACATTTCTGTAATTTGGGTAGCAAATGATCTGGGATCTAAGTGAGAAACGCTGCATCGGTAAGATAACTGACAATATTATTTCTAAATTTAAAATATTCTATATAACAATTAAAATTTAAACCATTGCAAAACATTAATTAGACGTGTGTTTTCGCTCTGTGCAACATATTGACATCTATCCACCCTTTGACTATGGTTATGGACAGAGGCTTCAATCATCCTTGCTTGTCAGGAGCTATTGGATACACCTGTGATTCCCCCCCTCAGCTGATGGCAATCAGCCTGGCTGGGAGGTTATATAAGGAGGTTGACTTCCGATTTGGATTTCTTTTGATTTGGGCCCAATTCTTCAGTAAGTCTTTCATTTTTATAGAATCCGTGGGTGGTTTGGGGGAGTTATATTCCCCACTGCCACCTTTCCAGAACCCAAGGGTACCAAAACCCAAGTCTTTAATTTGACCCTCTTTATTTTGGTGACACATGCAGTGTTTTGTTAGTTTCCCAACTAGCGACCCCCCGTCTTCAGGTTTTGTTTCTGGAGAAACGTAACACAATAAAAAAAAACATCAATCATTTCATATTGTGCATTATTTATGTCGTTGTGCCGTAAGTCACACACTTCACAGCGATTTTGTAGCAAGCACCATGGATTGAGAGACAATATACAGGTCTTAGCGATGTCAGCACTTTAATGGACATTTTAAAGTGTCAAATTTCAGTGTGAGGCTGAGGCACGACCTACATTTTCCTCATATGACATAGGGGTGTTACTTTGACAAGATTGCCTGTTTCTTTAGTGTGCGTTTGCAATGCACCTTAGACATGACCCTGCTGTAAAAAAGTGCAGTGTAAATAAAGATAGCTTATTTTCTCATTCATCAAGCCCATAAAATTCCCTCTTTCTTTAGGACACAACCTCTATCTCTATCAAATGTTGACATAATAAGGACCTGGACCTAAATCAGTATTCAGCTGTTTGGCACATATTTAAGCCACATAACACACACACACACACACACACACACACACACACACACACACACACACACACACACACACACACACACACACACACACACACAAACATGCACTTACAATGCTGTACATATATATCTATATATTTGGCAGATGTCTAATTAGTCTCATTAGCCTTTATTGAATTGGACTGACAACATCAGCACAGAGACAGCTCCTCTGTGTTATTGTCATCTCCATTGTACCAGGGGACTTTTAATTGGCTGGGGAGGTTTGAGGCAACGGAGATGGAGAGACAGTTAACAATACACAAATGTACGTGCAGACACACGGCTTTCACTCTAGTGGAAACATGCAAATGTCTCACTGTGAAGTGTGTTTTGTCCCTTTCTTTTTGTGTGAAACCTTACTGTGAAGATGTCCATTTGTGTTTGCACACACGTCCAGTGTTCATATGAATAACACATTGCAGAGCAAAAACAGATAGTGGTAAAATCCTCCTGATTTCAAAATGTAGTACGAAGTCTGGACTTTTTTTTTCTTCTTTTTTTCTTTTTGGATCTGCCTGTGTCAATAGTTTCTACTTGTAAATGCGTTCCAGCATCAGTTATTTCCATTTTCTCTTCAAGTACCCAGTGTGTGTGCAGTTGTATGCCCGTATGTGCTCACACACTCAAACATCTCAGCAAATATGTGTCTTCACTTTTCCTTAGCTTAATTTTGTATTTTGAATTGACGCAAACGCCTCACCCTCACATACTGCATATACTCACATGTGGATGATACGTGTTTACTGCTATTCATGCATTGTTCCTATGTGTATTCTAAATTGTTGTTAACTGTTAAGACTAACCACACTATGTGCATTAGTATGCACTGCAAGTGATCTTCAAGCATCTGTCAAAATCGTCTCACTTCTAGAGTGGAGACGGTGGGATCATAAGCTAATTGCGTGTGCGAATAAAAATTTTGCATCATATTTGTTTTTAAATTTCTTTAAATTATTCATTCAGGTAACATTTCACAGTTTGGCACTCTCTACTTTTTAAGTGTGGCGATAAGCCAAGCAACTGGTGGTGGAGTATCTAATGTAATTAGTTTGCTTCTAGGCTTCAAGCCAGAACATGCAAAAACACCCCACCCTGGTATACATCCATACCTAACACACTCACGTCTGTGTCACCTAAGTTTTCTCAGAAAATAGAAAGTGAAGGGGAACTGCTTGAACGCAGACACAACTAGTATTTAGTACATCGTGGCATTGTCTCCCGCTTTGTTCAGATTAATATCGTTACCTGCTGTGGCCGTGCCATTCTGCAACTTGAGAGCGACCAAGACAAAGAGTTTCCAATCCACAGGCATGACCTGGGATCCAGTTCTGTTGAAACGCGACACTCTGGCAGCAGTCAGCATTCAATAGTGCATGGCTGAGCAACACAGAACAGTCAGTTTGAGCTTCATTTTTTGTCGTTGTGAATTGTTATTGTATTGTTCAGTGCGTTTCTTTTAAAATGACAGCTGAGTGTTTTTGTCTGTTGGTCAATGTGAAGCTGGCTAACCAGAAGGTCTGTTTGTTTTGTGTGTTTTATTCTCAGAGGTGCAAAGGTCCTAACACCATGGATATGGACACACAGCCACAAGGACAGCAAGCAGCCGTGCCAGTCTTTCAACCCCAGGTAGAGTCCAGACACAGACGCACACATCAACACAAGCACTGCTCACTGCCAACTATGGTTGTGAAGTAGGATGACCCATAAAGGGAGATGATGAACATTTTTACTTGCTAGATAGTTTGTCATAGCTGTTATATATATATGTATGTGTGTGTATATATATATATATATATATATATATATATATATATTATATATATATATATATATATATATATATTATATATATGTATGTATGTATGTATGTATGTATGTATGTATGTATGTATGTATGTATGTATGTATGTATGTATGTATGTATGTATGTATATGTATATAGATATGTATATATATATATGTATATATATATATATATACATATATATATATACGTATATATATACGTGTATATATATGTATATATATACGTATGTATATATATATATTTTTTTTTATAATGGGATACCTATCAGTATTTTAAATGTCTGCTAATTTTTATGGTTTGTGATCAGTGTTGCCAATCTGTATCATTACAAATCATTTCTCTGTAGATTAATTGACAAGAAGTCATCTTTAATAACTTATGATGCTGTAAGGCATTCATATATACATTGTAAACATAGTGTCCCACCTCTTTTGGATTTTGAACGGCAAATATTCCGTATTAAGCTTTTTTCCCTCCGTCAATCAAGTTGTGCTTTCAGTTTGAGCATCCTTCAGACCACTGTAGCCTGTGTGTGAGATAGACAGCAGTGGATGAATGTCGATTTTTTTTTTCTCCTATTGATTAGAGCTCTGGAGGCTGCTAGAGCCTGGCCTCCCTGCATACCTCTTGGTTCGATACAACTCAGGTTTGCTCAGTGCAGATGTGATGATTGTTGGATTTTAATACCCCCTGTCAACATCAGGCCCATTGATTTCTTTGCAGAAGGATGTTTTTTCCTCCAAAACTATTGAATAGACTTTGAACAAAGAGCATCATCCATATAGCCCAGAGTAAATGTGGATATATTTTTTTAAAATGAACAACACTAAAAAAAGACTTCTGCGCTCAATTGTTGTTTTTCTTGCGTGTGCAAGGCACTGCAACATTAACATTGGAATTGCCAAGGGGGTTAATTTATTCTAAGATGCGTAATTGCAAAATTAAGGCTAAATTGGGTTGCACACAGAAGAAAGTCGGATAAAAGCTCTAATGATTAATTTCACTTAGGCAACACCCCCCACGCATACACACAGAAACTAGATCTTCCACTGATAATGTGTTATTGTTCAGGCTTAATGATTTCTCTCTCTGTTTTTCAGTCTATTTCTAGCAGTTTACATCACTATTAATTCCAGGCCTGCTTTTTGTGCGTAGGTTATCGGTAGCACAGTGAACTTTTTATGTTGCATCATATTTTTTCACCTTCACAGAGCACGTCTGAACTGATATCATGCAGACTTAGTGGGAGATGGAGAGAGTATGTAGATGGCTGTCTAACCAGCATCCAGATGGGTGTCTTTCAACAAGTCCTGGATCTGTTCACACTTTTCCAAGGTTCAGTCTGCATGGTAGCACAGGGGGGGGGGACACCCCCCACCAGCCTCCTCCTGAAGAAATCTGAATTGTATATCTGATGAAGGATATTCTGTATCACTCGCAATATCATTTCTCTTGGTCCCGGAGGTATGATGCATATGCATTAGGTAAACGAGATGAGCTGCTAAGATGTGCATTTTTAATGGAGCATTTGCTCTCGGAGTGAGTAGGAGGGTTGTTGAGGAGGCCCCTTCAGATCAGATTTTGATAGTCAATGCAGAGGTTGACAGACATGGATCTGTCTGTAAGTGCTGAGACAAGGCAGTGCGATTGTGGAGCAGATTGAGAGGAGAAGAACGGGAACCACCTTTGGCGTGAATCCTGTTTGACTGCCTGGCTGTCTCACTGTCTGAGGATGAATACTGCATGGCCCCATGCTCAAGGGGACTGGTTAGGATGGGATTGGGCCACCCTGCCTTCCAGTTGCTGTCTTTGCCTCTCTTTTGTAGCCCTGTCTCTTTTGGAGACTGCATCATCAGTAATTCAACTAATCTTGTTTACTTGTGAAAACAGTTTGTGTCCACAATAGTTATGAGGTTTCCGTCATTGGGGATCTTCATCCATACCAAAATTCTCCAACAATAAAAAATAAAACAAATGACAGGAAGTCTCCTTCTCTATCCTGTGTCCGTTTGGAAAAACCAAACCATGCAATTTTAATTTTCCCCTTCTACACCAAAATATGGGGCCACAATCTTGAGAATTTTGAAAGCTCAGTTTTCAGGTCTCTAAAATGCTGGTTAAGTGTCAAAATGGAAAAATGTGATTTTGAATTTAGTCTGCTTTATGTGGCTGTTTCTTTCACTCTGTTTCAGCACCTCTCTGCCACCACTGGCCTTTCTCTGGCAGCCATTGGCACTGCTGGGCTGTCACATCACACCCTCTGCCCTCTGCTGCTTGTCTTCTCGCCCCTCTCACTATTTCTCCCGCTCCCTGTCTTCTACATTCCCTCTTCCACTCTCCATGTGTCTTGTCAGTTGTGTTTGGCAATGGTGACATTATTGGGCAGCCCAAATCACACTTCCTCCAGTGAGCTGTCTGTCTGCTCTCCCTCTGTCCCCCGCTGCTCTCTCTCTCTCTTTCAATCCTCCGGCTAGCGAGTTGCCCATGGCGGTTGTATGTCACCTTTATACCCAGGACACCCTGTCCCTCACTGATGTTACCCATAATACCTTGCATGGCTGCCACTTAATCTCCATCCCCTGCAGGTTGTCCCCATCAGAAACCAGAATGACATGAATGGGAAGAGTAAGTGCACCACATGGTACAGCATAGAAGTGTAAGTCAAAAGAAGATGAAGTTGCTAATTGTTTCTTTGTCTTAGACTTTATTTATGGAATAGGCTTGGAGTAAGTAAACATTTCAGACATTTAACATGTGACGTCCCGTATTGATACAGTTAAAATCAAGTCAACTTTTATTTGCACAATAAACAATACAACACCCTCTGTCCTTCGACCTTTAATTCAGGTAAGGAAAAACACCCCCACAAAACTGCAGAGAACATTGAAAAAAACCTCATGAGGGGCAGCAGAGGAGGAATCCCTCTCCCAGCATGCACAGACAAGCAATTGATGCTGTGTGTACTTAACAGACCATACAATAACAACATTTATGATATGTGCAGATTATGAAATATATTTGATGAATGTAGATCTGAGACCACATTGGGAAACTTCAGACATCAGATGTCACAAGAAGATACAGTCTGATCGAATGCATATTAGCCAATGTTAGAGGATATGCTCTTTATTTATTTATTTTTGCCTCAGCATATTTTTTGAAATGATGGAAACCCCAGCATGTATCCTTGGCCACATTTTTGACACGCTTTACCGAATCAGATAAAAGTAATCGACGAGGGTCTGTCATTCTGAAAGACTCACTATGTAACCCTTCATCTCTGCTTTACCATCATATTTAACACACACATGAACAATCAAGGTCAGAATCTTCCAAGCAGTAGTCTGTATAACCTCCTCCCAATATTGTTCAGAAACTGACCCCTCTGTCATTCAGGGTCATTTCTCTGTGACTTCCCCCTATACATATATGTGTGTATGTGTTTGTCGTGGCTTTGTATTTTAGTAAGTAGGTCCTGAGTGTGTGACACCCGTGTGCAGCAGAAAGATGGCCTGTCAGTCAGCTTTGGCCTGGCTGCCCTTTGAAGGCCAGGCTAGGGGGCGAAGAGGTGCCGCAAATGGCCTGTGAAGTTTACATACACTGCCCACTGCTAAACAGATTAGCTCTAATGAAGTGTCTAATGTCGGGGCCACAGGCTGACATAATCCTGCCTGGCAGCCCGGCCCCTTGGCTGCCAAAAAAGCCAGCCTCCCTCCAGCCCTCTCTTCCGCCCTCGCACGGCCTCTGCTGCCACCCAGGGCGACTCCACATGGGGAGGTGCCCACTGTTAATCATGCCGGACAGTGTGCGATCTGACATGCAAATGTAGGTCATTGCATATGTAAATGTGTGATTACGGGGCTGGCATGCCAGGACACATTAGCAAGACCGTGCTCTCAGCAGGCGGTTGTCACAGCGCTTTAGAGGCTCATGCTAACATTTGTCAAGCTACCACGCAGCAAATGAAAGCAATGCCTTATCCCCTCCCCTCTGTGTGTCTCATAAATACACCGCTAACTGTCCATTGTGCATCCTCATAAATTGCTTGTCACTGTTATGACAAATCACTGCACAATATGGCCTCACTTTCAATGTGACACACCTTGGAAATATTTGCATCGTCCCTCTCTTCTATCTAACTTTGTAGAACAAAATGTTACAGTTGTTAAACCATTCAGTGGTAGCTATTAACAAAAGAGATTTTTTTTCATTATAGAACTGCTGCAATGTTGAACAATGGGTTGTGGAGCAGTGTATCATGCTCTCTCGCAGAGTGACTCTTTGACAGCTTGGGATGATGTTGGTGTCATCTTGAAAAATGCACACACCTCAACAGTGTTAAATGTTAATTGGACGGGGCATCTAATTGGCTCACGCCTCTTCCTTCGGCTGTCATCTTTAAGAAACAATGAATCGCCCATACCCTGCACCCACCCCTACCCCCCACCAGGATTAACAATGCTGTTCGGAGTTGTGCCTCATTTCTCTGTCTGTGTTTTATGTTTTTGTATTTGTTAATAAAGTTATGTTGAGTTAGCATACAAGCTATTAAGTGAGAGATGACAGTACTCCACTTGAAAATTGTAAATACTAAACAAGCTAATGTTAATGGTCTTTTAGTTGACCATTAAACAATTAGTTGATTGGAGCCAATGTGTCCAGTAGCTCATATGTAAGCAAATCTTGCTTTTCTGTGTCATATAATGATAAAGCCATAAAATGTCTTTAATAGTCTTAATTATACTTGAGAAAGGTATTGAAATTTGACACTTGCACAGAGTCATATCCACATAATTTGTCAAATCTACTTATATTACCATGTTAGTCAGCGTTACAGGATTTCTTTTTTTTTTTACTACTCATCTTTTGTGGCCTCATGTATAACATCTTGCATTCACTTAACTTATTATGTATGGTGTTTTCCACATTCACAAATCATGAATGGATTAGAGAAGCTAGCAAATAGTAGTAAGTTGTAAAGAGATTTGACTTTGTTTGTTTCTTATTGTTGGACATTTCATAAACAATCACTAAATCAGCAAGTTTCAGCCCTGTTTCTCTTTCCCGTGATGGCATATTATTCTTTCTTTATTGTCTTCAATTTAATTTTGAAAATGTTCAGTGATCCTGTATTTAATTGCAAATTAAATAGTTTTTGGTTGTTTTACAACTGGACCAAACAAACTTTTTGAAGATGCTAACATGGCTCTTTGAAAATGTGGCAGGAAATTTCACAATCGTCTGAGATTTTAATTACGATTAATTTCAAAAAATCATCATTTGGTCCAAGAAAAAATTATGATTATTGGCAGCCCTACTATGCACGCTGTTAAACCTGTCAGGTGTTTCCTTTGTAGTGTTTTGGTGTGGTTAATTGTTAACTTCTCACTGAATCTCATCGTCCTCCTTTGAAGTGACTGTGCAGTTCAGGGAAATGTCGACGGCTTCTGGTTTGTGCTCATCAAATTGCCAAACACAAAGTGAAGCAATTTGCTGACCATGAGTATGATGACACTTCCTTCCTCTGTGTGTTAGTGCTTAGGAGATTGTTTTTGACCTCCCTCTTTCTGTCCTTAGCTGCTTGCCCTTGTGCTGCTCCCCCCGCCACATTGGCAGAAGCGCTTTTGACATGTGGCATTCTGATATCTGTCACCTTCTGTTTGCTCCCACTGATGCCTTGTAGAAGTTAACCAAAAGGCTGGAAAGGTCAAGCAGCCTGCTCTGTGCTTTTTTTTGTTGTTGTTCCACAAATCATATCCAAAGGGCTCATTCTGTGGAAGGTGAGTGTCTCAGCCTACACAGCCAATCATGTGGCAAGGATAGGCAAGGAGTCCTGTAGCCTGTGGCCCAGTGCCAAACTCTCAGTGATATAACTTGGTAGACAAAAGCCCTTTTCACCCAGAGGTCGCACACTCGTGTGAATGAAGACCCTTCTCTACAATGTGGCTCGCACGTTTATACGTACCGTCGATTCTGGGCTTTTTCTACCTCTGCAGCCGATTCAGTGAATATCAGTGACCATCTCCTTGTGCCTTTGCTGTATTTATACAGAGTGTTGAGGTGTAATGAAGGTGCAACAGCCTTGAAAAGGCCTTGAGCAGGCTGTATAAAAGGGGGCTACAGGAAGGAGGAGGGCTTTGGATTCCTGTCAACTTAGAAAAATTAAGACATGCAATGATAATATGCCTGTATTACATAATAGGACATTTTATCCATCCCTGTAGGGACCTTCTTCAGGAAGGACCTTCTTCTTCCTCACCTCACCTCACCTCACCTCACCAATGTCTGAAAGGATAAAATTGAGTGATGACATTTTATATTCAAGAGGCCAAAGGTCAAATTTACAGACATCATAATGCTCTGCAAAAACACTTTACTGGCCATTACTCAACACCATAGCACAGGAACAGAAGGTGAGAATGTGACCATATGTCACATTTAGGTCAGACACTGAGTTGGTGGCACTTATCCTGGGTTCCCACCTTGAAACTGCAGCGACTGGAAAGACCTTGAGGGCTGCCTGTTTGAAGATGTACAGTATGTGAAGCATCCCTGCTTTAGCATTTGAAGTGTCCTCACATGAATATCCATACTTGGAAGCATTGCAGTTCACCGCAAGCTCATTGGTTTTGCTTATGACGAGCTTCAAGTGATTGTTGTTGCACAACGTGACGAAGCCCTCTGTCAGTCACCCTATATATTATATTAGTCTGGAAAGACATTGATGTAAACTACACCAGTGGTGCGTCGAGGAAAACAACGTGAGGAATTAATTCAAGTTTTTCCATTGTAATATGTGTGGGTGGGTGTGTACGTTCTGTATATGTGTGCACAATTATGAATCGATTTTTTTTTCCTTTTTCTTTTAGAAACCATTGCAACCAGATATGGGTCATAATTCGCTGGCAAACTTCCAGATTGAGAAGAAGATCGGCCGCGGTCAGTTCAGTGAGGTGTACCGGGCGAGGTACCTGTTAGAGAACACGTCAGTGGCCCTGAAGAAAGTGCAGGTAAGACACAGTAATATCACTTTGGATAATCCGTTATATTCAGTGAAATGTTGACCTTTTAATTCATCTCTATGCTGTTGCTCTTCTGAGTGGTTCATCCCTGTCTGTCACAAGGCAAACACATACAAACAGCCAAATACTCTCACACTAGGTGGCAATTTAGCACTGAGAATTCACCTCACCTACAGTACATGCAGGGCATTCTACTTTATTAGTAAGTCATGAATCCACATACGAAACCATCGTAAATCTGCAGAGTAATTACATTTCAGTATGTTGTCAACGAGTAACCACCACAGTCGCACACTTAAACATGCGTGTGAATTATTTCTATTTTTTTTTTTTTGTCATGGTGAAGTGCAATATGACTGTGCAGGCCTATCTACCTTCAGACTTTGACTCAAGGCTCTTGCATATTCATACTACAGCTGGAGGATGTGTTGCTCTGGTTGAGCATGTACACACACCTCACACATACCTTATACAAGGATATGTGTGTGTTACTCAGATATGAAACAGCTGTAGTGTCGAGATAACAGCAACCATGTTTTCTGTTTAGTGTTTTTTTTTCTCTCCCTATTTTGTCTACATCTCTCCATCTTACTATTTCTTCAATATGTCATAACACCCCTCTCTGTCCTCTCTTTCTCTCTCTCCCCTTTTGATCTCTTGATAGATATTCGACTTGATGGATGCCAAAGCTCGGCAAGATTGCATCAAAGAGATAGATCTCCTTAAGGTAAAGAACCAGAGAAGAGGGAGACGGCGTCATGCGCTGCGCTCTTTTCTCTTAAGGTGCCTCAGCTGAGACCTTCCACCACAGGAAAACAATTGATCTGCACCAGGCGGCTTGGATTTCTGTGTTGATGTGTGGGCACATGCACGCTGGGCCGCGCTTCTTTACATGGATATGAATGCAGAGGGGTGTTTGTGCACACAAGTGAGAATATGAATGATTATGTCTGTGTGACTGTACAGTACATGTGTATTACTGTCTTCTTATGTCTCTGAGCTTGTGTGTGTGTGTGTGTGTGTGTGTGTGTGCAGGGGTGCAGTGTTACATTCCTCCAGGCTCACATTGACTCTTTTTTTTTTAAATGCCAAAAATATAGTTTAAAAAAAAATCTTTTTGTAATGTTTAGAGCTGGGCAACAGTGCATCAGGATGGAAATTTAGCAGTCTCCCTCTTGTCTCTCTTGATGTTTTACCTCCTCCCTTTCCTCATTACAACTTTACATTTCTTTTTCCCAACACAGTGGTTTCATTTATCAACCTGCCATAAACATGTGTCAGCTGGGCTGCTCTCAAATACTAATGAACAAACTAATGACAGCTTCAATATCTCCCTCCCCCTCCGTCTGCAAGATCCTAGATGTGTGTCAAAGTTGTGTGTATTTGTGGTTTGACTGTGGGCATGTGTGAATTCATGCATTCGTGGTTGTGTTTCCCCTCCATATATGAATACTGTCTGCGCATGTGTTTGCACTGCAGGCAGTTTGTGCACATACACACACTCACATATACACATTGAGGAAAGAAAAACAAAACCAATTAGTTTGTTTCAAACACATCAGTGAAGCCCCTGGGGCTCTTAGGGCCAATCAAAGACAACGATACTCACATGTAGGCGAGACCCTGTAGAGAGCTGTAATCTGAGTACCAGATTATTGACTTGACAGCACAAGACAACAGGGTTCGCCTGGATCTGTATCTCTCTGGCCTCCTGGGGGTGGGGTGGGGTGGAGTGGGGGGGCAGGGTTAAATGTCATACTCTGCCAGGTGACTTTGTTCCTCTTTTCGTTTTTACATCTCTCACATTCCTTACTTTTTTAGTGTCTGTCTTTTTCTCATCTCATACAGATGCCCCAAATCTTTTCCTGTTCTTTCTGGCGGTGCGTCAATACTTCTCCAAATATCTAGAGGAGAAAATCTGATGAAACTTGTTCAACATAAATTGATTAGATAATGTGGAATAATAATGAAATAAAAAAACTCATAACTCATACAACATGCCTGGTCGTCTGTCAGCACTCATTTGAAGTTGGTTTTTTTTTTGCATTGGGCTGATTTTTCTGTAGCCTTTTTTTTTTTTTTTTTTTACAGAGAATTGCTACAGCATTGCAATGAAGACCCTTCTCTACAACGCCATAATTTTTTTTTTTACACCAAACAGAACAACGGCAAAACAACACCGCTCTAGTGTGTGATTTTAAATAGCGAGCGAAAGAGGAGTGATACGCCTCGTCGGCATCTAGTGTGACGTCTAACATGGGTCGAGCAGCGGGTCGTAAAGAACGAATTAACATGGCAAAAAAAAAAATTTACCTCCAAGTCACGTGGCGGTTGATCTCGTCCTCTAGTCGGAGGGTAAGGAGCTCCCAAACGTTATGCTGTCTCTAATTTGAAGATATTTTCTGTTGATTTTCGTCTTCTGATAAATAAATCTTGTGTCCTGATTGACCATTGTTCTGTTGATGAGTCCTCTATCTGGCCTATTAACATCAGTGTTTAGGCAACATTACAGTGTGTTGTGTTGTTTTTGGAATTTTGCATCACTGCTCTTAACCATTCTGTCAATAACCCCCCCACCCTCACCACCACCGCCGTCATCCCAAAGACCTTTTTCTTCTCCTCTTTTCATCCTGAAAACTGATTGCTAGTGAACACGGAAGTTATGCCCGGCCCTGCACCACCCAGCCAGCGTAATAATAAAGGGCTGAGTGTGAGAGAGACAGTCCTTCTGCCTTATCCCCCTCTAGACAGCCAACAGGAGACAAGGCCAAATCAGAATAATGAGAGGCACACTGGCATGGACCGACTGGAATGACACACATGCTGGCGTCTGATCACACAGACATACACACACTCACACACAAACACACTCACACAGAGTCATGGCCTTTTAACGGTCTGCCTGTTTCTTTATTTGTCTATCTTTTTTTTGTGTGTGCTTATTCATCTGTATTTTCCTGTTCTGGCACGATGATTTCAACTTGAAAATCTCACTTCTCACCCGGTTCTTTTGTCTAAACCTTTGCTGCTAGGAATGCTGGTTGCAGAAATGGCCTGCTCCCTGCCAATCTGATCATTTCACCGTTCTTGAAGTTCCACAGCTTTGCATTTCTCTTACTTGTGGTTACTATGGAGCCTGAATTGTATTCTGAAGGCTGATGTCCTGCCCCAATCAGCAGTCAAAAGTTGTAATGATGTCTGTGTGTGTGTGTGTGTGTGTGTGTGTGTTTGTGTGTGTGTGTGTGTGTGTGTGTGTGTGTGTGTGTGTGTGTGTGTGTGTGTGTGTGTGTATGTATGTCTGGCTTCTGTAAAGAACTGGCAACATCCAGCTTTATTTAACCTGATACACACGCTATAAATTTACTTTAATCTTTAGGTCTCTTTGTGAGAAATACATTTTTTGGCAAGTTGAGTACATACCCAGAATTGAACATTTTTCATTTTCTCATCCAATGCATGGAAAAAAACATCAATATGTCATCCATCACAAGGCATTCATTTGTGCTGGTGATGGAGAAGCTGCTATTACTTAATCTTTATCAGCTGATGTACACTGTCCAAAGCTTTATCAAATAAAAACAAAATGCCCTCCAAATAATCTTAGGACTAGAGACAGTTGAGGAGAGACAGGAAAGGGGGGAGAGAGAGAGGGGATGAAATGCAGCAAGGGGCCCTGGCTTGAACTGAACCCAGTCTGCTGCAGTAAGGACTCAGCCTTACTACTAGGTGTCTATGGTTTACCAGGAGAGCTTCAAGGGCACCCAACACCTTTCTTTTTGGTGATGATTGCTCATATTTCCACCAGTTGCTATCCAATAAGCACGCAATTCCCTTTATAAATACACTTGAGCCTGATTTATCAACATTGTTAATTTTTGCACCATCAGAAAGCTTTTGTCAGTATGTTGTTCTTCTTTGAAACACACAATCAGCTCACCAAAATAGATCACCGCAGAGAAGAGTCGTGCATGATTAAGTAATTACATAATCATGCACGACTCTTTGTGATATTTCCCAATGAATGCTTGTTGTATTGCAGTGCGCTCCCATCCATCATTTATATAAACATCTGCAAGTGAACATATCTCTTTATTTCTCTGTATCCTCCGCCTGAGGTTCAATTTGTGGAAGAGGAGTGGGTTGAGGCGGGCGGGCGGGGGGGGGGGGGGGGGGGGACTTGTCATCACTCCCTGGTTGTGCTACAGTGTGGAGCCGAGCAGAACTGCCACTCTGAGCCAAAAATACATCTGGCAAGAGAGGACGAGAGAAAGAGGAAGAAAGATGGAGACATGAGGAAGGGAAAGAGAGAATGAATTAGAATGGGGATTGTTGAGGGATGCAGAGAAGGAGTGGAGAGTGTAGTGTTGCGGAGTGTACTGCACTGTGCTCTCCTTTCCCCTCTTCTCTGCATCATCCGGAGCATGAACATTTCTTTAATCACAGCAGAGAAAGCGGAGCGAAGCCAAGTGGAGGACGCATGTCACACTGTTCCGTCTGCTCGCATCATGGCCCCCCCCAACATTGCCATGCCACACTGCTCCATGTCTGTCTACCACATATCACTGTCTCTCCCTTTCTCCTGCCCCTTTCTCTAATACTGCTCACCTTTTCCTTCTCCTGCTTTTTTTTTCTTTCTCACCTTTGTTCTCTTTCCCTTTCTCTTCACCCTGTCCTGTCTCCATCATTCTTTTTGCTTGTCTGTGTCACTATGTCATTTGTTTCTTTCCCTTCATTGCACCTCCCCTCCCTCCCTCCCCCTCTCCCTCCCTCTCCCTCCCTCCCTCCCCCTTTTTTCGTCTTGCTCTGGATGGATAGAGACTTTCTGTTTACTACAGGGAACGCTGATCCTGCCTTATTGACCAACCAACAGGAAGGAATCTCAGCCAGAGATGAGCCTGGGATGCTTGTTTTTCTGACTGCCAGCCATATCAGCCTGTCAGGCCTATGCGTGTGTGTGTTTGTGTGTGTGTGTGTGTGTGTGTGTGTGTGTCTCACACATGGGTTGTTGTCATCACAGACAGAGGAGTTGTTGTGACATGTCACCCAGCTTTGTCACACTGGAGAACAAAACCATCTCATTAGGTCCACACTTATCCAAAATATGGATTGCAAATATGGATTCCAAATATGGATTCAACTGTTTTGTTTTAATTGGTGATGAAGGCACAGTGGATTGCACAGCTCATGACATGAACCTCTGCTATTTATCAGCTGATGTTTTTGTGAAACGTATAACAAGTTTGTTCCTGTAGTTTCTTTAAGGAATGATTTTCACTGTTGGAGTAGGCAATGGGACGATGGGAGCTCTTAATGTGACAAATTTCACCAACATGTCTCCTGTTTGGTTTTTCTTTATGTTTCATTGACATTACTTTTTTCCCCCAACAGCAACTGAACCACCCCAATGTGATAAAATACCACGCGTCTTTTATTGAGGACAATGAGCTGAACATAGTCCTGGAGCTAGCAGATGCAGGGGACCTCTCACGTATGATCAAGGTAAGAAGTCTCCACAACAGCACCAAATAGTGATCACTCAGAGACTACCCAGACTGCTCACAGTGCAGTAGTTTTGTTAACGTGGTCCTGAAACACTTCAAGTAGCACTCAACCATAAAGGACATGGACCTTAAAATAAAAGTCTACAGTGCCCTTGTTTATTGGATAAACCAAAAATCCATCTTCTTAAATGTAAATTCTGGTCTAACTAATATCTGGGGGGAAAAAAGCAGTCCAACTCATTATCTCACATTTGGTGCCAAAAGGACTGGCTAGCAGGAAGCAGCTGACTGCTGACGTGGCTCTTTATAACTGAAGGAATGATGGCAGGAGGTCTGTGGTTTGTGGTTGTGCCAAGATTTTGACTACCTGGACACTGAGTCAACCTGAATCATCCAGTCTGACATACTGACACCTAAAACTAGCTAATATAACACCTCCTGCAACCCCCTTTAATCCCAGTGATATGTGTTGACATTTACCCAGACTGTGAAAAGGAAGTTGTTAAAAATCACACATTGATTAATGGTTATAGTGTTCCAGCATGTGTTGTGTGTTGGGCGTATTTGAACAAATGCTGAGCCTACCCTTTCTGCCTTTAATCTTACATTTTCCTCATATATTTTACATACTACATATTGAAGTGAGAGGTGCTTACAGCAAAAGCTTTAGTGGTAAAACCTTGATGAAGAATTTTGAAATACTTGAATTTTTATTTTTTCCCCCTCATGCCTCTTTTCTGGCCATATACCATTAAAAAGTCTGCCCAGCATTTCATTTCTTTCTAGATTTCCTTCAGAAGAGATGTAATCATTTCAGCGATTTTAACCTGTAAAGTCAACACTGAGGCAAAACAGAGGCGAATATTTATTAGAATCAAGTGCATGATGTGCGGCTTAGAGACACATATATGTGTTAGGTTGACCACGTCTTAAACCTATAGATCAACAAGGTTTTCGGGGGGGGGATCTTGAAATTGAAGCAGAAGGAACACGTTTTTATTGGTCTTTGACTCAGACCAAACCCCTGGTTATAATAAAAACCTGCCAGTATAGCAAATGAGAGGTGTGCATGTATAAAGCCTAGTCTTCTCCCATGCATAAATGATGCCGCAGTGTTGTATCAGCACAGCTCGACAAGCTGTTTGCAGTCATACTCAGCAGCTCCACATCCGCGCAATTCAACACAGCAAATTAGGAGAGGCGAGGATTAGTGGTACAAGAGAGTGAACATGGCAGGCCAGGCTCAACACACACACACACACACACACACACACACACACACACACACACACACACACACACACACACACACACACACACACACACACACACACACACACACACACACACACACACACACACACCACACTGAAAACATCCATGTGGGATACTGTGTAAGCAAAGAATGTGCAGACACAACCATAGAGGCATGCTCATGCAAATGTTCAGAGATGCACTTAAAAAAGACACATCATGGCAGCCTGGAGAGGTATGGTAGTAAACCTCTTGAGTGTCACCGCTATCTTAACGAAGCTATTAAGCATGTTGGGAGGATTCAAAATGTGTCATCTCCATTTGACTGCTGACAACATGCAGGCTTACATATGAGTGCACGCCTCTCCTCTCCTGCACCTTTCTAATTGATTAGAGTTTGAATGTAACAGTGGCAGTCCAGAGGTGTGCGTGCCATGGATTACCTCCCCAGGGTGTAATGCGAATTAAACACATTTGTACAGTATGCCATATGTAAAACAGAACCCCCTCCTCATGCATGAATTTCACATTTTTCATTCCTTTTGATTTCTCGTCCTTCATGGCGCTCTCTCCTTCTTTCTCTCCCTCCCTCATTCTCTCGTACTCTCTCTGACCATCTCAGAATTCAAATGAAATCAAATGGTCTTTGATTTGCATTCACTTACAGAATATTGCATGTGCAGTGTTTGCTATTAGCAGAAGAGGGTGGTGGTGGTGGTGGTGTTGGTGGGCGTCTATGTGCTCCCCCATTGACATCAAACAGTCCTCTGATATGGAAATAGAAGGGCAAGGGAACAATTGCTTCTCACTAAGGCTTTGTTTGGATGTAGGCCAAGGTCTATCATCCCTTTTTTCATCTATCTTTCTTTATCCCTCTCTTTCTCTCAAAACGTGAGTGATTATCTGTATCTCTTTACATCACTTACGACCTTTCCTTTGCTCTCTTCCATTGTTCCACTATTTGCTGTCTCCCCATCCATCTCCCTCTGTGTCTCTTTCTTTTCTCTCTTTCCATCTATCTTGCTCGCGCTCATATTGTTTAGTAGGTCTATGGACCAATTCTAACAGTCATGTTCTTTCTACTCCTTGACCCTTGACCTCAGTAGATATGACAGACCCCAACTGGAAACTTTCAACTTTATGCATTATATTTGCACATTTGTCAGGACTTGCGGACAAAGACAAGACTGAGTGCAGCAAAGCACTTCCATCCTCTTTTATCTCCTTTTTTTCCCTACATAAAGGCACAAGTAATTAAGAATTTGTCATAGACAGTGTTTCATAAAGTTTCTCCCAGCTCAGCAACTTAAAAAAATTGACGTTTTCTTAAGGGAGTCTGGGGACATTCCCTACAGGCAACAAAGAAGTACCCTATAGTAGTTACTGTTTATTGTATTTATAGAATAATTTCTTTTCTTTCCCTTTCATAAATTCAATGTATATGGTGGACTAAGTTGGAATAGGGTCTTCAAACAGCTGCTAAATATTAACATTAATTGAGTAGCAGAGAAGCTGATACAGTAATTTAGTGATAACCTGACACCTTTTGCAAGGAAAGAAACAAGTTCATATGTTGGCATGAAATGTAGAATTTACAAGAAGGTATGGATGATTTTGAATTTCCCGTTGCCGTTTCACAAAGTTTGAACTTTACTTGACTCCTCAACTCTCAGAGTTGCACATTTTGTAAGGGAGTCTGGGGATATTGTGTTTACTAGATCATTTGAAGAAACGGTGTGTTCACCAACACCTGCTGCTTACCTTGGCAGGTAAGAGGGCCTTAACACGTAATTTGCGTTAAAGCAAACTAAAAGGAACGGACGGCATGAAATCTATTAATACCGTGACAACAGGTGAGTAAGTGGTGCTTCATTGTGTCCCAAGACACAGTACACACTGCTAAAAGACTGTGTTCATACGCAACTCAGACCACCTCTGAATGTATTCTGAGTTATCGAATCTTAATGCAGTCCATCCTGCATCTTAGCTACATTCACACCTGAATGCTTGAGGACCTTCTTCCCAAACAAGAACCATCCTCCCTTGTTGATAAGCTTACTCTCTGTGGATCAAGAAGTCATAGTGGCTAAGTTGACACTGTGTCTGACCACACTCTTGATGATCCAGAGGGGCATCCAAAATTAACAAATGAAGTCAAAACAACTGGAACCGATGAAAGCTAGACTGTACCTAATAAAAGAGCTGCGTTGTTTTTTTTTAACCCATGTTTTAGTTACGCTAATGTTGCTTTCATTCTGACTTGGTACGTGTGTGTGTGTGTGTGTGTGTGTGTGTGTGTGTGTGGGTGTGGCTGTCTGCTTTAACTTACAGCACTTTAAGAAGCAGAGGAGACTTATCCCTGAGAGAACAGTGTGGAAGTACTTTGTCCAGCTCTGCAGTGCGCTCGAACATATGCACTCCCGGAGAGTCATGCACAGAGGTAGTGCTGACACACACACACACACACACACACACACACACACACACACACACACACACACACACACACACACACACACACACACACACACACACACACACACACACACACACACACACACACACACACACACACACACACACACACACTCATGACTTTGGAAAAGATTAACCCTATTTCAGTCACCAGGCATTTTATAGTAACTGGTAGCTGTACAGCAAATTTCTGCATGTCAGATTAGTGAACAAATGTTACATTGGAGGAACCATTATGGCACACTGTTTTGTCTCACCAACAAAAATGATGCATGGTTGAATATGTTTGATAATGTTGGGAACCACCCAGCTGAAGCATGAACTACGTATTGACCCTCTCTTGACATCGGGACCATTAGAATCTCCAGCAGCTCACCTGGAACTGGTCCCATTGTCTAGAGGATGCTTAGCCTTCACAAAAGCCTCTTAAACCTTAGATGAAATAAATGTTGTCCTTAATGTACCAAAAGCAGGGAGAGTTACTTTAATCTTTGTTTGCAACTGCATCACCATAAAAACACAGCAAACAAGTTCAAGTCTCCCTTACTTAGTTTTAATAGCTTAAATAGAATTGTTACCAGTAGATGTCTGGAAGGTAGGAAAAAAGTCTTAAGAAGTTGCTGCATACTCCTTCTTTCTTGCATTCTATTTACGTGTAAACAGAGTAATATATACAGTTATACCAGATCCTTAAATGAAAATAAAAATAAAAACCCTGTTGCTTATGAGATTTAAATGCAGCTGTTAAACACACACACACAGACCAGAGAACACAGTGTTTATTGGCACACATTCTTTTAGTAGGAAAAGTCAAATCAGTTCCTGGATTCATGTGCATAGGCCTCCATAAACACACATACACACATGCACACATACACACATACACACAAACACATATGCACACACACACACAGCTACAGGTGGTGTACTTCCGTTGGACTGACTTTGATTAGGGCACAGGGACACTAATGAACCCTGAGCTCTCGGTTTTAATGACCACTGAGCAGAGACCGCCTATTCAAAAGCCACTTACAATTATAGTGGAACACTAAAATCAAAGGCTGATGTGTCACATTAACATTACTTCAGACAATACACACATTGGCAGAAATTAATATTTTCACTAATACCCTTTATGCATGTAATAGAGTAATGTTTTCATAATTAATCTCCATCATAGTGAACATGTACTTTTTTTCTGCTTATAATTGGTTTCTATACTACTGGCTTTGCTGCCTCACAAATTCTCCTCTCCTCTCCTCTCCTCTCCTCTCCTCTCCTCTCCTCTCCTCTCCTCTCCTCTCCTCTCCTCTCCTCTCCTCTCCTCTCCTCTCCTCTCCTCTCCTCTCCTCTCCTCTCCTCTCCTCTCCTCTCCTCTCCTCTCCTCTCCTCTCCTCTCCTCTCCAGATATCAAGCCAGCCAATGTTTTTATCACAGCTACGGGAGTAGTGAAACTAGGAGACTTGGGACTTGGACGATTCTTCAGCTCCAAAACAACTGCTGCTCACTCGCTAGGTAATTTGCAACAGTCTATGTGGATATACACAGTTAAACACACAATGTCACATCTGAACACACAAATACACGCAGATACTTAGACTCAGAGGCCCCCAGTAATCACCCAGTGTTGGATGTGTTTCATTAGGCATGGCGAGCCCAGAGCCATGTGTCATAGTCATGCTGCATGGTCACGGTTGTGCCCAGCCCCTTCATTGGCCACTTAGCCACTTCCTGTTGCCTTGACCTTTAAACTTAACACATATTAAGACTGGGCCTTCGACACACAGCTCTTATTGTGACTGTTTGCCATAAAACAAACCAGCCAACTTTACAATCACTGCAATTATTGTTGGCATTCATTGCTGTGTTTATCACCTGCAAGAAATAAAATCATATCACATTATTATTATTATTATTATTTTACAAAGAAGTGAGAATTCTATCCCAAAGTTGCAAAAACAATTCAGAAGTGTCCATGTGGCTTAATTTAATTGTACTAAGTCGCTGACTGTACAATCTGATGAACAGAATGGTGGCATATGTTTCAGTGCATTCTTTAACACATAAGGTGTTCAATGACTATGAGCCGTGTACTGTAAATCTTTGGGAGTCAAACCCATAACTTTAAGAAGAAATTAAAACAACATTTAGGTGATTATTGCTTTCCAAAGGAATAGGCATAGAAATTTGTATCATTTGAGATCTATAGCCTTGTCCTGTCAGAGAAGTAGCCTGCCTTATTTGAATGGAGACGTGAGTTTAAACACAAATTCACTCAGAGACTCACATGCACACATCAAACTCAGTTCAAAGGTGCCCTGTTTAAAACAACAGCCTAGTCCCACCACCTGTCAGCCTGTCCTATTGTTTTCGTCTCTACACCTTTATGTTGTTTAGCATTGCAGTGCATAACGCTACAAAGTCAAGAAAGGGGCAAGGCATGATGGATACACCAATTGTTTTGAACTGAAAATTAGAATGCAAGTCTTATCCTGGATTAATCACATCATTGCTATCAGAAGATAATGCATTGCACCCGTTTTTGTAGAGGACTATTGATGATCAAAAAGACAATCAATCAATCAATCAATCAAAAGACATTAAATTAAGACATAGTTCAAGCAAGTTAAGCAATCAAATGAAAACAAATGAAAATCGACGTTTAGAATCTCTCACAGATGTAATCTTGCTCATGCCTGTTAATGCGATTAATACATTCCCTAAATGCATGTGCTCATGAACTATCTGTAAAAAAAAAAAATTACGTCATGTTCAGTCACGTCTCTCCTGCTTGCAAAGTGCAAACCAAAATACCTGGAGCTCCATACCCCCCTCTGATGCTCCACATTTAGTCAGGCTATGTTAGCTCCGAGGACCAGAAATATACGGGGCTAGGCTCAAGACACTCAGGGCTGAAGCAGCGGCAGCCCGCAGGACCTACGCAACGGTCCTAAAGCTCAAAGCCGCTGTCACCGTTGGCATGAGCTCAAATGAAACACAGGAGGTTTTTCTGTGACGATACCCATCCAGTGTGATCTAGAGTGGGTTTCACTCTTGAGAACAACAAATCAGCTTTGTTCCAATCTGATCTCGTGTTAATCTCAGATGTTGCTGAGGGGGATATTATCCTTGTGCGTATTAACTCGTCCACCGCGGTGATTATGGTCATTATACAGCAGTAAATCACACTGATTGAAAAGAAAAACATTTAAAATAATTACAAAAACACAACCATTTTTAATTATATGTCCCTCCCCCGCACCAAAGAAAAAAGGAATTTGCCAGTGGTTAAAAAACTATTTACCCCGTTTTGCATCACCCCCTTCCTTCTCATAAATAGTTAACAATCCCTAACGTAACATGAATAGAGATTTCTTTTTGCAGCAACACTAAAGGTGTTCTGTCCTTAAAGACACAATTCAAACGTAAAATGTAGTGTTGGGGTAAATTATTAAGTTAATAGTAATATCTGAAATCTGAGATTGTTTGTGTTCATAGTGGTGGTGGTGGGGGATCCTAGAGGAAACGGTGAGAGGAGCATTTTCCTTAAAAGAGGGCTGTGTCCGTCATTTGTGCACATATGGGCAGTATAGAAGAACGCATATAAAATAAATAATGAATGGAGGCAAATGTTAAATTGAAGTCAAATCGCACAGCCCTACTCCCAACATGTCTTGAGAAATGAGCACAGGACACCCTCAAGATTGTCTTCAGTAACACCATCAGTGAAAAATGCCACCACATAAGCTTGTTTACTGTATTCATGTCTAACAAAAACATGTTTCTGGACATTAGAACTGTCAAGAAATTGTTTGATATTTTGCTTTAGTCATGTTGAATTTAATTTCTCGATTTCACTAGTAATATGTTTAAGCAGATGAATGTACAATATTGCACAACAAAATATGCATAATAACACACGGTTTTCATCCCTTTTGCTATTTTGGCTGCTTCATGATGGAAAATGTAGAAAATTTAATTCCAAAGACAAATATAAACGCTGTCATTCACACCGTCTCACTTCCTTATGTCAAACTGTTATTACCACAAACAGCGTGCTATTCTCAGCCCCTGTACAGCAGCAGCCCATCCTTTGAGAAAGTGTTAATCACATGATCAACTCAAGAGAAGCCCTGTCAACTAAGCAACCTGCGGTGCCAACAGAGGCAGATTCTGGAGTCTGTGATTGCTCATTAAATGTTGAGTCCACAGCACCCTCTTTAGGCTGAGGGAGAGGATGCAGCCCCACAAGCAGAGGGGTCAACCGGAATACCCCCATTGTTTATCTGAGGCAATCAATACTGTTTCGTTAATCTCCAGAAAACCACACAAATCAAAGTGTGTGTTTTTTTCCTTTGGCACAGAGATTATAACTATTTATAAATTCACCATAAATAAGCATGAGAAGTATGCTTTGGAGACTTCGTAATGACACATTTTTATGTACTTGTCTGGCAACAGTACTTATTGATTTCTGGGTCTTACAATTGTCAGTACAGTACAAGCACTACTTTGTATCTTTGAAAGAATATTTTAACTATATGTGGATGTTGGTTGAATGTACTCAGTGGATGCTCTTATACTCTGGAAGCAGATAATGTCTCTATGTTAGCATGGCCTGTTGACTCAAGTGACTCAGACTGCATCCTCCACCCACCTCTGTCCCTGCTTCTCCCCTTGACATTTTGTGTGGTTTGTTTCAATTTGTCTAAATTCTCCTGCTGCTGTTTTCTGTCTTAAGTTGCTCTCAGTCTTACTTCCCGCTCTACCCTTTTTGCTGCCTCGACTTTTAGTTAGAGATAGAGCGAGAGAGAGAGAATGGAAGAGAAGGCTAAAAAAGATAGAAGAGAGAATGAGAAATAGAAGAATGGGTGACAAAGAAACAAAAAAAACCGGTAGAATGTGTCAGGTATGAGAGAAGAGAATGTGACAGAGTGACAGAAAAATAGAAGAAAAAAGAAAGCAGAGAGAAATAATAAAGTTAGAAGGAACAAGAGAATATGACAATGTGACAGAAAAGTTAAGGAAAAAAGAAGAAAATGAGAAAGATGGATAGAAAGAATTTGACGAAGAGATACGTGTGTGTGAGTGTGTGTATGCCTGTGTGTGTGCATGCGCATGCAATTGTGTGCCAGTGTGGGTCTGTAATGAGCTCAGCCACCCAGCTGAATAGCTGAACAGGGTGGTGGAGATGAGATGGAGGTCCAGGCACACAGCCTGTCAGCATCCAGGCTTTCAACTCAGCCACTCAGTAACTTACAGTCATACACGCACAATTTTTTACACACTCTTGCACACATGGAGACAGTCAGGCTCTTTGTTTCCCATACAGATATATGTATGCACAGGGATATATGTGCATATCCATACGGGCTTGGATGCTTGCACACACACATTCAGAGGCTGATAGTCGTTGCACATTCACACAGATTTGCAGCATACATGCACAACCACAGACACACACTCAGTGACACATATTAATCCACTTTATGGGACTGACAAAATACACACAAGAAGACAATAGACACAATACACACTTGACAGCGGTGAGGATGGATAAGCAGGGTTATGGCAAGAGTTGGATTACAGAACAAAAGAACAAAACAATTTTAGTACGTGGAAAGTTGATGCAATCATTAGAGGAATGAGAGACTAGCCAATTGGCAGTAATAAGTACAGTAGTATAATATAACTGCAATTAACACCTGTAATGAGAGAGGTGTTAGCAATGAGACTTGGGGGGGAAAGGGAGGAAAAGAAAAGAGGGGAAGAGGAGGAGAGCAAGAAACAGAACAACGTCAGGGAGGCTGACATTGGAAATAATTGTGATGATTTCAACATGTATATAAAGACACGGTTAACTTATATACTGTATGTTAGCAATCGAGCCATGAAACAGAGAGGCGTAGGCCGAGAGCCAAACGAGGACAGAGAGCTCAGCACGACACATAGAACAAGCATGAGATACTCGGGATCCCGCGCCACGGGTGCATTTCATTTAAGAAAAACAAAAGATGTCATTGAAGTTGTCCTTGTTAATTGCGATTCTTATTAATTGCATATTTGAGAAAAAGTTCACTTTTGTAAATTAAAATAAAGCAACAAATAAAATGCTTAAAATTTCTAAAATCCTGCATCAAAAGGCACCACTCTAGTACATTGGAGATATGAGCATAGAGTTTTTTTGAGATATGCCCTGCAAACCCTAATCTGAGACAAATCCCACTGACAGAATGAGCCTAAATTCAATTTGTAACCGTGAAAAAATTCAAAATACAAACGATAAATGTTTCTAAATAGCAAAATGCTTCACAATGTCTAAATTGTTTTATGTTTCGTTTTAGATAAAAAACAACTTCATGTTTAGCAAGTCTGTGCAATAAATAGATAAATAAACAAAGCAATGTATTTAAAAGTACAGAGATGATGGTTAATTTGGTCGGAACGCTGGGCTTCTTTATACTGGATAACATCTCACCTCTTATCCTCACATACAACAAAGATTACCCTGTTTTGCCGAGCATACGAATGTTTTCACCATAATGGAAATCAATCCCAACATTGCTTTCAATTTGTTTGCATGAACGAACACTGTGGCCTACATTTAGCATGCTGAAGGAGCCTGAGCCTAATGCTGCAGCCTTTTTAAAAAAAAATGCAACTATTAGCTTAAGAGAGGCAGATTCTTTTTAATCAACTAATAATGTCAGTTAGGGGAGCTTGTTCAGACTGCACCATGAGACCTCACAATGCACACACACACGCACGCACGCACGCACGCACGTAAAACCACAATAACAACCTGATGACCAATTAAAATGGCAATCCCCATTCCTCTGTTTATTCATCCACTTCCTTGTTTGATTGTTTTGGAATGAGGATGAAGGTAACACTTAATCATTCAAAACCGCTCATTTAAGGTTAGGTGCGTTTTTTACTCTGCACCAAAATTAAATGTGCTACCCTTCAATTCACTTCCCAAATGTCATAGCTCCCTTCGCAATAATTTTTATTAATTGCAAATACATTAGTTTCCTCTGACCTGTTGATGTGCAGAATGGCTCGGGAGTGTGTGTTTATGCATGTGTGTGTGTGTGTGTATGTGTGTGTGTGTGTGTGTGTCCTGTGATCACTGTTGGCACGGATACAGTTATGGCTTTTTCAACCATTTTCCTGCAAGCCAACTTTTCTTCGTAATGCTTTCCACTTGAGAGCTGTTCACACCTACCCAGCTATCAATAATCAATACCGACATGATACTTGAAACTGAAACAATACTGATTCAATACTCAATACCCAATCGCAATCAGAAAACAGAATGTCCGCAAGAGTTGATCACATTTTCCAAAGTTCCCTATCAAACTTGTAACACAGTGAGAGTGCCGGTCAGGTTTCGAAGGTTCCGTGGATCTATACGTCAGAAAATGTAGATTTACTGTCAAGATAACAGAACACCGTCTCATAATTGGTTTCTTCAATTTGCTTGTGTTTACATTTTTAGGCACATTTGAATTTTCATGTCAGTTTTGCTCACGTTCACCTATGTTTGACGTTATGGTCTATCCATATCGACACAAATTTATTTATTAGTTTTTCCTGTAGCGGAGCGTCTTTGTCCTTGGACACACATTTTCTAGTTCTACAGTTGAACTCATTATATATGCAACCCCACAGCTATAGTTTTCCCTCTCAGCCTGTGGTGTCAACTACTGTTAAAGATTTGATTCGACCAGCTCAGAGAAAGGAAGTGCAATGATTTGCTGTCTTCTATGATTGGACTGAAAATATGAGAGCATAGGGACACATTGCATTTTAAACGAGTAGGAAAGAGTTTGAAGTCATAAACAGTGGACCATAGGTAATGCAATGCAGTGTTACAGTAGGTCTGCTGTTTCATGTTGTTATCAGACGTGAAATTCACTTAATGTCACATATACTGTTGAAATGTAAGGAGCTTAATTAGTAATCTAAGTCAGATATTTCTAATATTCAGTTTGGATCTCAAGGAGAAGCCAAAGATATGTTTATATTTTCACATTTAAAGCATATATCACGTATCCTTCGCACACATTGTCATGGGCAGTGATGCTGCCGACGGATGTTGTACACCAACGCAGCAGACCCTCTTGTAGCTGTCATCTAAATATAAGTAAGCCTAAGCAAGCCTCTTTTCACGTATTTGCTAGAGCGGAGTCTGAGAGCTGCTCAGTACTGGTTAGAGGGCTGGTAAAATTTCCATCCTTTAACCATATGCGATTGATATAAAACCTCTGCTGGATGTGCTTGATAGACTTTTACATGGGAAATCAGAGCAAACAGAAAGCAAATGAAAAAAAAAAGCAGCCAGTTATATGCAGCTAAAAACACAGCAAATCTTCCTGCTGTGTGTTATGGGTGAGATGTTGAGCTGTGGTTGCTTTTTGTGTCCAGTTGGGTGAAAGTCTGATTTTCTGGAGCTCTGCCAGGCGCAATGGCAGTTTGGGATTCTTGAGTTTCCAAACCAGAACCAGAAACGGGCCAACCTTTAAGGCTCCACTGCTGCTGCCTGGGCGTGTTCTCTGACTACTGTTTCAGATCATTACCGAGTCCCAGTAATCAAACCTGATTTTTGTATATTTTCTGTGAAAGCATGTCTGCTGTACATGCAGCTTTGTGGCACTTGTAAAATTGCATACACTGCATGGATGCACATGATATCTAACCTTAATATCTTACTCAAGCTTACTAAGTCGGTGTTCTTTAAAGTCTCCCTTTCGTTTCTTTTAACTCTTGCAGAAATATGATGCATATCCCAACCCTTAATGTATATCACAGTTTGAAATGCCTCCATTTCTCTGCTTCCTTAGAATGTGTGACCTGTGCCAGTGATGGCAATGCAAAATGTTAAAGCTCACTCTCTTTGTCCTGTTCCCCTTCTCTAACTCTGTTTATCTCATTCTGTCCTCCTCCCTTGCTCTCTTCCCCCTCCCTTTTTTCTCTTTCTCCCTCCCCACTCTCCCTGTGTTCCAGTGGGTACTCCTTACTACATGTCACCAGAGAGAATACATGAAAACGGATACAACTTCAAATCTGACATCTGGTCGCTAGGATGCCTGCTCTACGAGGTAAACTATGGGAATGTGTGCACACACTGTCACCTTGCATTCAACTGTAGGAGTGACATGAGAACACATTGCCCCAGACACTCACATTAACAAGCTAACCACCCTCAATTCCCCACGTAATATTACAGTATAGTACCGCAATAAAATAAATACAAATATAAACAGCTCCTGCGCTTTGCCAGATGGATATACTGTATTTACATTCTCCTCACTCATAAGTCATAATGTACAAAATGAAGAATACACTCACATTTATAGTAATAATGTATTTAAATGGTATGTTCCATTTCCGTACTGCCTGATACTTCCTTCTTTAGCTTCCTTAAGACTCTTTGAGTCAAAGCTCTTCAGTCTGGAAACCTGCTAAACATTAAAATACTGGGTAGTGAGGGGAACTGACATGACCATGTGTTTTAGATAAGGCTGCCTAGTGACACTGACTAGTTTGATTAGTCAGGAGCAACAACACCACAGGGCTCTGCTGTGGACCACACTGAGTGGAAACAAGCCCGGGAGGAGGGAACAAAGATGAAGAAGGAGTGAGGAGCAGAACAATGATAGACATGGATGATAGCAGTCAATCTGATGTTTCATCTTGCCAACCTTTACATGCACTGAATACACACACACACACACACACACACACACACACACACACACACACACACACACACACACACACACACACACACACACACACACACACACACACACACACACACACACACACACACACACACACGAGTTTTGAGAGACACACTGTCGGCCAAGAAAACACCCACATGCCCCCCTCCTCCCTTTCTCTTAACTCCCCTGAGTTGCTGATCACTTGGGCTGCATTTCAACGCACCAGTGACTGCACCTTCTCTGCAGCGCCTCAGGCGTAGAGGTGGAGAACGCGCGAGGAAGAAGTTTTAGCTCAGCTTGCAGGTCATGGTTGCTCAGAGACCACAGTCCTTCATGCTAATTAGTTCCCCACAATGCACTGCGGCAATGCTCTGCTGTGGTTGGCTAAAAGCGGTGGATGCTGTAGGTCACATTCTGTTTTTGTACCTTTTCTATGTGTGGTATTTTTATTTTTTTTTACATGGAGAATGCTTCTTTTACTATTAATAAGAACCAGATTGCTCTAGTTTCTATTACTCCTGTAGCATAGTTTCTGCAGGTATCATGACTTGTGTTGCCCCACCAACATTGCACGTTTAATTAAGCTAATTTTTGTTGTGGTTCATTTTTGTCAGGCTGGATTTGTTTTATCTTTATTTCTTTAAAGTGAGGTTTACTTCAAACTTATTTTACACCAATCGCCATACATTTGAATGCTATTTCTGAGATTTTTGAGGAGGCTTTTCTACCTTTCACACGGGCGGTAGAGGTATAAACAGGAAACATCAAGATAGAGTGAGGGGTATGACAAGTAGAACCCACCAGACACCCTCAAAAAGTTCCCCAAAAAATCATCACCCAAAAAGAAAAATCCAAAGTTACATTGGCTTATTTCTGGTTGAAGATTCCATCATTGGTGTAACTTCTGTATTTTCTTAACGTTTTGTTAAATAAGCTATTCGTGTTGAAACTGTCATAGTAGTGCTTGTCCAGCCAGAGCATTGATTGTTTCATAGTTTCAGATGGAGCACAGTCCATTGATCTTTTATGACTTTCACCCTTAGGCCAGCTGCCAGGGGTTGGAGTCTGGACTAAATGCTGAGAAAGCAAGATGAGACCAGAGATGAGGAGAGGAAAAGGGGGAGAGTGAGAGAGGAAAAGCGAAAAAAAAAGAAAATAGAGTGAGACTTGTTGCTCCCTTAGGAGATCAGGAGGCAAGGAATAAAGTTGTAAGGTGAAAACGTCAAGGAATCTATATGGGAACAGTATAGGAAGCTAGAGAAGGCAGTAGAGCTCTTCAGAGAGAATGAAAAGAAAGGGGACACAGAAGGTTAGACGGGGCGAAAGAACAGAGAGGAAGAAGTGAAAGCGGAAAATAACAAATGGCAAGAGAAGGGTTATAGATTGTCTTATTGAAGAGAGGGACGGAAATTTTCCATTCAGAAAGGAATGGAATGTAGTAACAAGAGCAGAGACACGCAGCTCCATCCAGCCATCGGGTCAAGGTGAGCCATGTAAGGAGCCTGTGGAGATTAAGATTTTACAGCCTTATTGTTACCAGAGCAGTTCTCACCATGCCATGCATATTCTCTTTGAAGACCAGACCCTTGCTTTCCACTCTTCCTGGTAGGAGGGGCTCCACAGTGCCTTCAATGTCAGCAAACTTATCTCTTTCTCTGAAAACTTTCCTCCACTCCTCTTCGCTCTGCTCTCCTCCTCTCTGCTATGTTCCCCTCCGAATGCCTCCCCTTTTCCTCACTTAACCTTCAGGCAAAAGGAATTCGCATAGAAATCCATCCTGATCTCCCTTGGTACTCATTGATTGTGCTCTGAACATACAGTAGGATGGTGCTGGTATATGTTTTTTTTTTTTTTTTGGTGTGTGTCCATCCATCCATGCGTGCGTGTATCCCAGGGATTTTGGTTCTTTATGTGTGAAACAGCTCCACATTTAGTTATGCCTGGGGGTTGTGTCAGGGTCCGAGGGGTTCGCCCGTCAATACCTGGTCAATGTATCTGCGTCTATCTTTATCTCCCATTCTGTTTGATCCCTCTCTCCTTGTGTCCAACCTCATTACATCACCTGACCCTGCCCTGTGCCCCTAACCCAAACCCCCTATGCCACACTGCAGTGGTTCGCTGAGGTTGGCTTCCCAGGCTGACCAGGAGGGAGGGGGGTTTGGTTATGAGCCAGTCAATGAAATTGTGGTCTGCTCGCACTCTCTCTCCTGCTGCTCTCAAAAACCACCTCATATTTGGCACTAGAAACCCTCTGCCTCTTGCCCAGTGTGCTCTGTGTAAAAAGCGATGCATTTAACACACACTGTAGGTCTCCAGCCTGTACGGATGTTTTGTGGTTGCTATGTTTCGTATAAAGGTTAGCAGAGGGGGGAATATCTTGAAAAGCTTTACTGGAATGTGTCTCCTTCCTGTAGGAGCTCAGCCATCCATACCTCTGACTGTGCCCATGTCTCATGCCTCCTGCTTTACTCCTCTCCCTCCCCTCTTGTTTTGCTGTTGGTTTTATGAGCCCCAAAAATGCTGGGTTTCTCGGCAGCTGGCGTTTGCATGTGATGAGTTGGCCCTGTGGCTAGCTCTCTCTATTTTTTGAAAAGGGGAGGTTGTTTTGCAAACAAAGCCTGTCGACTGTGGAAAGCCTTGGTGTCCTTGTATCTATTTCATACAGTTTGTATAGTTTTTGATGCATTAACATATGTTTCCTACCTACCAGTGCCAGTATCAGGCTGTGCCAAATCTAGTAATGTATTTTACTTATTTCTGCACAATGTTTTTACTTTTCCTCAACACATACATTTAATGTCTAACCAGTGTTTGGCCTTCCGTCATGCCTTTCACACACTTGGTCTTCAGCTTAAACCGTCCTAACATTTGGAAACAGAACCTTCAATTTAGCTGAAATGCACGGCCATGTTTCTGAAGCTGTGAAGTAGTAGATTGGCATTTTGGGAAATGCAGTTATTCACTTTCCTGCTGAGTGATGGAGAAGATGACCAAGACCACTCGCATATCTGTTTGGGGGATGTTTCCTGGCTATAGCTCCATATTTACTGGACAGACGTGGGTGCATTTCCAAAACATGCTCAACTGTTTGTTTGAAATACCGCAATTCAAATACTAACACTTTGTTAAGCTGCAGTGAGATGTGGACCTAAGAAAACACATCCTCTCTCAGCTTCCTTCAAAGGATCAACTCATCGGAACAATCTGACACTTCTGATTCATCTGTCCATTCTTCAGCATCTGATCTTTCTTCCTTCCTTCTTCCTTTTGTTAAAATATAGAAGCGATGAATCCACTGAACGTAGGTTTATTTTTTAATGATTGTCCCTGCACTGCGTCTTATTACCTTGATTAATATATCATCATAAAACCACATTAAAGGACCAATGAGGACATAAAGAAGTCATGCTTTCCTCGCTTCTACTGTGTGTGTGTGTGTGTGTGTGTGTGTGTGTGTGTGTGTGTGTGTGTGTGTGTGTGTGTGTGTGTGTCAGACAGAGAGAGAGAGATAATGTACATACAATACAAAATGTACATTTGCAATATGTGTTTTTTTTATGTATTATGTGCCTGTAATTGTATGTGTGTTTATAAATGAATAAGTGAGAACCTGTGAGAAGCCCTTCAGTCCCAGGCTGTAAGGGCTCCAGGGATAAGGGGGGGGGGGTGAATGGAGAAGACGGGAGCCTCTCGCAGCTCCTTTTAATTGGCGTACAGGGAGAGAAGCTGGAGAGAGAGAGAGAGAGAGAGAGAGAGAGAGAGATCAGGATCAGTGTTAATTAAGCTGGAAGGTCCCATCCAGACCTTTTACACAGACAGGGAAGCTGGCTTTACATGCTTGGGCTGGGGGAGAGCACAGCCTGGCCAGCTGAAGAAGAGACGAGGAACAAAGGAGGGAGTGTGTGTGTGTGTGTGTGTGTGTGTGTGTGTGTGTGTGTGTGTGTGTGTGTGTGTGTGTGTGTGTGTGTGTGTGTGTGTGTGTGTGTGTGTGTGTGTGTGTGTGTGTGTGTGTGTGTGTGTGTGTGTGTGTGTGTGTGTGTGTGTGTGTTCTGTCACCAGCAGCTCATACCCCTTAGACAGACAGCAGGCATGCGTGTGCATTGTATGTCTCTCGAATATCAATGAACCATACACACACACACACACACCTACACACACCAGGGCCTGAGAGGTCAGAGAGTGAGTCAATCATCTAACCCATTGCGACGACACAGTCTGAAAAAAAAGGAGTAAGTGTGTGTGTAGGTGTGTGTGTGTGTGTGCATGTGTTTGTGTGGGCTGAGAGCAGGGGGCCGGCAGCTGTCAGGGGCTAGGAGCAGCAGGCACTAATGAAGCAGATGAATAGTGCAAAAACTCCCAAATACAAACAGGACAGTTGACATTTTTCATCTGTCAAAAGCAGAAGATGCATGAAAATACGATGGGGTCTTATTTAACCCTTTGCCTCCCGGTGTCTGTAGCTGGCTGATTTTCTTCTTTTTCTTCGCGGGTTTCTGTCTTTCTGAGAGATGTATATTTTTTGGGGGGGAGCCCACACACGTCCGCACTAGCTGTTAGTACACATTTCTTTCTTACATATTTTTATTTTTTATTATAAAGCAATTAAGAGTGTTTTCCCAAATGGCCCTTTCCAAGTAAACTTTTACTGCGAGTAGTCAGCATTTTTTTCTTCACACATGGGCACTCCAGACCAATTCACAGCCTTCTGAAAGAAAGCCAGCTGAGTCTGCCTAACACTGCCCACTGCTTTATTTATTTATTTATTTATTTATTTAGAGAACCCTCAGCTTGTTGGTTGGAAAGTGATTAAGTTTCTGAAATAAAACAGTAAGATTTCTGTTGACCTTCATGGAAAGTGTCTCATGTTAAAATCCAAAAGTGTCTGACCTTTGACTGATGACCCATTTATGGGCAGCAGCGAGTGACAAATTAGCTGCTGATTTGATTGCTGTTAGTTTCGACATTCAGAACAATGGGGAAAGACGACGGTAATGTCACATACAGTGTTAACAAATGGTGGACTGATCATTTGATCTCACCTCTCATGTATGATCTGTATTAATCACATTTTGAGTTGAGGTGGATTTTAGTCATTGTAAGACAGCAGACCACGTTTTAAGGAAGGAATCATTTTACATAATAAAATAATTTGTTACGTACAATGCAAAGCTTTTATGTATTTCCCAGCACTCAGTGATGTGACAAGTATAACTTCACTGCGTTGCATGGAGTTGGTTATGAAACACAGTGGCAGCATTCCTCTGCAAATGCGTTCCTTGTTAAATCTGATTTTGAATTCTCAACGATGTACCGTTGCTTTATGTACATTTGCACATGCGTCTGTGTCGGTTTATGTCTCTTAATCACTGCTAAATTAAATCTGAAATCTTAGGTTATAGATATAAGGCATTGTTACTAATGGAAGTGCTTCATTGCTGACACACACAGGAATACACATTTCCTCACACGTCTCATCACTGTCAACCGCCTGCTGTGCCAGTTTCAGTAATTGTTGGAGCAGAGGAGAAAGGTGTCCAAGCAGCGACAGAGAGAGGGAGATCCTCTTTACTTTGCCTTCACATTTGTTTTTGTGAGGATATACTCTATTAATACGAATGTTTGATTAAGAGTGTGGATTAATGCGTGATGGTAAATGATGTCCAAAGGAGCGATCGCCTGCTGAGATTCTGCTGCTGTCGTCGTGACTTCCCACTGGAAGCTGTGACAGGGAATCTGTCAAAATCTGCCCAATAGGGGACGAGAACATTTCTTTTTCTGCAGCATCAATATTTGAAATATTTTCCTGCAAAGACGGCAATGAGGTAGCCGCCTTATCGTTGGTGATGTGCTTGGTGCTTTTTAAGTAACATCAAAGGGTTTGCTTTTGTGGCGCCATGCAATAAAATGAGGCAATATCCGCTTTGCAAGATTTTTTTGAGTCGTAGTATATTTTGTGCCTTTTACGGATGAGCTGATGAGAAGGCCAACGAGTGTCAATACTTCCTCTCCCTCTGGGAGTCATTTAGATACACATCTACATTTCAAGGTGCTTCGAAATATCCTCCCCTCCAAAGCATGTCCAGTCCATGGAAATATAATATGGGTTTCACCTGTATACATATTTGCATTTGACTGTGAAGCTATTCCAAATATGTTTATTTATCATTACTTTGTAATTTTGGCCCAACACAAGCATTGCATAGTGTTTGTTTTGAAAGCACTGAATCATAAGTAAGAATTGGAGCGTCCTTATGTCTGTTGCAAGCTTCACCTTGCACATTCGCATTTATAAGTCAGACCTGGTAAAAATGGCCTATACTGTACTATATACTATATTTTATATTCTTAAGAAGTCATGAGGGACTCTTTATCTATTTCCCCTCAACAAAAATCTCCTTTTTTTTTTCCCATTCTGCCCTACCGTTCCCATCTGCCTCACTTCTACTCTGCTTGCTTGCGTTTGTTTCCACAGGATACAGTTTTCTTGCTGCTGCAAACAAACTGAAAAATTCTTTCCTCTAACATCCCCACACCCCTCTCCTCACATTCTGCTATTCAATTCTCAACTCTACATTTCCTCTCATTCTCATCACGAAGTCTTCAAAGCAGCGCGGCAGAAAGCAAACTAGAGGAAACCACATAATCGAAGAGAAGCTTTCATGGATTTTTGTTTGTTTGTTTTGATTCTCATGGATTTTAGACCACTGCTCATTCCACTACAAAAAAACAAATATGTGTGCGCTGATTTGATATTCATACAAAACTTTAGACTTATTAACTTGTCTGCATTTATTAGTTTCTCACTCTCAAACACTCCCTGCTTCAATCAATAAATCAAATACGCCGCTCAGCCACAACATTAAAACCCACCTCCCTCATATTGTGTAAGTCCCCTTCGTGCTTCTAAACCAGCTTTAACACATCAAGGGTGTCCTGTGGTGTCTGGCACCAAGATGACATCAGAGGATCCTTTGGGTTCTGTGGGTTGTGAGATGGGATCACCATCTCCATCCGATCCAGTCCTTTCTGCAGATGCTCAATCAGATTGAGATGTGGTGACATCGGGGGCCAGGTCAGTGGTTTGCACTCTTTGTCACGGTCCTCAGGCCATTCTTCAACAACAGTCTGTGGTGTAGCCGACTGCTTTGTCCTGCTGGCGTGGGTCACTTTCATGTGGGAGTGCAGTTGCTGTTAGGTGGGGTTCTGGTCTGCTAGGAATACTAGGACCCAGGGTTCCCAGCAGAGCATTGCATTGTTCACTTTTATTCACTTCAGCTGCCAGTGGTTTTAATCTTGTGGCCGATCATTTTACCTCGACGGCGGTTAACTGTGCAGGTTCTATTTTTAACATAGCATCTGTTGAAATTGTTTCAAGGTATTCCTTTGCCCTCTAACACCTTTTTCTCTTGTCTTCTACCCCTTTCTCTCTATATTTCTTCTCCCCATTTCCTCATATCTACATTTCAGATGGCAGCCCTACAGAGTCCGTTCTATGGGGATAAGATGAACCTTTACTCCCTATGTAAGAAGATAGAACAGTGCGACTACCCCCCTCTTCCCTCAGATCACTACTCAGAGGAGGTAAGTCCTGTGCCAGTAACTTTTTACTACTACTATGGTAAGATGTATGGACCCACTCAGCGTTTTAAAGGACTCCTGATAGTCTTGACTCCTGGAAAAACACCCTGAGACTTAAAAGAAAATTCTTCATGTCTTTTAAGTGAACTATTGTTTTAAGCAATCATGACCAGTTTCTTATTCTCTGTGCCAGTTTGCTGATTTTGACTTGTGTTGAACATTAAAGTACTTTTCTTTTTACTTTTTTTTATATGTAAGAGAAATCCACCCAACTGTCTGAGCTATAGTACAGTATGATTTTGCTCTGTGATCAAAAGACCGGCTATGATTTTAACCGTTTGAAAATTAAATGCACATATCAAAAGCATCTGGCCGTGCTACAAAGTGGGGTGAAACTAAATGGGCTGGAGTGTCATGTTTCCTTAAAGAAATGTTAAGTCATCTGCTGTAATTCTGCATAGACTTACCCATGTACAAAAATGTAATGTAGTCGGGCTGTGGTTAAAGATCGCCTTATTGCTGATTGCCGCTGACGTGTGTATGAATGTGCATGGTTTTGTCTTTGCATGCCCTCTTTTGTGGGTGGCATTTTTTCTAACATTTATGCCTTTTTCCTCTTAGATATATTAAGTTAAATGTACATGCATGCAAAAATACAAACATAGACTCGTAGACTTACACGCATATACACTGCATTAGATCTATAAGAATGACTGCTCTGCTATGGACACATAAAATATAAAATCTTTGTCAGTAATTGCATTTGTTTGATAGTCAACAATTACTACAAAGCAGAAAGTTATTGCTTGACAGTCATGGACGCTCATGTGTGATCTTTTTAAAGAAATGTACCAATTAACATATCCAGTACTAGTTGTTTTATGATAAGTTGTTTAGTCTATGATATGTCAGAAAATACTGAAATGCCCATTTCTAGTTCAATTTCTTGAGCCTTTGGTGACATCTTCAAATATTTTTTCTCTCTAATTAACACCCCCCCCCCCATATATATTCAATTTCTATTTATATAAATCTGAGAAAAACCACTCTCACATTTGAGAACCTGAAATAAAATGTTTGACATTTTCTACTTCAACAATTAAGCCATGGTAAAACGGTTGTCAACATCAACAAATCAATTAATGGAGATTTTTAATTCAGACACATACTTTCAATCACAGTTAACCTTTTTGGAAACCATACTGTAGATTTTTAGAAATGTCATTGTGATGTTCTTGCTGTTCAACAAAAATGTAAAACACACATTTTCTATAATAATGTTCATAAAACCTGTAAATATATCGGTTAGTATTGACCTTTAAGCTAAGAAGTGTTCAATCTACAGTATATTGTTTTTTTATTTGTCAGTCCACAGTGGCTGATTTTTATCTTTAGTCATGTCTCTCTAGTCAAATAGAGAGAGAGAGGCTTTCCATTTCATGGTGGTGTTTACTTCGTTAGGTTGATAAAGGCTAATTGTGATGTGTCTTTAGCTTCTGTGGTGTCTGTGTGTGATTTTTTTATGAACAGGAGCAATTGTGCAAGTGTATATTTTGTTACAAGAGCTCCCTCTCCACACACATAACCACACTGAGCTGAGTTGCTCCACATGTCACCCACATCCAGGGGAAAGGGAGACAAAGCGAAAGAGAGAGGGAATGATAGAGCGAGAGACAGGGCGATGGAGAGATGGAGATGAGGGGGGTGCCTGCAGCGGCTGTCGGGATGTAAACAATGCTCCTGAAGGATCGGCAGCAAACTGTCAGCTGCTCATCTTTGTTGTGTCATTTAACCATCTCCGTCTATGCTTCTTCCCCACGCCTCCCTTCACTAACTCCCACCCCCCCCTCCCTCCACCTGACACCCCCCTCCCCCCACTCCCCCACCCTACTCGCCATGCAAAGAAGCGCATGAATATTTTACATATCTGCATCTCTTCTCTTTCTCTCTCCATCTCCATTCTGTGGGACTAATTCTCAGCCTGTCTGAATTTGCATCTTCCTCACACACACACACACACACACACACACACACACACACACACACACACACACACACACACACACACACACACACACACACACACACACACACACACACACACACACAAACACAGTGACTTACGAGAACTTGTCCAAGCCGGTGCCACGCAACAGCGGCCAGGAAGTCAGCAGGCTGTTACCATAGCGACCTTGCGTAGATGTTTTTTTTCTTTTTCTCTTTCCTCTCCATCTTTTTTATTTTTTTTTTATTTTTTAATGATGGCGTTGGCTGTTCCACCCGCAAGCCTGTCTATGCTCCAATCAGCAGCTTGGCTCGGCTTCAAATGCAAGTGCCGTCTCCGGATGGCAAATGAGTGGCATCAGTGTGTGCATGCTGGTGGGTGTGCATGTGTGTATGTTTGTGTGTGTGTGTGTGGTTGTCGGGGGTAAAAATGGATTCACCAGATCAATAAGCGATTAGTAAGCTAACCCGGCCTCGCATCTTTGTCTCAACTCATTTTCTTTTCTTATTGTTGTTATGTAAAGAGCTCATTAACGACAAGAAGATCTGTCAGTAGGGGTGTGTTCATTTCTGGAGCTGCTCTTTTGGTATCATTACTGTATCAATGACTATTATTTTTCTGTCCTTCTCACCAGCTGAGGAACCTGGTAGATATGTGCATCAACCCCGACCCGGAGAAGAGGCCGGACATTACCTACGTGTATGACATCGCCAAACACATGCAGAACATGACACAGGGCAGCTAAGCCCAGAGTTACACACACTCTATAGCTTGCAGAACTCCTCCCCACTTCCCACCTTGCTCTTCGTGCTAGACTCGTACACATCTATCAGCTTTTATACAATAACCAACTCCAGAGTTTAGCTCCTTGTGATAAGTAGTACATGTAACAGATTTGCATTTCCAAGGTGATGGTAATGAGTTACACCAAAACTTTTTCTGCCCCAACAAAGACTATAGCGAATATACTTTTTTTTTTTGGTCAGATGGACCTCCCATGTTTTAAACTTAAATGATGCTACAGCACTGAAAATCGTTGTGTTGTGACTCACTGATGTGTTTGTATGGCTTAAAATGCATGTCCTTTGTATTTTCATCCAGTGAAGTAAAGTCATTTTTTTGCAGCTGTTGTGAGCAGATGAACTGGAAAATTGTAAAAACTCTCAAAAGACAACATTAACCTGCAGTGCTGTACTTAACATATAAATGAACATTTGTTACGTTAATGTGGTTGTCGAGCAAATTCACACAGTTCTGATTGAGCTTATCGCCACCAGATACATTTCTCTGTATTTCGCATTATAAAAAAAGCTCTTAATTGTGTTAACTTTTACACATGTAGCGATGTATTTGACTTCAACCAGCAAACATCGGCTTGCCAGAAGTAGCATACAGCAAATAGGAATATGTTGGAACCTATGATGTCATAAATACAGTATGTGTTTAATTACTTTCACTGCCAGGAAAATGAGACAAAAGTTTTGCACTTAAACTCAAAACATGTAGTCAATGCAAAAATGGACAAAAACTACCATGAAAACTTTTAAGAACAATAGTCATACAGGAGTGAAGAGATGTCACTCATTGGCAGCATAACTGAGAGACATAGTAGAGTATTATAGACGGTTGAAGCGTTGTTGTGTTGCACTTTTTTATCCTGGTACTGGAAGGCTGGCAGGGTGATCATGTATAATGAATGTATTAGGAAAGAAAGGATCATTTAAATGGTAGACTAGAGACATGCTGGGGGCAGAACATGGGCAAATGTCTCCACAACACTTTGAATGTGAGTCATTTTGACACCTATGTATTGTCTTTGAAAAATTCAGAACGTCTCTTTTTGACAGCCTAGAAGGGGTTTGTAGAAGCTTCACCAAAGCAGTTTTATCTCTGTTGTTTACCTGACACCAAAAACATTTCCTACTTGACTCAGTTTAAGCAAGGTTTACTGCTAATATACAGTATGTTGTGAGATTTAAAGGGTCCGTCGAATCACAATGAAGAAAAAAAAAAAAAAAAAAGAAAATCACAAAGCTCCCATAATGGTCAAGTGGATTCATTCACCCACCAGGAAGGTCGTCTGTGTCGACAAATTTGTTGTGATTGTTCATGTTGCTGTGTACGTTTGCAGTGCACTTGTCTTGATAAGTAACACAAATGTTAAAGACATAGCAGATCCTCGCCTCGTGTAGCCGGTAACTACTTATGTCCTCAGTTAAGACACCAAAGAGTAAAGTCACACATAGAACAGTACATATATATTTTATGTATACATACATACATATATACAGTATATGTTAAAATACCTTTTTATGAAATGTTTATCAAAAACTTGTACTGAAAAAGGAAAAGAAGCACCAATAGGACTCACTCTGTTTTACTGTGCATAGTGAAGATGTTCCTACTGTATCTCTATAGTACACTATAGGGCTTTAGTGACCATTCATTCATTTGGAGGAAGGAAATGGTATTGTGTGTATGTGTGTATGTATGTATGTATGGGTTTTGTTGTTGTTGTTTTTTTTTACAGTGAACAGGTTTACACCAGTGGGTCACAATGGGCCAGCACTGACTACCACTGGTTTACATACTGATGATGCATACAATACAATGATATCGCATGGAAGAAAAACATGATTGCTATGTCTTTGTTTTACGAATTCTCTTTTTAACAATATCAAATAGTCTTTAGCTATTCATGCTACTTATTGAACATGCCCATGTTTGACATATTTTTTTAATAAACGTTTGATAATATGTTATATACAAATTAAGATCTTGTAGGTTCAAGAAAATGTAAGTTATTTTGTTTTGGTCAACAGAGTATTTTGATGTGTGTGTGTTCGTAGTTCTTATTTGTGCAAGATGTGCAAATGCAGTGTTTTCAATTTCTATTTGCAGTTTGTACACCTTGTCTTGTTTTTTTTTTTTTTTTGCAATTCCATCATGTGGAATATTTCCATTTCAACAATTAATTTTTCATCATGCTCACCATCAGTGCTGTTTATCAACTATCTCTATGCTTTCTTAACAAGAGCATCTGCATAGCACCAAAACCTTTAGTTTTGCTTTAAAGTCCTTTTTAGTTATTTAGTTTTGATGCTACACAGAACTCTTAAAAGATATTAGGAATGTTTAACAGACAAATTCTAAAAATGCTCTTTTTTTCCTTTCTACTGTCTTTTTATATGCATTCACAATAATGCCTTTTCAGAACCGAAAAAGCACCATAGATGTTCATAATAAAAAAAAGAATCAACATTGAATGGCTGTTATTCTGTCACATGTCAGAAGACATTGCAGTGTTATTTAATGTTTTGTCTTCTTTTAAAATTAAGTGCTGCATATATCTCGTTTTTATGTCACTTTGTTAGTTGAGAACTTGTAACGTGCCGTGCAAAGTGAGGTTGCATTGCCTTAAAACATATCTGTGCTGTAGTTGTTATGTTTTTCTTTTTATCTGCAGAATCTGAGATCCAGGTTTTATTTTTATTATTTTAATTTTTTCACTAGGGGGTTGTTTAGAAGACACAGTGCTTCGTCACTTTAAGGATTTGGGCCATTTCTTGGCGGGGAGACATTTGTTGTCTTTATATAACATGACAGTGCTCTCCTTTGTCAAGTTGGCATTGAAGAGTTCAGGGGCTTATATAAATATTGGATTAATATTTATTGTTTGGTCGTATGGTTGTTTTATGAACATTTCATGTCAAATTAAATCCCTCGTCCCAAACGCCTTGTATGCTAACTAAATGCAATAAAGTTTTCAAATTTATTTTACATCAGAGTGAGTGCTTGGAGCCTTTACCAGATTTGAATGGGTTTCGCATCTCATCATATCTTTTTTTGAGCAGGCATCACTGTTCGAGTTATTGGGCATCACGTCATTACCAAGACGAGCAGCAATGGAAAAATGTTAACATTATCAAACCCAGCTAGTATCATTCAGTTGCAGAATAAGTAAAGTGAATATCAACATAGCACAGTCAGTCTTGAGATATATATTTTAATAGTGATGTTATTGTCCTTAATGTAGCCAATACAGCAGTAGTCTGTCAACAATTCTTGCGCTTGTTGCATTTTCCGTTTTCAAAGGAGTCACGATGATGACGACCACATTTCTTCAATAGCTTTTGTGCCTCTGTTCCTATGAGCCATCATATTGTGGGATTAGATTAGATTATATATGATAAAAAAAATAATGTATGAAAAACTGAATGCACAAATAAATACCTTAATTTTCTCTTACGCCAAGACAATTCATTTGACTTAAGTTCTATGTAAAATTATTTTTGTGCCCTTGCAAACATACAGTTTTTATAGTTGGCATATCCGTCTATCTTCACTTCTAGCCATTCCACTTACCCCAACAATCATTAAACATTACAGTCATTTGTGACATCATCACAGTTTGGAGGTAACTTTTGATTCTATTTTGGCAGGAAGTTTAGTTGGAACCGTTTGATTTATTTCACTTGGATTTGAAGACATATTGGGCAAGTCTGAACCACTTCAACCTCTTTGAAATCTTAGTTAATATGCATGTTTAGTAAAAAAAAAAATATCAGGGGCCTTTGTTACAAAGCTAACTGGATAGCATAGACAGGCACTCCTCAAACCTATGCCACTTATGAATTCAAGACAATTTCTTTTCATACAAGTAGGTAGATAGTTGTAACATAGATACCTTTTGTCCTTAAATTTTTTTTTTATGTGGAGAGCTCAGTGGCATTGCTATGTGTGTTTAAACAAATCCACTTGTGTGTCTTCAAATATGTGATTTGGGGCCAACCACTTCCTCTGATAAAAGTTGATACTAGATAAAAGTATCAAATCACCTGATAAAAGGCACCAGGATACAGGAAATGACATCTATTCAGTTAAAGGTTTTCCCAGACCCCTAACCCCCAGTTTCAGTGCTTCCCATGCCCATAAAAAATCTGTGGAAGAACAAAAAAAGCACCTACATTATACAGGATGAAGTAATGTCTACACCACATGCAGTTCAAAATACAGGAACACTCCTCTGTACATACCAACACTGATGTGAAACGAGTCAAATTTGAACTAATGTCAGTGTAGCATGTCATTGTCTTCTTTGCATGGTTCTAGAAAATGTTTTGATGTTGATAATGAATTGCTTACGTCCCGATCACTCTGGTAACTAACATATCCAGGGACACAGCTGAGATCTTCAATTCCATCATCAAATGGTTCACAAATGTTCTACACACTGTCTCCAGAAGAGAGGAGAACTTCCACCAACCAAAGCACCTGCCTGGAAGGAGAATGGTCCTCTGTGGAGCCCATACATCCACCAAGGCCAAACAATCTCCATCGATTCATTGGTTTTGCATTATTAGGGAAAATGCTGAAAAATGTCTTATCTAGTAATGTTAAAGAAAGTGGAAAGAAAGTCCTGGATCCGTCCTTTCATCCACTTCTGCACCATTCTGCATTTAATGGATTCCTTCTTAGCTCCATTTTTGTGTAATACTGCTGACCTGCCCGACAGACCGGGGGCCTAGGTATTGTTAATTGATATTAATTAACCATTTTAGCTAGCGTTAGTGAGCTTATTCTGGCTTCTGTCACCTGCCAGCTAGAAGTCAGCCCATTGAGCTTGTGTTTACGATGCTTGGCCAAACTGAAGATTCCAGCCCAGAGCACCAGGATCTTGAATCCACACAGAACTGCCATATTCTGCAGTTAGCATGCACATTCATGTCCATGTAGGGACCTGAGAAGATATTCACACACCAATACAGAAATTGTTTTTACTCTTTTTATTCATTGGAGATGCTGCTAAGTTCAAGTTGCAGCTCTGCCACAAATAACCTCATCTAAATATCACAGCTGATGTGTGAAAACCCTCTAAATGAAGAGGAACGTGGCCTTTGAAATCATCACCGCCTCTTCCACATGGAATAGCTTTATTGTGACATATCGGGCTTTTAGATGCTTGCTTAGTGAGCTGCTGGGCTATTTAATCCCAAATTAAGCAAAAAGCCACAGGTTTGGTGATCTTTAAACACTCCTTGAGGACTCCAGGGTTTTGTGCCTCTTGTATATACAGTTTTGATTTTACATCAGTTTGCTCTTGGATTGATTTGCTTCTTAATTTCACAAGGCCATCTGATAGGAGATATGAAAAACAGGGTAAATATTTTACTGCTACCTTTATCTTTAAGCAGACTCCTTCCTGCTCTTAGGCTCAGGGACCAATAGTATTATATCCTGGTAATGTACTCAAAAACACACAAAAAACTTTTTTTTCATGAATGCACCAGAAGGTCTCCTCTCCCAGTCTGAAGACAGAAAACTTTCTGCCATTTGCTGCAGGAGTGAATGTCTTCATTTGCAGTGTTTCATTAATTTCTGCTGTTTTGTTAGTGTGTTTGAGGTCATTAGCTGAGTGTTTATGGTCTCCTTCCTTCTTCCTTCCCCTGTGTACCCCCCCTCCCGCCACATCCTCACTCCATTCTGTAGGTTCGCTCCTCTCCACCCACCAAACTATCCCATCCCTCTGGGTCTTCCAAATCCCTCTTGGCCAGGGAGCAGTGGGGGTGGGCCTGGATCGGCCTGTATAATGAACTCCACAGGGAATGCTGTTCAGTTTCATCACAGCAAAATTGCTCCCATGGAGCCTTGAACACTGTGAAAACAAACAAAAGTAAATATCTGGAATTAATACTCAAGTTGTTTTGCTGTGGCCCCACGTTCACGGCCTCCTCTGCTTCAGAGTATAGAGATATTTATACATTGCTAGAAACTGGGTCTGCAATTTGGGTTTAATGATGAAAAACATTTTGTTGAAAAAGTTTGGGACCATGCTGTTTTTTCCCCTCCGTTTGCCATACATCCCAAATCCATGCATCCCTATGTCCATCTTGTGGTGGAAAGTCTTCACTGCAGTTTGGTTTTACTGGTGAGTCCCTTTGAAATAGCCAATGTAAACATTCTGTGCAGGAGCTTTGTTAAATGTGCACTCAAATCATTTGGTAATGGAGCTATATCTAAATAATGCTGCTCAATTAGAGATTTTCATTTGTCATCACGTACTTGCACACAAATATAAATCATTCCTCCTCAATCTTTTGCTTTTTCAGATTTATCCAACCATTTTTTTCCCCAAGTCTATATGAATAAATATACATGAAACAAACACATGGGAAAAAGCATCGTCAAGGCTGAGCACAGATAATTTTATAATATTCTCTCAAGTCCAAATCATTCTGCAGCAGGAAGAATGCGCCTCTCTCTGTGAATGTGCAGGAACTCGTTTTAAATGTTTTGAGAACAAGAGTACAGGGAATAAGAACGGCCTGCACTCATTCTTTAAATAGGGTTTGAGTTGAAAGACATTATGATTTTAAGTGTGTGTGTGTTTGCGTGCATCTTTGTATATGTGTAAGTTCAGAATGAGCATGTAAAAAAAATAGCAGAATAATCTCTCAGCTCATCATTTGTCCCAGGTGATCTCTGAACGTTCTGAGGCAGAAAAATGGGGCCATTCCAGAGGACATTGACTTGGATTTTTTTCATGTGTTTTTGTTTTGTTTTTAGAAGCCTGAAATATCAGGATTTGTTTTTTTTCCACATTTGAAATAGCTTGTGGCGTATGCTTGGCAATGGCACCCTGAGCTTCAAACATATTAGTTTACTGGGAGAGAAGAATCCTGAATCACCAGGGACACTCTCCGAACACAAGCGGGGGAACAGCAGCACAGTCCTGCTCATCATTTGAAAGCTTCTATTGTTTGAACTTGAGTAACTTTAAACAGGTTAAACTCATATTTAGATTGAAACGTTTGTCTTGTAGTCCTGCTTGGTTTTCAGGTTAGAATATTTGTCAGCAGCTGCTCTCCAGGGAAAATGTTCGGGGAAAGAAAGACGCTTCCTGCAGTCATTTATCAGTTGGAAGCTACACCCAGCAGGCCGCAAATGGCGTCACTCATCAGCACTGTGCCTGACACACCAACATATGTGATGGCAGGCACGCACATAATAAACACGTACAATAAGCATGTGTACGATGATGCAATGAGTGACTCTTGCTCTGCATGTCCTTAATCTGCAACCACCAGGCCAGCACAGAGGGGGCACAGTAAAATACAAGCAGCCTGCAGTGAGCTGAGCCAAAATAAAAAGCCAAGTGGCTCACTAAACCCGTCAGGGGCTCTTTAAAGCCACGGACTGCTTCTCCCTCGTCTGTCCAGCAGCCCTACAGGAGGTTTATAAAACACCACTCTGCAAAACTAAACGTGGAAGCATCAGTCCAGCCTTCCGGAATGGACGCTTAACAAACTGTAAACTATTGGAAACAAATGCTGTCTTAAACGTGTTCAAAAGAAACCTGATCCTCAGAGACACTTTACAGGTGGCCGGGGGTGTGTCAGACGGAGACAGCCCAGCACACACACACACACACACACACACACACACACACACACACACACACACACACACACACACACACACACACACACACACACAAACATACACACACACACACACACACACACACACACACACACACACACACACACACACACACACACACACACACACACACTAACATACACACACACACACACACACACACACACACACACACACACACACACACACACACACACTACTGCTTGCTCTTGCTTCCTATGTGAGACTTGAGTCACCCCACCTCCTTCCCTCTTCTGACCAAACCACTGCCTGTAAATAGAGAAAGGTGTGTATGTGTGTGTGTGTGTGTGTGTGTGTACAGTATTTGTACACACTGAAAAGTATGGTAATGTAAACATATAACCACATAAAGATGATTTCTTGGGTTCTTTCTTCAACAATACGTCACTAATAACAGTTGTCAAAATTCAATAACAACCTTGAAACCCAACAAAATCCATTTGCAATTTAAGCATCATTATTACATGAATGCTGTGCTCAAAGATTAAGTTTGCACGATGCAAATCATCTGAACATTCAAGTGAAAATTAAAAAGACTTAAATGCTGCTGACAACATGCTGAATTAAAACCGGGCTTTATTTTTAGCTGAACGCCATTTCGGTCAAACTTTATCATGAAAACTCCCCGACGTTCTCTTGGTGATAAACATTTGGTTTTTTTTTATGGCCTCTTAAGTCTCCTATATTTCAACCGTTTGCCAGACTTCCGAAAGGATTTCCCTCACTGTCACAAGCACATGTGCTCAACTCTAGTAAAATAAGCACTCTGGTCATAAACTTGCCAGTGAGCTGTCCCCAAATAACCACATCTGTCATCTCGACTTAAACAGGCCCTAAAGAGTCACTTTTAAAGATGAAGGGACTCGCCGGCTGCACACAGACCCTGTTGGAGGAAGTGTCTTTGCCATGAAATAATGCAAAGTGAATATTGTGAGGCACGTTCAAGACTGGAGCGCTGATTCTTCTGATGTTTAAAACTCAAAGATTCTATAAAAATAATTAAAGAAAAACAACAACTTTGAAGGTTTGCTTTCTAAATCAATCCATCATACTTTAATTGTTGTACTGCAGTTATATAAACTGCAGTCACACCAACACTGCAGTATTTCTCTAATTACCATGGTACAACAAGTGACTTGGTTTTTTACCACCAGTCAAGTTAAATTTAAACCATCACACACTAGATTTAGGCCATGCAGTTTGCATCTCCGGAGTGATTTGAACACAGCTGCCGTGAGATGAGTTGAGACCCTTTACACAGGGGATAAAAGCTTTGTGTAAGTGCGTGTGTGTTGTGAAAGAAAAGGTGTGTTAGTGCGGTGTTTTCTCGTTCCCACGGTCCTTGCTGTGCTGCAGCCAACCCCTCCACCTCCTGCATCAGAACCTCTGCCCCCTGAGTACACTGACTGTATCTCCTCTGATATTATAGAGACAAAATGTCCTCCTAAAGCTACTGTTTAAACGTTGCAGACAAGGCAAAAGAGAGGACGGAAGAAAGAGCACACAGGGAGTCGGGGTTCTTGTCAAGCGCATCCTAGATAAGTTTTGGACGTCATCTTTAAAAAGAAGCTTAAAAAAAAATGAGGCTAAAGATGAGACATTGTCTGGGAAAATAACAGTAGTAAGTGTATTACTAGCTGCACCTGAAAGGCAGGCGAGAAGCCAGACACACTTTTTCATGCTTCAAAAAAAAAGAAGAAGGATAAAATAAAAACTTGGATCATGGTGAAATGCCGTCTGTTCTGGATATAATCAATAGCTAAAGAAGAATCAAGTTCAGGGTTGTCTCTCATATTTCAATCCCTGCTCCTCTGTGATCAATAAAAGTGAGCTGAAATCAAAGCGGGCCCTCTTTACTATTGTCTATTCAACGTTAGCAGACAAAGACTGAGGAGCCTTTGATCGCCCTGTCTGCAGGGCCCACAGCTAAACACAGACCCCATCCTCCCACTCCCACCCACCACCTCCAGGTGAGCAGCGTGTGTGTCTGCATGTGTGTGTGTGTGTAGGCTTACCAAAATGTTTTTTGCACAAATACACAAGCACACACACACACACACACACACACACACACACACACACACACACACACACACACACACACACACACACACACACAAAACAAAAGCACTTTTCATAGGAATCAGAGCGGGAGGCGATACGGTTGCGTTGCCATCTGGCAGGTCATTACCTCTGCCGGAGAGGTTATGTTTTCACCCGTGTCCGTCGTTTTGTTTGTTTGTTTGTTTTTTTGTTTGTCAGCGGGATTACTCAAAAATTATAAACCAAATTTCACTAAATTTTGTGGATGGGTTTGGGGCCAGGGACAAATCCATTTTTCTTTTCGTTTTCTTCAACATTCCAAATGACGTAAAAAGCACCATTTCCCACAAACTTTGGAATCATGGTGCAAATATCAGACAAGAACTTGTTAAATTTAGGAGTGGATTCAGAGAGAAACATGGATTTAGCATTGAAATATAGGGCATTTTAGACTTTAATTTCTCGACTGAGTGCTTTAATGAGCTACTGGTCACAGTGTTACAATGTGTTTCTACCTGTTACAGTGTTGTGTTGTATTGTGCTGACCTATTCTGCACATGACTGCGTGGTTGTGTTATGTTGTGAAGTTCATGGCTCTACTGCTCTAATATTCACTGTTTTTATTTAGATTTTTGTGTATTCAGTTGACAGTTTTGTCCTCTTCTGCTGTTTTCCTCTAGTTTCGTCTCTTCTGGATTTATCTTCTTTTTTTGTTCTTCTATTATCCTTTGTCTTACATCTTTGTTTCTGTTGTGTCCCCTGCTGTTTTATTTTCTTTTGTCTTTTAGGGGTTTGTCTTCTATTGTTCTTCCAGCATCATCACTTGTCATGTCCCCCTCCATCTTTTTTCTATCCCGTCATGTTCTCTTTAGTCTCCTTAGTCCTGTCCTCCTCCCTGTCTTGCTCTCTTTTTCCTTCTTGTTCACGTTAAGTTCCTTTTGGGTTTGTTCTTTTCCGCTGTCTCCAAATGTCTTTTGTTCTGACTCATTACACTTTTTTTTAAACACTCATTTGCAAAATTTAGCTTTTGAATGAAGCAACCAAAGAATTCCTCACATGGCGAGCTCTGCAGCCCCTAAACAAAATGTAGCCAAGTTGGCCAAACTCAATTTATTTATGGCTCTGGGAAGTTTGAAGTTTGAACTTAGTGCGAGTTGTCCTGACAACCAGATAATTAATTTTGGCCATCACCTGCCTATCCTATTCTCTCCTATTTTTTTGTTGGTCCTCTTCCTTTTTCTTCTGTCACCCTCAACATTGTGATCTCAAGATTGGACATTTTGTGGACTGAAAGATTCATTATTTGAGAAAATAATCTTCAGATTAAACAACAGTGAATAGAATCATTAATTACACTCCTGATGTTTTTGTCTTGTTCTGTCTCCATATTACTGTCATTACTTTTTCTGTTTTATTATTTCATTTACTTTTTTGTTTTATATACTGAACTTTCCTATTCTGATTTAACACCTGCCCTTCACAACTGTCCTTTTTTCTATTCGCTCTCTTCTTTCCTGTTTTCTCCTCTGTTTTCTCCTTGTTCCTGTCACATCTTCATCCTTTTCACTCTCTTTTGTCCTTTCCTCTTCTGATGTGTCTCCTTCTGCCTTGTCTTGTCCTCTTCCATCTCTTACTGTCTTGTCTTTATCTCTTCTCCGTAGCTCTACTGTGTTGTATGTTCTCTGACAGCTCAGAGGAGACACCAAAGCAGCAGGACCCATCAGCTCTCGACATGCACTTTGTTTAGGAGTCCTAAACAATAGGCAGCCCCCCTGGAGCCTCCTGCAACGGAGGTGGGGAGAGGAGGATCTGCTTGGGTTGAACACAAACACAATCTTATGATGACAGCCCACGTAAGCACACTCAAGATGAGTCTATTATATGAAGGTGTGACACAGGTGCAAATTGAAACTGATGTTCACTGGCCACAAGTGCATCATCACAAACACTCTCGACCACTTAAAGACATCTGGTGATGTTCATTTTGGGGTGAAGTTCAGGGAAAAGTTAAGTACCCATGTATATGTTTTCATAAGTGATGGAACATGTATGTTTAAATACATTTCCCTTCCCTACTGGATATGCCATATCTTGGGAGGGGAAGGTCGTAGAAACTCGGAAAAAGACTGGCGTTCTCACAGACCCTGAAAATCCCCAGACGGACATTGCTCCCGAGTCTCTAAGACCTTCCGTTCCCGAGATATAGATTTCAGTAGGGGTACTGAATTGAGTTTTTATCCTAATAACCCCTAACCCTAACCCTAGTCCAACCCTAACCCTAACCCTAGTCCAACAGTAACCCTAACCACCCTAAACCTAACCCTAGTCCAAACCTAACCCTAACCCTAACAACCATAAACCTAACCCTAGTCAAACCCTAACCCTAGTCCAACCCTAACACTAACCCTAGTCCAACCCTAACCCTAACCCTAATTCAACCCTCACCCTAACCCTAGTACAACCCTAACTCTAACCCTAGTCAAACCATAACCCTAACCCTAACCCTAGCCTAACCCTAACCCTAGTCCAACCATCACCCTAACCCTACTGGATATGTCATATCTAGAGAAGGGAACGTCGTAGAGACTCGGGACAGAGACTGGCGTTCTCAGAGACACTGGAAACCCCTAGACGGACGTTGCTCCCGACTCTCTACGACCTTCTCTTCCCAAGATACACATATTCAGTATAAGTGCGCCAAGCCCTATTCACCGAGAAAATAAACTTAAGTATAACTCAGGAACCGAAGGTCGGACCAGCTTGGGACCAAGATCCGTCTGCCATATTTTGGGGGCGCTGAACACGCCAGACTTGTCCCCAAGTCTCTACGACCTTCCGTTCCCGAGATACACATATTCAGTATACCCCCCTACTGGATATGTCATATCTCGGGAAGGGAACGTCGTAGCGACTCGGGACAAAGACTGACGTTCTCAGAGACCCTGAAAACCCCCAGACGGACATTGGTTCCGAGTCTCTACGACCTTCCGTTCCCGAGATACACATATTCACTATACCCCCCTACTGGATATGTCATGTCTCGGGAAGGGAAAGTCATAGAGACTCGGGACAAAGACTGGCGTTCTCAGAGACCCTGAAAATGCCCAGAGGGATGTTGGTCCCGGGTCCCTACGACCTTCCGTTCCCGAGAAATAGAATTCAGTAGGTGTAGTGAATTGAGTTTTTATCCTATTAACCCCTAACCTTAACCCTAGTCCAATCCTAACCTTAACCCTAGTCCAACCCTAACCCTAACCCTAGTACAACCCTAACCCTAACCCTAGTCAAACCCTAACCCTAACCCTAAACCTAGCCTAACCCTAACCATAGTCAAACCCTAACCCTAACCCTAGTTCAACCCTAACGTTAACCCTAGCCCAAACCCTAACCCTAATCCTAGCTCAAACCCTAAACCTAGCCCAAACCCTAACCCTAACCCTAACCCTAGCTCAAACCCTAACCCTAACCCTAACTCAAACCCTAACCCTAACCCTAGCTCAAACCCTAACCCTAACCCTAGCTCAAACCCTAACCCTAACCCTAGCTCAAACCCTAAACCTAACCCTAACCCTAGCTCAAACCCTAACCCTAACCCTAGCTCAAACCCTAACCCTAACCTTAGCTCAAACCCTAACCCTAACCCTAGCTCAAACCCTAACCCTAACCCTAGCTCAAACCCTAACCCTAACCTTAGCTCAAACCCTAAAACCTAGATCAAACCCTAACCCTAACCCTAGCTCAAACCCTAACCCTAGCTCAAACCCTAACCCTAACCCTAACCCTAGCTCAAACCCTAACCCTACATTAAACCCTAACCCTAGCTCAAACCCTAACCCTAACCCTAGCTCAAACCCTAACCCTAACCCTAGCTCAAACCCTAACCCTAACCCTAGTCAAACCCTAACCCTAGTCCAACCCTAACACTAACCCTAGTCCAACCCTAACCCTAACCCTAATTCAACCCTCACCCTAACCCTAGTACAACCCTAACCCTAACCCTAGTCAAACCATAACCCTAACCCTAACCCTAGCCTAACCCTAACCCTAGTCCAACCATCACCCTAACCCTACTGGATATGTCATATCTAGAGAAGGGAACGTCGTAGAGACTCGGGACAGAGACTGGCGTTCTCAGAGACACTGGAAACCCCTAGACGGACGTTGCTCCCGACTCTCTACGACCTTCTCTTCCCAAGATACACATATTCAGTATAAGTGCGCCAAGCCCTATTCACCGAGAAAATAAACTTAAGTATAACTCAGGAACCGAAGGTCGGACCAGCTTGGGACCAAGATCCGTCTGCCATATTTTGGGGGCGCTGAACACGCCAGACTTGTCCCCAAGTCTCTACGACCTTCCGTTCCCGAGATACACATATTCAGTATACCCCCCTACTGGATATGTCATATCTCGGGAAGGGAACGTCGTAGCGACTCGGGACAAAGACTGACGTTCTCAGAGACCCTGAAAACCCCCAGACGGACATTGGTTCCGAGTCTCTACGACCTTCCGTTCCCGAGATACACATATTCACTATACCCCCCTACTGGATATGTCATGTCTCGGGAAGGGAAAGTCATAGAGACTCGGGACAAAGACTGGCGTTCTCAGAGACCCTGAAAATGCCCAGAGGGATGTTGGTCCCGGGTCCCTACGACCTTCCGTTCCCGAGAAATAGAATTCAGTAGGTGTAGTGAATTGAGTTTTTATCCTATTAACCCCTAACCTTAACCCTAGTCCAATCCTAACCTTAACCCTAGTCCAACCCTAACCCTAACCCTAGTACAACCCTAACCCTAACCCTAGTCAAACCCTAACCCTAACCCTAAACCTAGCCTAAGCCTAACCATAGTCAAACCCTAACCCTAACCCTAGTTCAACCCTAACGTTAACCCTAGCCCAAACCCTAACCCTAATCCTAGCTCAAACCCTAAACCTAGCCCAAACCCTAACCCTAACCCTAACCCTAGCTCAAACCCTAACCCTAACCCTAACTCAAACCCTAACCCTAACCCTAGCTCAAACCCTAACCCTAACCCTAGCTCAAACCCTAACCCTAACCCTAGCTCAAACCCTAAACCTAACCCTAACCCTAGCTCAAACCCTAACCCTAACCCTAGCTCAAACCCTAACCCTAACCTTAGCTCAAACCCTAACCCTAACCCTAGCTCAAACCCTAACCCTAACCCTAGCTCAAACCCTAACCCTAACCTTAGCTCAAACCCTAAAACCTAGATCAAACCCTAACCCTAACCCTAGCTCAAACCCTAACCCTAGCTCAAACCCTAACCCTAACCCTAACCCTAGCTCAAACCCTAACCCTACATTAAACCCTAACCCTAGCTCAAACCCTAACCCTAACCCTAGCTCAAACCCTAACCCTAACCCTAGCTCAAACCCTAACCCTAACCCTAGCTCAAACCCTAACCCTAACCCTAGCTCAAACCCTAACCCTAACCCTAACCCTAAGCTCAAACCTTAACCCTAACCGTAGCTCAAACCCTAACCCTAACCCTAGCTCAAACCCTAACCCTAACCCTAACCCTAGCTCAAACCCTAACCCTAACCCTAGCTCAAACCCTAACCCTAACCCTAACCCTAGCTCAAACCAAGACCCTAACCCTAGCTCAAACCCTAACCCTAACCCTAGCTCAAACCCTAACCCTAACCCTAACCCTAGCTCAAACCCTAACCCTAACCCTAGCTCAAACCCTAACCCTAACCCTAACCCTAGCTCAAACCCTAACCCTAACCCTAATCCTAGCTCAAACCCTAACCCTAACCCTAACCCCAGCTCAAACCCTAACCCTAACCCTAGCTCAAACCCTAACCCTAGCTCAAACCCTAACCCTAACCCTAACCCTAGCTCAAACCCTAACCCTAACCCTAGCTCAAACCCTAACCCTAACCCTAACCCTAGCTCAAACCCTAACCCTAACCCTAGCTCAAACCCTAACCCTAACCCTAACCCCAGCTCAAACCCTAACCCTAACCCTAACCCTAGCTCAAACCCTAACCCTAACCCTAGCTCAAACCCTAACCCTAACCCTAACCCTAGCTCAAACCCTAACCCTAACCCTAACCCTAGCTCAAACCCTAACCCTAACCCTAACCCTAGCTCAAACCCTAACCCTAACCCTAACCCTAGCTCAAACCCTAACCCTAACCCTAACCCTAGCTCAAACCCTAACCCTAACCCTAGCTCAAACCCTAACCCTAACCCTAACCCTAACCCTAGCTCAAACCCTAACCCTAACCCTAGCTCAAACCCTAACCCTAGCTCAAACCCTAACCCTAACCCTAGCTCAAACCCTAAATCTAACCCTAGCTCAAACCTTAACCCTAACCCTAGCTCAAATCCTAACCCTAACCCTAACCCTAGCTCAAACCCTAGCTCAAACCCTAGCTCAAAACCTAACCCTAACGCTAGCTCAAACCCTAACCCTAACCCTAGCTCAAACCCTAACCCTAACCCTAGCTCAAACCCTAACCCTAACCCTAGCTCAAACCCTAACCCTAACCCTAGCTCAAACCCTAACCCTGACCCTAGCTCAAACCCTAACCCTAACCCTAGCTCAAACCCTAACCCTAACCCTAGCTCAAACCCTAACCCTGACCCTAGCTCAAACCCTAACCCTAACCCTAGCTCAAACCCTAACCCTAACCCTAGCTCAAACCCTAACCCTAACCCTAGCTCAAACCCTAACCCTAACCCTAACCCTAGCTCAAACCCTAACCCTAACCCTAGCTCAAACCCTAACCCTAACCCTAGCTCAAGCCCTAACCCTAACCCTAACCCTAGCTCAAACCCTAACCCTAACCCTAGCTCAAACCCTAAACCTAGCTCAAACCCTAACCCTAACCCTAGCTCAAACCCTAACTCTAACCCTAGCTCAAACCTTAACCCTAACCCTAGCTCAAACCCTAACCCTAACCCTAACCCTAGCTCAAACCCTAACCCTAGCTCAAACCCTAACCCTAACCCTAACTCAAACCCTAACCCTAGCTCAAACCCTAACCCTAACCCTAGCTCAAACCCTAACCCGAACCCTAGCTCAAACCCTAACCCTAACCCTAGCTCAAACCCTAACCCTGACCCTAGCTCAAACCCTAACCCTAACCCTAGCTCAAACCCTAACCCTAACCCTAGCTCAAACCCTAACCCTAACCCTAGCTCAAACCCTAACCCTAACCCTAACCCTAGCTCAAACCCTAACCCTAACCCTAGCTCAAACCCTAACCCTAACCCTAACCCTAGCTCAAACCCTAACCCTAACCCTAGCTCAAACCCTAACCCTAACCCTAACCCTAGCTCAAACCCTAACCCTAACCCTAGCTCAAACCCTAACCCTAACCCTAGCTCAAGCCCTAACCCTAACCCTAACCCTAGCTCAAACCCTAACCCTAACCCTAGCTCAAACCCTAAACCTAGCTCAAACCCTAACCCTAACCCTAGCTCAAACCCTAACTCTAACCCTAGCTCAAACCTTAACCCTAACCCTAGCTCAAACCCTAACCCTAACCCTAACCCTAGCTCAAACCCTAACCCTAGCTCAAACCCTAACCCTAGCTCAAACCCTAACCCTAACCCTAGCTCAAACCCTAACCCTAACCCTAGCTCAAACCCTAACCCTAACCCTAGCTCAAACCCTAACCCTAACCCTAGCTCAAACCCTAACCCTAACCCTAGCACAAACCCTAACCCTAACCCTAGCTCAAACCCTAACCCTAACCCTAAGCTCAAACCCTAACCCTAACCGTAGCTCAAACCCTAACCCTAACCTTAACCCTAGCTCAAACCCTAACCCTAACCCTAGCTCAAACCCTAACCCTAGATCAAACCCTAACCCTAACCCTAGCTCAAACCCTAACCCTAACCCTAGCTCAAACCCTAACCCTAGATCAAACCCTAACCCTAACCCTAGCTCAAACCCTAACCCTAACCCTAACCCTAGCTCAAACCCTAACCCTACCCTAAACCCTAACCCTATCTCAAACCCTAACCCTAACCCTAGCTCAAACCCTAACCCTAACCCTAGCTCAAACCCTAACCCTAACCCTAGCTCAAACCCTAACCCTAACCCTAGCTCAAACCCTAATCCTAGCTCAAACCCTAACCCTAACCCTAGCTCAAACCCTAACCCTAACTCTAGCTCAAACCCGAACCCTAACCCTAGCTCAAACCCTAAACCTAACCCTAACCCTAGCTCAAACCCTAAAAATAACCCTAGCTCACACCCTAACCCTAACCCTAGCCCAAACCCTAACCGTAACCCTAGCTCAAACTCTAACCCTAGTCCAACCCTAACCCTAACCGTAACCTCTAACCCTAGTCTAAGACCCAGTATACCCCCCTACTGGATATGTCATATCTCGGGAAGACAAGGTCGTAGAGACTCGGGACAAAGACTGGCGTTCTCAGAGACCCCCAAAACCCCCAGACGGACATTGGTCCACAGTCTCTACGACCTTCCGTTCCCGAGATACAGGTATTCAGTATAGGTGCGCCAAGCCCCATTCATCTCCAATGAGAAAAGAAACTTAAGTATAACTCAGGAACCGAAGGTCGGAGCAACTTGGAACCAAGATCCGTCTGCCATATTTCGGAGGCGCTGAACACGCCAGACTTGTCCCCGAGTCTCTACGACCTTCCGTTCCCGAGATACACATATTCAGTATAGGTGCGCCAAGCCCCATTCATCTCCAATGAGAAAAGAAACTTAAGTATAACTCAGGAACCGAAGGTCGGAGCAAATTGGAACCAAGATCCGTCTGCCATATTTCAGGGGCGCTGAACACACCAGACTTCTCTCCGAGTCTCTATGACCTTCCGTTCCCGAGATACACATATTCAGTATATCCCCCTACTTTGTTATGTCATGTCTCTGGAAGGGAAGGTCGTAGAGAGGCGGGACAAAGACTGCCGTTAACCCTAACCCTAACCCTAGCCTAACCCTAACCCTAACCCAAAAGCTAACCCTAACCCTAGCTCAAACCCTAACCCTAACCCTAGCTCAAACCCTAACCCTAACCCTAGCTCAAACCCTAACCCTAACCCTAGCTGAAAACCTAACCCTAGGCCTAACCCTAGCTCAAACCCTAACCCTAACCCTAGCCTAACCCTAACCCTAACCCAAAAGCTAACCCTAACCCTAGCTCAAACCCTAACCCTAACCCTAGCTCAAACCCTAACCCTAACCCTAGCTCAAACCCTAACCCTAACCCTAGCTGAAAACCTAACCCTAGGCCTAACCCTAGCTCAAACCCTAACCCTAACCCTAGCTCAAACGCTAACTCTAACCCTAGCTCAAAACCTAACCCTAACCCTAGCTTAAACCCTAACCCTAACCCTAGCTCAAACCCTAACCCTAACCCTAGCTCAAACCCTAACCCTAGATCAAACCCTGACCCTAACCCTAGCTCAAACCCTAACCCTAGCTCACACCCTAACCCTAACCCTAACCCTAGCTCAAACCCTAACCCTAACCCTAGCTCAAACCCTAACCCTAACCCTAACCCTAGCTCAAACCCTAATCCTAACCCTAGCTCAAACCCTAACCCTAACCCTAGCTCAAACCCTAACCCTAACCCTAGCTCAAACCCTAACCCTAACCCTAGCTCAAACCCTAACCCTAACCCTAGCTCAAACCCTAACCCTAACCCTAGCTCAAACCCTAACCCTAACCCTAGCTCAAACCCTAACCCTAACACTAGCTAAAACCCTAACCCTAACCCTAACCCTAGCTCAAACCCTAACCCTAACCCTAGCTCAAACCCTAACCCTAATCCTAACCCTAGCTCAAACCAAGACCCTAACCCTAGCTCAAACCCTAACCCTAACCCTAGCTCAAACCCTAACCCTAACCCTAACCCTAGCTCAAACCCTAACCCTAACCCTAGCTCAAACCCTAACCCTAACCCTAACCCTAGCTCAAACCCTAACCCTAACCCTAGCTCAAACCCTAACCCTAACCCTAACCCCAGCTCAAACCCTAACCCTAACCCTAGCTCAAACCCTAACCCTAACCCTAACCCTAGCTCAAACCCTAACCCTAACCCTAGCTCAAACCCTAACCCTAACCCTAACCCTAGCTCAAACCCTAACCCTAACCCTAGCTCAAACCCTAACCCTAGCTCAAACCCTAACCCTAACCCTAGCTCAAACCCTAAATCTAACCCTAGCTCAAACCTTAACCCTAACCCTAGCTCAAATCCTAACCCTAACCCTAACCCTAGCTCAAACCCTAGCTCAAACCCTAGCTCAAAACCTAACCCTAACGCTAGCTCAAACCCTAACCCTAACCCTAGCTCAAACCCTAACCCTAACCCTAGCTCAAACCCTAACCCTAACCCTAGCTCAAACCCTAACCCTAACCCTAGCTCAAACCCTAACCCTGAGCCTAGCTCAAACCCTAACCCTAACCCTAGCTCAAACCCTAACCCTAACCCTAGCTCAAACCCTAACCCTAACCCTAGCTCAAACCCTAACCCTAACCCTAACCCTAGCTCAAACCCTTACCCTAACCCTAGCTCAAACCCTAACCCTAACCCTAACCCTAGCTCAAACCCTAACCCTAACCCTAGCTCAAACCCTAACCCTAACCCTAACCCTAGCTCAAACCCTAACCCTAACCCTAGGTCAAACCCTAACCCTAACCCTAGCTCAAGCCCTAACCCTAACCCTAACCCTAGCTCAAACCCTAACCCTAACCCTAGCTCAAACCCTAAACCTAGCTCAAACCCTAACCCTAACCCTAGCTCAAACCCTAACTCTAACCCTAGCTCAAACCTTAACCCTAACCCTAGCTCAAACCCTAACCCTAACCCTAACCCTAGCTCAAACCCTAACCCTAACCCTAGCTCAAACCCTAACCCTAGCTCAAACCCTAACCCTAACCCTAGCTCAAACCCTAACCCTAACCCTAGCTCAAACCCTAACCCTAACCCTAGCTCAAACCCTAACCCTAACCCTAACCCTAGCTCAAACCCTAACCCTAACCCTAGCTCAAACCCTAACCCTAACCCTAGCTCAAACCCTAACACTAACCCTAGCTCAAACCCTAACCTTAACCCTAACCCTAGCTCAAACCCTAACCCTAACCCTAACCCTAGCTCAAATCCTAACCCTAACCCTAGCTCAAACCCTAACCCTAACCCTAGCTCAAACCCTAACCCTAACCCTAACCCTAGCTCAAACCCTAACCCTAACCCTAACCCTAGCTCAAACCCTAACCCTAACCCTAGCTCAAACCCTAACCCTAACCCTAACCCTAGCTCAAACCCTAACCCTAACCCTAACCCTAGCTCAAACCCTAACCCTAACCCTAGCTCAAACCCTAGCTCAAACCCTAACCCTAACCCTAGCTCAAACCCTAACCCTAGCTCAAACCCTAACCCTAACCCTAGCTCAAACCCTAACCCTAACCCTAGCTCAAACCCTAACCCTCACCCTAGCTCAAACCCTAACCCTAACCCTAGCTCAAACCCTAACCCTAACCCTAACCCTAGCTCAAACCCTAATCCTAACCCTAGCTCAAACCCTAACCCTAACCCTAAACCTAGCTCAAACCCTAACCCTAACCCTAACCCTAGCTCAAACCCTAACCCTAACCCTAGCTCAAACCCTAACCCTAACCCTAACCCTAACCCTAGCTCAAACCCTAACCCTAACCCTAGCTCAAACCCTAACCCTAGCTCAAACCCTAACCCTAACCCTAGCTCAAACCCTAACTCTAACCCTAGCTCAAACCTTAACCCTAACCCTAGCTCAAATCCTAACCCTAACCCTAACCCTAGCTCAAACCCTAGCTCAAACCTTAGCTCAAACCCTAACCCTAACCCTAGCTAAAACCCTAACCCTAACCCTAGCTCAAACCCTAATCCTAACCCTAGCTCAAACCCTAACCCTAACCCTAAACCTAGCTCAAACCCTAACCCTAACCCTAACCCTAGCTCAAACCCTAACCCTAACCCTAGCTCAAACCCTAACCCTAACCCTAACCCTAGCTCAAACCCTAACCCTAACCCTAGCTCAAACCCTAACCCTAGCTCAAACCCTAACTCTAACCCTAGCTCAAACCTTAACCCTAACCCTAGCTCAAATCCTAACCCTAACCCTAACCCTAGCTCAAACCCTAGCTCAAACCCTAGCTCAAACCCTAACCCTAACCCTAGCTAAAACCCTAACCCTAACCCTAGCTCAAACCCTAACCCTAACCCTAGCTCAAACCCTAACGCTAACCGTAGCTCAAACCCTAACCCTAACCCTAGCTCAAACCCTAACCCTAACCGTAGCTCAAACCCTAACCCTAACCGTAGCTCAAACCCTAACCCTAACCCTAGCTCAAACCCTAACCCTAACCCTAGCTCAAACCCTAACCCTAACCCTAGCTCAAACCCTAACCCTAACCCTAACCCTAGCTCAAACCCTAACCCTAACCCTAACCCTAGCTCAAACCCTAACCCTAACCCTAGCTCAAACCCTAACCCTAACCCTTGCTCAAACCCTAACCCTAACCCTAACCCTAGCTCAAACCCTAACCCTAACCCTAGCTCAAACCCTAACCCTAGCTCAAACCCTAACCCTAGCTCAAACCCTAACTCTAACCCTAGCTCAAACCTTAACCCTAACCCTAGCTCAAATCCTAACCCTAACCCTAACCCTAGCTCAAACCCTAGCTCAAACCTTAGCTCAAACCCTAACCCTAACCCTAGCTAAAACCCTAACCCTAACCCTAGCTCAAACCCTAATCCTAACCCTAGCTCAAACCCTAACCCTAACCCTAAACCTAGCTCAAACCCTAACCCTAACCCTAACCCTAGCTCAAACCCTAACCCTAACCCTAGCTCAAACCCTAACCCTAACCCTAACCCTAGCTCAAACCCTAACCCTAACCCTAGCTCAAACCCTAACCCTAGCTCAAACCCTAACCCTAACCCTAGCTCAAACCCTAACTCTAACCCTAGCTCAAACCTTAACCCTAACCCTAGCTCAAATCCTAACCCTAACCCTAACCCTAGCTCAAACCCTAGCTCAAACCCTAGCTCAAACCCTAACCCTAACCCTAGCTAAAACCCTAACCCTAACCCTAGCTCAAACCCTAACCCTAACCCTAGCTCAAACCCTAACCCTAACCGTAGCTCAAACCCTAACCCTAACCCTAGCTCAAACCCTAACCCTAACCGTAGCTCAAACCCTAACCCTAACCGTAGCTCAAACCCTAACCCTAACCCTAGCTCAAACCCTAACCCTAACCCTAGCTCAAACCCTAACCCTAACCCTAGCTCAAACCCTAACCCTAACCCTAACCCTAGGTCAAACCCTAACCCTAACCCTAACCCTAGCTCAAACCCTAACCCTAACCCTAGCTCAAACCCTAACCCTAACCCTTGCTCAAACCCTAACCCTAACCCTAACCCTAGCTCAAACCCTAACCCTAACCCTAGCTCAAACCCTAACCCTAGCTCAAACCCTAACCCTAGCTCAAACCCTAACCCTAACCCTAGCTCAAACCCTAACTCTAACCCTAGCTCAAACCTTAACCCTAACCCTAGCTCAAACCCTAACCCTAACCCTAACCCTAGCTCAAACCCTAACCCTAGCTCAAACCCTAACCCTAACCCTAGCTCAAACCCTAACCCTAGCTCAAACCCTAACCCTAACCCTAACCCTAGCTCAAACCCTAACCCTAACCCTAGCTCAAACCCTAACCCTAACCCTAGCTCAAACCCTAACCCTAACCCTAACCCTAGCTCAAACCCTAACCCTAACCCTAGCTCAAACCCTAACCCTAACCCTAGCTCAAACCCTAAACCTAACCCTAGCTCAAACCCTAACCCTAACCCTAACCCTAGCTCTAACCCTAACCCTAACCCTAGCTCAAACCCTAACCCTAACCCTAGCTCAAACCCTAACCCTAACCCTAGCTCAAACCCTAACCCTAACCCTAGCTCAAACCCTAACCCTAACCCTAGCTCAAACCCTAACCCTAACCCTAGCTCAAACCCTAACCCTAACCCTAACCCTAGCTCAAACCCTAACCCTAACCCTAACCCTAGCTCAAACCCTAACCCTAACCCTAGCTCAAACCCTAACCCTAACCGTAGCTCAAACCCTAACCCTAACCCTAACCCTAGCTCAAACCCTAACCCTAACCCTAACCCTAGCTCAAACCCTAACCCTAACCCTAGCTCAAACCCTAACCCTAACCCTAGCTCAAACCCTAACCCTAACCCTAGCTCAAACCCTAACCATAACCCTAACCCTAGCTCAAACCCTAACCCTAACCCTAGCTCAAACCCTAACCCTAACCCTAACCCTAGCTCAAACCCTAACCCTAACCCTAACCCTAGCTCAAACCCTAACCCTAAGCCTAGCTCACACCCTAACCCTAACCCTAGGCCAAACCCTAACCGTAACCCTAGCTCAAACCCTAACCCTAGTCCAACCCTAACCCTAACCGTAACCTCTAACCCTAGTCTAAGACCCAGTATACCCCCCTACTGGATATGTCATATCTCGGGAAGACAAGGTCGTAGAGACTCGGGACAAAGACTGGCGTTCTCAGAGACCCCCAAAACCCCCAGACGGACATTGGTCCAGAGTCTCTACGACCTTCCGTTCCCGAGATACACGTATTCAGTATAGGTGCGCCAAGCCCCATTCATCTCCAATGAGAAAAGAAACTTAAGTATAACTCAGGAACCGAAGGTCGGAGCAACTTGGAACCAAGATCCGTCTGCCATATTTCGGAGGCGCTGAACACGCCAGACTTGTCCCCGAGTCTCTACGACCTTCCGTTCCCGAGATACACATATTCAGTATAGGTGCGCCAAGCCCCATTCATCTCCAATGAGAAAAGAAACTTAAGTATAACTCAGGAACCGAAGGTCGGAGCAACTTGGAACCAAGATCCGTCTGCCATATTTCGGAGACGCTGAACACGCCAGACTTGTCCCCGAGTCTCTACGACCTTCCGTTCCCGAGATACACATATTCAGTATAGGTGCGCCAAGCCCCATTCATCTCCAATGAGAAAAGAAACTTAAGTATAACTCGAGAACCGAAGGTCGGAGCAACTTGGAACCAAGATCCGTCTGCCATATTTCGGAGGCGCTGAACACGCCAGACTTCTTTCCGAGTCTCTACGACCTTCCGTTCCCGAGATACACATATTCAGTATATCCCCCTCCTTTGTTATGTCATGTCTCTGGAAGGGAAGGTCATAGAGAGGCGGGACAAAGACTGCCGTTAACCCTAACCCTAACCCTAGCCTAACCCTAACCCTAACCCTAGCTCAAACCCTAACCCTAACCCTAGCTCAAACCCTAAACCTAACCCTAGCTCAAACCCTAACCCTAACCCTAGCTCAAACCCTAACCCTAACCCTAGCTCAAACCCTAACCCTAACCCTAGCTCAAACCCTAACCCTAACCCTAACCCTAGCTCAAACCCTAACCCTAACCCTAACCCTAGCTCAAACCCTAACCCTAACCCTAGCTCAAACCCTAACCCTAGCTCAAACCCTAACCCTAACCCTAGCTGAAACCCTAACTCTAACCCTAGCTCAAACCTTAACCCTAACCCTAGCTCAAACCCTAACCCTAGCTCAAACCCTACCTCAAACCCTAGCTCAAACCCTAACCCTAACCCTAGCTCAAACCCTAACCCTAACCCTAGCTCAAACCCTAACCCTAACCCTAGCTCAAACCCTAACCCTAATCCTAACCCTAGCTCAAACCCTAACCCTAACCCTAACCCTAGCTCAAACCCTAACCCTAACCCTAGCTCAAACCCTAACCCTAACCCTAACCCTAACCCTAGCTCAAACCCTAACCCTAACCCTAGCTCAAACCCTAACCCTAACCCTAGCTCAAACCCTAACCCTAACCCTAACCCTAGCTCAAACCCTAACCCTAACCCTAGCTCAAACCCTAACCCTAACCCTAGCTCAAACCCTAACCCTAACCCTAGCTCAAACCATAACCCTAACCCTAACCCTAGCTCAAACCCTAACCCTAACCCTAGCTCAAACCCTAACCCTAACCCTAGCTCAAACCCTAACCCTAACCCTAACCCTAGCTCAAAGCCTAACCCTAACCCTAGCTCAAACCCTAACTCTAACCCTAGCTCAAACCCTAACCCTAACCCTAGCTCAAACCCTAACCCTAACCCTAACCCTAGCTCAAACCCTAACCCTAACCCTTACCCTAACCCTAACCCTAGCTCAAACCCTAACCCTAACCCTAGCTCAAACCCTAACCCTAACCCTAGCTCAAACCCTAAACCTAACCCTAACCCTAGCTCAAACCCTAACCCTAACCCTAGCTCAAACCCTAACCCTAGCTCAAACCCTAACCCTAACCCTAGCTCAAACCCTAACTCTAACCCTAGCTCAAACCTTAACCCTAACCCTAGCTCAAACCCTAACCCTAACCCTAACCCTAGCTCAAACCCTAACCCTAGCTCAAACCCTAACCCTAACCCTAGCTCAAACCCTAACCCTAGCTCAAACCCTAACCCTAACCCTAACCCTAGCTCAAACCCTAACCCTAACCCTAGCTCAAACCCTAACCCTAACCCTAGCTCAAACCCTAACCCTAACCCTAACCCTAGCTCAAACCCTAACCCTAACCCTAACCCTAGCTCAAACCCTAACCCTAACCCTAGCTCAAACCCTAACCTTAACCCTAGCTCAAACCCTAACCCTAACCCTAACCCTAGCTCAAACCCTAACCCTAACCCTAACCCTAGCTCAAACCCTAACCCTAACCCTAGTTCAAACCCTAACCCTAACCCTAGCTCAAACCCTAGCTCAAACCCTAACCCTAACCCTAGCTCAAACCCTAACCCTAACCCTAGCTCAAACCCTAACCCTAACCCTAGCTCAAACCCTAACCCTAACCCTAGCTCAAACCCTAACCCTAACCCTAGCTCAAACCCTAACCCTAACCCTAACCCTAGCTCAAACCCTAATCCTAACCCTAGCTCAAACCCTAACCCTAACCCTAAACCTAGCTCAAACCCTAACCCTAACCCTAACCCTAGCTCAAACCCTAACCCTAACCCTAGCTCAAACCCTAACCCTAACCCTAACCCTAACCCTAGCTCAAACCCTAATCCTAACCCTAGCTCAAACCCTAACCCTAGCTCAAACCCTAACCCTAACCCTAGCTCAAACCCTAACTCTAACCCTAGCTCACACCTTAACCCTAACCCTAGCTCAAATCCTAACCCTAACCCTAACCCTAGCTCAAACCCTAGCTCAAATCCTAGCTCAAACCCTAACCCTAACCCTAGCTAAAACCCTAACCCTAACCCTAGCTCAAACCCTAACCCTAACCCTAGCTCAAACCCTAACCCTAACCGTAGCTCAAACCCTAACCCTAACCCTAGCTCAAAACCTAACCCTAACCGTAGCTCAAACCCTAACCCTAACCGTAGCTCAAACCCTAACCCTAACCCTACCTCAAACCCTAACCCTAACCCTAGCTCAAACCCTAACCCTAACCCTAGCTCAAACCCTAACCCTAACCCTAACCCTAGCTCAAACCCTAACCCTAACCCTAACCCTAGCTCAAACCCTAACCCTAACCCTAGCTCAAACCCTAACCCTAACCCTTGCTCAAACCCTAACCCTAACCCTAACCCTAGCTCAAACCCTAACCCTAACCCTAGCTCAAACCCTAACCCTAGCTCAAACCCTAACCCTAACCCTAGCTCAAACCCTAACTCTAACCCTAGCTCAAACCTTAACCCTATCCCTAGCTCAAACCCTAACCCTAACCCTAACCCTAGCTCAAACCCTAACCCTAGCTCAAACCCTAACCCTAACCCTAGCTCAAACCCTAACCCTAGCTCAAACCCTAACCCTAACCCTAACCCTAGCTAAAACCCTAACCCTAACCCTAGCTCAAACCCTAACCCTAACCCTAGCTCAAACCCTAACCCTAACCCTAACCCTAGCTCAAACCCTAACCCTAACCCTAGCTCAAACCCTATCCCTAACCCTAGCTCAAACCCTAACCCTAACCCTAGCTCAAACCCTAACCCTAACCCTAACCCTAGCTCTAACCCTAACCCTAACCCTAGCTCAAACCCTAACCCTAACCCTAGCTCAAACCCTAACCCTAACCCTAGCTCAAACCCTAACCCTAACCCTAGCTCAAACCCTAACCCTAACCCTAGCTCAAACCCTAACCCTAACCCTAACCCTAGCTCAAACCCTAACCCTAACCCTAACCCTAGCTCAAACCCTAACCCTAACCCTAGCTCAAACCCTAACCCTAACCCTAACCCTAGCTCAAACCCTAACCCTAACCCTAACCCTAGCTCAAACCCTAACCCTAACCCTAGCTCAAACCCTAACCCTAACCCTAGCTCAAACCCTAACCCTAACCATAGCTCAAACACTAACCCTAACCCTAACCCTAGCTCAAACCCTAACCCTAACCCTAGCTCAAACCCTAACCCTAACCCTAACCGTAGCTCAAACCCTAACCCTAACCCTAACCCTAGCTCAAACCCTAACCCTAAGCCTAGCTCACACCCTAACCCTAACCCTAGCCCAAACCCTAACCGTAACCCTAGCTCAAACCCTAACCCTAGTCCAACCCTAACCCTAACCGTAACCTCTAACCCTAGTCTAAGACCCAGTATACCCCCCTACTGGATATGTCATATCTCGGGAAGACAAGGTCGTAGAGACTCGGGACAAAGACTGGCGTTCTCAGAGACCCCCAAAACCCCCAGACGGACATTGGTCCAGAGTCTCTACGACCTTCCGTTCCCGAGATACACGTATTCAGTATAGGTGCGCCAAGCCCCATTCATCTCCAATGAGAAAAGAAACTTAAGTATAACTCAGGAACCGAAGGTCGGAGCAACTTGGAACCAAGATCCGTCTGCCATATTTCGGAGGCGCTGAACACGCCAGACTTGTCCCCGAGTCTCTACGACCTTCCGTTCCCGAGATACACATATTCAGTATACGTGCGCCAAGCCCCATTCATCTCCAATGAGAAAAGAAACTTAAGTATAACTCAGGAGCCGAAGGTCGGAGCAACTTGGAACCAAGATCCGTCTGCCATATTTCGGAGACGCTGAACACGCCAGACTTGTCCCCGAGTCTCTACGACCTTCCGTTCCCGAGATACACATATTCAGGATAGGTGCGCCAAGCCCCATTCATCTCCAATGAGAAAAGAAACTTAAGTATAACTCGAGAACCGAAGGTCGGAGCAACTTGGAACCAAGATCCGTCTGCCATATTTCGGAGGCGCTGAACACGCCAGACTTCTTTCCGAGTCTCTACGACCTTCCGTTCCCGAGATACACATATTCAGTATATCCCCCTCCTTTGTTATGTCATGTCTCTGGAAGGGAAGGTCATAGAGAGGCGGGACAAAGACTGCCGTTAACCCTAACCCTAAGCCTAGCCTAACCCTAACCCTAACCCTAGCTCAAACCCTAACCCTAACCCTAGCTCAAACCCTAAACCTAACCCTAGCTCAAACCCTAACCCTAACCCTAGCTCAAACCCTAACCCTAACCCTAGCTCAAACCCTAACCCTAACCCTAGCTCAAACCCTAACCCTAACCCTAACCCTAGCTCAAACCCTAACCCTAACCCTAACCCTAGCTCAAACCCTAACCCTAACCCTAGCTCAAACCCTAACCCTAGCTCAAACCCTAACCCTAACCCTAGCTGAAACCCTAACTCTAAACCTAGCTCAAACCTTAACCCTAACCCTAGCTCAAACCCTAACCCTAACCCTAGCTCAAACCCTACCTCAAACCCTAGCTCAAACCCTAACCCTAACCCTAGCTCAAACCCTAACCCTAACCCTAGCTCAAACCCTAACCCTAACCCTAGCTCAAACCCTAACCCTAACCCTAACCCTAGCTCAAACCCTAACCCTAACCCTAACCCTAGCTCAAACCCTAACCCTAACCCTAGCTCAAACCCTAACCCTAACCCTAACCCTAACCCTAGCTCAAACCCTAACCCTAACCCTAGCTCAAACCCTAACCCTAACCCTAGCTCAAACCCTAACCCTAACCCTAACCCTAGCTCAAACCCTAACCCTAACCCTAACCCTAGCTCAAACCCTAACCCTAACCCTAACCCTAGCTCAAACCCTAACCCTAACCCTAGCTCAAACCCTAACCCTAACCCTAGCTCAAACCATAACCCTAACCCTAACCCTAGCTCAAACCCTAACCCTAACCCTAGCTCAAACCCTAACCCTAACCCTAACCCTAGCTCAAACCCTAACCCTAACCCTAACCCTAGCTCAAAGCCTAACCCTAACCCTAGCTCAAACCCTAACCCTAACCCTAGCTCAAACCCTAACCCTAACCCTAGCTCAAACCCTAACCCTAACCCTAACCCTAGCTCAAACCCTAACCCTAACCCTAGCTCAAACCCTAACCCTAACCCTAACCCTAACCCTAATCCTAGCTCAAACCCTAACCCTAACCCTAGCTCAAACCCTAACCCTAACCCTAGCTCAAACCCTAAACCTAACCCTAACCCTAGCTCAAACCCTAACCCTAACCCTAGCTCAAACCCTAACCCTAGCTCAAACCCTAACCCTAACCCTAGCTCAAACCCTAACTCTAACCCTAGCTCAAACCTTAACCCTAACCCTAGCTCAAACCCTAACCCTAACCCTAACCCTAGCTCAAACCCTAACCCTAGCTCAAACCCTAACCCTAACCCTAGCTCAAACCCTAACCCTAGCTCAAACCCTAACCCTAACCCTAACCCTAGCTCAAACCCTAACCCTAACCCTAGCTCAAACCCTAACCCTAACCCTAGCTCAAACCCTAACCCTAGCTCAAACCCTAACCCTAACCCTAGCTCAAACCCTAACTCTAACCCTAGCTCAAACCTTAACCCTAACCCTAGCTCAAACCCTAACCCTAACCCTAACCCTAGCTCAAACCCTAACCCTAGCTCAAACCCTAACCCTAACCCTAGCTCAAACCCTAACCCTAGCTCAAACCCTAACCCTAACCCTAACCCTAGCTCAAACCCTAACCCTAACCCTAGCTCAAACCCTAACCCTAACCCTAACCCTAGCTCAAACCCTAACCCTAACCCTAGCTCAAACCCTAACCCTAACCCTAGCTCAAACCCTAACCCTAACCCTAACCCTAGCTCAAACCCTAACCCTAACCCTAGCTCAAACCCTAACCCTAGCTCAAACCCTAACCCTAACCCTAGCTCAAACCCTAACTCTAACCCTAGCTCAAACCTTAACCCTAACCCTAGCTCAAACCCTAACCCTAACCCTAACCCTAGCTCAAACCCTAACCCTAGCTCAAACCCTAACCCTAACCCTAGCTCAAACCCTAACCCTAGCTCAAACCCTAACCCTAACCCTAACCCTAGCTCAAACCCTAACCCTAACCCTAGCTCAAACCCTAACCCTAACCCTAGCTCAAACCCTAACCCTAACCCTAACCCTAGCTCAAACCCTAACCCTAACGCTAGCTCAAACCCTAACCCTAACCCTAGCTCAAACCCTAACCCTAACCCTAGCTCAAACCCCAACCCTAACCCTAACCCTAGCTCAAACCCTAACCCTAACCCTAACCCTAGCTCAAACCCTAACCCTAACCCTAGCTCAAACCCTAACCCTAACCCTAGCTCAAACCCTAACCCTAACCCTAACCCTAACCCTAGCTCAAACCCTAACCCTAACCCTAGCTCAAACCCTAACCCTAACCCTAACCCTAACCCTAGCTCAAACCCTAACCCTAACCCTAGCTCAAACCCTAACCCTAACCCTAGCTCAAACCCTAACCCTAACCCTAACCCTAGCTCAAACCCTAACCCTAACCCTAACCCTAGCTCAAACCCTAACCCTAACCCTAGCTCAAACCCTAACCCTAACCCTAGCTCAAACCCTAACCCTAACCCTAACCCTAGCTCAAACCCTAACCCTAACCCTAACCCTAGCTCAAACCCTAACCCTAACCCTAGCTCAAACCCTAACCCTAACCCTAGCTAAAAACCCTAACCCTAACCCTAACCCTAGCTCAAACCCTAACCCTAACCCTAGCTCAAACCCTAACCCTAGCTCAAACCCTAACCCTAACCCTAGCTCAAACCCTAACTCTAACCCTAGCTCAAACCTTAACCCTAACCCTAGCTCAAACCCTAACCCCAACCCTAACCCTAGCTCAAACCCTAACCCTAACCCTAGCTCAAACCCTAACCCTAACCCTAGCTCAAACCCTAACCCTAGCTCAAACCCTAACCCTAACCCTAGCTCAAACCCTAACTCTAACCCTAGCTCAAACCTTAACCCTAACCCTAGCTCAAACCCTAACCCTAACCCTAACCCTAGCTCAAACCCTAACCCTAGCTCAAACCCTAACCCTAACCCTAGCTCAAACCCTAACCCTAGCTCAAACCCTAACCCTAACCCTAACCCTAGCTCAAACCCTAACCCTAACCCTAGCTCAAACCCTAACCCTAACCCTAGCTCAAACCCTAACCCTAACCCTAACCCTAGCTCAAACCCTAACCCTAACGCTAGCTCAAACCCTAACCCTAACCCTAGCTCAAACCCTAACCCTAACCCTAGCTCAAACCCCAACCCTAACCCTAACCCTAGCTCAAACCCTAACCCTAACCCTAACCCTAGCTCAAACCCTAACCCTAACCCTAGCTCAAACCCTAACCCTAACCCTAGCTCAAACCCTAACCCTAACCCTAACCCTAACCCTAGCTCAAACCCTAACCCTAACCCTAGCTCAAACCCTAACCCTAACCCTAACCCTAACCCTAGCTCAAACCCTAACCCTAACCCTAGCTCAAACCCTAACCCTAACCCTAGCTCAAACCCTAACCCTAACCCTAACCCTAGCTCAAACCCTAACCCTAACCCTAACCCTAGCTCAAACCCTAACCCTAACCCTAGCTCAAACCCTAACCCTAACCCTAGCTCAAACCCTAACCCTAACCCTAACCCTAGCTCAAACCCTAACCCTAACCCTAACCCTAGCTCAAACCCTAACCCTAACCCTAGCTCAAACCCTAACCCTAACCCTAGCTAAAAACCCTAACCCTAACCCTAACCCTAGCTCAAACCCTAACCCTAACCCTAGCTCAAACCCTAACCCTAGCTCAAACCCTAACCCTAACCCTAGCTCAAACCCTAACTCTAACCCTAGCTCAAACCTTAACCCTAACCCTAGCTCAAACCCTAACCCCAACCCTAACCCTAGCTCAAACCCTAACCCTAACCCTAGCTCAAACCCTAACCCTAACCCTAGCTCAAACCCTAACCCTAAACCTAGCTCAAACCCTAACCCTAACCCTAACCCTAGCTCAAACCCTAACCCTAACCCTAACCCTAGCTCAAACCCTAACCCTAACCCTAGCTCAAACCCTAACCCTAACCCTAGCTCAAACCCTAACCCTAACCCTAGCTCAAACCCTAACCCTAACCCTAGCTCAAACCCTAACCCTAACCCTAGCTCAAACCCTAATCCTAACCCTAACCCTAGCTCAAACCCTAACCCTAACCCTAACCCTAACCCTAGCTCAAACCCTAACCCTAACCCTAGCTCAAACCCTAACCCTAACCCTAGCTCAAACCCTAACCCTAACCCTAACCCTAGCTCAAACCCTAACCCTAACCCTAACCCTAGCTCAAACCCTAACCCTAACCCTAGCTCAAACCCTAACCCTAACCCTAGCTCAAACCCTAACCCTAACCCTAACCCTAGCTCAAACCCTAACCCTAACCCTAGCTCAAACCCTAACCCTAACCCTAGCTCAAACCCTAACCCTAACCCTAACCCTAGCTCAAACCCTAACCCTAACCCTAGCTCACACCCTAACCCTAACCCTAGCCCAAACCCTAACCGTAACCCTAGCTCAAACCCTAACCCTAGTCCAACCCTAACCCTAACCGTAACCTCTAACCCTAGTCTAAGACCCAGTATACCCCCCTACTGGATATGTCATATCTCGGGAAGACAAGGTCGTAGAGACTCGGGACAAAGACTGGCGTTCTCAGAGACCCCCAAAACCCCCAGACGGACATTGGTCCAGAGTCTCTACGACCTTCCGTTCCCGAGATACACGTATTCAGTATAGGTGCGCCAAGCCCCATTCATCTCCAATGAGAAAAGAAACTTAAGTATAACTCAGGAACCGAAGGTTGGAGCAACTTGGAACCAAGATCCGTCTGCCATATTTCGGAGGCGCTGAACACGCCAGACTTGTCCCCGAGTCTCTACGACCTTCCGTTCCCGAGATACACATATTCAGGATAGGTGCGCCAAGCCCCATTCATCTCCAATGAGAAAAGAAACTTAAGTATAACTCGAGAACCAAAGGTCGGAGCAACTTGGAACCAAGATCCGTCTGCCATATTTCGGAGGCGCTGAACACGCCAGACTTCTTTCCGAGTCTCTACGACCTTCCGTTCCCGAGATACACATATTCAGTATATCCCCCTCCTTTGTTATGTCATGTCTCTGGAAGGGAAGGTCATAGAGAGGCGGGACAAAGACTGCCGTTAACCCTAACCCTAACCCTAGCCTAACCCTAACCCTAGCTCAAACCCTAACCCTAACCCTAGCTCAAACCCTAAACCTAACCCTAGCTCAAACCCTAATCCTAACCCTAGCTCAAACCCTAACCCTAACCCTAGCTCAAACCCTAACCCTAACCCTAGCTCAAACCCTAACCCTAACCCTAACCCTAGCTCAAACCCTAACCCTAACCCTAGCTCAAACCCTAACCCTAACCCTAACCCTAGCTCAAACCCTAACCCTAACCCTAACCCTAGCTCAAACCCTAACCCTAACCCTAACCCTAGCTCAAACCCTAACCCTAACCCTAACCCTAGCTCAACCCCTAACCCTAACCCTAGCTCAAACCCTAACCCTAACCCTAGCTCAAACCCTAACCCTAACCCTAGCTCAAACCCTAACTCTAACCCTAGCTCAAACCTTAACCCTAACCCTAGCTCAAACCCTAACCCTAACCCTAACCCTAGCTCAAACCCTAACCCTAGCTCAAACCCTAACCCTAACCCTAGCTCAAACCCTAACCCTAGCTCAAACCCTAACCCTAACCCTAACCCTAGCTCAAACCCTAACCCTAACCCTAGCTCAAACCCTAACCCTAACCCTAGCTCAAACCCTAACCCTAACCCTAACCCTAGCTCAAACCCTAACCCTAACCCTAACCCTAGCTCAAACCCTAACCCTAACCCTAACCCTAGCTCAAACCCTAACCCTAACCCTAGCTCAAACCCTAACCCTAGCTCAAACCCTAACCCTAACCCTAGCTCAAACCCTAACTCTAACCCTAGCTCAAACCTTAACCCTAACCCTAGCTCAAACCCTAACCATAACCCTAACCCTAGCTCAAACCCTAACCCTAGCTCAAACCCTTCCCTAACCCTAGCTCAAACCCTAACCCTAGCTCAAACCCTAACCCTAATCCTAACCCTAGCTCAAACCCTAACCCTAACCCTAGCTCAAACCCTAACCCTAACCCTAACCCTAGCTCAAACCCTAACCCTAACGCTAGCTCAAACCCTAACCCTAACCCTAGCTCAAACCCTAACCCTAACCCTAGCTCAAACCCCAACCCTAACCCTAACCCTAGCTGAAACCCTAACCCTAACCCTAACCCTAGCTCAAACCCTAACCCTAACCCTAGCTCAAACCCTAACCCTAACCCTAGCTCAAACCCTAACCCTAACCCTAACCCTAACCCTAGCTCAAACCCTAACCCTAACCCTAGCTCAAACCCTAACCCTAACCCTAACCCTAACCCTAGCTCAAACCCTAACCCTAACCCTAGCTCAAACCCTAACCCTAACCCTAGCTCAAACCCTAACCCTAACCCTAACCCTAGCTCAAACCCTAACCCTAACCCTAACCCTAGCTCAAACCCTAACCCTAACCCTAGCTCAAACCCTAACCCTAACCCTAGCTCAAACCCTAACCCTAACCCTAACCCTAGCTCAAACCCTAACCCTAACCCTAACCCTAGCTCAAACCCTAACCCTAACCCTAGCTCAAACCCTAACCCTAACCCTAGCTAAAAACCCTAACCCTAACCCTAACCCTAGCTCAAACCCTAACCCTAACCCTAGCTCAAACCCTAACCCTAGCTCAAACCCTAACCCTAACCCTAGCTCAAACCCTAACTCTAACCCTAGCTCAAACCTTAACCCTAACCCTAGCTCAAACCCTAACCCTAACCCTAACCCTAGCTCAAACCCTAACCCTAACCCTAGCTCAAACCCTAACCCTAACCCTAGCTCAAACCCTAACCCTAAACCTAGCTCAAACCCTAACCCTAACCCTAACCCTAGCTCAAACCCTAACCCTAACCCTAACCCTAGCTCAAACCCTAACCCTAACCCTAGCTCAAACCCTAACCCTAACCCTAGCTCAAACCCTAACCCTAACCCTAGCTCAAACCCTAACCCTAACCCTAACCCTAGCTCAAACCCTAACCCTAACCCTAACCCTAGCTCAAACCCTAACCCTAACCCTAGCTCAAACCCTAACCCTAACCCTAGCTCAAACCCTAACCCTAACCCTAACCCTAGCTCAAACCCTAACCCTAACCCTAACCCTAGCTCAAACCCTAACCCTAACCCTAACCCTAGCTCAAACCCTAACCCTAACCCTAGCTCAAACCCTAACCCTAACCCTAGCTAAAAACCCTAACCCTAACCCTAACCCTAGCTCAAACCCTAACCCTAACCCTAGCTCAAACCCTAACCCTAGCTCAAACCCTAACCCTAACCCTAGCTCAAACCCTAACTCTAACCCTAGCTCAAACCTTAACCCTAACCCTAGCTCAAACCCTAACCCTAACCCTAACCCTAGCTCAAACCCTAACCCTAACCCTAGCTCAAACCCTAACCCTAACCCTAGCTCAAACCCTAACCCTAAACCTAGCTCAAACCCTAACCCTAACCCTAACCCTAGCTCAAACCCTAACCCTAACCCTAACCCTAGCTCAAACCCTAACCCTAACCCTAGCTCAAACCCTAACCCTAACCCTAGCTCAAACCCTAACCCTAACCCTAGCTCAAACCCTAACCCTAACCCTAGCTCAAACCCTAACCCTAACCCTAGCTCAAACCCTAATCCTAACCCTAACCCTAGCTCAAACCCTAACCCTAACCCTAACCCTAGCTCAAACCCTAACCCTAACCCTAGCTCAAAACCTAACCCTAACCCTAGCTCAAACCCTAACCCTAACCCTAACCCTAGCTCAAACCCTAACCCTAACCCTAACCCTAGCTCAAACCCTAACCCTAACCCTAACCCTAGCTCAAACCCTAACCCTAACCCTAGCTCAAACCCTAACCCTAACCCTAACCCTAGCTCAAACCCTAACCCTAACCCTAGCTCAAACCCTAACCCTAACCCTAACCCTAGCTCAAACCCTAACCCTAACCCTAACCCTAGCTCAAACCCTAACCCTAACCCTAGCTCACACCCTAACCCTAACCCTAGCCCAAACCCTAACCGTAACCCTAGCTCAAACCCTAACCCTAGTCCAACCCTAACCCTAACCGTAACCTCTAACCCTAGTCTAAGACCCAGTATACCCCCCTACTGGATATGTCATATCTCGGGAAGACAAGGTCGTAGAGACTCGGGACAAAGACTGGCGTTCTCAGAGACCCCCAAAACCCCCAGACGGACATTGGTCCAGAGTCTCTACGACCTTCCGTTCCCGAGATACACGTATTCAGTATAGGTGCGCCAAGCCCCATTCATCTCCAATGAGAAAAGAAACTTAAGTATAACTCAGGAACCGAAGGTTGGAGCAACTTGGAACCAAGATCCGTCTGCCATATTTCGGAGGCGCTGAACACGCCAGACTTGTCCCCGAGTCTCTACGACCTTCCGTTCCCGAGATACACATATTCAGTATAGGTGCGCCAAGCCCCATTCATCTCCAATGAGAAAAGAAACTTAAGTATAACTCAGGAACCGAAGGTCGGAGCAACTTGGAACCAAGATCCGTCTGCCATATTTCGGAGACGCTGAACACGCCAGACTTGTCCCCGAGTCTCTACGACCTTCCGTTCCCGAGATACACATATTCAGGATAGGTGCGCCAAGCCCCATTCATCTCCAATGAGAAAAGAAACTTAAGTATAACTCGAGAACCGAAGGTCGGAGCAACTTGGAACCAAGATCCGTCTGCCATATTTCGGAGGCGCTGAACACGCCAGACTTCTTTCCGAGTCTCTACGACCTTCCGTTCCCGAGATACACATATTCAGTATATCCCCCTCCTTTGTTATGTCATGTCTCTGGAAGGGAAGGTCATAGAGAGGCGGGACAAAGACTGCCGTTAACCCTAACCCTAACCCTAGCCTAACCCTAACCCTAGCTCAAACCCTAACCCTAACCCTAGCTCAAACCCTAAACCTAACCCTAGCTCAAACCCTAATCCTAACCCTAGCTCAAACCCTAACCCTAACCCTAGCTCAAACCCTAACCCTTACCCTAGCTCAAACCCTAACCCTAACCCTAACCCTAGCTCAAACCCTAACCCTAACCCTAACCCTAGCTCAAACCCTAACCCTAACCCTAGCTCAAACCCTAACCCTAACCCTAACCCTAGCTCAAACCCTAACCCTAACCCTAACCCTAGCTCAAACCCTAACCCTAACCCTAGCTCAAACCCTAACCCTAACCCTAACCCTAACCCTAGCTCAAACCCTAACCCTAACCCTAACCCTAGCTCAAACCCTAACCCTAACCCGAGCTCAAACCCTAACCCTAACCCTAACCCTAACCCTAGCTCAAACCCTAACCCTAACCCTAGCTCAAACCCTAACCCTAACCCTAGCTCAAACCCTAACCCTAACCCTAACCCTCGCTCAAACCCTAACCCTAACCCTAACCCTAGCTCACCCCTAACCCTAACCCTAACCCTAGCTCAAACCCTAACCCTAACCCTAGCTCAAACCCTAACCCTAACCCTAGCTCAAACCCTAAACCTAACCCTAACCCTAGCTCAAACCCTAACCCTAACCCTAGCTCAAACCCTAACCCTAACCCTAACCCTAGCTCAAACCCTAACCCTAACCCTAACCCTAGCTCAAACCCTAACCCTAACCCTAGCTCAAACACTAACCCTAACCCTAACCCTAACCCTAGCTCAAACCCTAACCCTAACCCTAGCTCAAACCCTAACCCTAACCCTAACCCTAGCTCAAACCCTAACCCTAACCCTAACCCTAGCTCAAACCCTAACCCTAACCCTAACCCTAGCTCAAACCCTAACCCTAACCCTAGCTCAAACCCTAACCCTAACCCTAGCTCAAACCCTAACCCTAACCCTAACCCTAGCTCAAACCCTAACCCTAACCCTAGCTCAAACCCTAACCCTAACCCTAACCCTAACCCTAGCTCAAACCCTAACCCTAACCCTAACCCTAGCTCAAACCCTAACCCTAACCCTAGCTCAAACCCTAACCCTAACCCTAGCTCAAACCCTAACCCTAACCCTAGCTCAAAACCTAACCCTAACCCTAGCTCAAACCCTAACCCTAACCCTAGCTCAAACCCTAACCCTAACCCTAACCCTAGCTCAAACCCTACCTCAAACCCTAGCTCAAACCCTAACCCTAACCCTAGCTCAAACCCTAACCCTAACCCTAGCTCAAACCCTAACCCTAACCCTAGCTCAAACCCTAACCCTAACCCTAGCTCAAACCCTAACCCTAACCCTAGCTCAAACCCTAACCCTAACCCTAGCTCAAACCCTAACCCTAACCCTAGCCCAAACCCTAACCCTAACCCTAACCCTAGCTCAAACCCTAACCCTAACCCTAACCCTAACCCTAGCTCAAACCCTAACCCTAACCGTAGCTCAAACCCTAACCCTAACCCTAGCTCAAACCCTAACCCTAACCCTAACCCTAGCTCAAACCCTAACACTAACCCTAACCCTAGCTCAAACCCTAACCCTAACCCTAACCCTAGCTCAAACCCTAACCCTAACCCTAGCTCAAACCCTAACCCTAACCCTAGCTCAAACCCTAAACCTAACCCTAACCCTAGGTCAAACCCTAACCCTAACCCTAGCTCAAACCCTAACCCTAACCCTAACCCTAACCCTAGCTCAAACCCTAACCCTAACCCTAACCCTAGCTCAAACCCTAACCCTAACCCTAACCCTAGCTCAAACCCTAACCCTAACCCTAGCTCAAACCCTAACCCTAACCCTAACCCTAACCCAAACCCTAACCCTAACCCTAGCTCAAACCCTAACCCTAACCCTAGCTCAAACCCTAACCCTAACCCTAGCTCAAACCCTAACCCTAACCCTAACCCTAGCTCAAACCCTAACCCTAACCCTAACCCTAGCTCAAACCCTAACAATAACCCTAGCTCAAACCCTAACCCTAACCCTAGCTCAAACCCTAACCCTAACCCTAACCCTAGCTCAAACCCTAACCCTAACCCTAGCTCAAACCCTAACCCTAACCCTAGCTCAAACCCTAACCCTAACCCTAACCCTAGCTCAAACCCTAACCCTAACCCTAACCCTAGCTCAAACCCTAACCCTAACCCTAGCTCAAACCCTAACCCTAGCTCAAACCCTAACCCTAACCCTAGCTGAAACCCTAACTCTAACCCTAGCTCAAACCTTAACCCTAACCCTAGCTCAAACCCTACCTCAAACCCTAGCTCAAACCCTAACCCTAACCCTAGCTCAAACCCTAACCCTAACCCTAGCTCAAACCCTAACCCTAACCCTAGCTCAAACCCTAACCCTAACCCTAGCTCAAACCCTAACCCTAACCCTAGCTCAAACCCTAACCCTAACCCTAGCTCAAACCCTAACCCTAACCCTAACCCTAGCTCAAACCCTAACCCTAACCCTAACCCTAGCTCAAACCCTAACCCTAACCCTAGCTCAAACCCTAACCCTAACCGTAGCTCAAACCCTAACCCTAACCCTAACCCTAGCTCAAACCCTAACCCTAACCCTAACCCTAGCTCAAACCCTAACCCTAACCCTAGCTCAAACCCTAACCCTAACCCTAGCTCAAACCCTAACCCTAACCCTAGCTCAAACCCTAACCATAACCCTAACCCTAGCTCAAACCCTAACCCTAACCCTAACCCTAGCTCAAACCCTAACCCTAAGCCTAGCTCACACCCTAACCCTAACCCTAGCCCAAACCCTAACCGTAACCCTAGCTCAAACCCTAACCCTAGTCCAACCCTAACCCTAACCGTAACCTCTAACCCTAGTCTAAGACCCAGTATACCCCCCTACTGGATATGTCATATCTCGGGAAGACAAGGTCGTAGAGACTCGGGACAAAGACTGGCGTTCTCAGAGACCCCCAAAACCCCCAGACGGACATTGGTCCAGAGTCTCTACGACCTTCCGTTCCCGAGATACACGTATTCAGTATAGTTGCGCCAAGCCCCATTCATCTCCAATGAGAAAAGAAACTTAAGTATAACTCAGGAACCGAAGGTTGGAGCAACTTGGAACCAAGATCCGTCTGCCATATTTCGGAGGCGCTGAACACGCCAGACTTGTCCCCGAGTCTCTACGACCTTCCGTTCCCGAGATACACATATTCAGTATAGGTGCGCCAAGCCCCATTCATCTCCAATGAGAAAAGAAACTTAAGTATAACTCTGGAACCGAAGGTCGGAGCAACTTGGAACCAAGATCCGTCTGCCATATTTCGGAGACGCTGAACACGCCAGACTTGTCCCCGAGTCTCTACGACCTTCCGTTCCCGAGATACACATATTCAGTATAGGTGCGCCAAGCCCCATTCATCTCCAATGAGAAAAGAAACTTAAGTATAACTCGAGAACCGAAGGTCGGAGCAACTTGGAACCAAGATCCGTCTGCCATATTTCGGAGGCGCTGAACACGCCAGACTTCTTTCCGAGTCTCTACGACCTTCCGTTCCCGAGATACACATATTCAGTATATCCCCCTCCTTTGTTATGTCATGTCTCTGGAAGGGAAGGTCATAGAGAGGCGGGACAAAGACTGCCGTTAACCCTAACCCTAACCCTAGCCTAACCCTAACCCTAACCCTAGCTCAAACCCTAACCCTAACCCTAGCTCAAACCCTAAACCTAACCCTAGCTCAAACCCTAACCCTAACCCTAGCTCAAACCCTAACCCTAACCCTAGCTCAAACCCTAACCCTAACCCTAGCTCAAACCCTAACCCTAACCCTAACCCTAGCTCAAACCCTAACCCTAACCCTAACCCTAGCTCAAACCCTAACCCTAACCCTAGCTCAAACCCTAACCCTAGCTCAAACCCTAACCCTAACCCTAGCTGAAACCCTAACTCTAACCCTAGCTCAAACCTTAACCCTAACCCTAGCTCAAACCCTAACCCTAACCCTAGCTCAAACCCTACCTCAAACCCTAGCTCAAACCCTAACCCTAACCCTAGCTCAAACCCTAACCCTAACCCTAGCTCAAACCCTAACCCTAACCCTAGCTCAAACCCTAACCCTAGCTCAAACCCTAACCCTAACCCTAACCCTAGCTCAAACCCTAACCCTAACCCTAGCTCAAACCCTAACCCTAGCTCAAACCCTAACCCTAACCCTAGCTGAAACCAGAACCCTAACCCTAGCTCAAACCCTACCTCAAACCCTAGCTCAAACCCTAACCCTAACCCTAGCTCAAACCCTAACCCTAACCCTAGCTCAAACCCTAACCCTAACCCTAACCCTAGCTCAAACCCTAACCCTAACCCTAACCCTAGCTCAAACCCTAACCCTAACCCTAGCTCAAACCCTAACCCTAGCTCAAACCCTAACCCTAACCCTAGCTGAAACCCTAACTCTAACCCTAGCTCAAACCTTAACCCTAACCCTAGCTCAAACCCTACCTCAAACCCTAACCCTAACCCTAGCTCAAACCCTAACCCTAACCCTAGCTCAAACCCTAACCCTAACCCTAGCTCAAACCCTAACCCTAACCCTAGCTCAAACCCTAACCCTAACCCTAGCTCAAACCCTAACCCTAACCCTAGCTCAAACCCTAACCCTAACCCTAACCCTAGCTCAAACCCTAACCCTAACCCTAACCCTAGCTCAAACCCTAACCCTAACCCTAGCTCAAACCCTAACCCTAACCGTAGCTCAAACCCTAACCCTAACCCTAGCTCAAACCCTAACCCTAACCCTAACCCTAGCTCAAACCCTAACCCTAACCCTAACCCTAGCTCAAACCCTAACCCTAACCCTAGCTCAAACCCTAACCTTAACCGTAGCTCAAACCCTAACCCTAACCCTAACCCTAGCTCAAACCCTAACCCTAACCCTAACCCTAGCTCAAACCCTAACCCTAACCCTAGCTCAAACCCTAACCCTAACCCTAGCTCAAATCCTAACCCTAACCCTAGCTCAAACCCTAACCATAACCCTAACCCTAGCTCAAACCCTAACCCTAACCCTAGCTCAAACCCTAACCCTAACCCTAACCCTAGCTCAAACCCTAACCCTAACCCTAACCCTAGCTCAAACCCTAACCCTAAGCCTAGCTCACACCCTAACCCTAACCCTAGCCCAAACCCTAACCGTAACCCTAGCTCAAACCCTAACCCTAGTCCAACCCTAACCCTAACCGTAACCTCTAACCCTAGTCTAAGACCCAGTATACCCCCCTACTGGATATGTCATATCTCGGGAAGACAAGGTCGTAGAGACTCGGGACAAAGACTGGCGTTCTCAGAGACCCCCAAAACCCCCAGACGGACATTGGTCCAGAGTCTCTACGACCTTCCGTTCCCGAGATACACGTATTCAGTATAGTTGCTCCAAGCCCCATTCATCTCCAATGAGAAAAGAAACTTAAGTATAACTCAGGAACCGAAGGTCGGAGCAACTTGGAACCAAGATCCGTCTGCCATATTTCGGAGGCGCTGAACACGCCAGACTTGTCCCCGAGTCTCTACGACCTTCCGTTCCCGAGATACACATATTCAGTATAGGTGCGCCAAGCCCCATTCATCTCCAATGAGAAAAGAAACTTAAGTATAACTCTGGAACCGAAGGTCGGAGCAACTTGGAACCAAGATCCGTCTGCCATATTTCGGAGACGCTGAACACGCCAGACTTGTCCCCGAGTCTCTACGACCTTCCGTTCCCGAGATACACATATTCAGTATAGGTGCGCCAAGCCCCATTCATCTCCAATGAGAAAAGAAACTTAAGTATAACTCGAGAACCGAAGGTCGGAGCAACTTGGAACCAAGATCCGTCTGCCATATTTCGGAGGCGCTGAACACGCCAGACTTCTTTCCAGGTCTCTACGACCTTCCGTTCCCGAGATACACATATTCAGTATATCCCCCTCCTTTGTTATGTCATGTCTCTGGAAGGGAAGGTCATAGAGAGGCGGGACAAAGACTGCCGTTAACCCTAACCCTAACCCTAGCCTAACCCTAACCCTAACCCTAGCTCAAACCCTAACCCTAACCCTAGCTCAAACCCTAAACCTAACCCTAGCTCAAACCCTAACCCTAACCCTAGCTCAAACCCTAACCCTAACCCTAGCTCAAACCCTAACCCTAACCCTAGCTCAAACCCTAACCCTAACCCTAACCCTAGCTCAAACCCTAACCCTAACCCTAACCCTAGCTCAAACCCTAACCCTAACCCTAGCTCAAACCCTAACCCTAGCTCAAACCCTAACCCTAACCCTAGCTGAAACCCTAACTCTAACCCTAGCTCAAACCTTAACCCTAACCCTAGCTCAAACCCTAACCCTAACCCTAGCTCAAACCCTACCTCAAACCCTAGCTCAAACCCTAACCCTAACCCTAGCTCAAACCCTAACCCTAACCCTAGCTCAAACCCTAACCCTAACCCTAGCTCAAACCCTAACCCTAACCCTAACCCTAGCTCAAACCCTAACCCTAACCCTAACCCTAGCTCAAACCCTAACCCTAACCCTAGCTCAAACCCTAACCCTAACCCTAACCCTAACCCTAGCTCAAACCCTAACCCTAACCCTAGCTCAAACCCTAACCCTAACCCTAGCTCAAACCCTAACCCTAACCCTAACGCTAGCTCAAACCCTAACCCTAACCCTAACCCTAGCTCAAACCCTAACCCTAACCCTAACCCTAGCTCAAACCCTAACCCTAACCCTAGCTCAAACCCTAACCCTAACCCTAGCTCAAACCATAACCCTAACCCTAACCGTAGCTCAAACCCTAACCCTAACCCTAGCTCAAACCCTAACCCTAACCCTAGCTCAAACCCTAACCCTAGCTCAAACCCTAACCCTAACCCTAACCCTAGCTCAAACCCTAACCCTAACCCTAGCTCAAACCCTAACCCTAGCTCAAACCCTAACCCTAACCCTAGCTGAAACCAGAACCCTAACCCTAGCTCAAACCCTACCTCAAACCCTAGCTCAAACCCTAACCCTAACCCTAGCTCAAACCCTAACCCTAACCCTAGCTCAAACCCTAACCCTAACCCTAACCCTAGCTCAAACCCTAACCCTAACCCTAACCCTAGCTCAAACCCTAACCCTAACCCTAGCTCAAACCCTAACCCTAGCTCAAACCCTAACCCTAACCCTAGCTGAAACCCTAACTCTAACCCTAGCTCAAACCTTAACCCTAACCCTAGCTCAAACCCTACCTCAAACCCTAGCTCAAACCCTAACCCTAACCCTAGCTCAAACCCTAACCCTAACCCTAGCTCAAACCCTAACCCTAACCCTAGCTCAAACCCTAACCCTAACCCTAGCTCAAACCCTAACCCTAACCCTAGCTCAAACCCTAACCCTAACCCTAGCTCAAACCCTAACCCTAACCCTAACCCTAGCTCAAACCCTAACCCTAACCCTAACCCTAACCCTAGCTCAAACCCTAACCCTAACCCTAGCTCAAACCCTAACCCTAACCGTAGCTCAAACCCTAACCCTAACCCTAACCCTAGCTCAAACCCTAACCCTAACCCTAACCCTAGCTCAAACCCTAACCCTAACCCTAGCTCAAACCCTAACCCTAACCCTAACCCTAGCTCAAACCCTAACCCTAACCCTAACCCTAGCTCAAACCCTAACCCTAACCCTAACCCTAGCTCAAACCCTAACCCTAACCCTAGCTCAAACCCTAACCCTAACCCTAGCTCAAACCATAACCCTAACCCTAACCCTAGCTCAAACCCTAACCCTAACCCTAACCCTAGCTCAAACCCTAACCCTAACCCTAACCCTAGCTCAAAGCCTAACCCTAACCCTAGCTCAAACCCTAACTCTAACCCTAGCTCAAACCCTAACCCTAACCCTAGCTCAAACCCTAACCCTAACCCTAACCCTAGCTCAAACCCTAACCCTAACCCTAACCCTAGCTCAAACCCTAACCCTAACCCTAGCTCAAACCCTAACCCTAACCCTAGCTCAAACCCTAACCCTAACCCTAGCTCAAACCCTAACCCTAACCCTAACCCTAGCTCAAACCCTAACCCTAACCCTAACCCTAGCTCAAAGCCTAACCCTAACCCTAGCTCAAACCCTAACTCTAACCCTAGCTCAAACCCTAACCCTAACCCTAGCTCAAACCCTAACCCTAACCCTAACCCTAGCTCAAACCCTAACCCTAACCCTAACCCTAGCTCAAACCCTAACCCTAACCCTAGCTCAAACCCTAAACCTAACCCTAACCCTAGCTCAAACCCTAACCCTAACCCTAGCTCAAACCCTTACCCTAGCTCAAACCCTAACCCTAACCCTAGCTCAAACCCTAACTCTAACCCTAGCTCAAACCTTAACCCTAACCCTAGCTCAAACCCTAACCCTAACCCTAACCCTAGCTCAAACCCTAACCCTAGCTCAAACCCTAACCCTAACCCTAGCTCAAACCCTAACCCTAGCTCAAACCCTAACCCTAACCCTAACCCTAGCTCAAACCCTAACCCTAACCCTAGCTCAAACCCTAACCCTAACCCTAACCCTAGCTCAAACCCTAACCCTAACCCTAACCCTAGCTCAAACCCTAACCCTAACCCTAACCCTAGCTCAAACCCTAACCCTAACCGTAGCTCAAACCCTAACCCTAAGCCTAACCCTAGCTCAAACCCTAACCCTAACGCTAACCCTAACCCAAACCCTAACCCTAACCCTAGCTCAAACCCTAACCCTAACCCTAGCTCAAACCCTAACCCTAACCCTAGCTCAAACCCTAACCCTAACCCTAACCCTAGCTCAAACCCTAACCCTAACCCTAACCCTAGCTCAAACCCTAACAATAACCCTAGCTCAAACCCTAACCCTAACCCTAGCTCAAACCCTAACCCTAACCCTAACCCTAGCTCAAACCCTGACCCTAACCCTAGCTCAAACCCTAACCCTAACCCTAGCTCAAACCCTAACCCTAACCCTAACCCTAGCTCAAACCCTAACCCTAACCCTAACCCTAGCTCAAACCCTAACCCTAACCCTAGCTCAAACCCTAACCCTAGCTCAAACCCTAACCCTAACCCTAGCTGAAACCCTAACTCTAACCCTAGCTCAAACCTTAACCCTAACCCTAGCTCAAACCCTACCTCAAACCCTAGCTCAAACCCTAACCCTAACCCTAGCTCAAACCCTAACCCTAACCCTAGCTCAAACCCTAACCCTAACCCTAGCTCAAACCCTAACCCTAACCCTAGCTCAAACCCTAACCCTAACCCTAGCTCAAACCCTAACCCTAACCCTAACCCTAGCTCAAACCCTAACCCTAACCCTAACCCTAGCTCAAACCCTAACCCTAACCCTAGCTCAAACCCTAACCCTAACAGTAGCTCAAACCCTAACCCTAACCCTAACCCTAGCTCAAACCCTAACCCTAACCCTAACCCTAGCTCAAACCCTAACCCTAACCCTAGCTCAAACCCTAACCCTAACCCTAGCTCAAACCCTAACCCTAACCCTAGCTCAAACCCTAACCATAACCCTAACCCTAGCTCAAACCCTAACCCTAACCCTAGCTCAAACCCTAACCCTAACCCTAACCCTAGCTCAAACCCTAACCCTAACCCTAACCCTAGCTCAAACCCTAACCCTAAGCCTAGCTCACACCCTAACCCTAACCCTAGCCCAAACTCTAACCGTAACCCTAGCTCAAACCCTAACCCTAGTCCAACCCTAACCCTAACCGTAACCTCTAACCCTAGTCTAAGACCCAGTATACCCCCCTACTGGATATGTCATATCTCGGGAAGACAAGGTCGTAGAGACTCGGGACAAAGACTGGCGTTCTCAGAGACCCCCAAAACCCCCAGACGGACATTGGTCCAGAGTCTCTACGACCTTCCGTTCCCGAGATACACGTATTCAGTATAGTTGCGCCAAGCCCCATTCATCTCCAATGAGAAAAGAAACTTAAGTATAACTCAGGAACCGAAGGTCGGAGCAACTTGGAACCAAGATCCGTCTGCCATATTTCGGAGGCGCTGAACACGCCAGACTTGTCCCCGAGTCTCTACGACCTTCCGTTCCCGAGATACACATATTCAGTATAGGTGCGCCAAGCCCCATTCATCTCCAATGAGAAAAGAAACTTAAGTATAACTCTGGAACCGAAGGTCGGAGCAACTTGGAACCAAGATCCGTCTGCCATATTTCGGAGACGCTGAACACGCCAGACTTGTCCCCGAGTCTCTACGACCTTCCGTTCCCGAGATACACATATTCAGTATAGGTGCGCCAAGCCCCATTCATCTCCAATGAGAAAAGAAACTTAAGTATAACTCGAGAACCGAAGGTCGGAGCAACTTGGAACCAAGATCCGTCTGCCATATTTCGGAGGCGCTGAACACGCCAGACTTCTTTCCGAGTCTCTACGACCTTCCGTTCCCGAGATACACATATTCAGTATATCCCCCTCCTTTGTTATGTCATGTCTCTGGAAGGGAAGGTCATAGAGAGGCGGGACAAAGACTGACGTTAACCCTAACCCTAACCCTAGCCTAACCCTAACCCTAACCCTAGCTCAAACCCTAACCCTAACCCTAGCTCAAACCCTAAACCTAACCCTAGCTCAAACCCTAACCCTAACCCTAGCTCAAACCCTAACCCTAACCCTAGCTCAAACCCTAACCCTAACCCTAGCTCAAACCCTAACCCTAACCCTAACCCTAGCTCAAACCCTTACCCTAACCCTAACCCTAGCTCAAACCCTAACCCTAACCCTAGCTCAAACCCTAACCCTAGCTCAAACCCTAACCCTAACCCTAGCTGAAACCCTAACTCTAACCCTAGCTCAAACCTTAACCCTAACCCTAGCTCAAACCCTAACCCTAACCCTAGCTCAAACCCTACCTCAAACCCTAGCTCAAACCCTAACCCTAACCCTAGCTCAAACCCTAACCCTAACCCTAGCTCAAACCCTAACCCTAACCCTAGCTCAAACCCTAACCCTAACCCTAACCCTAGCTCAAACCCTAACCCTAACCCTAACCCTAGCTCAAACCCTAACCCTAACCCTAGCTCAAACCCTAACCCTAACCCTAACCCTAACCCTAGCTCAAACCCTAACCCTAACCCTAGCTCAAACCCTAACCCTAACCCTAGCTCAAACCCTAACCCTAACCCTAACCCTAGCTCAAACCCTAACCCTAACCCTAACCCTAGCTCAAACCCTAACCCTAACCCTAACCCTAGCTCAAACCCTAACCCTAACCCTAGCTCAAACCCTAACCCTAACCCTAGCTCAAACCATAACCCTAACCCTAACCCTAGCTCAAACCCTAACCCTAACCCTAGCTCAAACCCTAACCCTAACCCTAGCTCAAACCCTAACCCTAGCTCAAACCCTAACCCTAACCCTAACCCTAGCTCAAACCCTAACCCTAACCCTAGCTCAAACCCTAACCCTAGCTCAAACCCTAACCCTAACCCTAGCTGAAACCAGAACCCTAACCCTAGCTCAAACCCTACCTCAAACCCTAGCTCAAACCCTAACCCTAACCCTAGCTCAAACCCTAACCCTAACCCTAGCTCAAACCCTAACCCTAACCCTAACCCTAGCTCAAACCCTAACCCTAACCCAAACCCTAGCTCAAACCCTAACCCTAACCCTAGCTCAAACCCTAACCCTAGCTCAAACCCTAACCCTAACCCTAGCTGAAACCCTAACTCTAACCCTAGCTCAAACCTTAACCCTAACCCTAGCTCAAACCCTACCTCAAACCCTAGCTCAAACCCTAACCCTAACCCTAGCTCAAACCCTAACCCTAACCCTAGCTCAAACCCTAACCCTAACCCTAGCTCAAACCCTAACCCTAACCCTAGCTCAAACCCTAACCCTAACCCTAGCTCAAACCCTAACCCTAACCCTAGCTCAAACCCTAACCCTAACCCTAACCCTAGCTCAAACCCTAACCCTAACCCTAACCCTAGCTCAAACCCTAACCCTAACCCTAGCTCAAACCCTAACCCTAACCGTAGCTCAAACCCTAACCCTAACCCTAACCCTAGCTCAAACCCTAACCCTAACCCTAACCCTAGCTCAAACCCTAACCCTAACCCTAGCTCAAACCCTAACCCTAACCCTAGCTCAAACCCTAACCCTAGCTCAAACCCTAACCCTAACCCTAGCTCAAACCCTAACTCTAACCCTAGCTCAAACCCTAACCCTAACCCTAGCTCAAACCCTAACCCTAACCCTAACCCTAGCTCAAACCCTAACCCTAACCCTAGCTCAAACCCTAACCCTAACCCTAACCCTAGCTCAAACCCTAACCCTAACCCTAACCCTAGCTCAAACCCTAACCCTAACCCTAGCACACACCCTAACCCTAACCCTAGCCCAAACCCTAACAGTAACCCTAGCTCAAACCCTAACCCTAGTCCAACCCTAACCCTAACCGTAACCTCTAACCCTAGTCTAAGACCCAGTATACCCCCCTACTGGATATGTCATATCTCGGGAAGACAAGGTCGTAGAGACTCGGGACAAAGACTGGCGTTCTCAGAGACCCCCAAAACCCCCAGACGGACATTGGTCCAGAGTCTCTACGACCTTCCGTTCCCGAGATACACGTATTCAGTATAGGTGCGCCAAGCCCCATTCATCTCCAATGAGAAAAGAAACTTAAGTATAACTCAGGAACCGAAGGTTGGAGCAACTTGGAACCAAGATCCGTCTGCCATATTTCGGAGGCGCTGAACACGCCAGACTTGTCCCCGAGTCTCTACGACCTTCCGTTCCCGAGATACACATATTCAGTATAGGTGCGCCAAGCCCCATTCATCTCCAATGAGAAAAGAAACTTAAGTATAACTCAGGAACCGAAGGTCGGAGCAACTTGGAACCAAGATCCGTCTGCCATATTTCGGAGACGCTGAACACTTGAAGACTTGTCCCCGAGTCTCTACGACCTTCCGTTCCCGAGATACACATATTCAGGATAGGTGCGCCAAGCCCCATTCATCTCCAATGAGAATAGAAACTTAAATATAACTCGAGAACCGAAGGTCGGTGCAACTTGGAACCAAGATCCGTCTGCCATATTTCGGAGGCGCTGAACACGCCAGACTTCTTTCCGAGTCTCTACGACCTTCCGTTCCCGAGATACACATATTCAGTATATCCCCCTCCTTTGTTATGTCATGTCTCTGGAAGGGAAGGTCATAGAGAGGCGGGACAAAGACTGCCGTTAACCCTAACCCTAACCCTAGCTCAAACCCTAACCCTAACCCTAACCCTAGCTCAAACCCTAACCCTAACCCTAGCCTAACCCTAACCCTAACCCTAGCTCAAACCCTAACCCTAACCCTAGCTCAAACCCTAAACCTAACCCTAGCTCAAACCCTAATCCTAACCCTAGCTCAAACCCTAACCCTAACCCTAGCTCAAACCCTAACCCTAACCCTAGCTCAAACCCTAACCCTAACCCTAACCCTAGCTCAAACCCTAACCCTAACCCTAACCCTAGCTCAAACCCTAACCCTAACCCTAGCTCAAACCCTAACCCTAACCCTAGCTCAAACCCTAACCCTAACCCTAGCTCAAACCCTAACCCTAACCCTAGCTCAAACCCTAACCCTAACCCTAACCCTAGCTCAAACCCTAACCCTAACCCTAGCTCAAACCCTAACCCTAACCCTAACCCTAACCCTAGCTCAAAACCTAACCCTAACCCTAGCTCAAACCCTAACCCTAACCCTAGCTCAAACCCTAACCCTAACCCTAACCCTAGCTCAAACCCTAACCCTAACCCTAGCTCAAACCCTAACCCTAACCCTAACCCTAGCTCAAACCCTAACCCTAACCCTAGCTCAAACCCTAACCCTAACCCTAGCTCAAACCCTAACCCTAACCCTAACCCTAGCTCAAACCCTAACCCTAACCCTAGCTCAAACCCTAACCCTAGCTCAAACCCTAACCCTAACCCTAACCCTAGCTCAAACCCTAACCCTAACCCTAGCTCAAACCCTAACCCTAGCTCAAACCCTAACTCTAACCCTAGCTCAAACCTTAACCCTAACCCTAGCTCAAACCCTACCTCAAACCCTAGCTCAAACCCTAACCCTAACCCTAGCTCAAACCCTAACCCTAACCCTATCTCAAACCCTAACCCTAACCCTAGCTCAAACCCTAACCCTAACCCTAGCTCAAACCCTAACCCTAACCCTAGCTCAAACCCTAACCCTAACCCTAGCTCAAACCCTAACCCTAACTCTAGCTCAAACCCTAACCCTAACCCTAACCCTAGCTCAAACCCTAACCCTAACCCTAGCTCAAACCCTAACCCTACCCCTAGCTCAAACCCTAACCCTAACCCTAGCTCAAACCCTAACCCTAACCCTAACCCTAGCTCAAACCCTAACCCTAACCCTAGCTCAAACCCTAACCCTAACCCTAGCTCAAACCCTAACCCTAACCCTAGCTCAAACCCTAACCCTAACCCTAACCCTAGCTCAAACCCTAACCCTAACCCTAGCTCAAACACTAACCCTAACCCTAACCCTAGCTCAAAACCTAACCCTAACCCTAACCCTAGCTCAAACCCTAACCCTAACCCTAGCTCACACCCTAACTCTAACCCTAGCTCAAACCTTAACCCTAACCCTAGCTCAAACCCTAACCCTAGCTCAAACCTTAACCCTAACCCTAGCTCAAACCCTAACTCTAACCCTAGCTCAAACCTTAACCCTAACCCTAGCTCAAACCCTAACCCTAACCCTAACCCTAGCTCAAACCCTAACCCTAACCCTAGCTCAAACCCTAACCCTAACCCTAGCTCAAACCCTAACCCTAACCCTAGCTCAAACCCTAACCCTAACCCTAACCCTAGCTCAAACCCTAACCCTAACCCTAACCCTAGCTCAAACCCTAACCCTAACCCTAGCTGAAACCCTAACTCTAACCCTAGCTCAAACCTTAACCCTAACCCTAGCTCAAACCCTAACCCTAACCCTAACCCTAGCTCAAAGCCTACCTCAAACCCTAGCTCAAACCCTAACCCTAACCCTAGCTCAAACCCTAACCCTAACCCTAACCCTAGCTCAAACCCTAACCCTAACCCTAGCTCAAACCCTAACCCTAACCCTAGCTCAAACCCTAACCCTAACCCTAACCCTAGCTCAAACCCTAACCCTAACCCTAGCTCAAACCCTAACCCTAACCCTAACCCTAGCTCAAACCCTAACCCTAACCCTAGCTCAAACCCTAACCCTAACCCTAGCTCAAACCCTAACCCTAACCCTAACCCTAGCTCAAACCCTAACCCTAACCCTAGCTCAAACCCTAACCCTAACCCTAACCCTAGCTCAAACCCTAACCCTAACCCTAGCTCAAACCCTAACCCTAACCCTAGCTCAAACCCTAAACCTAACCCTAACCCTAGCTCAAACCCTAACCCTAACCCTAGCTCAAATCCTAACCCTAACCCTAACCCTAGCTCAAACCCTAACCCTAACCCTAACCCTAGCTCAAACCCTAACCCTAACCCTAACCCTAACCCTAGCTCAAACCCTAACCCTAACCCTAGCTCAAACCCTAACCCTAACCCTAGCTCAAACCCTAACCGTAACCCTAACCCTAGCTCAAACCCTAACCCTAACCCTAACCCTAGCTCAAACCCTAACCCTAACCCTAGCTCAAACCCTAACCCTAACCCTAACCCTAGCTCAAACCCTAACCCTAACCCTAACCCTAGCTCAAACCCTAACCCTAACCCTAGCTCAAACCCTAACCCTAACCCTAACTCAAACCCTAACCCTAACCCTAGCTCAAACCCTAACCCTAACCCTAGCTCAAACCCTAACCCTAACCCTAACCCTAGCTCAAACCCTACATCAAACCCTAGCTCAAACCCTAACCCTAACCCTAGCTCAAACCCTAACCCTAACCCTAGCTCAAACCCTAACCCTAACCCTAGCTCAAACCCTAACCCTAACCCTAGCTCAAACCCTAACCCTAACCCTAGCTCAAACCCTAACCCTAACCCTAGCTCAAACCCTAACCCTAACCCTAGCTCAAACCCTAACCCTAACCCTAACCCTAGCTCAAACCCTAACCCTAACCCTAACCCTAGCTCAAACCCTAACCCTAACCCTAACCCTAGCTCAAACCCTAACCCTAACCCTAGCTCAAACCCTAACCCTAACCCTAACCCTAGCTCAAACCCTAACCCTAACCCTAACCCTAGCTCAAACCCTAACCCTAACCCTAGCTCAAACCCTAACCCTAACCCTAGCTCAAACCCTAACCCTAACCCTAGCTCAAACCCTAAACCTAACCCTAACCCTAGCTCAAACCCTAACCCTAACCCTAGCTCAAACCCTAACCCTAACCCTAACCCTAGCTCAAACCCTAACCCTAACCCTAACCCTAGCTCAAACCCTAACCCTAACCCTAGCTCAAACCCTAACCCTAACCCTAGCTCAAACCCTAACCCTAACCCTAACCCTAGCTCAAACCCTAACCCTAACCCTAACCCTAGCTCAAACCCTAACCCTAACCCTAGCTCAAACCCTAACCCTAACCCTAGCTCAAACCCTAACCCTAACCCTAACCCTAGCTCAAACCCTAACCCTAACCCTAGGTCAAACCCTAACCCTAACCCTAACCCTAGCTCAAACCCTAACCCTAACCCTAGCTCAAACCCTAACCCTAACCCTAGCTCAAACCCTAACCCTAACCCTAGCTCAAACCCTAACCCGAACCCTAGCTCAAACCCTAACCCTAACCCTAGCTCAAACCCTAACCCTAACCCTAGCTCAAACCCTAACCCTAACCCTAACCCTAGCTCAAACCCTAACCCTAGCTCAAACCCTAACCCTAACCCTAACCCTAGCTCAAACCCTAACCCTAACCCTAGCTCAAACCCTAACCCTAACCCTAGCTCAAACCCTAACCCTAACCCTAGCTCAAACCCTAACCCTCACCCTCGCTCAAACCCTAACCCTAGCTCAAACCCTAACCCTAACCCTAGCTCAAACCCTAACTCTAACCCTAGCTCAAACCCTAACCCTAACCCTAGCTCAAACCCTAACCCTAACCCTAACCCTAGCTCAAACCCTAACCCTAACCCTAGCTCAAACCCTAACCCTAACCCTAACCCTAGCTCAAACCCTAACCCTAACCCTAACCCTAGCTCAAACCCTAACCCTAACCCTAGCACACACCCTAACCCTAACCCTAGCCCAAACCCTAACAGTAACCCTAGCTCAAACCCTAACCCTAGTCCAACCCTAACCCTAACCGTAACCTCTAACCCTAGTCTAAGACCCAGTATACCCCCCTACTGGATATGTCATATCTCGGGAAGACAAGGTCGTAGAGACTCGGGACAAAGACTGGCGTTCTCAGAGACCCCCAAAACCCCCAGACGGACATTGGTCCAGAGTCTCTACGACCTTCCGTTCCCGAGATACACGTATTCAGTATAGGTGCGCCAAGCCCCATTCATCTCCAATGAGAAAAGAAACTTAAGTATAACTCAGGAACCGAAGGTTGGAGCAACTTGGAACCAAGATCCGTCTGCCATATTTCGGAGGCGCTGAACACGCCAGACTTGTCCCCGAGTCTCTACGACCTTCCGTTCCCGAGATACACATATTCAGTATAGGTGCGCCAAGCCCCATTCATCTCCAATGAGAAAAGAAACTTAAGTATAACTCAGGAACCGAAGGTCGGAGCAACTTGGAACCAAGATCCGTCTGCCATATTTCGGAGACGCTGAACACTTGAAGACTTGTCCCCGAGTCTCTACGACCTTCCGTTCCCGAGATACACATATTCAGGATAGGTGCGCCAAGCCCCATTCATCTCCAATGAGAATAGAAACTTAAATATAACTCGAGAACCGAAGGTCGGTGCAACTTGGAACCAAGATCCGTCTGCCATATTTCGGAGGCGCTGAACACGCCAGACTTCTTTCCGAGTCTCTACGACCTTCCGTTCCCGAGATACACATATTCAGTATATCCCCCTCCTTTGTTATGTCATGTCTCTGGAAGGGAAGGTCATAGAGAGGCGGGACAAAGACTGCCGTTAACCCTAACCCTAACCCTAGCTCAAACCCTAACCCTAACCCTAACCCTAGCTCAAACCCTAACCCTAACCCTAGCCTAACCCTAACCCTAACCCTAGCTCAAACCCTAACCCTAACCCTAGCTCAAACCCTAAACCTAACCCTAGCTCAAACCCTAATCCTAACCCTAGCTCAAACCCTAACCCTAACCCTAGCTCAAACCCTAACCCTAACCCTAGCTCAAACCCTAACCCTAACCCTAACCCTAGCTCAAACCCTAACCCTAACCCTAACCCTAGCTCAAACCCTAACCCTAACCCTAGCTCAAACCCTAACCCTAACCCTAGCTCAAACCCTAACCCTAACCCTAGCTCAAACCCTAACCCTAACCCTAGCTCAAACCCTAACCCTAACCCTAACCCTAGCTCAAACCCTAACCCTAACCCTAGCTCAAACCCTAACCCTAACCCTAACCCTAACCCTAGCTCAAAACCTAACCCTAACCCTAGCTCAAACCCTAACCCTAACCCTAGCTCAAACCCTAACCCTAACCCTAACCCTAGCTCAAACACTAACCCTAACCCTAGCTCAAACCCTAACCCTAACCCTAGCTCAAACCCTAACCCTAACCCTAACCCTAGCTCAAACCCTAACCCTAACCCTAGCTCAAACCCTAACCCTAAACCTAGCTCAAACCCTAACCCTAACCCTAACCCTAGCTCAAACCCTAACCCTAACCCTAGCTCAAACCCTAACCCTAGCTCAAACCCTAACCCTAACCCTAACCCTAGCTCAAACCCTAACCCTAACCCTAGCTCAAACCCTAACCCTAGCTCAAACCCTAACTCTAACCCTAGCTCAAACCTTAACCCTAACCCTAGCTCAAACCCTACCTCAAACCCTAGCTCAAACCCTAACCCTAACCCTAGCTCAAACCCTAACCCTAACCCTATCTCAAACCCTAACCCTAACCCTAGCTCAAACCCTAACCCTAACCCTAGCTCAAACCCTAACCCTAACCCTAGCTCAAACCCTAACCCTAACCCTAGCTCAAACCCTAACCCTAACTCTAGCTCAAACCCTAACCCTAACCCTAACCCTAGCTCAAACCCTAACCCTAACCCTAGCTCAAACCCTAACCCTACCCCTAGCTCAAACCCTAACCCTAACCCTAGCTCAAACCCTAACCCTAACCCTAACCCTAGCTCAAACCCTAACCCTAACCCTAGCTCAAACCCTAACCCTAACCCTAGCTCAAACCCTAACCCTAACCCTAGCTCAAACCCTAACCCTAACCCTAACCCTAGCTCAAACCCTAACCCTAACCCTAGCTCAAACACTAACCCTAACCCTAACCCTAGCTCAAAACCTAACCCTAACCCTAACCCTAGCTCAAACCCTAACCCTAACCCTAGCTCACACCCTAACTCTAACCCTAGCTCAAACCTTAACCCTAACCCTAGCTCAAACCCTAACCCTAGCTCAAACCTTAACCCTAACCCTAGCTCAAACCCTAACTCTAACCCTAGCTCAAACCTTAACCCTAACCCTAGCTCAAACCCTAACCCTAACCCTAACCCTAGCTCAAACCCTAACCCTAACCCTAGCTCAAACCCTAACCCTAACCCTAGCTCAAACCCTAACCCTAACCCTAGCTCAAACCCTAACCCTAACCCTAACCCTAGCTCAAACCCTAACCCTAACCCTAACCCTAGCTCAAACCCTAACCCTAACCCTAGCTGAAACCCTAACTCTAACCCTAGCTCAAACCTTAACCCTAACCCTAGCTCAAACCCTAACCCTAACCCTAACCCTAGCTCAAAGCCTACCTCAAACCCTAGCTCAAACCCTAACCCTAACCCTAGCTCAAACCCTAACCCTAACCCTAACCCTAGCTCAAACCCTAACCCTAACCCTAGCTCAAACCCTAACCCTAACCCTAGCTCAAACCCTAACCCTAACCCCAGCTCAAACCCTAACCCTAACCCTAACCCTAGCTCAAACCCTAACCCTAACCCTAGCTCAAACCCTAACCCTAACCCTAACCCTAGCTCAAACCCTAACCCTAACCCTAGCTCAAACCCTAACCCTAACCCTAGCTCAAACCCTAACCCTAACCCTAACACTAGCTCAAACCCTAACCCTAACCCTAACCCTAGCTCAAACCCTAACCCTAACCCTAACCCTAGCTCAAACCCTAACCCTAACCCTAGCTCAAACCCTAACCCTAACCCTAGCTCAAACCCTAAACCTAACCCTAACCCTAGCTCAAACCCTAACCCTAACCCTAGCTCAAATCCTAACCCTAACCCTAACCCTAGCTCAAACCCTAACCCTAACCCTAACCCTAGCTCAAACCCTAACCCTAACCCTAACCCTAACCCTAGCTCAAACCCTAACCCTAACCCTAGCTCAAACCCTAACCCTAACCCTAGCTCAAACCCTAACCGTAACCCTAACCCTAGCTCAAACCCTAACCCTAACCCTAACCCTAGCTCAAACCCTAACCCTAACCCTAGCTCAAACCCTAACCCTAACCCTAACCCTAGCTCAAACCCTAACCCTAACCCTAACCCTAGCTCAAACCCTAACCCTAACCCTAGCTCAAACCCTAACCCTAACCCTAACTCAAACCCTAACCCTAACCCTAGCTCAAACCCTAACCCTAACCCTAGCTCAAACCCTAACCCTAACCCTAACCCTAGCTCAAACCCTACATCAAACCCTAGCTCAAACCCTAACCCTAACCCTAGCTCAAACCCTAACCCTAACCCTAGCTCAAACCCTAACCCTAACCCTAGCTCAAACCCTAACCCTAACCCTAGCTCAAACCCTAACCCTAACCCTAGCTCAAACCCTAACCCTAACCCTAGCTCAAACCCTAACCCTAACCCTAGCTCAAACCCTAACCCTAACCCTAACCCTAGCTCAAACCCTAACCCTAACCCTAACCCTAGCTCAAACCCTAACCCTAACCCTAACCCTAGCTCAAACCCTAACCCTAACCCTAGCTCAAACCCTAACCCTAACCCTAACCCTAGCTCAAACCCTAACCCTAACCCTAACCCTAGCTCAAACCCTAACCCTAACCCTAGCTCAAACCCTAACCCTAACCCTAGCTCAAACCCTAACCCTAACCCTAGCTCAAACCCTAAACCTAACCCTAACCCTAGCTCAAACCCTAACCCTAACCCTAGCTCAAACCCTAACCCTAACCCTAACCCTAGCTCAAACCCTAACCCTAACCCTAACCCTAGCTCAAACCCTAACCCTAACCCTAGCTCAAACCCTAACCCTAACCCTAGCTCAAACCCTAACCCTAACCCTAACCCTAGCTCAAACCCTAACCCTAACCCTAACCCTAGCTCAAACCCTAACCCTAACCCTAGCTCAAACCCTAACCCTAACCCTAGCTCAAACCCTAACCCTAACCCTAACCCTAGCTCAAACCCTAACCCTAACCCTAGGTCAAACCCTAACCCTAACCCTAACCCTAGCTCAAACCCTAACCCTAACCCTAGCTCAAACCCTAACCCTAACCCTAGCTCAAACCCTAACCCTAACCCTAGCTCAAACCCTAACCCGAACCCTAGCTCAAACCCTAACCCTAACCCTAGCTCAAACCCTAACCCTAACCCTAGCTCAAACCCTAACCCTAACCCTAACCCTAGCTCAAACCCTAACCCTAGCTCAAACCCTAACCCTAACCCTAACCCTAGCTCAAACCCTAACCCTAACCCTAGCTCAAACCCTAACCCTAACCCTAGCTCAAACCCTAACCCTAACCCTAGCTCAAACCCTAACCCTCACCCTCGCTCAAACCCTAACCCTAGCTCAAACCCTAACCCTAACCCTAGCTCAAACCCTAACTCTAACCCTAGCTCAAACCCTAACCCTAACCCTAGCTCAAACCCTAACCCTAACCCTAACCCTAGCTCAAACCCTAACCCTAACCCTAGCTCAAACCCTAACCCTAACCCTAACCCTAGCTCAAACCCTAACCCTAACCCTAACCCTAGCTCAAACCCTAACCCTAACCCTAGCACACACCCTAACCCTAACCCTAGCCCAAACCCTAACAGTAACCCTAGCTCAAACCCTAACCCTAGTCCAACCCTAACCCTAACCGTAACCTCTAACCCTAGTCTAAGACCCAGTATACCCCCCTACTGGATATGTCATATCTCGGGAAGACAAGGTCGTAGAGACTCGGGACAAAGACTGGCGTTCTCAGAGACCCCCAAAACCCCCAGACGGACATTGGTCCAGAGTCTCTACGACCTTCCGTTCCCGAGATACACGTATTCAGTATAGGTGCGCCAAGCCCCATTCATCTCCAATGAGAAAAGAAACTTAAGTATAACTCAGGAACCGAAGGTTGGAGCAACTTGGAACCAAGATCCGTCTGCCATATTTCGGAGGCGCTGAACACGCCAGACTTGTCCCCGAGTCTCTACGACCTTCCGTTCCCGAGATACACATATTCAGTATAGGTGCGCCAAGCCCCATTCATCTCCAATGAGAAAAGAAACTTAAGTATAACTCAGGAACCGAAGGTCGGAGCAACTTGGAACCAAGATCCGTCTGCCATATTTCGGAGACGCTGAACACTTGAAGACTTGTCCCCGAGTCTCTACGACCTTCCGTTCCCGAGATACACATATTCAGGATAGGTGCGCCAAGCCCCATTCATCTCCAATGAGAATAGAAACTTAAATATAACTCGAGAACCGAAGGTCGGTGCAACTTGGAACCAAGATCCGTCTGCCATATTTCGGAGGCGCTGAACACGCCAGACTTCTTTCCGAGTCTCTACGACCTTCCGTTCCCGAGATACACATATTCAGTATATCCCCCTCCTTTGTTATGTCATGTCTCTGGAAGGGAAGGTCATAGAGAGGCGGGACAAAGACTGCCGTTAACCCTAACCCTAACCCTAGCTCAAACCCTAACCCTAACCCTAACCCTAGCTCAAACCCTAACCCTAACCCTAGCCTAACCCTAACCCTAACCCTAGCTCAAACCCTAACCCTAACCCTAGCTCAAACCCTAAACCTAACCCTAGCTCAAACCCTAATCCTAACCCTAGCTCAAACCCTAACCCTAACCCTAGCTCAAACCCTAACCCTAACCCTAGCTCAAACCCTAACCCTAACCCTAACCCTAGCTCAAACCCTAACCCTAACCCTAGCTCAAACCCTAACCCTAACCCTAGCTCAAACCCTAACCCTAACCCTAGCTCAAACCCTAACCCTAACCCTAGCTCAAACCCTAACCCTAACCCTAGCTCAAACCCTAACCCTAACCCTAACCCTAGCTCAAACCCTAACCCTAACCCTAGCTCAAACCCTAACCCTAACCCTAACCCTAGCTCAAAACCTAACCCTAACCCTAGCTCAAACCCTAACCCTAACCCTAGCTCAAACCCTAACCCTAACCCTAACCCTAGCTCAAACCCTAACCCTAACCCTAGCTCAAACCCTAACCCTAGCTCAAACCCTAACCCTAACCCTAGCTGAAACCCTAACTCTAACCCTAGCTCAAACCTTAACCCTAACCCTAGCTCAAACCCTAACCCTAACCCTAGCTCAAACCCTACCTCAAACCCTAGCTCAAACCCTAACCCTAACCCTAGCTCAAACCCTAACCCTAACCCTAGCTCAAACCCTAACCCTAACCCTAGCTCAAACCCTAACCCTAACCCTAGCTCAAACCCTAACCCTAACCCTAGCTCAAACCCTAACCCTAACCCTAACCCTAGCTCAAACCCTAACCCTAACCCTAGCTCAAACCCTAACCCTAACCCTAACCCTAACCCTAGCTCAAAACCTAACCCTAACCCTAGCTCAAACCCTAACCCTAACCCTAGCTCAAACCCTAACCCTAACCCTAACCCTAGCTCAAACCCTAACCCTAACCCTAACCCTAGCTCAAACCCTAACCCTAACCCTAACCCTAGCTCAAACCCTAACCCAAACCCTAGCTCAAACCCTAACCCTAACCCTAGCTCAAACCCTAAACCTAACCCTAACCCTAGCTCAAACCCTAACCCTAACCCTAACCCTAGCTCAAACCCTAACCCTAACCCTAGCTCAAACCCTAACCCTAACCCTAACCCTAACCCTAGCTCAAACCCTAAACCTAACCCTAGCTCAAACCCTAACCCTAACCCTAGCTCAAACCCTAACCCTAACCCTAACCCTAGCTCAAACCCTAACCCTAACCCTAACCCTAGCTCAAACCCTAACCCTAACCCTAACCCTAGCTCAAACCCTAATCCTAACCCTAGCTCAAACCCTAACCCTAACCCTAGCTCAAACCCTAACCCTAACCCTAACCCTAGCTCAAACCCTAACCCTAACCCTAGCTCAAACCCTAACCCTAACCCTAACCCTAGCTCAAACCCTAACCCTAACCCTAACCCTAGCTCAAACCCTAACCCTAACCCTAGCTCAAACCCTAACCCTAACCCTAGCTCAAACCCTAACCCTAACCCTAGCTCAAACCCTAACCCTAACCCTAACCCTAGCTCAAACCCTAACCCTAACCCTAACCCTAGCTCAAACCCTAACCCTAACCCTAACCCTAGCTCAAACCCTAACCCTAACCCTAGCTCAAACCCTAACCGTAAGCCTAGCTCAAACCCTAACCCTAACCCTAACCCTAGCTCAAACCCTAACCCTAACCCTAGCTCAAACCCTAACCCTAACCCTAGCTCAAACCCTAACCGTAACCCTAGCTCAAACGCTAACCCTAACCCTAGCTCAAACCCTAACCCTAACCCTAACCCTAGCTCAAACCCTAACCCTAACCCTAGCTCAAACCCTAACCCTAACCCTAACCCTAGCTCAAACCCTAAACCTAACCCTAACCCTAGGTCAAACCCTCACCCTAACCCTAGCTCAAACCCTAACCCTAACCCTAACCCTAGCTCAAACCCTAACCCTAACCCTAACCCTAGCTCAAACCCTAACCCTAACCCTAACCCTAGCTCAAACCCTAACCCTAACCCTAGCTCAAACCCTAACCCTAACCCTAACCCTAGCTCAAACCCTAACCCTAACCCTAGCTCAAACCCTAACCCTAACCCTAGCTCAAACCCTAACCCTAACCCTAACCCTAGCTCAAACCCTAACCCTAACCCTAACCCTAGCTCAAACCCTAACCCTAACCCTAACCCTAGCTCAAACCCTAACCCTAACCCTAGCTCAAACCCTAACCCTAACCCTAGCTCAAACCCTAACAATAACCCTAACCCTAGCTCAAACCCTAACCCTAACCCTAGCTCAAACCCTAACCCTAACCCTAGCTCAAACCCTAACCCTAACCCTAACCCTAGCTCAAACCCTAACCCTAACCCTAACCCTAGCTCAAACCCTAACCCTAACCCTAACCCTAGCTCAAACCCTAACCCTAACCCTAGCTCAAACCCTAACCCTAACCCTAGCTCAAACCCTAACAATAACCCTAACCCTAGCTCAAACCCTAACCCTAACCCTAGCTCAAACCCTAACCCTAACCCTAGCTCAAACCCTAACCCTAACCCTAACCCTAGCTCAAACCCTAACCCTAACCCTAACCCTAGCTCAAACCCTAACCCTAACCCTAGCTCAACCCTCTTAACCCCTAACCTAAACCCCTAGCTCAAACCCTAACCCTAACCCTAGCTGAAACCCTAACTCTAACCCTAGCTCAAACCTTAACCCTAACCCTAGCTCAAACCCTACCTCAAACCCTAGCTCAAACCCTAACCCTAACCCTAGCTCAAACCCTAACCCTAACCCTAGCTCAAACCCTAACCCTAACCCTAGCTCAAACCCTAACCCTAACCCTAGCTCAAACCCTAACCCTAACCCTAGCTCAAACCCTAACCCTAACCGAAGCTCAAACCCTAACCCTAACCCTAACCCTAGCTCAAACCCTAACCCTAACCCTAGCTCAAACCCTAACCCTAACCCTAACCCTAGCTCAAACGCTCAAACCCTAACCCTAACCCTAGCTCAAACCCTAACCCTAACCCTAACCCTAGCTCAAACCCTAACCCTAACCCTAACCCTAGCTCAAACCCTAACCCTAACCCTAACCCTAGCTCAAACCCTAACCCTAACCCTAGCTCAAACCCTAACCCTAACCCTAGCTCAAACCCTAAACCTAACCCTAACCCTAGCTCAAACCCTAACCCTAACCCTAGCTCAAACCCTAATCCTAACCCTAACCCTAGCTCAAACCCTAACCCTAACCCTTACCCTAGCTCAAACCCTAACCCTAACCCTAGCTCAAACCCTAACCCTAACCCTAACCCTAACCCTAGCTCAAACCCTAACCCTAACCCTAGCTCAAACCCTAACCCTAACCCTAACCCTAGCTCAAACCCTAACCCTAACCCTCACCCTAGCTCAAACCCTAACCCTAACCCTAACCCTAACCCTAGCTCAAACCCTAACCCTAACCCTAGCTCAAACCCTAACCCTAACCCTAACCCTAGCTCAAACCCTAACCCTAACCCTAGCTCAAACCCTAACCCTAACCCTAACCCTAGCTCAAACCCTAACCCTAACCCTAACCCTAGCTCAAACCCTAACCCTAACCCTAACCCTAGCTCAAACCCTAACCCTAACCCTAGCTCAAACCCTAACCCGAACCCTAGCTCAAACCCTAACCCTAACCCTAGCTCAAACCCTAACCCTAACCCTAGCTCAAACCCTAACCCTAACCCTAACCCTAGCTCAAACCCTCACCCTAACCCTAGCTCAAACCCTAACCCTAACCCTAACCCTAGCTCAAACCCTAACCCTAACCCTAGCTCAAACCCTAACCCTAACCCTAGCTCAAACCCACACCCTAACCCTAACCCTAGCTCAAACCCTAACCCTCACCCTAGGTCAAACCCTAACCCTAGCTCAAACCCTAACCCTAACCCTAGCTCAAACCCTAACTCTAACCCTAGCTCAAACCTTAACCATAACCCTAGCTCAAACCCTAACCCTAACCCTAACCCTAGCTCAAACCCTAACCCTAGCTCAAACCCTAACCCTAACCCTAGCTCAAACCCTAACCCTAGCTCAAACCCTAACCCTAACCCTAACCTTAGCTCAAACCCTAACCCTAACCCTAGCTCAAACCCTAACCCTAACCCTAGCTCAAACCCTAACCCTAACCCTAACCCTTGCTCAAACCCTAACCCTAACCCTAGCTCAAACCCTAACCCTAACCCTAGCTCAAACCCTAACCCTAACCCTAGCTCAAACCCTAACCCTAACCCTAACCCTAGCTCAAACCCTAACCCTAACCCTAACCCTAGCTCAAACCCTAACCCTAACCCTAGCTCAAACCCTAACCCTAACCCTAGCTCAAACCCTAACCCTAACCCTAGCTCAAACCCTAACCCTAACCCTAACCCTAGCTCAAACCCTAACCCTAACCCTAGCTCAAACCCTAACCCTAACCCTAGCTCAAACCCTAACCCTAACCCTAACCCTAGCTCAAACCCTAACCCTAACCCTAGCTCAAACCCTAACCCTAACCCTAACCCTAGCTCAATCCCTAACCCTAACCCTAGCTCAAACCCTAACCCTAACCCTAACCCTAGCTCAAACCCTAACCCTAACGCTAACCCTAGCTCAAACCCTAACCCTAACCCTAGCTCAAACCCTAACCCTAACCCTAGCTCAAACCCTAACCCTAACCCTAGCTCAAACCCTAACCCTAACCCTAGCTCAAACCCTAACCCTAACCCTAGCTCAAACCCTAACCCTAACCCTAACCCTAGCTCAAACCCTAACCCTAACCCTAACCCTAGCTCAAACCCTAACCCTAACCCTAGCTCAAACCCTAACCCTAACCCTAGCTCAAACCCTAACCCTAACCCTAGCTCAAACCCTAACCCTAACCCTAGCCCAAACCCTAACCCTAACCCTAACCCTAGCTCAAACCCTAACCCTAACCCTAGCTCAAACCCTAACCCTAACCCTAACCCTAGCTCAAACCCTAACCCTAACCCTAACCCTAGCTCAAACCCTAACCCTAACCCTAGCTCAAACCCTAACCCTAACCCTAACCCTAACCCTAGCTCAAACCCTAACCCTAACCCTAGCTCAAACCCTAACCCTAACCCTAACCCTAGCTCAAACCCTAACCCTAACCCTAGCTCAAACCCTAACCCTAACCCTAAACCTAGCTCAAACCCTAACCCTAACCCTAGCTCAAACCCTAACCCTAACCCTAACCCTAGCTCAAACCCTAACCCTAACGCTAACCCTAGCTCAAACCCTAACCCTAACCCTAGCTCAAACCCTAACCCTAACCCTAACCCTAGCTCAAACCCTAACCCTAACCCTCGCTCAAACCCTAACCCTAACCCTAACCCTAGCTCAAACCCTAACCCTAACCCTAGCTCAAACCCTAACCCTAACCCTAGCTCAAACCCTAACCCTAACCCTAACCCTAGCTCAAACCCTAACCCTAACCCTAGCTCAAACCCTAACCCTAACCCTAGCTCAAACCCTAACCCTAACCCTAACCCTAGCTCAAACCCTAACCCTAACCCTAACCCTAGCTCAAACCCTAACCCTAACCCTAGCTCAAACCCTAACCCTAACCCTAACCCTAGCTCAAACCCTAACCCTAACGCTAACCCTAGCTCAAACCCTAACCCTAACCCTAGCTCAAACCCTAACCCAAACCCTAGCTCAAACCCTAACCCTAACCCTAGCTCAAACCCTAACCCTAACCCTAGCTCAAACCCTAACCCTAACCCTAGCTCAAACCCTAACCCTAACCCTAGCTCAAACCCTAACCCTAACCCTAACCCTAGCTCAAACCCTAACCCTAACCCTAACCCTAGCTCAAACCCTAACCCTAACCCTAGCTCAAACCCTAACCCTAACCCTAGCTCAAACCCTAACCCTAACCCTAGCTCAAACCCTAACCCTAACCCTAGCCCAAACCCTAACCCTAACCCTAACCCTAGCTCAAACCCTAACCCTAACCCTAACCCTAGCTCAAACCCTAACCCTAACCCTAACCCTAGCTCAAACCCTAACCCTAACCCTAACCCTAGCTCAAACCCTAACCCTAACCCTAGCTCAAACCCTAACCCTAACCCTAACCCTAACCCTAGCTCAAACCCTAACCCTAACCCTAGCTCAAACCCTAACCCTAACCCTAGCTCAAACCCTAACCCTAACCCTAACCCTAGCTCAAACCCTAACCCTAACCCTAGCTCAAACCCTAACCCTAACCCTAGCTCAAACCCTAACCCTAACCCTAACCCTAGCTCAAACCCTAACCCTAACCCTAGCTCAAACCCTAACCCTAACCCTAAACCTAGCTCAAACCCTAACCCTAACCCTAGCTCAAACCCTAACCCTAACCCTAACCCTAGCTCAAACCCTAACCCTAACGCTAACCCTAGCTCAAACCCTAACCCTAACCCTAGCTCAAACCCTAACCCTAACCCTAACCCTAGCTCAAACCCTAACCCTAACCCTAGCTCAAACCCTAACCCTAACCCTAACCCTAGCTCAAACCCTAACCCTAACCCTAGCTCAAACCCTAACCCTAACCCTAGCTCAAACCCTAACCCTAACCCTAACCCTAACCCTAGCTCAAACCCTAACCCTAACCCTAGCTCAAACCCTAACCCTAACCCTAGCTCAAACCCTAACCCTAACCCTAGCTCAAACCCTAACCCTAACCCTAGCTCAAACCCTAACCCTAACCCTAGCCCAAACCCTAACCCTAACCCTAACCCTAACCCTAGCTCAAACCCTAACCCTAACCCTAACCCTAGCTCAAACCCTAACCCTAACCCTAGCCCAAACCCTAACCCTAACCCTAACCCTAGCTCAAACCCTAACCCTAACCCTAGCTCAAACCCTAACCCTAACCCTAACCCTAACCCTAGCTCAAACCCTAACCCCAACCCTAGCTCAAACCCTAACCCTAACCCTAGCTCAAACCCTAACCCTAACCCTAACCCTAGCTCAAACCCTAACCCTAACCCTAGCCCAAACCCTAACCCTAACCCTAACCCTAGCTCAAACCCTAACCCTAACCCTAGCTCAAACCCTAACCCTAACCCTAACCCTAGCTCAAACCCTAACCCTAACCCTAACCCTAGCTCAAACCCTAACCCTAACCCTAGCTCAAACCCTAACCCTAACCCTAACCCTAGCTCAAACCCTAACCCTAACCCTAGCTCAAACCCTAACCCTAACCCTAGCTCAAACCCTAACCCTAACCCTAACCCTAGCTCAAACCCTAACCCTAACCCTAGCTCAAAACCTAACCCTAACCCTAGCTCAAACCCTAACCCTAACCCTAACCCTAGCTCAAACCCTAACCCTAACCCTAGCTCAAACCCTAACCCTAACCCTAACCCTAGCTCAAACCCTAACCCTAACCCTAGCTCAAACCCTAACCCTAACCCTAGCTCAAACCCTAACCCTAACGCTAACCCTAGCTCAAACCCTAACCCTAACCCTAGCTCAAACCCTAACCCTAACCCTAACCCTAGCTCAAACCCTAACCCTAACCCTAGCTCAAACCCTAACCCTAACCCTAGCTCAAACCCTAACCCTAACCCTAGCTCAAACCCTAACCCTAACCCTAGCTCAAACCCTAACCCTAACCCTAGCCCAAACCCTAACCCTAACCCTAACCCTAGCTCAAACCCTAACCCTAACCCTAGCTCAAACCCTAACCCTAACCCTAACCCTAGCTCAAACCCTAACCCCAACCCTAGCTCAAACCCTAACCCTAACCCTAGCTCAAACCCTAACCCTAACCCTAACCCTAGCTCAAACCCTAACCCTAACCCTAGCTCAAACCCTAACCCTAACCCTAACCCTAGCTCAAACCCTAACCCTAACCCTAGCTCAAACCCTAACCCTAACCCTAACCCTAGCTCAAACCCTAACCCTAACCCTAACCCTAGCTCAAACCCTAACCCTAACCCTAGCTCAAACCCTAACCCTAACCCTAACCCTAGCTCAAACCCTAACCCTAACGCTAACCCTAGCTCAAACCCTAACCCTAACCCTAGCTCAAACCCTAACCCTAACCCTAACCCTAACTCAAACCCTAACCCTAACCCTAGCTCAAACCCTAACCCTAACCCTAGCTCAAACCCTAACCCTAACCCTAGCTCAAACCCTAACCCTAACGCTAACCCTAGCTCAAACCCTAACCCTAACCCTAGCCCAAACCCTAACCCTAACCCTTACCCTAGCTCAAACCCTAACCCTAACCCTAGCTCAAACCCTAACCCTAACCCTAACCCTAGCTCAAACCGTAACCCCAACCCTAGCTCAAACCCTAACCCTAACCCTAGCTCAAACCCTAACCCTAACCCTAACCCTAGCTCAAACCCTAACCCTAACCCTAGCTCAAACCCTAACCCTAACCCTAACCCTAGCTCAAACCCTAACCCTAACCCTAACCCTAGCTCAAACCCTAACCCTAACCCTAACCCTAGCTCAAACCCTAACCCTAACCCTAGCTCAAACCCTAACCCTAACCCTAACCCTAGCTCAAACCCTAACCCTAACCCTAACCCTAGCTCAAACCCTAACCCTAACCCTAACCCTAGCTCAAACCCTAACCCTAGCTCAAACCCTAACCCTAACCCTAGCTCAAACCCTAACCCTAACCCTAGCTCAAACCCTAACCCTAACCCTAGCCCAAACCCTAACCCTAACCCTAACCCTAGCTCAAACCCTAACCCTAACCCTAACCCTAGCTCAAACCCTAACCCTAACCCTAACCCTAGCTCAAACCCTAACCCTAACCCTAACCCTAGCTCAAACCCTAACCCTAACCCTAGCTCAAACCCTAACCCTAACCCTAACCCTAACCCTAGCTCAAACCCTAACCCTAACCCTAGCTCAAACCCTAACCCTAACCCTAGCTCAAACCCTAACCCTAACCCTAACCCTAGCTCAAACCCTAACCCTAACCCTAGCTCAAACCCTAACCCTAACCCTAGCTCAAACCCTAACCCTAACCCTAACCCTAGCTCAAACCCTAACCCTAACCCTAGCTCAAACCCTAACCCTAACCCTAAACCTAGCTCAAACCCTAACCCTAACCCTAGCTCAAACCCTAACCCTAACCCTAACCCTAGCTCAAACCCTAACCCTAACGCTAACCCTAGCTCAAACCCTAACCCTAACCCTAGCTCAAACCCTAACCCTAACCCTAACCCTAGCTCAAACCCTAACCCTAACCCTAGCTCAAACCCTAACCCTAACCCTAACCCTAGCTCAAACCCTAACCCTAACCCTAGCTCAAACCCTAACCCTAACCCTAGCTCAAACCCTAACCCTAACCCTAACCCTAACCCTAGCTCAAACCCTAACCCTAACCCTAGCTCAAACCCTAACCCTAACCCTAGCTCAAACCCTAACCCTAACCCTAGCTCAAACCCTAACCCTAACCCTAGCTCAAACCCTAACCCTAACCCTAGCCCAAACCCTAACCCTAACCCTAACCCTAACCCTAGCTCAAACCCTAACCCTAACCCTAACCCTAGCTCAAACCCTAACCCTAACCCTAGCCCAAACCCTAACCCTAACCCTAACCCTAGCTCAAACCCTAACCCTAACCCTAGCTCAAACCCTAACCCTAACCCTAACCCTAACCCTAGCTCAAACCCTAACCCCAACCCTAGCTCAAACCCTAACCCTAACCCTAGCTCAAACCCTAACCCTAACCCTAACCCTAGCTCAAACCCTAACCCTAACCCTAGCCCAAACCCTAACCCTAACCCTAACCCTAGCTCAAACCCTAACCCTAACCCTAGCTCAAACCCTAACCCTAACCCTAACCCTAGCTCAAACCCTAACCCTAACCCTAACCCTAGCTCAAACCCTAACCCTAACCCTAGCTCAAACCCTAACCCTAACCCTAACCCTAGCTCAAACCCTAACCCTAACCCTAGCTCAAACCCTAACCCTAACCCTAGCTCAAACCCTAACCCTAACCCTAACCCTAGCTCAAACCCTAACCCTAACCCTAGCTCAAAACCTAACCCTAACCCTAGCTCAAACCCTAACCCTAACCCTAACCCTAGCTCAAACCCTAACCCTAACCCTAGCTCAAACCCTAACCCTAACCCTAACCCTAGCTCAAACCCTAACCCTAACCCTAGCTCAAACCCTAACCCTAACCCTAGCTCAAACCCTAACCCTAACGCTAACCCTAGCTCAAACCCTAACCCTAACCCTAGCTCAAACCCTAACCCTAACCCTAACCCTAGCTCAAACCCTAACCCTAACCCTAGCTCAAACCCTAACCCTAACCCTAGCTCAAACCCTAACCCTAACCCTAGCTCAAACCCTAACCCTAACCCTAGCTCAAACCCTAACCCTAACCCTAGCCCAAACCCTAACCCTAACCCTAACCCTAGCTCAAACCCTAACCCTAACCCTAGCTCAAACCCTAACCCTAACCCTAACCCTAGCTCAAACCCTAACCCCAACCCTAGCTCAAACCCTAACCCTAACCCTAGCTCAAACCCTAACCCTAACCCTAACCCTAGCTCAAACCCTAACCCTAACCCTAGCTCAAACCCTAACCCTAACCCTAACCCTAGCTCAAACCCTAACCCTAACCCTAGCTCAAACCCTAACCCTAACCCTAACCCTAGCTCAAACCCTAACCCTAACCCTAACCCTAGCTCAAACCCTAACCCTAACCCTAGCTCAAACCCTAACCCTAACCCTAACCCTAGCTCAAACCCTAACCCTAACGCTAACCCTAGCTCAAACCCTAACCCTAACCCTAGCTCAAACCCTAACCCTAACCCTAACCCTAACTCAAACCCTAACCCTAACCCTAGCTCAAACCCTAACCCTAACCCTAGCTCAAACCCTAACCCTAACCCTAGCTCAAACCCTAACCCTAACGCTAACCCTAGCTCAAACCCTAACCCTAACCCTAGCCCAAACCCTAACCCTAACCCTTACCCTAGCTCAAACCCTAACCCTAACCCTAGCTCAAACCCTAACCCTAACCCTAACCCTAGCTCAAACCGTAACCCCAACCCTAGCTCAAACCCTAACCCTAACCCTAGCTCAAACCCTAACCCTAACCCTAACCCTAGCTCAAACCCTAACCCTAACCCTAGCTCAAACCCTAACCCTAACCCTAACCCTAGCTCAAACCCTAACCCTAACCCTAACCCTAGCTCAAACCCTAACCCTAACCCTAACCCTAGCTCAAACCCTAACCCTAACCCTAGCTCAAACCCTAACCCTAACCCTAACCCTAGCTCAAACCCTAACCCTAACCCTAACCCTAGCTCAAACCCTAACCCTAACCCTAACCCTAGCTCAAACCCTAACCCTAGCTCAAACCCTAACCCTAACCCTAGCTCAAACCCTAACCCTAACCCTAGCTCAAACCCTAACCCTAACCCTAGCCCAAACCCTAACCCTAACCCTAACCCTAGCTCAAACCCTAACCCTAACCCTAGCTCAAACCCTAACCCTAACCCTAGCCCAAACCCTAACCCTAACCCTAACCCTAGCTCAAACCCTAACCCTAACCCTAGCTCAAACCCTAACCCTAACCCTAACCCTAACCCTAGCTCAAACCCTAACCCCAACCCTAGCTCAAACCCTAACCCTAACCCTAACCCTAGCTCAAACCCTAACCCTAACCCTATCTCAAACCCTAACCCTAACCCTAACCCTAGCTCAAACCCTAACCCTAACCCTAACCCTAGCTCAAACCCTAACCCTAACCCTAACCCTAGCTCAAACCCTAACCCTAACCCTAACCCTAGCTCAAACCCTAACCCTAACCCTAGCTCAAACCCTAACCCTAACCCTAACCCTAGCTCAAACCCTAACCCTAACCCTAACCCTAGCTCAAACCCTAACCCTAACCCTAGCTCAAACCCTAACCCTAACCCTAGCTCAAACCCTAACCCTAACCCTAGCTCAAACCCTAAACCTAACCCTAACCCTAGCTCAAACCCTAACCCTAACCCTAGCTCAAACCCTAACCCTAACCCTAACCCTAGCTCAAACCCTAACCCTAACCCTAACCCTAGCTCAAACCCTAACCCTAACCCTAGCTCAAACCCTAACCCTAACCCTAGCTCAAACCCTAACCCTAACCCTAACCCTAGCTCAAACCCTAACCCTAACCCTAACCCTAGCTCAAACCCTAACCCTAACCCTAGCTCAAACCCTAACCCTAACCCTAGCTCAAACCCTAACCCTAACCCTAACCCTAGCTCAAACCCTAACCCTAACCCTAGGTCAAACCCTAACCCTAACCCTAACCCTAGCTCAAACCCTAACCCTAACCCTAGCTCAAACCCTAACCCTAACCCTAGCTCAAACCCTAACCCTAACCCTAGCTCAAACCCTAACCCGAACCCTAGCTCAAACCCTAACCCTAACCCTAGCTCAAACCCTAACCCTAACCCTAGCTCAAACCCTAACCCTAACCCTAACCCTAGCTCAAACCCTAACCCTAGCTCAAACCCTAACCCTAACCCTAACCCTAGCTCAAACCCTAACCCTAACCCTAGCTCAAACCCTAACCCTAACCCTAGCTCAAACCCTAACCCTAACCCTAGCTCAAACCCTAACCCTCACCCTCGCTCAAACCCTAACCCTAGCTCAAACCCTAACCCTAACCCTAGCTCAAACCCTACCTCTAACCCTAGCTCAAACCCTAACCCTAACCCTAGCTCAAACCCTAACCCTAACCCTAACCCTAGCTCAAACCCTAACCCTAACCCTAGCTCAAACCCTAACCCTAACCCTAACCCTAGCTCAAACCCTAACCCTAACCCTAACCCTAGCTCAAACCCTAACCCTCACCCTCGCTCAAACCCTAACCCTAGCTCAAACCCTAACCCTAACCCTAGCTCAAACCCTACCTCTAACCCTAGCTCAAACCCTAACCCTAACCCTAGCTCAAACCCTAACCCTAACCCTAACCCTAGCTCAAACCCTAACCCTAACCCTAGCTCAAACCCTAACCCTAACCCTAACCCTAGCTCAAACCCTAACCCTAACCCTAACCCTAGCTCAAACCCTAACCCTAACCCTAGCACACACCCTAACCCTAACCCTAGCCCAAACCCTAACAGTAACCCTAGCTCAAACCCTAACCCTAGTCCAACCCTAACCCTAACCGTAACCTCTAACCCTAGTCTAAGACCCAGTATACCCCCCTACTGGATATGTCATATCTCGGGAAGACAAGGTCGTAGAGACTCGGGACAAAGACTGGCGTTCTCAGAGACCCCCAAAACCCCCAGACGGACATTGGTCCAGAGTCTCTACGACCTTCCGTTCCCGAGATACACGTATTCAGTATAGGTGCGCCAAGCCCCATTCATCTCCAATGAGAAAAGAAACTTAAGTATAACTCAGGAACCGAAGGTTGGAGCAACTTGGAACCAAGATCCGTCTGCCATATTTCGGAGGCGCTGAACACGCCAGACTTGTCCCCGAGTCTCTACGACCTTCCGTTCCCGAGATACACATATTCAGTATAGGTGCGCCAAGCCCCATTCATCTCCAATGAGAAAAGAAACTTAAGTATAACTCAGGAACCGAAGGTCGGAGCAACTTGGAACCAAGATCCGTCTGCCATATTTCGGAGACGCTGAACACTTGAAGACTTGTCCCCGAGTCTCTACGACCTTCCGTTCCCGAGATACACATATTCAGGATAGGTGCGCCAAGCCCCATTCATCTCCAATGAGAATAGAAACTTAAATATAACTCGAGAACCGAAGGTCGGTGCAACTTGGAACCAAGATCCGTCTGCCATATTTCGGAGGCGCTGAACACGCCAGACTTCTTTCCGAGTCTCTACGACCTTCCGTTCCCGAGATACACATATTCAGTATATCCCCCTCCTTTGTTATGTCATGTCTCTGGAAGGGAAGGTCATAGAGAGGCGGGACAAAGACTGCCGTTAACCCTAACCCTAACCCTAGCTCAAACCCTAACCCTAACCCTAACCCTAGCTCAAACCCTAACCCTAACCCTAGCCTAACCCTAACCCTAACCCTAGCTCAAACCCTAACCCTAACCCTAGCTCAAACCCTAAACCTAACCCTAGCTCAAACCCTAATCCTAACCCTAGCTCAAACCCTAACCCTAACCCTAGCTCAAACCCTAACCCTAACCCTAGCTCAAACCCTAACCCTAACCCTAACCCTAGCTCAAACCCTAACCCTAACCCTAGCTCAAACCCTAACCCTAACCCTAGCTCAAACCCTAACCCTAACCCTAGCTCAAACCCTAACCCTAACCCTAGCTCAAACCCTAACCCTAACCCTAGCTCAAACCCTAACCCTAACCCTAACCCTAGCTCAAACCCTAACCCTAACCCTAGCTCAAACCCTAACCCTAACCCTAACCCTAACCCTAGCTCAAAACCTAACCCTAACCCTAGCTCAAACCCTAACCCTAACCCTAGCTCAAACCCTAACCCTAACCCTAACCCTAGCTCAAACCCTAACCCTAACCCTAGCTCAAACCCTAACCCTAGCTCAAACCCTAACCCTAACCCTAGCTGAAACCCTAACTCTAACCCTAGCTCAAACCTTAACCCTAACCCTAGCTCAAACCCTAACCCTAACCCTAGCTGAAACCCTAACTCTAACCCTAGCTCAAACCTTAACCCTAACCCTAGCTCAAACCCTAACCCTAACCCTAGCTCAAACCCTACCTCAAACCCTAGCTCAAACCCTAACCCTAACCCTAGCTCAAACCCTAACCCTAACCCTAGCTCAAACCCTAACCCTAACCCTAACCCTAGATCAAACCCTAACCCTAACCCTAGCTCAAACCCTAACCCTAACCCTAACCCTAACCCTAGCTCAAAACCTAACCCTAACCCTAGCTCAAACCCTAACCCTAACCCTAACCCTAACCCTAGCTCAAAACCTAACCCTAACCCTAGCTCAAACCCTAACCCTAACCCTAGCTCAAACCCTAACCCTAACCCTAACCCTAGCTCAAACCCTAACCCTAACCCTAACCCTAGCTCAAACCCTAACCCTAACCCTAACCCTAGCTCAAACCCTAACCCTAACCCTAACCCTAGCTCAAACCCTAACCCTAACCCTAACCCTAGCTCAAACCCTAACCCTAACCCTAGCTCAAACCCTAACCCTAACCCTAGCTCAAACCCTAACCCTAACCCTAGCTCAAACCCTAACCCTAACCCTAACCCTAGCTCAAACCCTAACCCTAACCCTAGCTCAAACCCTAACCCTAACCCTAACCCTAACCCTAGCTCAAAACCTAACCCTAACCCTAGCTCAAACCCTAACCCTAACCCTAGCTCAAACCCTAACCCTAACCCTAACCCTAGCTCAAACCCTAACCCTAACCCTAGCTCAAACCCTAACCCTAGCTCAAACCCTAACCCTAACCCTAGCTGAAACCCTAACTCTAACCCTAGCTCAAACCTTAACCCTAACCCTAGCTCAAACCCTAACCCTAACCCTAGCTCAAACCCTACCTCAAACCCTAGCTCAAACCCTAACCCTAACCCTAGCTCAAACCCTAACCCTAACCCTAGCTCAAACCCTAACCCTAACCCTAGCTCAAACCCTAACCCTAACCCTAGCTCAAACCCTAACCCTAACCCTAGCTCAAACCCTAACCCTAACCCTAACCCTAGCTCAAACCCTAACCCTAACCCTAGCTCAAACCCTAACCCTAACCCTAACCCTAACCCTAGCTCAAAACCTAACCCTAACCCTAGCTCAAACCCTAACCCTAACCCTAGCTCAAACCCTAACCCTAACCCTAACCCTAGCTCAAACCCTAACCCTAACCCTAACCCTAGCTCAAACCCTAACCCTAACCCTAACCCTAGCTCAAACCCTAACCCAAACCCTAGCTCAAACCCTAACCCTAACCCTAGCTCAAACCCTAAACCTAACCCTAACCCTAGCTCAAACCCTAACCCTAACCCTAACCCTAGCTCAAACCCTAACCCTAACCCTAGCTCAAACCCTAACCCTAACCCTAACCCTAACCCTAGCTCAAACCCTAAACCTAACCCTAGCTCAAACCCTAACCCTAACCCTAGCTCAAACCCTAACCCTAACCCTAACCCTAGCTCAAACCCTAACCCTAACCCTAACCCTAGCTCAAACCCTAACCCTAACCCTAACCCTAGCTCAAACCCTAATCCTAACCCTAGCTCAAACCCTAACCCTAACCCTAGCTCAAACCCTAACCCTAACCCTAACCCTAGCTCAAACCCTAACCCTAACCCTAGCTCAAACCCTAACCCTAACCCTAACCCTAGCTCAAACCCTAACCCTAACCCTAACCCTAGCTCAAACCCTAACCCTAACCCTAGCTCAAACCCTAACCCTAACCCTAGCTCAAACCCTAACCCTAACCCTAGCTCAAACCCTAACCCTAACCCTAACCCTAGCTCAAACCCTAACCCTAACCCTAACCCTAGCTCAAACCCTAACCCTAACCCTAACCCTAGCTCAAACCCTAACCCTAACCCTAGCTCAAACCCTAACCGTAACCCTAGCTCAAACCCTAACCCTAACCCTAACCCTAGCTCAAACCCTAACCCTAACCCTAGCTCAAACCCTAACCCTAACCCTAGCTCAAACCCTAACCGTAACCCTAGCTCAAACGCTAACCCTAACCCTAGCTCAAACCCTAACCCTAACCCTAACCCTAGCTCAAACCCTAACCCTAACCCTAGCTCAAACCCTAACCCTAACCCTAACCCTAGCTCAAACCCTAAACCTAACCCTAACCCTAGGTCAAACCCTCACCCTAACCCTAGCTCAAACCCTAACCCTAACCCTAACCCTAGCTCAAACCCTAACCCTAACCCTAACCCTAGCTCAAACCCTAACCCTAACCCTAACCCTAGCTCAAACCCTAACCCTAACCCTAGCTCAAACCCTAACCCTAACCCTAACCCTAGCTCAAACCCTAACCCTAACCCTAGCTCAAACCCTAACCCTAACCCTAGCTCAAACCGTAACCCTAACCCTAACCCTAGCTCAAACCCTAACCCTAACCCTAACCCTAGCTCAAACCCTAACCCTAACCCTAACCCTAGCTCAAACCCTAACCCTAACCCTAGCTCAAACCCTAACCCTAACCCTAGCTCAAACCCTAACAATAACCCTAACCCTAGCTCAAACCCTAACCCTAACCCTAGCTCAAACCCTAACCCTAACCCTAGCTCAAACCCTAACCCTAACCCTAACCCTAGCTCAAACCCTAACCCTAACCCTAACCCTAGCTCAAACCCTAACCCTAACCCTAACCCTAGCTCAAACCCTAACCCTAACCCTAGCTCAAACCCTAACCCTAACCCTAGCTCAAACCCTAACAATAACCCTAACCCTAGCTCAAACCCTAACCCTAACCCTAGCTCAAACCCTAACCCTAACCCTAGCTCAAACCCTAACCCTAACCCTAACCCTAGCTCAAACCCTAACCCTAACCCTAACCCTAGCTCAAACCCTAACCCTAACCCTAGCTCAAACCCTAACCCTAGCTCAAACCCTAACCATAACCCTAGCTGAAACCCTAACTCTAACCCTAGCTCAAACCTTAACCCTAACCCTAGCTCAAACCCTACCTCAAACCCTAGCTCAAACCCTAACCCTAACCCTAGCTCAAACCCTAACCCTAACCCTAGCTCAAACCCTAACCCTAACCCTAGCTCAAACCCTAACCCTAACCCTAGCTCAAACCCTAACCCTAACCCTAGCTCAAACCCTAACCCTAACCGTAGCTCAAACCCTAACCCTAACCCTAACCCTAGCTCAAACCCTAACCCTAACCCTAGCTCAAACCCTAACCCTAACCCTAACCCTAGCTCAAACCCTAACCCTAACCCTAGCTCAAACCCTAACCCTAACCCTAGCTCAAACCCTAACCCTAACCCTAACCCTAGCTCAAACCCTAACCCTAACCCTAACCCTAGCTCAAACCCTAACCCTAACCCTAACCCTAGCTCAAACCCTAACCCTAACCCTAGCTCAAACCCTAACCCTAACCCTAGCTCAAACCCTAAACCTAACCCTAACCCTAGCTCAAACCCTAACCCTAACCCTAGCTCAAACCCTAATCCTAACCCTAACCCTAGCTCAAACCCTAACCCTAACCCTAACCCTAGCTCAAACCCTAACCCTAACCCTAGCTCAAACCCTAACCCTAACCCTAACCCTAACCCTAGCTCAAACCCTAACCCTAACCCTAGCTCAAACCCTAACCCTAACCCTAACCCTAGCTCAAACCCTAACCCTAACCCTAACCCTAGCTCAAACCCTAACCCTAACCCTAACCCTAACCCTAGCTCAAACCCTAACCCTAACCCTAGCTCAAACCCTAACCCTAACCCTAACCCTAGCTCAAACCCTAACCCTAACCCTAGCTCAAACCCTAACCCTAACCCTAACCCTAGCTCAAACCCTAACCCTAACCCTAACCCTAGCTCAAACCCTAACCCTAACCCTAACCCTAGCTCAAACCCTAACCCTAACCCTAGCTCAAACCCTAACCCGAACCCTAGCTCAAACCCTAACCCTAACCCTAGCTCAAACCCTAACCCTAACCCTAGCTCAAACCCTAACCCTAACCCTAACCCTAGCTCAAACCCTCACCCTAACCCTAGCTCAAACCCTAACCCTAACCCTAACCCTAGCTCAAACCCTAACCCTAACCCTAGCTCAAACCCTAACCCTAACCCTAGCTCAAACCCAAACCCTAACCCTAACCCTAGCTCAAACCCTAACCCTCACCCTAGGTCAAACCCTAACCCTAGCTCAAACCCTAACCCTAACCCTAGCTCAAACCCTAACTCTAACCCTAGCTCAAACCTTAACCATAACCCTAGCTCAAACCCTAACCCTAACCCTAACCCTAGCTCAAACCCTAACCCTAGCTCAAACCCTAACCCTAACCCTAGCTCAAACCCTAACCCTAGCTCAAACCCTAACCCTAACCCTAACCTTAGCTCAAACCCTAACCCTAACCCTAGCTCAAACCCTAACCCTAACCCTAGCTCAAACCCTAACACTAACCCTAACCCTTGCTCAAACCCTAACCCTAACCCTAGCTCAAACCCTAACCCTAACCCTAGCTCAAACCCTAACCCTAACCCTAGCTCAAACCCTAACCCTAACCCTAACCCTAGCTCAAACCCTAACCCTAACCCTAACCCTAGCTCAAACCCTAACCCTAACCCTAGCTCAAACCCTAACCCTAACCCTAGCTCAAACCCTAACCCTAACCCTAGCTCAAACCCTAACCCTAACCCTAACCCTAGCTCAAACCCTAACCCTAACCCTAGCTCAAACCCTAACCCTAACCCTAGCTCAAACCCTAACCCTAACCCTAACCCTAGCTCAAACCCTAACCCTAACCCTAGCTCAAACCCTAACCCTAACCCTAACCCTAGCTCAAACCCTAACCCTAACCCTAGCTCAAACCCTAACCCTAACCCTAACCCTAGCTCAAACCCTAACCCTAACGCTAACCCTAGCTCAAACCCTAACCCTAACCCTAGCTCAAACCCTAACCCTAACCCTAGCTCAAACCCTAACCCTAACCCTAGCTCAAACCCTAACCCTAACCCTAGCTCAAACCCTAACCCTAACCGTAGCTCAAACCCTAACCCTAACCCTAGCTCAAACCCTAACCCTAACCCTAACCCTAGCTCAAACCCTAACCCTAACCCTAACCCTAGCTCAAACCCTAACCCTAACCCTAGCTCAAACCCTAACCCTAACCCTAGCTCAAACCCTAACCCTAACCCTAGCTCAAACCCTAACCCTAACCCTAGCCCAAACCCTAACCCTAACCCTAACCCTAACCCTAGCTCAAACCCTAACCCTAACCCTAGCTCAAACCCTAACCCTAACCCTAACCCTAGCTCAAACCCTAACCCTAACCCTAACCCTAGCTCAAACCCTAACCCTAACCCTAGCTCAAACCCTAACCCTAACCCTAACCCTAACCCTAGCTCAAACCCTAACCCTAACCCTAGCTCAAACCCTAACCCTAACCCTAACCCTAGCTCAAACCCTAACCCTAACCCTAGCTCAAACCCTAACCCTAACCCTAAACCTAGCTCAAACCCTAACCCTAACCCTAGCTCAAACCCTAACCCTAACCCTAACCCTAGCTCAAACCCTAACCCTAACGCTAACCCTAGCTCAAACCCTAACCCTAACCCTAGCTCAAACCCTAACCCTAACCCTAACCCTAGCTCAAACCCTAACCCTAACCCTAGCTCAAACCCTAACCCTAACCCTAACCCTAGCTCAAACCCTAACCCTAACCCTAGCTCAAACCCTAACCCTAACCCTAGCTCAAACCCTAACCCTAACCCTAACCCTAGCTCAAACCCTAACCCTAACCCTAGCTCAAACCCTAACCCTAACCCTAGCTCAAACCCTAACCCTAACCCTAACCCTAGCTCAAACCCTAACCCTAACCCTAACCCTAGCTCAAACCCTAACCCTAACCCTAGCTCAAACCCTAACCCTAACCCTAACCCTAGCTCAAACCCTAACCCTAACGCTAACCCTAGCTCAAACCCTAACCCTAACCCTAGCTCAAACCCTAACCCAAACCCTAGCTCAAACCCTAACCCTAACCCTAGCTCAAACCCTAACCCTAACCCTAGCTCAAACCCTAACCCTAACCCTAGCTCAAACCCTAACCCTAACCCTAGCTCAAACCCTAACCCTAACCCTAACCCTAGCTCAAACCCTAACCCTAACCCTAACCCTAGCTCAAACCCTAACCCTAACCCTAGCTCAAACCCTAACCCTAACCCTAGCTCAAACCCTAACCCTAACCCTAGCTCAAACCCTAACCCTAACCCTAGCCCAAACCCTAACCCTAACCCTAACCCTAGCTCAAACCCTAACCCTAACCCTAACCCTAGCTCAAACCCTAACCCTAACCCTAACCCTAGCTCAAACCCTAACCCTAACCCTAACCCTAGCTCAAACCCTAACCCTAACCCTAGCTCAAACCCTAACCCTAACCCTAACCCTAACCCTAGCTCAAACCCTAACCCTAACCCTAGCTCAAACCCTAACCCTAACCCTAGCTCAAACCCTAACCCTAACCCTAACCCTAGCTCAAACCCTAACCCTAACCCTAGCTCAAACCCTAACCCTAACCCTAGCTCAAACCCTAACCCTAACCCTAACCCTAGCTCAAACCCTAACCCTAACCCTAGCTCAAACCCTAACCCTAACCCTAAACCTAGCTCAAACCCTAACCCTAACCCTAGCTCAAACCCTAACCCTAACCCTAACCCTAGCTCAAACCCTAACCCTAACGCTAACCCTAGCTCAAACCCTAACCCTAACCCTAGCTCAAACCCTAACCCTAACCCTAACCCTAGCTCAAACCCTAACCCTAACCCTAGCTCAAACCCTAACCCTAACCCTAGCTCAAACCCTAACCCTAACCCTAACCCTAACCCTAGCTCAAACCCTAACCCTAACCCTAGCTCAAACCCTAACCCTAACCCTAGCTCAAACCCTAACCCTAACCCTAGCTCAAACCCTAACCCTAACCCTAGCTCAAACCCTAACCCTAACCCTAGCCCAAACCCTAACCCTAACCCTAACCCTAACCCTAGCTCAAACCCTAACCCTAACCCTAACCCTAGCTCAAACCCTAACCCTAACCCTAGCCCAAACCCTAACCCTAACCCTAACCCTAGCTCAAACCCTAACCCTAACCCTAGCTCAAACCCTAACCCTAACCCTAACCCTAACCCTAGCTCAAACCCTAACCCCAACCCTAGCTCAAACCCTAACCCTAACCCTAGCTCAAACCCTAACCCTAACCCTAACCCTAGCTCAAACCCTAACCCTAACCCTAGCCCAAACCCTAACCCTAACCCTAACCCTAGCTCAAACCCTAACCCTAACCCTAGCTCAAACCCTAACCCTAACCCTAACCCTAGCTCAAACCCTAACCCTAACCCTAACCCTAGCTCAAACCCTAACCCTAACCCTAGCTCAAACCCTAACCCTAACCCTAACCCTAGCTCAAACCCTAACCCTAACCCTAGCTCAAACCCTAACCCTAACCCTAGCTCAAACCCTAACCCTAACCCTAACCCTAGCTCAAACCCTAACCCTAACCCTAGCTCAAAACCTAACCCTAACCCTAGCTCAAACCCTAACCCTAACCCTAACCCTAGCTCAAACCCTAACCCTAACCCTAGCTCAAACCCTAACCCTAACCCTAACCCTAGCTCAAACCCTAACCCTAACCCTAGCTCAAACCCTAACCCTAACCCTAGCTCAAACCCTAACCCTAACGCTAACCCTAGCTCAAACCCTAACCCTAACCCTAGCTCAAACCCTAACCCTAACCCTAACCCTAGCTCAAACCCTAACCCTAACCCTAGCTCAAACCCTAACCCTAACCCTAGCTCAAACCCTAACCCTAACCCTAGCTCAAACCCTAACCCTAACCCTAGCTCAAACCCTAACCCTAACCCTAGCCCAAACCCTAACCCTAACCCTAACCCTAGCTCAAACCCTAACCCTAACCCTAGCTCAAACCCTAACCCTAACCCTAACCCTAACCCTAGCTCAAACCCTAACCCCAACCCTAGCTCAAACCCTAAACCTAACCCTAGCTCAAACCCTAACCCTAACCCTAACCCTAGCTCAAACCCTAACCCTAACCCTAGCTCAAACCCTAACCCTAACCCTAACCCTAGCTCAAACCCTAACCCTAACCCTAGCTCAAACCCTAACCCTAACCCTAACCCTAGCTCAAACCCTAACCCTAACCCTAACCCTAGCTCAAACCCTAACCCTAACCCTAGCTCAAACCCTAACCCTAACCCTAACCCTAGCTCAAACCCTAACCCTAACGCTAACCCTAGCTCAAACCCTAACCCTAACCCTAGCTCAAACCCTAACCCTAACCCTAACCCTAACTCAAACCCTAACCCTAACCCTAGCTCAAACCCTAACCCTAACCCTAGCTCAAACCCTAACCCTAACCCTAGCTCAAACCCTAACCCTAACCCTAGCTCAAACCCTAACCCTAACCCTAGCCCAAACCCTAACCCTAACCCTTACCCTAGCTCAAACCCTAACCCTAACCCTAGCTCAAACCCTAACCCTAACCCTAACCCTAACCCTAGCTCAAACCGTAACCCCAACCCTAGCTCAAACCCTAACCCTAACCCTAGCTCAAACCCTAACCCTAACCCTAACCCTAGCTCAAACCCTAACCCTAACCCTAGCTCAAACCCTAACCCTAACCCTAACCCTAGCTCAAACCCTAACCCTAACCCTAGCTCAAACCCTAACCCTAACCCTAACCCTAGCTCAAACCCTAACCCTAACCCTAACCCTAGCTCAAACCCTAACCCTAACCCTAGCTCAAACCCTAACCCTAACCCTAACCCTAACCCTAGCTCAAACCCTAACCCTAACCCTAGCTCAAACCCTAACCCTAACCCTAGCTCAAACCCTAACCCTAACCCTAGCTCAAACCCTAACCCTAACCCTAGCCCAAACCCTAACCCTAACCCTAACCCTAGCTCAAACCCTAACCCTAACCCTAGCTCAAACCCTAACCCTAACCCTAACCCTAACCCTAGCTCAAACCCTAACCCCAACCCTAGCTCAAACCCTAACCCTAACCCTAACCCTAGCTCAAACCCTAACCCTAACCCTATCTCAAACCCTAACCCTAACCCTAACCCTAGCTCAAACCCTAACCCTAACCCTAGCTCAAACCCTAACCCTAACCCTAACCCTAGCTCAAACCCTAACCCTAACCCTAGCTCAAACCCTAACCCTAACCCTAACCCTAACCCTAGCTCAAACCCTAACCCTAACCCTAACCCTAGCTCAAACCCTAACCCTAACCCTAGCTCAAACCCTAACCCTAACCCTAGCTCAAACCCTAACCCTAACCCTAACCCTAGCTCAAACCCTAACCCTAACCCTAGCTCAAACCCTAACCCTAACCCTAACCCTAACCCTAGCTCAAACCCTAACCCTAACCCTAGCTCAAACCCTAACCCTAAACCTAACCCTAGCTCAAACCCTAACCCTAACCCTAGCTCAAACCCTAACCCTAACCCTAGCTCAAACCCTAACCCTAACCCTAGCTCAAACCCTAACCCTAACCCTAGCTCAAACCCTAACCCTAACCCTAGCTCAAACCCTAACCCTAACCCTAACCCTAGCTCAAACCCTAACCCTAACCCTAGCTCAAACCCTAACCCTAACCCTAACCCTAGCTCAAACCCTAACCCTAACCCTAGCTCAAACCCTAACCCTAACCCTAGCTCAAACCCTAACCCTAACCCTAGCTCAAACCCTAACCCTAACCCTAGCTCAAACCCTAACCCTAACCCTAACCCTAGCTCAAACCCTAACCCTAACCCTAGCTCAAACCCTAACCCTAACCCTAACCCTAGCTCAAACCCTAACCCTAACCCTAGCTCAAACCCTAACCCTAACCCTAGCTCAAACCCTAACCCTAACGCTAACCCTAGCTCAAACCCTAACCCTAACCCTAGCTCAAACCCTAACCCTAACCCTAACCCTAGCTCAAACCCTAACCCTAACCCTAGCTCAAACCCTAACCCTAACCCTAGCTCAAACCCTAACCCTAACCCTAGCTCAAACCCTAACCCTAACCCTAGCTCAAACCCTAACCCTAACCCTAGCCCAAACCCTAACCCTAACCCTAACCCTAGCTCAAACCCTAACCCTAACCCTAGCTCAAACCCTAACCCTAACCCTAACCCTAGCTCAAACCCTAACCCCAACCCTAGCTCAAACCCTAAACCCTAACCCTAGCTCAAACCCTAACCCTAACCCTAACCCTAGCTCAAACCCTAACCCTAACCCTAGCTCAAACCCTAACCCTAACCCTAACCCTAGCTCAAACCCTAACCCTAACCCTAGCTCAAACCCTAACCCTAACCCTAACCCTAGCTCAAACCCTAACCCTAACCCTAACCCTAGCTCAAACCCTAACCCTAACCCTAGCTCAAACCCTAACCCTAACCCTAACCCTAGCTCAAACCCTAACCCTAACGCTAACCCTAGCTCAAACCCTAACCCTAACCCTAGCTCAAACCCTAACCCTAACCCTAACCCTAACTCAAACCCTAACCCTAACCCTAGCTCAAACCCTAACCCTAACCCTAGCTCAAACCCTAACCCTAACCCTAGCTCAAACCCTAACCCTAACCCTAGCTCAAACCCTAACCCTAACCCTAGCCCAAACCCTAACCCTAACCCTTACCCTAGCTCAAACCCTAACCCTAACCCTAGCTCAAACCCTAACCCTAACCCTAACCCTAACCCTAGCTCAAACCGTAACCCCAACCCTAGCTCAAACCCTAACCCTAACCCTAGCTCAAACCCTAACCCTAACCCTAACCCTAGCTCAAACCCTAACCCTAACCCTAGCTCAAACCCTAACCCTAACCCTAACCCTAGCTCAAACCCTAACCCTAACCCTAGCTCAAACCCTAACCCTAACCCTAACCCTAGCTCAAACCCTAACCCTAACCCTAACCCTAGCTCAAACCCTAACCCTAACCCTAGCTCAAACCCTAACCCTAACCCTAACCCTAACCCTAGCTCAAACCCTAACCCTAACCCTAGCTCAAACCCTAACCCTAACCCTAGCTCAAACCCTAACCCTAACCCTAGCTCAAACCCTAACCCTAACCCTAGCCCAAACCCTAACCCTAACCCTAACCCTAGCTCAAACCCTAACCCTAACCCTAGCTCAAACCCTAACCCTAACCCTAACCCTAACCCTAGCTCAAACCCTAACCCCAACCCTAGCTCAAACCCTAACCCTAACCCTAACCCTAGCTCAAACCCTAACCCTAACCCTATCTCAAACCCTAACCCTAACCCTAACCCTAGCTCAAACCCTAACCCTAACCCTAGCTCAAACCCTAACCCTAACCCTAGCTCAAACCCTAACCCTAACCCTAACCCTAGCTCAAACCCTAACCCTAACCCTAGCTCAAACCCTAACCCTAACCCTAACCCTAACCCTAGCTCAAACCCTAACCCTAACCCTAACCCTAGCTCAAACCCTAACCCTAACCCTAGCTCAAACCCTAACCCTAACCCTAGCTCAAACCCTAACCCTAACCCTAACCCTAGCTCAAACCCTAACCCTAACCCTAGCTCAAACCCTAACCCTAACCCTAACCCTAACCCTAGCTCAAACCCTAACCTACTCCCTAACCCTAGCTCAAACCCTAACCCTAACCCTAACCCTAGCTCAAAACCCTAACCCTAACCCTAGCTCAAACCCTAACCCTAACCCTAGCTCAAACCCCTAACCCTAACCCTAGCTCAAACCCTAACCCTAACCCTAGCTCAAACCCTAACCCTAACCCTAGCTCAAACCCTAACCCTAACCCTAACCCTAGCTCAAACCCTAACCCTAACCCTAGCTCAAACCCTAACCCTAACCCTAACCCTAGCTCAAACCCTAACCCTAACCCTAGCTCAAACCCTAACCCTAACCCTAGCTCAAACCCTAACCCTAACCCTAGCTCAAACCCTAACCCTAACCCTAGCTCAAACCCTAACCCTAACCCTAACCCTAGCTCAAACCCTAACCCTAACCCTAGCTCAAACCCTAACCCTAACCCTAACCCTAGCTCAAACCCTAACCCTAACCCTAGCTCAAACCCTAACCCTAACCCTAGCTCAAACCCTAACCCTAACCCTAGCTCAAACCCTAACCCTAACCCTAGCTCAAACCCTAACCCTAACCCTAGCTCAAACCCTAACCCTAACCCTAACCCTAGCTCAAACCCTAACCCTAACCCTAGCTCAAACCCTAACCCTAACCCTAACCCTAGCTCAAACCCTAACCCTAACCCTAGCTCAAACCCTAACCCTAACCCTAGCTCAAACCCTAACCCTAACCCTAGCTCAAACCCTAACCCTAACCCTAGCTCAAACCCTAACCCTAACCCTAACCCTAGCTCAAACCCTAACCCTAACCCTAGCTCAAACCCTAACCCTAACCCTAACCCTAGCTCAAACCCTAACCCTAACGCTAACCCTAGCTCAAACCCTAACCCTAACCCTAGCTCAAACCCTAACCCTAACCCTAACCCTAGCTCAAACCCTAACCCTAACCCTAGCTCAAACCCTAACCCTAACCCTAGCTCAAACCCTAACCCTAACCCTAACCCTAGCTCAAACCCTAACCCTAACCGTAGCTCAAACCCTAACCCTAACCCTAGCTCAAACCCTAACCCTAACCCTAGCTCAAACCCTAACCCTAACCCTAGCTCAAACCCTAACCCTAACCTAGCCCAAACCCTAACCCTAACCCTAATCCTAACCCTAGCTCAAACCCTAACCCTAACCCTAACCCTAGCTCAAACCCTAACCCTAACCCTAGCCCAAACCCTAACCCTAACCCTAACCCTAGCTCAAACCCTAACCCTAACCCTAGCTCAAACCCTAACCCTAACCCTAACCCTAACCCTAGCTCAAACCCTAACCCCAACCCTAGCTCAAACCCCTAACCCTAACCCTAGCTCAAACCCTAACCCTAACCCTAACCCTAGCTCAAACCCTAACCCTAACCCTAGCCCAAACCCTAACCCTAACCCTAACCCTAGCTCAAACCCTAACCCCTAACCCTAGCTCAAACCCTAACCCTAACCCTAACCCCTAACCCTAGCTCAAACCCTAACCCTAACCCTAGCTCAAACCCTAACCCTAACCCTAACCCTAGCTCAAACCCTAACCCTAACCCTAACCCTAGCTCAAACCCTAACCCTAACCCCGAGCTCAACCCTAACCCTACCTAGCTCAAACCCTAACCCTAACCCTAGCTCAAACCCTAACCCTAACCCTAGCTCAAACCCTAACCCTAACCCTAACCCTAACCCTAGCTCAAACCCTAACCCTAACCCTAAGCTCAAACCCTAACCCTAACCCTAACCCTAGCTCAAACCCTAACCCTAACCCTAACCCTAGCTCAAACCCTAACCCTAACCCTAGCTCTAACCCTAGCTCAAACCCTAACCCTAACCCTAGCTCAAACCCTAACCCTAACCCTAGCTCAAACCCTAACCCCTAACCCTAGCTCAAACCCTAACCCTAACCCTAGCTCAAACCCTAACCCTAACCCTAACCCTAGCTCAAACCCTAACCCTAACCCTAGCTCAAACCCTAACCCTAACCCTAACCCTAGCTCAAACCCTAACCCTAACCCTAGCTCAAACCCTAACCCTAACCTAGCTCATACCTAACCCTAACCCTAGCTCAAACCCTAACCCTAACCCTAGCTCAAACCCTAACCCTAACCCTAGCTCAAACCTAACCCTAACCCTAGCTCAAACCCTAACCCTAACCCTAGCTCAAAACCCTAACCCTAACCCTAACCCTAGCTCAAACCCTAACCCTAACCCTAGCTCAAACCCTAACCCTAACCCTAACCCTAGCTCAAACCCTAACCCTAACCCTAGCTCAAACCCTAACCCTAACCCTAGCTCAAACCCTAACCCTAACCCTAACCCTAGCTCAAACCTAACCCTAACCCTAGCTCAAACCCTAACCCTAACCCTAGCTCAAACCCTAACCCTAACCCTAACCCTAGCTCAAACCCTAACCCTAACCCTAACCCTAGCTCAAACCCTAACCCTAACCCTAACCCTAGCTCAAACCCTAACCCTAACGCTAACCCTAGCTCAAACCCTAACCCTAACCCTAGCTCAAACCCTAACCCTAACCCTAACCCTAACTCAAACCCTAACCCTAACCCTAGCTCAAACCCTAACCCTAACCCTAGCTCAAACCCTAACCCTAACCCTAGCTCAAACCCTAACCCTAACCCTAGCTCAAACCCTAACCCTAACCCTAGCCCAAACCCTAACCCTAACCCTTACCCTAGCTCAAACCCTAACCCTAACCCTAGCTCAAACCCTAACCCTAACCCTAACCCTAACCCTAGCTCAAACCCTAACCCCAACCCTAGCTCAAACCCTAAACCTAACCCTAGCTCAAACCCTAACCCTAACCCTAACCCTAGCTCAAACCCTAACCCTAACCCTAGCTCAAACCCTAACCCTAACCCTAACCCTAGCTCAAACCCTAACCCTAACCCTAACCCTAGCTCAAACCCTAACCCTAACCCTAGCTCAAACCCTAACCCTAACCCTAACCCTAGCTCAAACCCTAACCCTAACCCTAGCTCAAACCCTAACCCTAACCCTAGCTCAAACCCTAACCCTAACCCTAGCTCAAACCCTAACCCTAACCCTAGCTCAAACCCTAACCCTAACCCTAGCTCAAACCCTAACCCTAACCCTAACCCTAACCCTAGCTCAAACCCTAACCCTAACCCTAGCTCAAACCCTAACCCTAACCCTAGCTCAAACCCTAACCCTAACCCTAGCTCAAACCCTAACCCTAACCCTAGCCCAAACCCTAACCCTAACCCTAACCCTAGCTCAAACCCTAACCCTAACCCTAGCTCAAACCCTAACCCTAACCCTAACCCTAGCTCAAACCCTAACCCTAACCCTAGCTCAAACCCTAACCCTAACCCTAGCTCAAACCCTAACCCTAACCCTAACCCTAGCTCAAACCCTAACCCTAACCCTAGCTCAAACCCTAACCCTAACCCTAACCCTAGCTCAAACCCTAACCCTAACCCTAGCTCAAACCCTAACCCTAACCCTAACCCTAGCTCAAACCCTAACCCTAACCCTAACCCTAGCTCAAACCCTAACCCTAACCCTAACCCTAGCTCAAACCCTAACCCTAACGCTAACCCTAGCTCAAACCCTAACCCTAACCCTAGCTTTAACCCTAACCCTAACCCTAACCCTAACTCAAACCCTAACCCTAACCCTAGCTCAAACCCTAACCCTAACCCTAGCTCAAACCCTAACCCTAACCCTAGCTCAAACCCTAACCCTAACCCTAGCTCAAACCCTAACCCTAACCCTAGCCCAAACCCTAACCCTAACCCTTACCCTAGCTCAAACCCTAACCCTAACCCTAGCTCAAACCCTAACCCTAACCCTAACCCTAACCCTAGCTCAAACCCTAACCCCAACCCTAGCTCAAACCCTAAACCTAACCCTAGCTCAAACCCTAACCCTAACCCTAACCCTAGCTCAAACCCTAACCCTAACCCTAGCTCAAACCCTAACCCTAACCCTAACCCTAGCTCAAACCCTAACCCTAACCCTAACCCTAGCTCAAACCCTAACCCTAACCCTAGCTCAAACCCTAACCCTAACCCTAACCCTAGCTCAAACCCTAACCCTAACCCTAGCTCAAACCCTAACCCTAACCCTAGCTCAAACCCTAACCCTAACCCTAGCTCAAACCCTAACCCTAACCCTAGCTCAAACCCTAACCCTAACCCTAGCCCAAACCCTAACCCTAACCCTAACCCTAGCTCAAACCCTAACCCTAACCCTAGCTCAAACCCTAACCCTAACCCTAACCCTAGCTCAAACCCTAACCCTAACCCTAGCTCAAACCCTAACCCTAACCCTAGCTCAAACCCTAACCCTAACCCTAACCCTAGCTCAAACCCTAACCCTAACCCTAGCTCAAACCCTAACCCTAACCCTAACCCTAGCTCAAACCCTAACCCTAACCCTAACCCTAGCTCAAACCCTAACCCTAACCCTAGCTCAAACCCTAACCCTAACCCTAACCCTAGCTCAAACCCTAACCCTAACCCTAGTTCAAACCCTAACCCTAACCCTAGCTCAAACCCTAACCCTAACCCTAGCCCAAACCCTAACCCTAACCCTAACCCTAGCTCAAACCCTAACCCTAACCCTAGCTCAAACCCTAACCCTAACCCTAACCCTAGCTCAAACCCTAACCCTAACCCTAACCCTAGCTCAAACCCTAACCCTAACCCTAGCTCAAACCCTAACCCTAACCCTAACCCTAGCTCAAACCCTAACCCTAACCCTAGCTCAAACCCTAACCCTAACCCTAGCTCAAACCCTAACCCTAACCCTAACCCTAGCTCAAACCCTAACCCTAACCCTACCTCAAACCCTAACCCTAACCCTAGCTCAAACCCTAACCCTAACCCTAGCTCAAACCCTAACCCTAACCCTAGCTCAAACCCTAACCCTAACCCTAGCTCAAACCCTAACCCTAACCCTAGCTCAAACCCTAACCCTAACCCTAACCCTAGCTCAAACCCTAACCCTAACCCTAGCTCAAACCCTAACCCTAACCCTAACCCTAGCTCAAACCCTAACCCTAACCCTAGCTCAAACCCTAACCCTAACCCTAACCCTAGCTCAAACCCTAACCCTAACGCTAACCCTAGCTCAAACCCTAACCCTAACCCTAGCTCAAACCCTAACCCTAACCCTAACCCTAGCTCAAACCCTAACCCTAACCCTAGCTCAAACCCTAACCCTAACCCTAGCTCAAACCCTAACCCTAACCCTAGCTCAAACCCTAACCCTAACCCTAGCTCAAACCCTAACCCTAACCCTAGCCCAAACCCTAAACCTAACCCTAACCCTTGCTCAAACCCTAACCCTAACCCTAGCTCAAACCCTAACCCTAACCCTAACCCTAACCCTAACCCTAGCTCAAAACCTAACCCCAACCCTAGCTTAAACCCTAACCCTAACCCTAGCTCAAACCCTAACCCTAACCCTAACCCTAGCTCAAACCCTAACCCTAACCCTAGCTCAAACCCTAACCCTAACCCTAACCCTAGCTCAAACCCTAACCCTAACCCTAGCTCAAACCCTAACCCTAACCCTAACCCTAGCTCAAACCCTAACCCTAACCCTAACCCTAGCTCAAACCCTAACCCTAACCCTAGCTCAAACCCTAACCCTAACCCTAACCCTAGCTCAAACCCTAACCCTAACCCTAGCTCAAACCCTAACCCTAACCCTAGCTCAAACCCTAACCCTAACCCTAGCTCAAACCCTAACCCTAACCCTAGCTCAAACCCTAACCCTAACCCTAGCCCAAACCCTAACCCTAACCCTAACCCTAGCTCAAACCCTAACCCTAACCCTAGCTCAAACCCTAACCCTAACCCTAACCCTAGCTCAAACCCTAACCCTAACCCTAGCTCAAACCCTAACCCTAACCCTAGCTCAAACCCTAACCCTAACCCTAACCCTAGCTCAAACCCTAACCCTAACCCTAGCTCAAACCCTAACCCTAACCCTAACCCTAGCTCAAACCCTAACCCTAACCCTAACCCTAGCTCAAACCCTAACCCTAACCCTAGCTCAAACCCTAACCCTAACCCTAACCCTAGCTCAAACCCTAACCCTAACCCTAGCTCAAACCCTAACCCTAACCCTAGCTCAAACCCTAACCCTAACCCTAGCCCAAACCCTAACCCTAACCCTAACCCTAGCTCAAACCCTAACCCTAACCCTAGCTCAAACCCTAACCCTAACCCTAACCCTAGCTCAAACCCTAACCCTAACCCTAACCCTAGCTCAAACCCTAACCCTAACCCTAGCTCAAACCCTAACCCTAACCCTAACCCTAGCTCAAACCCTAACCCTAACCCTAGCTCAAACCCTAACCCTAACCCTAGCTCAAACCCTAACCCTAACCCTAACCCTAGCTCAAACCCTAACCCTAACCCTACCTCAAACCCTAACCCTAACCCTAGCTCAAACCCTAACCCTAACCCTAACCCTAGCTCAAACCCTAACCCTAACCCTAGCTCAAACCCTAACCCTAACCCTAGCTCAAACCCTAACCCTAACCCTAGCTCAAACCCTAACCCTAACCCTAACCCTAGCTCAAACCCTAACCCTAACGCTAACCCTAGCTCAAACCCTAACCCTAACCCTAGCTCAAACCCTAACCCTAACCCTAACCCTAGCTCAAACCCTAACCCTAACCCTAGCTCAAACCCTAACCCTAACCCTAGCTCAAACCCTAACCCTAACCCTAGCTCAAACCCTAACCCTAACCCTAGCTCAAACCCTAACCCTAACCCTAGCCCAAACCCTAACCCTAACCCTAACCCTAGCTCAAACCCTAACCCTAACCCTAGCTCAAACCCTAACCCTAACCCTAACCCTAACCCTAGCTCAAACCCTAACCCCAACCCTAGCTCAAACCCTAACCCTAACCCTAGCTCAAACCCTAACCCTAACCCTAACCCTAGCTCAAACCCTAACCCTAACCCTAGCTCAAACCCTAACCCTAACCCTAACCCTAGCTCAAACCCTAACCCTAACCCTAGCTCAAACCCTAACCCTAACCCTAACCCTAGCTCAAACCCTAACCCTAACCCTAACCCTAGCTCAAACCCTAACCCTAACCCTAGCTCAAACCCTAACCCTAACCCTAACCCTAGCTCAAACCCTAACCCTAACGCTAACCCTAGCTCAAACCCTAACCCTAACCCTAGCTCAAACCCTAACCCTAACCCTAACCCTAACTCAAACCCTAACCCTAACCCTAGCTCAAACCCTAACCCTAACCCTAGCTCAAACCCTAACCCTAACCCTAACCCTAGCTCAGACCCTAACCCTAACCCTAGCTCAAACCCTAACCCTAACCCTAGCTCAAACCCTAACCCTAACCCTAACCCTAGCTCAAACCCTAACCCTAACCCTAACCCTAGCTCAAACCCTAACCCTAGCTCAAACCCTAACCCTAACCCTAGCTCAAACCCTAACCCTAACCCTAGCTCAAACCCTAACCCTAACTCTAGCTCAAACCCTAACCCTAGCTCAAACCCTAACCCTAACCCTAGCTCAAACCCTAACCCTAACCCTAGCTCAAACCCTAACCCTAACCCTAGCTCAAACCCTAACCCTAACCCTAGCCCAAACCCTAACCCTAACCCTAACCCTAGCTCAAACCCTAACCCTAACCCTAACCCTAGCTCAAACCCTAACCCTAAGCCTAACCCTAACCCTAGCTCAAACCCTAACCCTAACCCTAGCTCAAACCCTAACCCTAACCCTAGCTCAAACCCTAACCCTAACCCTAACCCTAGCTCAAACCCTAACCCTAACCCTAGCTCAAACCCTAACCCTAACCCTAGCTCAAACCCTAACCCTAACCCTAACCCTAGCTCAAACCCTAACCCTAACCCTAGCTCAAACCCTAACCCTAACCCTAACCCTAGCTCAAACCCTAACCCTAACCCTAGCTCAAACCCTAACCCTAACCCTAACCCTAGCTCAAACCCTAACCCTAACGCTAACCCTAGCTCAAACCCTAACCCTAACCCTAGCTCAAACCCTAACCCTAACCCTAACCCTAGCTCAAACCCTAACCCTAACCCTAGCTCAAACCCTAACCCTAACCCTAGCTCAAACCCTAACCCTAACCCTAGCTCAAACCCTAACCCTAACCCTAGCTCAAACCCTAACCCTAACCCTAGCCCAAACCCTAAACCTAACCCTAACCCTAGCTCAAACCCTAACCCTAACCCTAGCTCAAACCCTAACCCTAACCCTAACCCTAACCCTAGCTCAAACCCTAACCCCAACCCTAGCTCAAACCCTAACCCTAACCCTAGCTCAAACCCTAACCCTAACCCTAACCCTAGCTCAAACCCTAACCCTAACCCTAGCTCAAACCCTAACCCTAACCCTAACCCTAGCTCAAACCCTAACCCTAACCCTAAATCAAACCCTAACCCTAACCCTAACCCTAGCTCAAACCCTAACCCTAATCCTAACCCTAGCTCAAACCCTAACCCTAACCCTAGCTCAAACCCTAACCCTAACCCTAACCCTAACCCTAGCTCAAACCCTAACCCTAACCCTAGCTCAAACCCTAACCCTAACCCTAGCTCAAACCCTAACCCTAATCCTAACCCTAGCTCAAACCCTAACCCTAACCCTAGCTCAAACCCTAACCCTAACCCTAACCCTAACCCTAGCTCAAACCCTAACCCTAACCCTAGCTCAAACCCTAACCCTAACCCTAGCTCAAACCCTAACCCTAACCCTAGCCCAAACCCTAACCCTAACCCTAACCCTAGCTCAAACCCTAACCCTAACCCTAGCTCAAACCCTAACCCTAACCCTAACCCTAGCTCAAACCCTAACCCTAACCCTAGCTCAAACCCTAACCCTAACCCTAGCTCAAACCCTAACCCTAACCCTAGCTCAAACCCTAACCCTAACCCTAGCTCAAACCCTAACCCTAACCCTAGCCCAAACCCTAACCCTAACCCTAACCCTAGCTCAAACCCTAACCCTAACCCTAACCCTAGCTCAAACCCTAACCCTAACCCTAACCCTAGCTCAAACCCTAACCCTAACCCTAGCTCAAACCCTAACCCTAACCCTAGCTCAAACCCTAACCCTAACCCTAACCCTAGCTCAAACCCTAACCCTAACCCTAGCTCAAACCCTAACCCTAACCCTAGCTCAAACCCTAACCCTAACCCTAACCCTAGCTCAAACCGTAACCCTAACCCTAGCTCAAACCCTAACCCTAACCCTAACCCTAGCTCAAACCCTAACCCTAACGCTAACCCTAGCTCAAACCCTAACCCTAACCCTAACCCTAGCTCAAACCCTAACCCTAACGCTAACCCTAGCTCAAACCCTAACCCTAACCCTAGCTCAAACCCTAACCCTAACCCTAACCCTAGCTCAAACCCTAACCCTAACCCTAGCTCAAACCCTAACCCTAACCCTAGCTCAAACCCTAACCCTAACCCTAGCTCAAACCCTAACCCTAACCCTAGCTCAAACCCTAACCCTAACCCAAACCCTAAACCTAACCCTAACCCTAGCTCAAACCCTAACCCTAACCCTAGCTCAAACCCTAACCCTAACCCTAACCCTAACCCTAGCTCAAACCCTAACCCCAACCCTAGCTCAAACCCTAACCCTAACCCTAGCTCAAACCCTAACCCTAACCCTAACCCTAGCTCAAACCCTAACCCTAACCCTAGCTCAAACCCTAACCCTAACCCTAACCCTAGCTCAAACCCTAACCCTAACCCTAGCTCAAACCCTAACCCTAACCCTAACCCTAGCTCAAACCCTAACCCTAACCCTAACCCTAGCTCAAACCCTAACCCTAACCCTAGCTCAAACCCTAACCCTAACCCTAACCCTAACCCTAGCTCAAACCCTAACCCTAACCCTAGCTCAAACCCTAACCCTAACCCTAGCTCAAACCCTAACCCTAACCCTAGCTCAAACCCTAACCCTAACCCTAGCTCAAACCCTAACCCTAACCCTAGCCCAAACCCTAACCCTAACCCTAACCCTAGCTCAAACCCTAACCCTAACCCTAGCTCAAACCCTAACCCTAACCCTAACCCTAGCTCAAACCCTAACCCTAACCCTAGCTCAAACCCTAACCCTAACCCTAGCTCAAACCCTAACCCTAACCCTAACCCTAGCTCAAACCCTAACCCTAACCCTAGCTCAAACCCTAACCCTAACCCTAACCCTAGCTCAAACCCTAACCCTAACCCTAACCCTAGCTCAAACCCTAACCCTAACCCTAGCTCAAACCCTAACCCTAACCCTAGCTCAAACCCTAACCCTAGCTCAAACCCTAACCCTAACCCTAGCTCAAACCCTAACCCTAACCCTAGCTCAAACCCTAACCCTAACCCTAGCCCAAACCCTAAACCTAACCCTAACCCTAGCTCAAACCCTAACCCTAACCCTAGCTCAAACCCTAACCCTAACCCTAACCCTAGCTCAAACCCTAACCCTAACCCTAACCCTAGCTCAAACCCTAACCCTAACCCTAGCTCAAACCCTAACCCTAACCCTAACCCTAGCTCAAACCCTAACCCTAACCCTAGCTCAAACCCTAACCCTAACCCTAGCTCAAACCCTAACCCTAACCCTAACCCTAGCTCAAACCCTAACCCTAACCCTAGCTCAAACCCTAACCCTAACCCTAACCCTAACCCTAGCTCAAACCCTAACCCTAACCCTAGCTCAAACCCTAACCCTAACCCTAGCTCAAACCCTAACCCTAACCCTAGCTCAAACCCTAACCCTAACCCTAACCCTAGCTCAAACCCTAACCCTAACCCTAGCTCAAACCCTAACCCTAACCCTAACCCTAGCTCAAACCCTAACCCTAGCTCAAACCCTAACCCTAACCCTTACCCTAGCTCAAACCCTAACCCTAACCCTAGCTCAAACCCTAACCCTAACCCTAACCCTAGCTCAAACCCTAACCCTAACCCTAGCTCAAACCCTAACCCTAACCCTAGCTCAAACCCTAACCCTAACCCTAGCTCAAACCCTAAACCTAACCCTAACCCTAGCTCAAACCGTAACCTCTAACCCTAGTCTAAGACCCAGTATACCCCCCTACTGGATATGTCATATCTCGGGAAGACAAGGTCGTAGAGACTCGGGACAAAGACTGGCGTTCTCAGAGACCCCCAAAACCCCCAGACGGACATTGGTCCAGAGTCTCTACGACCTTCCGTTCCCGAGATACACGTATTCAGTATAGGTGCGCCAAGCCCCATTCATCTCCAATGAGAAAAGAAACTTAAGTATAACTCAGGAACCGAAGGTCGGAGCAACTTGGAACCAAGATCCGTCTGCCTTATTTCGGAGGCGCTGAACACGCCCGACTTGTCCCCGAGTCTCTACGACCTTCCGTTCCCGAGATACACATATTCAGTATAGGTGCGCCAAGCCCCATTCATCTCCAATGAGAAAAGAAACTTAAGTATAACTCAGGAACCGAAGGTCGGAGCAACTTGGAACCAAGATCCGTCTGCCATATTTCGGAGACGCTGAACACGCCAGACTTGTCCCCGAGTCTCTACGACCTTCCGTTCCCGAGATACACATATTCAGGATAGGTGCGCCAAGCCCCATTCATCTCCAATGAGAAAAGAAACTTAAGTATAACTCGAGAACCGAAGGTCGGAGGAACTTGGAAACCCGTCTGCCATATTTCGGAGGCGCTGAACACGCCAGACTTCTTTCCGAGTCTCTACGACCTTCCGTTCCCGAGATACACATATTCAGTATATCCCCCTACTTTGTTATGTCATGTCTCTGGAAGGCAAGGTCATAGAGAGGCGGGACAAAGACTGCCGTTAACCCTAACCCTAACCCTAGCCTAACCCTAACCCTAACCCAAAAGCTAACCCTAACCCTAGCTCAAACCCTAACCCTAACCCTAGCTCAAACCCTAACCCTAACCCTAGCTCAAAACCTAACCCTAGGCCTAACCCTAGCTCAAACCCTAACACTAACCCTAACCCTAGCTCAAACCCTAACCCTAACCCTAGCTCAAACCCTAACCCTAACCCTAGCTCAAACCCTAACCCTAACCCTAACCCTAGCTCAAACCCTAACCTTAACCCTAGCTCAAACCCTAACCCTAGCTCAAACCCTAACCCTAACCCTAGATCAAACCCTAACTCTAACCCTAGCTCAAACCTTAACCCTAACCCTAGCTCAAACCCTAACCCTAACCCTAGCCCAAACCCTAACCCTAACCCTAACCCTAACCCTAGCTCAAACCCTAACCCTAACCCTAACCCTAGCTCAAACCGTAACCCTAACCCTAGCTCAAACCCTAACCCTAACCCTAGCTCAAACCCTAACCCTAGCCCAAACCCTAACCCTAACCCTAGTCCAACCCTAACCCTAACCGTAACCTCTAACCCTAGTCTAAGACCCAGTATACCCCCCTACTGGATATGTCATATCTCGGGAAGACAAGGTCGTAGAGACTCGGGACAAAGACTGGCGTTCTCAGAGACCCCCAAAACCACTGGACGGACGTTGGTACCGAGTCTCTACGACCTTCCGTTCCCGAGATACACATATTCACTATACCCCCCTACTGGATATGTCATGTCTCGGGAAGGGAAAGTCGTAGAGACTCGGGACAAAGACTGGCATTCTCAGAGACCCTGAAAATGCCCAGAGGGATGTTGGTCCCGGGTCCCTACGACCTTCCGTTCCCGAGATATAGAATTCAGTAGGGGTAGTGAATTGAGTTTTTATCCTATTAACCCCTAACCCTAACCCTAGTCCAATCCTAACCTTAACCCTAGTCCAACCCTAACCCTAACCCTAGTCAAACCCTAAACCTAACACTAGTTCAACCCTAACCCTAACCCTAGCCTAACTCTAACCCTAACCCTAGTCAAATCCTAACCTTAACCCTAATTAAACCCTAACCCTAACCTTAGTCAAACCCTAACCCTAGTACAACCCTAACCCTAAAAATCCTAACCCTAACCCTGCCCTTACCCTAACCCCTTAACCCTAACCCTAACCTAACCCTAACCCCCTAATCCTAACCCCTATCCCTAAACCCAACCCCCAAACCCTAAAAAAAAAGAAGAGAAGAAAAAAGCCCAACAGAGGACCATCTTACATATGGTGTTATATTTTATAAGCTAATCATTGTATTGCAAGGTAAATTCTTACTTTGGAAGAACTGGTGACTACAGCTGTCAGTAAATGTAGTGGAGGTAAAAGTACATCTTCCTCTGAAATGTAATGAAGTAGAGGTACAATGTAGCATAAAATGGACAATCAATTAATGCTGCCCTTCAGTGCAGTATCTCAGTGTGTGTTCAGTGTGTTTACATGCTCGTGTACCATTGCACTGCAAACCACATGACTTGTTAATTAACACCCTTGTCTCAGCTCCTTCACATCACTAGAAACGCCACCTCTCACCAGCGTTCTCTCACCAGTCTGCCTACTTGTTTGCTGCTTGTTCTTCAACTTGCTCATCTGCCACATTCTTGTGTGCGATTGTGGGAACCCACTGTGCATGTGCTGCTGTTTATTTGTTCTGTGTGCTTGTTAAATGCACTGTCGCTCAGGAGTTGACAACACAAATGGACAGAAAGCCAAATTAAAATTGTGCTCATCTCCTGTCACTGCCTGCTTTAGAAAAGGTGGAATCGAGTGACGTTTTCATCAAAGAAAGTTAGAGACAGAAGTGTTTAGAAAGTCATGTCCATGAAGTGAGACGGGACTTTTTTTTATTCATTATTTATAAAGTGTGCTGCCAGGTCTAATAAATACTGAGATGTTATTCAGATGCCTCAAAATTAATAGACGTTGTGAACTTTATAACATTGCTCTGTCGCATTGTTGTGTAAGTCAGAGTAGATGTTCGGCACAGAATAAGAATTATATGCATTTATGCAAGTGAACAAACATGAGGCTGGAAGTGTTTTGTGAATTTGCTTAAAGGCCAATATTAGCATAGCGTAGCGACAGACAGGAGTCCTGACTTCCATTCAAAATCCCCGGTCCATGCTGAATTCTCTAGCGCCAGTCAATCAGAATCAGCCTGCACCTCTAAAATCTAACGAGGATGACATGAAGTAACCCTTTCTAACCTGGGTGAGAGGTTATGACCTTTCAGCCAGTATCTCCTCATGCACTGTGGCGGTGGAAGGGCTTTACTGAGCAAAAAAAAAAGGAAATAAGAAGTAAAGTTAAGAACACGGAGGCAGAGGAAGTTTTCCTCTCTCTGTACACCTAACCTTTAAGCCGAGTGCCCCCTTGTGACTCCTGGATTCCTGATTAGTTTACAGTATACTCCCAAATCAGCATAATAAAGCCTGTGATGAGGCTGATTAGATCTAACAGTCTGATCTTGTTTACCCTGCCGCAGCACCAGCTCCTTTTCTGCATGTGTGTGTGTGTCTGACCCTGAGGCACAGAGTCACTTGATGCATCTTGCATCGCTCTGTAACACACATACACATATACACCCACATAACCCCCCCCACTGGTAGAAATCCTGGTTGTGCTGCCGGATCTCAGCGGAGGCCGGGAATCCACATCCCCTTTAGGCTAGTCCTGGGGTGCATTTATTCCACACACACACACATAAGCACACACAGAAACAAACACCAGCCCAAATAAATGCATATGCACTTACATAGACACATGTAGCATCTTAATGAGAGAAGGAGATGGTACTATGAAGGCGACAGCAGAATGAAACCTACTCACCAAGGACTGACCTGTGGTTCAGGGGCGGCAACAGCTCAGTGGGGAGCTCCTCTCCCAGCGCTGATCAGAGGGCTGCACTACCGAGGCTGCTCACGCTGACAGCGCTGGAAAAACCGACTGATTAAACGCCACTGTCGCCTCAGCTCAGCTACTATATGGAAAGAAAGCTTCCTTTCTTTTATATGTTTTTTTCACTCACTGTTTGTTTGTCAGTCTCCTTTGTTTTCTTTGTCCTCGGCTGAGACAGCAGTGCCGGTGGATTGGAGCTGTAAGCGTGAGGGATTTGTGCGTAATTAGCTGAAACGCTCACCCAAGCAAGCACAAAAAGTTAAATTTTAAACTTTTTGAACTATACTCCTTTTTTAGCGGTATTTCACTGACACTCTGCTTCACTTCTAAGATCAAAACCTTGCTTCATGGTAGAAATATACTTTATTTGAGCCTTTGGAGTACATGGACAGCAAAACAGCGCTGCCAACTTGCAAGTCCCATTAACAAGTTGTGCAAACTTAAAATTGTGCAAAGCCTGTGCATGAAAAAAAGTCACGACTCGGGGAATATATGAATAAATTGATGAAATGTTAACGGAATGACAGACAGAGTAATTGGATCCACTGACCGATGTTTTAAAATTTTGTAAGCCCATCCTGCACATTATTTATTATATTCCTGTTTGGACTGTTTCAGAGAGAAGCTCTGTGACTCCACTAAAACATTACGCTCAAATGTTTGTCTGCATTTGTGAAGAGTTTGGGTCACATGAAGGCTTTAGGGATATTAATTAATTTAGGGTTCAAAAGTAAATTTTCACAGCAATGCTTTTTGAAAAATGCTGATATTCCTTGAGAATGATTGAGTTCACTGGAACTTCCAGCAGCTGACCAACAGAACGAGCCAGTTAAATGAAAAAGCTTTTATAATCGGGATTCTGACTGCATTTGACCATATCAGCTGTGGATGTAACATTGTTGAGTGTGGAGACATTCTGGCACAAATGAAGGGTTAGAAGACTCTGCCCATTATCTTTGCCCTCTGGCCTATTTGGGTGAGTCATCTGAGGATGGACAGCAGCTCTGCCAGCCTGGGGCTAGACTTTGCTGACTGCCAGCCTCCTCGTGCCACATGTACAATGTCAGCAAGCTTTTGTAGGTTAGTCTCAACAAAGATTTCTGATAGAGTGCAAAATAATTGAATAGGAACATACAATTACATTTTTTACAATTATTATTATATTAACTTGAAATAAGTTTAAAATGATGAAATATTAGGATGTGACTCTAGTGCGATGGTTCACTGAGGCCAGTGTTCAGTCAGCTGCCCTCCATCCTACTATACCTCTCGCCCTTGACTGCCACAGTTTGGCCAGGGGCTGATCTGGCCAGAGTCAACATGTCAGGCACGGGCAAATAAAGGTGGAGGCTCAATACCATGCCCTTGAATGATAGCTGCGCTAACAGACACTATAGCCACCTTGCATATCCAGCCAAGTCAGCTTTTCACTTATCTTTTCTATAATTTGAAAGTTAGCCATCTCATTTCAAAGTCACTGTCCAACCTTTGCCCCGACTGTGACAGCAGAGAGAGAACCTAATATCTGCAGTCCCACTGGCAACACAAGGAAGGAAAGGAAGAATAAGGAAGGAAAAGGTAAAGTAAAAAAAAAAAATGCTGGACAGGGGCAGCTTCGGCAGGGTAGTGAAGTAATGGCTGGCAGCACAAAGAATGGTTCTCCTTCTGTTTTTCAGCTCCATTAATATCTGAGCACCAGCCTGCATATATCCTCATTCATTATTCATGAAGCGACCAGGAAAGAACACAAGCGGGGAGGAAGGTGGGAAAGCAAAGGCCAGAGATAGTCGCTATCAGTCCTGGTTTAAATGACACTGAGTGACAGAGCCTGGGGTTTTATGGCTCGCTGTTCAAATGAGACACTGCGCTGTGATAAAAGAGTCACATTGGCCCGCTCTTAATGACCAGCAGGACACATTAGTGGCTGCACCACTAGTAAAGCTTGCTGCCTCACTGAGGAGCAAATTTGCCCAATCTAACTTATGGTGGCTTCACACAGCAGTGCTGTGTGAAAACTACCACACACTTTCCTAACCTCACCACAACCTGAGTGTAAGAGCAACTGGACACATTCTAAAGGCTTGCAAATATACAAGGGGCCTTTCATTTATGCAGTTTTCACTTATCAGACAAGCTAATTGAAAATATGTTTGCACGCATGCTGACATGACTCTCACTTTATATAACACTGTTACAATTAAAGAATAAGTCTAGTTTGGTTATATTTTGTTCTTATGCTGAAGTCCCATGAAAAAAATAAAACTGGAATTGAATTGACTTCCATTGACACATAAAAGAGCTGCACTGTTGCACTGGGTGACATTTTCTCTCATTGCAATTAACATCAGCCCAGTAGTTTATTTTGAGTTGATGCCACAAACACCAGCTCCTGGAAATACTAGGGAACCAAATGTGTATTCATCCACTGCTAAAAATAGTCCCCAACCAATGTATAATTTACTCCTGTTTGAATGATGCTCAAACTATAGTGCCAAGCTGCTTTAGGGAATTATTGAGTCTTTTTTTTCTTAAAAATAAAAGTGTACAGATAATGGTATTGATATATAATCATGGAATTCTGAAAGTATTGAGAAATGGACTCTGTTGTTTTGGACTTATTTCTAACAGCACAAATTTAGAACATCACAGGCTTATCCTTTAATATGTATATTGATCTATAAGTCCCCAAACTAACCCTAAAATACTTTATTACCACAAACTATCAGTCAAAACGTTTTATTCCTTGGGAAGAACCCAAGTGAAACCCCATCAGTCCTGTTTCTGTATTCCGTATTAAACCATAAATCTTTCTGTGATCATATATTCCAAACAGTTATCAATATAATTCTTTTTGCCTTTGTTTGCTTAAACATTCCTGAATTGAACTGAATGTGATGCTTGTCAGATCAGTGAAAGCACCGTCCCTCAGGCACTGATGTCACTTTAAAAATGCCACACGCCTAAGAGGATCATTGTTCAGAGATTAGTGGAAGAAATGAAAACAAGCCTTCAATGAATATGTTAGAGTGAAAGGGATTTTTAAAGCAGAATGTATAGTAAGCACTTTGCAAAAGACTGAAAAATATTTTATCATCTCATGGGGCAACTGGTGAGTATGCCTTTACTGTGTGTGTGTGTGTGTGTCTTTGTTAGTGTGTGTGTGTGTGTTTTCCTCAAGTCTCAGAAATGGTAATGCCCTTAACCCCAATGCAGGGAAGACTTAACAGTTGGTATTGACTTTGTGAACATTTACCATGGAGGATTCAGACTATTCAATTCTATTCCAACTGAGGGCTGCAGACGGAGAGAGGGAGGAAGTCCCAAGGCTCCATGTTGCTCACACACAAACACACACAGACTCGCAAACACAAGCACACAGCTGCACACACAGTCAGACTGCGTGTTGAATGTGTTATTCTCCAGTGATATCGCCTCAATCGGATTTTAACCCCTCTCTGCTGGAGCCGTACTGAGACAAACGCTCAACATAACAAAGGCTGTGTGTGTGTGTGTGTGTGTGTGTGTGTGTGTGTGTGTGTGTGTGTACTTTTTTGATTGTTGTTTCAGACGTGTAGTCCTTTGAATAGCCGCCTCACATGGGAGTACAAATGTGCCACTTATGTCAGTTTAAATCAACATAAAACTGTAATCTACATTTTCACACCTTGAAATCTATCAGTCCTTGGAAATGTTCCCATATTTTTAGAAATACATTTATTTGCTTTGTGGCGAAATGTTTAATGAGAAGATTGATACCACTTTCATATCTGTCCATTAAATAAATGGGTTGAGTTGAGAGTTGAGTTAGCTTAGCTTAGCACAGAGAGAGGATACGGGGGGAAATGCTTGGATGAGAGCAGTACCTTCCTGGTGCTGGCAACCAAGACATAGCCTAGTTTCTAACCCCTGATAAGATTGTTATCATTTTTGCTCTTCGGTTTTAGTAGGTAAACATTTTTAAGTTTTAAAGAAACCAATTAAAACATGCTCCATTTGTTTGTTTGTTTGTTGTTGTTTAAAAAAAAAACATTTTTCAGGCCAATTTTCTTAAACACTATCCATGCCCTCTGAAGACTGATTCCACACGGCCAGACATCCTACCAGGGCAGCTCCCCTTAACCACCCACCCACATCATTTATACATGTGAGCATTAGGACTTGTCATAGCCTCTCAGTCAGGCCCTTTATCAGCCCCGGTCATAGATTCTCATTAAACGGGTGAATCCCCAGCCTCTGACACTTTGGCCATCACATGTCCACTCTGCCATCACTCCACCACTGACCATTTGTCCGATCCATTTGGACAGATAGAAGTGGAGAGACCATGCTATTGTGTAGCATTTCTTCAATCCTATATCACGTTGGCAACCATGGATGCTCTTTTAAGCTGCTGCGAGCATGCACAAAAAAGATACCTCACATTCTGTAATTAGTCAAAAATCCCATTCAGAGGCCAAAAAAAAAAGAAGTACTGCATGTTCATCAGTGTATCTCTGCTTACTGGAACTTGACTGGATGATTGGCTAATCAGTTTAAACAAGTGGTCAAACTCGGTCAGGAGATAGCCAGCGCTGTGTGGTCACTAGATAAGAGGCGCTACTCCTCGAAGGCCGGCCTAGCTGCCTCGTTAGTGCTGGGTCAGTGAACTGCCGTCCAGATTTCTAAATGGAAACTCAAAAACCAGAGCTGGATTTGTGTGAGTGTGTGTGTTTGTGTGTGTGTGAGAGAGAGACCAGTGTTACTGCTGTCTTTCTGGACTTCCTCACTGAGTCAGTCCCCTCAGTGTGTCTTCACAGGGGGGAATGTTTAATAGGAATGTTTTTATGCCTGTGTTGTTGCCAACTTGATATTAGAGTCGAGCCGCTGAGTTTATTCACCCTCTGTTGGAGATGTACACACATGCTCCTGAGGGTTCTGTTGTATTATTGAAGCAGGTAAATATCTGTGGCATACAGTATTCAGCAGGCCTGAGTAGGGGAATCCTCTCACTCTTCCAGCCCCTTGACCTTATGTCTGTCTCTGTACACACACACACACACGCACACACACACGCACACACACACACACACACACACACACACACACACACACACACACACACACACACACACACACACACACACACACACACACACACACACACACACACACACACACATCTCCAGCCCCTGACCCCCACAATAGAGAGGCAGTGAGGTCTGTACTGAGCTGCTGCTGCTGGATTGACTGGCAGTTCATGTGTCCACAGAGAGACAGAGCCGTGTGTGTGTGTATGTGTGTGTCTGTGTCTGTGTCTGTGTGTGCTGTACAGGCCCAGTCTGGCAGCATAAAGCAGGATCTCCTGGGAGGGCCGGATGTTGGGTCATGAAGAGAGGAAAACAAGCAAGAGCGGAGGAAGAGAAGAGGGATGGGAGAGAAACATATACATGGAAGACATGAATCTGTCTATATGTGTGTGAGTGTGTGCATGTGTGTGTGTGTGTGTGTGTGTATGTGAAATGTAAAAAAAAATGGATGCATCCTCCGCATCCCTCACCTCCTGCTGCATAAGGTTTTTGTTTGGCACATGAGAATCGCTCTCAAAGCCACGTACAAACATACGGCATATGTATGGGAGGTAAATTTGCACTAGATTTCTATCTATAAGTATAGATATAGATATAATCGCAGCAGGATGGAGGAGGCCACAACATTTTTTTTCACCTCTCTGAATGCACCAGATCTGTCACTGCATGGGGGGTAGAGAGAATGTCATGGAGGAGGTATGTCTTTCTTCATCGTATCCATCCACATGGTATTTTAATTGGGCTCTCTCTCCTTCACATGAAAAAGAGAGTGAACAGAGGTGAGAGGAGGAATGAATCATGGAGGGGTGGAGGGAGGAGTGAGCGTGCTGCTCTGGGTTTCCATCTTCACCTCCCTTGCTATGCCATCTCACCATTGTGGCCCTCACAATGACTACTCAGCAACACGTACATCTATGCACATGCACTTCAGCTAGCCTTTGGAGCTACTCTGCAGCTCCGTAATGTCTTTGTATTGAACCTTATTTAACAATGGTGCAGCTGACATTCCTTCTGTGTCGGATGAGACTGTCTCATAGAAACATAATGATGCTAAACCCAAACCGTCTCTTAGTGACTGTCGAACACATCCCTGAGCAATGGACGAATTGATGGAATCTGAGAAATGGGACAGAAAATGTCAACAGAGAGAGAGAGAGAGAGAGAGAGAGAGAGAGAGAGAGAGAGAGAGAGAGAAGTATGTGTGTGTTGATGATATGTGTGTGTATAAATATAGGAGTGAGTGTGCGCGTGCATTGTATGTTGATGGTTGATGTGCAGGCCTGGAGGGCAAACGCTCTAGGCTTCTCTCGTTAAGAACCTGTCAGTCATTGGCGGAGAGGAACCAAGAGAAGTCCAAATTGCAACACTGAGCACATGTGTATGTGTGTGTATACGTGTTTGTGTGTTCATAAGATGCATTCAGCCACTTGGCTATTCCCAAAAACAAGTAAGAGGAGAAAAAATATGTGTGCAAAGAGGGACGGCTGTGGTCTAACATGAAGCCACACTGCCATCCAGTGGTTCTCAGTTGCTTCACCGCCATAGACAACACAGTTATGTGTGGAGGTGGAGGCTGACTTTGACTGAACATGAGGCCCTCTAGTTCATTGTGAAGATTTGAGAACTGGATGAAATGTGAAATATCTTTCTTAGACTAAACCAGGAGGTACGGCTTCATATAAAGGGAGGAGGTATAAGTGAACTTAGTGAGTAAAGACGCAGCGCAGACAGGAAGGAAAAAGAGGAAGCATAGATATGGTTGTACTTCAACACTCTTCTTATCTACATGGAGCTCAACTTAAAATCAGATACAGCAGAGATCAGTGGCTCGTATTATTTGTTTTTCTGGATGTATGTCATTGTGTATGGGTTTTATTATCATCTATTTCTGTTTCCCAAACCGCTGTTTTTGTTATTGGCACATGACAATAAATATCTTCAGTCTTAATTTAAAAGCATGTTTATTGCTGTGTAATTTTTTTAAATTCGATGGCAGATATTTTGACGCCGGCATTAGTAACCACCTATGTCATGTACAACCGATTTTTATATACATTCCTTCTGTTTATTTATATTTCTAGATTTAATCTTTCTTTCTTTTGAGTTTACTAAAAAGTTGTTTTCTTTTCAAAAAGTTTTCATCACAATAGTCTGTATTTTAAGTGAAGTGTGGCATTGGATAAATTATTATTAAAGTTTTGCATACACTTGCATCATGGCTGCCATCCTTATAACACGTTTAAACAATATTTAAGTTGACTACAACTTCTATGGAGAAAACAGGCACATGTTGAAAAGGATGACATGAAGAGCAACAATATGTTAAACCCACATGCGATGTGTAGATGCACAATGTGGGGGAAAAACTGCCTACATCTTTATATAGTGCACACACAGGCATTATCACACCTAACTGTGGTTACAGCTGTGACTGTACAGAGGAAATGTCAAGGAAATGAGATGAAGGCATGAGAGGAAAGGAAAGGATACAAGAGAAGGAGACAATTGAGGAAGTAAAATAAACCCTTTAAGCAACAACCCAAGATTGTTGAAATTTAACCTAAAAAAGAAAGAAGTAATTGGGGAACCTGTGACACAGTTTCTCACCTAAACCACACCCCCTTCCTCAACCCCCATATAAACACTCAGAGGTTAAAACAAAGGCCAGACACACTTTATCTGTTGACACAAACAATTATTATAATTCTCATCATGCAGTAGCTGGAAATCTGTGTAGATGCCCTCACTCTTTGTACCACCAACCCAGCCCAAGAGTGCCACAGTGTTACTGTGCTTAGCTAACTATGTCTATGACTGAGTCATATTTCAGGTCATGTGACTTATGTTTTCAATTTGTGGTTTGGAAAACCAGGAAACGCTCTGCTGGGTGCGTGCGACAGTGTGTCATTTCATTGTGATTCAGACCAAATAAAGTCTGTCATTAAATAACGTATTTAAAAAAACAAAGGCATAAAAAACATATATTCACAGTCAGTGAGTCATGGGGTGATGAGCAGTTTCTCTGTCTGTTGCATGTCTCTGTTCACTTCGCTTACTTTTGTGGTATTTGATTAATTTTTCGGGGAGGTCAGCTGGTTTTCATATCACACTTTCATGCTTATATACTTTTTAAACAGAGAATACATGCAGTCAAATAGAAGAACCAGCTTAAGGTGTTATCATGTTGCATCCTCCATTTCTAATTCTACTGTTCATCCTCTCAATGAACAGCAAATAACTGCTTGTATTTTTTTTCTTGCTTTGTGCTCTACTGTCTACGGTTCAGGAATGTGGTTTTTGCAGTCATCCAAACAACACAATTTCATTTTGATTGCATTAACTTGATGCTGCTTGCTTAAGAGCCACTTCCTGATTACAAAAATCATTCTCTCAGATGTGGAAATAACCAAACGTCGTGTTTCACTGATCTACGAGCAAATATTTAGATCTTCATACTCCAAATGTAAGCTCTTTGTTGGAAACATAATATGTTCCTAATGGGTGTCACGTTCAAACTTATTTCAGCTTAAATGTACACACGGACACACATATTATTAAATGTGTGATGTGGATGAATGTTTTCTTCTTGTAACTTTGTAGACTACAAAATATTTTACTATATAGGTTCAGAGGTTTTTTTTCTCAATGCTACAGCAGTCATACAGTGGATGAAGCTCCAACAGCTCAGTATTTATCTGCCCAAACCCAAAAAATCTGCCAGCTTTGTTGCATGTATTATTTTCATTTAACTGCATGAAACACTGAGTGCGTTTCATCCAGATTCAGATCAGCTCACCATCCAGCGTGTGAGTCTCACTCCCCAGAGAGTTTCCACTCCTCTCCTTCCTCTTTTATTCCCCATTTCTTGTGTACGTAAACAGCAGTTAAAGCATTTTTGGACTCCAAGGCAGAGCATGATGATCAAACACCGTGCACGATTAATAACTTTGAAGAGATCTAACATCCTGTATTTCACACAGAAAGGACAGCAGAAATGAAGAAATTCACTTCTGGAGCCAACGGCCACATGTTGTCTCTCTTTAGACCGAAGGAGAAAAATAGAGAACAAAGTTGAAGAAGGGACAAGCTGCATTTTCCTTTTCACTCTGCATTGCAATCCTGCATCCTTGTGCGTTTTTGATTGCATGGCTGAGCGACTGTAGGCCTGTAAGCTTAAGAGCAGCAACGAGTCAATGAGAGAGAAGAGGAGCTCTAAGAGATTTCATCAGATTATGTCTGGTCATAATCTGATTTCAAACATCTAACAGAGGCCAACTAGACTGGAGACATTAACCTGGAAGTCTCCATGTGTGTTAATATCATCATTTTCTTTCATTTTTGTGTCTCTTGATATGAAGAAATATCAAAAATATGAAAAAAACATGTATTTAAAAATGAAATGTCAAAACACAATTACAGCAGATACAGATTAGACGAGAGGAGACTTCTTGTTCTTGGTGGCGTAGCTGAAATGAAGCTTCCTGTCACCAGTGTTAAGGTAAAGGCAGGCTCTTTTGGTGTGACATCACTCCTTCTTGCTTGACTTGAAACCAGAGACGAGGTTTAGTATTAGGGGAACAAGTCCAGGAAGCTGCGTCAACTGATAAGGCAGAAAATGTATGCAGCCTAAAACAAGACGTTTTTAAATTATTATCTCAGGGTTGAGTTAAGAATTGGAAATACAGCTTCGATTTGGTGCGTGTATTTCCGCCTGTTGGTCCCCACTAGGACTATACTGTATGGTGTGTGGCCGACACACCCTAACTCTTGGAAATGGCAGGTCTCTGTGGTCCGAAGATCCTGCTGCTCTGGGCTGGAATCATCAGTTTGACCAACTGTAAGTAACCAACTGCATCCTCATTATGAAGGGATGGAAAGAAATTTTTTTTTTTCAATGAAGTTGTGTCCTTGTTTCTGTCATCTGAAAGTCTTCGAGGACAGAAATGTAACTGTAAATGATCAGATGTCTCATTTTAAACTCCCAACTTAGCTGTGTTTGAAGTATTAACTTATTTTTGTTGCATATGTGATCGTGTTTATGAGGGAAAGGTGAAACATTTTCCATGCCTGATATAGAGACATTAATCTGTCAGGACGCTTGACAATTTCCTTTTTTTGAAAAGTGGAGAACATCAACACCCAAAATGTAATAATTTAAAGTAAAAAAAAACGAGGGCAGAGATGACAAGCTACAGTATATCATGTCTTTGAGTTGTGCCTCAGTTCGTGCTACTTCATGTCTCTTTAACTTTTATAAACCTAAGAACACAAGACAGTACAGCAGCATACACTTGTGATGTGAGAATGTAAAAAAGTGACATGTTTGTGAGCCCCTTTGGCAAAAGAATAAAGTTATGTTCAATCAAAGACTGCTGTTAATAAGAAGACGCGCTTCAAAATGTGTTCCTTTATTTCACACAAAGCTATGAGAATTTTTGCAATCATGTTTCTGTTCTGCTTTGATATTCGGTGTACGATGCTACGTGTGTGTGTGTGTGTGTGTGTGTGTGTGTGGGTGCATGTGCGTGTGTGTATGTCTATGAGAGAATGTTCGGGGTGTGTCTCTGCAAGAGCTTCACTTCGACCCTAATGGCTCTTGGTGTATATGATGCACATGTGAGTGTCTGTGTGCCTGTATGCATGTTTGTGTGAATGCATGCATGCATACATGCATGTCAGAATTCAGACCCACCTTACTGCCTCTTGCATCACTCAGAGTTCTGCTACAGTTCAGCACATTGAATCATTTCTGCTGTTGTCAGCTGAGGTGTCTGAACACATGAGCTGAAATAACCCATAAAGTCTACTTACTCCACTGTCTTTGTCATTTGTTCCTCACACACAGTACTTTTCAGGTACTGTGGGAGGTGATTTATCATGGCGTACTGCATCAACGGCTTTTTCTCTATACGATTACTCTTCCAGAGATTGAGCATCTTTATCATAATTAAATTTAGTTTGTTACAGAGGTAGCAACATTTCTAATAGCATTTAGGCTATGTTTTAAATAATTCTGTATGAATTTAGTTACTCAAGTATACTGTCGCACTATTCTTATGCACTTTATAGTACTTTATTCTTATGCTCCACTATATTTCAGTGGGAGATATTGTACATTTTACAAAAAATTTAGATTTTAAAAACCTATAATTAACACATAAATAACCAGACACATATGAAAATGCGTAAAATCACATCCAATTCAATCAGTCACTAGATTAGAAAGTCATTTACATGTAAATGTGTCAGTAATAATCATCAGTAATGTAATACAGTATATTATATAACAATATACCGTATCTCTGACAGGACTCATTTTGCCTGATAAGTTTAATACCTTACGTAAATATCACACATAATATTTTTTGGATGTAAGACTTTTAAATCTGAAGGAGTATTTTTTTTCAAATTTGTAGCACATTACTGATTTTACCCATTGCTGGAAGACATATTCAGATGTTTAGATTTATAAATCTTACACTCCAAATCCTACTCAAGAGAAAGCATAAAGGTATTATGCAATAAATGCACAGCAGTTCAAGTATCAAAAGAAAAGGATGGGGGTCCTTAAGAGAGGAAATGGATTATTATTTATGTACATTTAACACTTTTGGAGCATGCAGTGTGTATTTGTATCACAAGTATTCATATGATGATGTTTAACCATTCTATTTAATAGAAGAGAATATGGCACAGCTATACATACAGTGTTAACTCCAGTACAGTCTGCTCAGACTACTCTTCTTTTCCACATTGTTGTAATAAGAGTAAATGTAATGTAAGGTCAAATCAACCCTAAAGGCCAAAAATTATCTGTGCACCAGTTTCATTTAGTTAAACAAACTGTGCGAGAGCAGCTGTACTCCATTTAGATGCAGATTTTCACGCTGTCTTTAGCAGTAGCACTATAGAGCTGATCACTTCCGTCTTCCATTCTGTGTTGCCTTCATTTCCTGGCAGAGCAGAGCTTGTGGGCAGCGAGAGACATGCAGCAAAAGTAAATGACATGAGAACTCATGAAAATGGGGAAGCGCGGGCAGAGTCTAAATTGAAGAAGTGAGGTCAGAGATGTTGAGATTACTACATGATTAAAGCAGTCTCAGGGAGGGAGGGGTGTGTGTGTGAGTGTGTGTGTGTGTGTGTGTGTGTGTGTGTGTGTGTGTGTGTGTGTGTGTGTGTGTGTGTGTGTGTGTGTGTGTGTGTGTGTGTGTGTGTGTGTGTGTGTGTGTGCTTGTCACAAAGGAGGAGATGGTAAATGCAAAAATATGAGAGGAAAGAAGAGGCAGATGAAAAAATTATGGTGAACAGAAAAATGATGAACATGAGTGTTTTTCAAACACATGGATCTGAGCTTTGTTTGACACTAAATTGTCAGCGCTGCCAACATCACAGACCATCTACTTTGCTTGAAACAAGCTTAATTATGATGAAAATAAGGTTTGGATAAAGTTTTCTCCTCAGCGGACAGTGTTAGCTCTCACATGTTTCACTGAAACAATTCAAGTCAGTTACCGCAAAGGATGAAGAGGTGTAATGTCACTGCAGAGAGCATGCATCGCTGCTCGGTGTAGTGAGACAAGAATTGTGCCAAACCACATCCTGAGACTCATTATTTGACTTGAATGCCCCCCTCCCTGTCTTCTCATTCCTCGTTTCTTATTGCTGTTGTTATAAAGAACAAATGGACAAAACTGCTAGGATGTGTTTGCAAGCGTTTTTTAAATTTTATTTTATTTGTTGTTGTTCCACGTCATAATATTAACTTAAGAAAACTATAATATTGCAATACAGTTTGATCAAATTATTCTTATACTGAGTGGATACAACATAAAGTATTATATTATTTTAAGCAATATTTGGTTACACTCTCATTTCTAATGACTAAGAGCACAGATATAATGGAGTATCCATTTGGGCTCCAGTACAAGTCAGTGATTAGTCCAAACTGAAGCTACTTTTTTAACTATATGGGGAAGCTCTAGCTTTCCGTGCAGGGCAGGAAGTAGCAGTTTGCCTCCTGGAATAGCAAATGTGGCTCTTTGCCGCATTGCCATAGCAACCAGGTTGAACAGTGAGGCCTCATGCAGAACTTTAGATGAAAAACTTGATGTTTTTTGTTTGTTTATTTTGCTACATATTATATGAATAATGCTTTTGACCAAAAGCTGCAATGATTTCCACTTTTTTTCTCATTTGTTCCAGGTCAAAGCCCAACAAGTGAGTATCGATGCACAAATGATCTAATACATAGAATATCATCGTTAAACTGCTACTTTCTTTTTATGCCACCGGCTGTGCAATATTCTCACCTTAACCTCCCACAATCTCACCCCATCTTTATACTGTCCCATCTCCTCAAGGCCACAGCGGCACCTGCAAAATTTCCTGAAATGAGTATGATCTTCAGATGGAATTATGTACACCATATACAACATTTTCTCATTCTTAATAAGCATTCTGGTTGACATGGGCCTCCATCTTAGCGACCTGTCTCAAGGTTCTGGTTGCAAACACCAACAAACAAACTAAAGAAAACAACATGTTGACATTTTGTCCATGTATTTGTTTGTTCGCAGTCCGTTGGTGTAGAAATGTTACTTCACAGTTACCTACACACAGTTATTTATGCACAAAACATCTAAGTGGTATTTTAATTCTTACTCATTTCTGGAAATTTTGCTCTGTCAAAGCTCCATGAAATACTTATGATTTTACGGTTTGATGATTTTCATTCACGTTTAAGTCAAATGCAGTAAGTATTGTGACATTTCATTTCTGATTTGCTTGATTTTAAGCTGAGCTAAAGCAAACTGGCAATAACTTGCAGCGTAATATCTACACTAATCTTTTTTACTGTGTTTTGTGACGTTATACTGTATCTGATATCTGATGTTGATGATATTTGCATGCATTTACTCTCATTTTTGGAAAATGCTAACTCAATCAGAAGGTGCCTGGAGAATTTATAGTTTGAGTTAGAATTGAAAAAGAGCAGCATTTCTTTGTTCATTGTCGTGTTTACTTTTGCAATGGCTTCCAGTGGTACAAATGCAACTTTTTTTGCATCATAGGAACACAAACCAATGCCGATACAGCAAGTGAACCCAAATATTTCCTGAATCATTTTGACAATCATTGTAAAATTTGCAAAACTTGTCTCCATCTTATCCTCTCTTTCTGCCTTTATAGAAATAAGCTTTATCCTACAGTTTCTGTGAGAAAGCTAAAGAAACGTCTCATCAAAGATAAAGATTGTTGATAGCTGTATATGTAATATCATATATTTTTTATTATCTAGTAAATACTTGCTTTATATTTTAATTCAAACTTACTCTGTGAAGAAGCTAAGCTAGCTTGGAAACCTTAAGGCAACCTTGTTAGTGTATTTCCACAGGTTTAAGTCCATGAATAGTGATTTTTTGAACTCACAGCTCAAGCTCATACTCAAAGTTCCATTTCCGCTGTTCTACCTGTGTAGTTCTGCTTAACTCATCCATTGGAATACTGCCTTTCTTCATCTGAATATAAATTCTGTTTTTTTTTATCATCTCTTGACCTTTCTTCTTGGCAAAAAAAAATTGGTCCAGACACAAATATGAGTAAGGATTGCCAGGAAACAGGATTTAAGCTGTCACCATTGCAAGAGCGATAATGCTACATAGTTTATTAATGTAGGAAGTAGCATTGTGACAATGTGTTAACTCCACGCACCATGACAGAAGCTCCTGTCATGCCTTCAGTAACTTCCCTCAAACCTCCACTCACTCCACCAACCGTCTCCTCAAACTCCTCAGTTCAGGCACTCAATTCAGCTCCCTTATCTGGTAACGGTTCAGTTCATAGTATTATTTGAAACATTAGTGTTGCATTCAGTATGATATCCTGAAAGGTAAGACTATTAGCAGTAAAGTAATTCTGTTTGAAGATGACCCCCAGCATGCTCTCCATCCTACAGCCACTGAGCAACCTCCTAACAACATCTCACCCACCACCCCTTCAACCAGCAAGAACCTAGACTCTCAGTCAAACCCTACTCAAAACCCGACCAGACCTCCAATGTCTACCACCATCGAGTCTACAGTCACCAAAGGTTGGAATCTTACAAAGTACAACCAAACCCTATTTTTTTCTTACATGGGACTGTGATAAGACTGTTTGTCATAGAAGTGTAGACAACTGCTAACAGTATCATTGCTAAGAGTCTTACAAGTTTATAAGATCATGAAATATGGACACTTGTTTCACTTTGCAAGAGTATTTCAAAGTTTTATAACCATATCTTAAGATTTTGTTGTTTCCTGGTCTAATCTCTTTTGAATGCATTCTCCAGCCACCACAGAGGCCCCTCCACCTCCACAGTGTGAGTAGTCGGGCCCATCATTTGGCCCATAATTAGTGTCTCTCTCCAGATTTTCTCCAGTGATTTACAGATTTACTGAGAGATGTCATAATTCTGTTGATTTGTGCACAGGTTCTTACACTGTCACACCCGTCAAGTTTGGGTTCCAGTTTAACATTATAAGTTCTACTGCTGGTACCTTTGCCATAAACATTCATGAGGAGGGACGACCTGTGACCGGAATGCAATTCATTGATGGCTCCAAACAAACCAAGCATTACATTGAACACCTGAAGCCCTGCACTGTATATGAGCATAATGTGGCAATTATTGTTAATATTGACGGACAAATACGTTGCGACGGCAATGAGAATAAAACTGAAACAATTACAATGGGTGAGTAAAAAATAATTCATTCTGTTGCATTGCATCTTACTTTAAGAATTGAAGATTTGTGTAAAACATTAATGCATCATTTGTCTGTTTCAGATGAAAGTGAAATTACAAATGTTCGCTGCATGCCTGGATACGTTTGTTACCGCAGTTACTGGGACATCGGCGCTTCACTGTCAACATCAAATAATATTCAGGCTGAGCCATGTAAAAGAATCAATAAAACATACTGCATCAAACCTGGGTACGATGACATTTGCACAGATTTAAATATAACGTTCACTTCAGGAAACTGTTCTTCCTTCAACTTTATCAAAAGAATCAGCGTCGGTAGGTTCAGCAGATTTCCCCCTGTATTTCGAGTTGCATGTGGTGTAGATATTACTTCATCATGTTTAATCTATATGCTGTTTTCTTTTGTCAACAGATTCCTTAAATCCAAGTGAAATAAGTCAGAGCGTTCCAAATGAACTCCCTGCAACAATAGTACCACAATTACCTCAAAACTGTAGTGATCTCACCGTCACTTACACTTGTTGGGGTAGGTGGAAAGACTAGAAGTAAAGTGTCTGTCACCAACATTATGAATGGATTTACATAAGAATAGGCAATTTGTACTATTAACCCTTCTGTTCCGCTCAAATCTGACCGATTTAAAAGTTTTCTCTCTAAAAACTGTAGTTCATTTCATCTGTTTGTCATAAAGTTCCATGACTTTGTTCACACATGGCACCTGAACACACAAAACACATTTTGAGAATGTTTATTAAATTTTGTGTGTATTAGTGAACTTGTGTACATGCTTGGTGTTCCAGGTCTAAAATGACCGGTCATTAGAAACGCAACTTTTTGGCTTCCATGGCAACCCTCACGGGAACCTATCCCCAATAGAATTTTTACCCCATGTTAACCACACCTGTTGACAATTGACAAAAACAACCACAAAATTGTTTCAGTGATATATCTACAACTTTCTCACAGCTCTGGTATATAAAGCTTTTTTGAGGCCTTGCTCACAGTTCATTCTGTGGCAGCACGATGGCCAATAGATAAGAGCTCAGGCTCATGAGGCCTACAGGCCATAAATAGCAAATGGAAGTTCAAAACTTATAATGTTCATACAGCAAGAACTTGAGTTAAGTTGATATATATATAATACTAAGCTAAAGTGGAGCGGTCCTTTTTGACTGGGAACAACAGGAAACGAACACAACAGGAGGGTTAAACGCTGACACTGTAATAAGTGTAACAGAAAGGATGAAAACGGGACAGATCTGAATTGTCTTTTGGTCTAAGAGGAAATTTAGGGTTCAATTTAATCTAAACCCAAAAAGGTAACGCCTCATGAGTTACAAAATACTACATCCTTGTGTCTCCCTAGAACTTGGAAAACCCGAGGAGGCAAAGAACTTGTCGCAGTTGGAACCCTTCACAGACTACATCTGTATCGGTGACATTAAGGACAACAACGTCACCATAAATAATACAGCTGCTATCCCAGTCAAGATTGACTGTAGTATGTTGATATTCACTTTTCCTCTGAGCAATGAACTATAAGATATATATCTGTGGATAAAAATGTTAGATCAGTGTTACAGAATTTTAATTTGGTCTGACAGATCCTAAAATAACCAAGCCAATGAGGACTTCAACAAATAACTCCATTCGTTTGACGTGGATCACGTACAGTGAGAACTGTAAAGACATCCTTCCCAAACTTCAGAATCTTTCTTATAGCTGCGCTTGTTCGCCTGCTAACTACAAACACAGCAGTGAGTATATTTTGATCAAATCCCTTTTGTTCATTTCACAGGAATACACATGACGATGTGAAATGACATAATATTTGACAGAGGAATAACATTGGAAAGTCAGAGATTCATATTCTTGTTTCCACACAAAGTACATAAGGTCAGAAATAAATATTCAGAGCAAAAGGTTGCTGCACAGTAAACGATGAGCTGATTTCATTCCAAAAAGATACTTTATGGGCATCTTGACCAACAAAACATCATGCTACAGATCCCATCATCTTACACTGGGATCACACCAGCTGCTGCCACACTGTCAACAATAAAATAGCTAATGAAACTATCTTACAGGTAGCGTCAATAAACAGTCACTGGGAGGCACATGTTCCGTTTCTGGACTGGAGCCATACAAATACTATAAATGTAAAGTCCAACCCACCTACAATGACAAGAATGTTGGCCAATCAAATGAAATTGAGCAGGAGACTGATGTTGGAGGTAAGTGTCAAAAAAACGTATCTGTTGGATAAGATTAGAGTTAACACTTGTATCAAACAAACTGACTATCCTACTGACTATTGTCCATTTCTCATAATGTAATGTAATGAATTTGGTTCTTTATCCTGTTTGTCTTCTTTTAACGAATGACATTAAATGCTGATACAGACTACATTTGATGTCCTGATATCAATACAAATCTACATAATGTAGGCCTACAGGATAAGAACGTCGCACTTCACAACATAAACATCACAATGTGGCTCAAATCAACAGTGAAGAATGGGCCATGAATGCACAATAATTCTAGTCTTAATAATATTAGTTCTTTTCAGTGAATGTCTGTGACTCTAAATTTTAACATGAAAAATGTACCAACTTCAATCAGTTCTGATCTGTTTATTTATTGAAGGTACTGTCATAGAGTCAGTGGTATCAGAGTATTATAAAATCGTAGACTTATTCAGTGTTAAATTATAATCAATTTATGCAATGGTAATTAAACAAATGTAATCAGTGAATTAAATTTGAATTTGGCATAAATGCTGAATTAAAAAATTCACAGTAAATAAAAAATATATTTTAAAAATTATTTATATTATTATTATTTATATTATTAATTATTAATATGAATAATATTTATTATATTATAAATGTACAAATAAATATTATACAATAGTATTTAGTAATATTTATTATTATACATTATTATTATTATTATTATTATTTATACATTATTTTTTAATAACATTTTAATTTTTAATAAAAGTTTAATTTAATTTTAAAAAATCTCATTTTTTAAAAATGGTTTTAAAATATCTATTTTTAAAATAAATTCATCATTTAAGATGTGTAAAACTACAGAATAATATTCTAAATCAATAATACTTATTTGTTAATCCTTTAAAACCTTTTTACTTTTAGTATTATAATTAATTAAGTAAATACAAATTTAAATTTAACTTTCTTCTGTAGAGACAGTTTGCATTTGTATCAAAAGACACAACCAGCACAACCAATGCCCACCAATTATTGTTAAAACAAAACTAAAATATGACTGTAACTGAGTTAACATACAGTATGAAGTTGTATCTAAAGGAATCTGTTGTTTTTTTTCTTTGCTCTGTTGCAGTACCAAATCCGACTCCCCAAGTGAATGTGACTTATCCAAAGCATAATGTGATTAAAGCAGTGTGTGTTCATGTCAGTCAGTTTAACGGACCTCCGGGGACATACATTGCACGTCTTCTCGATGGTAGTGGGACTCTGAAGGAGATTGATATAAAAGAAAACAGAAACTGTGATTTTGAATTCAAAGATCTAAGTTATTCAACAGCCTACATAGTGAAGGTTTGTATAATCCTAATATTTGGTGTCACAAGATAAATCTTATTTTATTTCTCATATTCCCTTAAATGCAAACAGATATTCTTCCTTTCCAGGTGACAACTTCAAATGGAAGATTTGAGAGCATAGCCCTGACAGTAAATGCTGCCACTCACTGTATGTACAGGACACACATCAATTCTGTATATTTTACGATTAATAATATAAATGCTACAACTTTGAAACTATTTCCCCATGACTTTACAGATAATGACAAAGCTCTGATTGGGTTTCTGGTCTTCCTCATCATCCTCACGTCTGTGGCTCTGCTTTTCGTGGTCTACAGGATTTACATTCTGAAGCGCAGAAAGTCCCAGTAAAGATTTTTTAACATATTTTCCTCTTCATCATTTTGACTCATATAGCTTCTACTTTTTGATTATTTGTGCAATTATTTTGGTATACACAAACACACTTCCTTTACTTTACAAGGTGATATTTTCACTTTTAGTGCATGAAAGGTATTATTACTGCATTTGAATTGCATTTTAGACAAAGACATTATTACTGTTTGTGTTGAATTTTTTTCATTGTATATTTCCCATGATTTCAACTCTGAAGCCAAAATTAACTATTTTCTTGCAGCGACCTGAATGAAGACATGATGCTTATTTCACCAGAAAGTGAGTAGACTTAAGACTTTGTGTTTGTTTTTTTTCCTGGGTTTTGCTTTCAATAAGAACATTTACAGTCTTTAAATTATTCATTCTCATGTAGCAGCTGCTTTTTTTCAAGTGATTTATGAAATGTGTGACAGTCAGATGCACAAATGTATTCCTTTTCTATTCCTTTGTGGAATCACTTACAAAACCAGAGAAAATTATTCAAATATTCACTATACTCTAATTTGGAGTAATATGCAATGATAAACTAGAACTGTTTTTTGCTGTTGTAGCTGATGAGGAGAATCTGCTGACTGTCGAGCCAATTGCAGCAGAGGTCCTGCTGGAAACTTACAAGAGGAAGCTTGCTGATGAGGGAAGACTTTTCCTGGATGAGTTTCAGGTAAATTTAATATCTATGTTTTTTTTTAAGGGAATATTCTTGGCATTTTTTTCCCATGTAAACTTTACAGGGACTGGCATGGAGAGGGAGATGGCATGTAACAAAATCCAAGGCTGGGCTTGAACCAAGATGGTTGGATGTGCATGTTAGGGGCACTGGCCAATTACTCAAGGCCAGAAATCCCACTGAATTGTTTATCACTGAAAGACTTGGATATTGAACAGGTTAAAGAGGCAAAGCTGCTGCTTGGTATCACACTTGACGAGCCGCTATCATAGGAGAAACATACTGATTATATTTTTAAGAAAACGTGTAGAGGAATATCATGCATTGTTGCATAGTTGCTACCTTGGTGACAGCTGATGGGGAATTGAGTGAATAAAGAATAGAGTGTATGTGATGCTCTACAATAACTGTTTATTAGTCTTTGGCATTGGTAAATGACCATTTTTTTCTGTTTTCAGAGCATCCCAAGAATATTCTTAAGGTACAGTATGAAGGAAGCCAAAAAGAACTGCAATGTCCCCAAGAACCGCTACGTGGACATCCTGCCATGTGAGTCAGAGTCTGTCCAACAATACATGATGCATGAAAGTACTGTTTTTAACATTAAAATTCACCTGCAAACAGTATCTGTGATACCTGTGTTAAACCATTGTGGCAAAAGTTACAAATCTGTGAGCAGGATGGTTTTATTGCAGGGTTAGATTCAAATGATTTTCAAATTGAGACATTTAGCTCTTAAATTTCAGCATACCCTTAAAATGCTTCTTAAGTGTATTTGCAGAAAGTTTACATGTGTTTGTTCATGAATGGGGTTTTAAGGTATTTTAAGGTGTCTTCTCTGTAATGTTTTACATTGTTTATTTTTTTCTGTGTTGATCCAGATGATTATAACCGTGTCCAGCTGACCACTGGAAATGGAGAAGCAGGATGCGACTATATCAATGCCAGCTTCATTGATGTATGCAAAACACTCACATGTACTGCAGCTGCCAAAATGATCAAACATACAAACAATGAAAAATATTGAAGGGCTACATTTTGGCCTAACAGCACAGCCTTTCAGGACTAAAGACACAAAGTTTATGAACCTTTTCTGACACTACACATCTTGGTGAACATCATTTGTTTTCCTGCTGCAGGGGTACAAGGAATCCAAAAAGTACATTGCAGCTCAAGGTAATGTAATGTTCTTATATTCCTCACACACTCAGTTGGTGCACATGCATTATCTCTGGTTGACACTGTATGGATGTGTGTACAGTGTATGTATACTGTGTGTGTTGTAGGGCCTAAGGAAGAGACCAGGAGCGACTTCTGGAGGATGATCTGGGAGCAGCAGTCCTCTATCATCGTCATGGTAACACGCTGTGAAGAGGGAAACAGGGTGAGAACAGTAGTTTTAGGGTGAATATTAAATAAAGTGATATTTTTCTAATTACTGTTTAAACATTGTCATCTATCTGACAGCAAAATCTGACTGACTTGAGTCCATCTTTTACTTTAACACACCCACATCATAGCCACTCATATACATATTGTATCAGACGAGGCCAAAATTCACACTCATGCACACTGTGGTCTTGTAGAAATTCTCCATATAATCTATTTGTTTTATCTGTAGCAGTCTACTAATTGCATGCATCAACTGTATATTTGACTCTGTCCTGTTGTGTCGCAGGTCAAGTGTGTGCAGTACTGGCCAGCTCCAGAGCGAGAGGCAGAGATCTATGAGGAGTTTATAGTGAAGCTGAACTCTGAGGACCACTGTCCGGATTACACCATTCGCTATCTCAGTCTAATTAACGTGAGTCTAAAATAGTGAAAATGTTTGCTATTAGCTAATGCAGGCCACACTGTTACCTTTCAAGGCAGTTCAAGGCAGATGATGCAGACAAGAGTCAAAGACAGGGGAGGTGCAGTTCAGTGATTTAATAACAAAAAAGGTTCAGTTTAAAGCAAAATATTGTCCATGAATAAAATAGCAAAATTTCATCAGCAAACAAAACAGCAAGCAAAAAGTAACTTGACCAAATTACAAGACCAGGGAAAAGAAAAAAAACAAGCAGAATATATAATCCAGAGAAAACTTTTATAACACGAAGGACACCAGGAAACACAGGGAACCTTGAAGTGACATCAGCGTACTGACAAGAACAAGAGGAATCCCACAGACTAAATACACTAATCTATGAGACAATGACAGACAGGTGGTACAGGGAGGAGCAGACAACTGGGATCAGGTGGAAATAATCAGACACTCAGAGTGGAGGGAAAAATCAAGAGGGAAAACTTAAAGGGGAAAACACAAGAAAGCTGCAACAATAAACTAACATAGACAGGGAATATATGAGCACAGAAGGAGAGAGAATAATCAGAACTGAAAACACAGACTAACACAAACGGGAACCAATAGGACAAAACAAATGACAAGAAAATAATACAGGAAAAGTAAAGAACAAAACACCACATGCAGAAAACTTTCAAAATAAAACAGGAAATAGCAAACTCCAAACCCAGGACTATGACACACAGAGTATTGGTTCTTAACTTGGTTGTGTATTCATGTGTGTCTGTGTTTAAGTGATGGCCAGTATATATAAAATAAATAGCTATTTCATTATAGCTACTTTGTGTCTACAGAAGAGGGAGAAGAACTCAGAGAGGGAGGTGACCCACATCCAGTTCATGAGCTGGCCGGATCACGGCATCCCAGAGGAGGCACATCTCCTCCTGAAGCTAAGGCGGCGTGTCAATGCTTTCAAGAATTTCTTCAGTGGCCCCATCATCATTCACTGCAGGTTATAAGATCCATTCACACAGTGCACTCCTGTCTACCCATCTTGCATTGATTCAGTCCCATTTCCATTCTTCCTCTAGGCATGCAAAACTTAAAAATACACTGTGTGCTAATTTACCCAGCATTAAGCGCATTACTGACAGCTGCCTTAGTTTGTAATGCACATTTTGCATCATCTGGTTAGACACCAAATACCTACTGGGTGTTATGACTGTAACGTTTGAACTAATATACTCTAAACAAAAGCACACAGTGAGTTCAGGTTTCTTTTCAGGCAAATTTCTGATCATCAAAAGATAAAATGAAGTCAATGGGTATGAGGGGACTCGTCAGGCCATCACACCTCTAAACTATTGCTTGACTTCACCTTTTATATGCCACTCATAGACATGTATATCAACATGTATTGTCTGACACATTGCTATTATCTCGTGTAGCGCGGGAGTCGGCAGGACAGGCACCTACATTGGCATCGATGCCATGATGGAGGGTCTAGAGGCGGAGGGTAGAGTGGACATCTACGGCTATGTCGTCAGACTCCGCAGACAGAGATGTCTAATGGTTCAAGTGGAGGTAAAATATCAATTTAGATCATACTTCACTACTATATGCTATAATAGCAGTACATTTGTTCTATCCCCAAACTGTATATCCTTAGTTTATCGACATAGATATATTTATCCTCACACAGGCCCAGTACATCCTGATCCACCAGGCGCTGCTGGAGCACAATCAGTTTGGAGAGACTGAGATCACCTTGCCTGAGCTCCACAGCACACTGAGCATGCTCAAACAGAAAAACTCAAACAATGAACCCTCCTTAATGGAGGATGAGTTTCAGGTTTGGAACATTATTTTTCTCATTATTCTTTCATAAAATAACTGCATAGTATAATATGTGGTTAAAAAAAATGTGTGAGATAATAATGTCAATTTAATAATATGTGTAGAAAATTATATAAACCTATTTAAAAACTTAGTGCTTTCCTTTTAATTTTGTTTCTTCCCTCCTTATATTACAGACCTTAATATCAGTATAAATTATATATATAAATTATATAAATAATAAAAGTCTTTCAATCTTTCAATTCAGAGACTCCCCACCTTCAGAAACTGGAGGACTTTCAACACTGGGATCACAGGAGAAAACCAGAAGAAGAATCGCTCTTCATCAGTCATCCCTTGTGAGTAGCACTTCAACACAGGGACAGGTTACATTTTACATTATAGAATAGCAAATACAGCATATCGGGGTATGTGCTGTATACGTACTGTATAGTATACATACATATCACAGTAAATATGTTCCGTTTGACTTATGTTGTGATGTAACAAACACGCCACCCTCAGATGACTACAACCGAGTGATGCTGAAGCTGGATGAAGGACACAGTCGTGATAGTGACACCAATGAGGAGGGCGAGGAAGAGTCATCAGATGAGGAGGACGAGGAGTCCACTAAGTACATCAATGCCTCATACATAAATGTATGTTATTTTACTGACACTTTCAGGGCATTTACTAACCATTTTCTCTTTTTACTGTCTTCCCTGTTGTAGCAGTTGTTATCTCATTAACTCTGAGTGAATTCCCATCTTTCATGCAGCCAGCTCAATTTTAAAATGGGCGTAATTAAATTCATCTCATTCAATTTGTTTGGACTGTGTACAACAATACATGGATGCGTTTTCCTGCCCACACAGGGTTACTGGGGCCCACGCACCCTCATCGCAGCACAGACTCCGCTGCCAGACACTATGGCTGATTTCTGGTCGATGATTTACCAGAGGAGAGCATCTGCTATTGTCATGCTCTCAGATTGTAATGAGGAAGATAAGGTAAGTACCATCCATGTATATTGTTGTATGTACATACAAAATACACTTTACATGCTATTGGTACATAATATATTGTAGAAAAAACACTTATTTTCTGTGTGTTTTCTCACTCACAGGAGTCTGACTGTATCTACTGGGATAAGAAGAAAACATTTGGGGACTTTGAGGTGGAGGTGGTCAGCACAGAAACCTCTCCAACTTTCATCAGGCGCAACATGCTGATCCATCATGTTAAGGTAACACAACAGCAACCAATTAGTTGTCTGCTCTGTTACCATATTTATCGGTATTATCCTCTGATGTCACAAGCTTTGTTACACCACCTCTCCCCAACAGAGGAAAGAGAGTCGGCCAGTGACGCACTTCCGTTTCCTGAAGTGGGTGAACAGAGAGCTGCCGGAGAAACCTCAAGATCTGACAGACATGATCAAGGCCATCAAACACAGCTTTGGCAGCAGCAAATCACAGAGGAGCATGTCCGTCGTGGTCCACTGCAAGTAAGACAGCAAATGTCTCATGGAATCCAAAAAGAGGCAGTATGTATATGACCACAGCACATCCTGTGATTTCATAAGGAGAACCTGAAAGCTTTCAAAGCTCAACTTTAGGCCTGTAATCCCTTTTGAAAGAAAAAAAAAACCCTCCCCGCCTGTTTGAGTTTTTGCCCAGACCGCAGTTGTTATATGAGGTCTGCTTAAAAAGCTTGATAAAAGTCACAGATAATCCGACACCACTTCAAGATATGTAGTGACATAACTTCTTTTTTTGGTAAATTCAAATATTTATTGAGGTATCCTGTCAGAGCCTATAATTTTCCAGAACATGGTAGGAGACACCTGCCTTGCCATAATAAAACAAATCATGAATCATTTAAAAATCATTTTCATTGTCAGGTAAAGATAAATAGTTTTACGTCATATCCTCAGTGGTTTGTAGCATCACTTCATTACAAGGATGACATGTGTTTGAGTTTGCATGTTTTTCTTTTTGTAATGGGCTAGAAAGACTAAATCATCTGATGTTATTCTTATGTTCTAAGGTTCTCCAGATTTATATGGCTCATAATAGGAACATAACAAAATGTCCTATGTCCCCAGGGTTTCTTGTTTCTCCTCGGGTTACGGTTATAGAACCCAAACACAGTATTGTTGTTAATGTGTGTTAAGAACATATTGAACCCTGAGGACATAGATACACTTCCAATCATCTATAGGTTCAAACATGATTGTAAAATTGGGCCCATACTTCTCAAACTTCTAAATATTACACAGAGGACTGGTCTAAAGAGCCAATTTAGAGTAAAATGAAAATGTCTTGGCTGAGTGTGAATAACACGATAGATTAATGGTAAATGGTTAAGAGGAACATTTATGAGCTGCTCTACAGTCGTCACATGATCAATCACATGCATGTGCAGGGAAAGCCAAACGACATATCAATCAGTGATATGTTAACAATAGCCGACAACAGCAATATACATGTATATTCATAATATATAGGGATAAAATAATGACACAGGCTGTAATGGAAACAAAAAGAAAATCAAATTGAAGCTGGAAATAAATCCTTCTGCTGGAAGTGAAGTGAAAATGTCACTTTTTAGCAGCCCACTATGAAAATGTGCAGTTTTCGTAGTGGGCTGCAAGCATAACAATTATGATAGTGAATATGTGTAACCGTAACCTTCTTATGTGTGTGTGTGTTTTCCACTTCCTCAGTGATGGCTCGTCCCGTTCAGGGCTTTTCTCTGCTCTGTGGAACGTGTTGGACAGTGCTGAAACAGAGGGGCTGGTGGATGTTTTCCAGGTGGCCAAAACCCTGCGCAAAGAGAGACAAGGCATGATCTCCAGCCTGGTAAGAAAGAGGAGTCTGTCAGCAGACAGCTTCATAGCTTTAACACCCAATAGCATGAAAAGTATTCTAGCAGTAGGCTGGTCAGTCAATCAGTACATTTTTTTTTAATGTACCTTCTAGCGTGTGTTTATACTGTAGGTCTGCTGCTCTTTTTCACAAAGAAATACATTTTGAAATGGGTTGTTAATGTATTTCCATCACCAGCACTGCACTTGTTCTATCACACTTTGAATGTTAGAAACAATCTCTTCCCTTCAACTCACTTTCCCTCTAAAGAACCATCAGCTATTTTATTCACTCATGTTTAGTGTGAGACAGTTGCATTTGTCTGTTTGTGTTTACTGTTGTGTTTACTGTAAAAATGTTTATGCTGCTCTCTGGGCCAGGCCGTGCTTGAAAAAGAGATTTTAATTTCAATGACACTTTTTTACTGACCATAAATAAGTGGTGTACAGTTAAATGATAACACTAATGATATTCTATTTGTGTTATTGACAACAAATTCCATAAAAGGACTAAGACTAAACATACACTACTTCATCTGTTATTATTTTTTGAGTTCCCACGTCAAAACTAGTCAAGTTAATTAGTTCCTACAGAACATGTAAATGTTGGAAACCAGTCACTTATGTATACTTTATTATTATTATTATTATTATTATGGGCCAGATCTGTCATTTAAAAGTGGTTTCTGGTTCTCTTATTTCTATGCTGCTGAATTGTTTAGAAAAGGTTTGTGGTAGTGTGAGCTCAAAGTCTACAAAGAGGCTCTAGAAACAACAATCTTTATTTTTTTTTCTCTCAAATATGTCTGTGCCCCTTTCAGGAGCAATACCAGTTCTTGTATGAGGCACTGGAGGGCGTCTACCCTGTGCAGAACGGGGAAGTGAAAGCAGTGCAGGCCGCTGCAGCCGACTCAGTCCAGATTGTCAATGAAACCAAAGCAGCAGAGCAGCCAGCCAGCACTACCAGTAACGACCAGCGGGGGGCAGCTCCCCTTGAGGCTGATGGAGGGAAGGAAGACCAAAACGAGGAGCCAGAAGAAGTTTCATCACTGGAGGACACCAGTAATAGTCCCATTGTCACCATGGAGGCCTGAGAGTGGTGGCAGGGGATGGATGTGCATTTTAATTTTGGAGACAAATGCTTCAGCTAAATGCTTTCTTTTAATAAGCTTCCTGAATGTATAAACATTGTAAAGCTATAATACAGTCTGGTTTAGATTAGTTAAAAACAAACAAAAAAAAAAAGATTACATTTTTTTATGTCAATTTCCAAAACTGTGATTTAAAATAAGTTATAAATCTTCTAGTGTTTCATCAAAAATAATTTCTGTTTGCAGAGTTTCCTAGATGCTGTTTTCAAACTTAGGGACGTTTGATTTATTGTACAGTTTGAGACATCTACGACCTAGAATCTAATTTTAATGCAACAAGATGTTGTGTTATACTCCTTTATGCATAGTTCATGCTTTAATTTCCTCGCTAAATAAACAGATGATCGGTCTACATTTATTTATAGTCTGAATCATTTAGTCATTCATTTCCAAATTTATGTGACACTGTGACATTTCATTGAAATAAACATTTGAATTTCATTCAAGTTTTCATGAGTGATGTGTGAACTCCTAAATACCCACCACTAGAGTTCTTGAGCACCAAACTACTTCTTAGACTCTGGTTTCACTGGACAACTTCCTAGATTAGACAGTTTCTGCTTCATATACCCTGGCATCGACTTCACCCTCCACAAAGGTACAAAAATTGGAACTTCTTTTCATCTGTGCTTCATCTCAGCAGCTGACATGACAGGAATCTAACTTTAATTTTTGTAATGCCTTTATTTGCCAAACCTTAAGCTGGTCTATTTCAAATAAACGGTCTCTTTTGGCTCAGCATCAGGTTCAACAGCTGAACCCGCTCCTTTTATCAGGACACACAAAGTGCATGGCCATCCATTATAAAATTAACAACCACTGGAACAATCAGTTTTAATATTTAATCATTTATTGTCCTTGTTGTCTGGTTAGCAGTCGCAGGGCAGACCTTGTAAGGCTCAGATGTAGTATTGGTTGGCTGACTCCTAGCGGAAGAACTCATGCAGGAGTGAGTTGACATCCATAGGACACTCCATCATGACCATGTGACTACCGTCCTCCACGACCTGCAAGGAGCCCATTGGGAGAATCTGAAAGATAATTAAAAGCAAAAAAAGAAGTTAGATTTTGGAATCAACAACTGCAGACCTAAAAACAGCTGCCTGCTGTGTCTGTATATACAACATTGTTCAGTCGGTATGAGTTATTCAAAACAGGCTGGACATGGGGGTGTTAAAGAAGCAGACTCACCTTTGCCATATGTTGGTCTTCTTCAATGTCGACAAACTTGTCATGCTTGCCGTGAACCACCAGGGTGGGCACTTTGATTTTAAGATGGTAGATGTTGTTCCCTTCGGGCCAGTACTGCCCATTCATGACTGAGCGGAAAACAAAGGGCGACACGTTGAAGGCATCTTTCAGCAGCCTCTTCTGCCAGGCCCTCTGATGAGCAAAGCCATCCCTGTAGGAGCAGTGTAGAGGAAACATTAGCATAAATATCACACTTTAGATAGCAAATTAAAACAGCTCTTGTTCATTTGACAAAAATTGCTAGGTGTGTTTCGGACGTTTTGGCCTGACAGGACTGGACAAGATTCAGTCACTGGCTGATGTCACTGTTTTCTGGCATGTTTTTCTCATTGCTCGAACTCATTTTTTTTTTTAACCTGCTGAAACTTTAAGCGACTTTCTATTGTACTTTATAAAACCCTACATTCATTTATACAAATAGTGAATTTTAAATTAAAAGCCTAATTTGATCTGATTGACCAAATTCTGCCTATAGGACACTGATGAGTGGTAATATTTGGTATTTATTTAAATGTTATTTATTTGGTATTTGGGCTGGTGATATTGTCAGTAGCTTTTCAGTAATTGTTAGTCTACCGTCTATGGATCAGTCCAAAAATGTTTACAAAATAATAATATAATAATAATAAACCCAATGAAACCAAGCCATGATCAAATGGAGCAGTTCCATAAATAAGCTTTTTAATGACAAGGTTTTTGATCTAAGAGCTGGCCAGAGTAAAAAGAATATTTGAGCTCTTTCACTCACAGACTCTGAATGACAGATATGCAGTGATTGTTTATACCAGGTTTGGGCCAACACAGAGCCCTGTGGTACACCGTACGTTAATCATATTTTTGTGAAGTATATTTCCACCATCCTGAAAAGAACTGTCTACCTGTTAAATATCAGTTTCAATGCTATGTTTTGTCTCTGCTTCTGTTGTGTTGCTGCCTGACTTACTTTAGAAATTTCCATTTCAGCACCGGGGAGAGGCAGTGAAGCACAAAGGTGGGCAGGTCGAAGCAAGAGCTGGGCTCCAGACCTGTGGGACCACCTCCATTGATCAACACCATCTTGTGGATCTGTTCCAGAAACTCATGGGCCAGGAAGGTGCAGAACGACACCCTAGGAAAGCAGAGCAGATAACTTGTTGCAGTACTTGTAATACATACAAATATTGTTAAACATTGTTAAATTTTTAAATGAGTAAAATTTAAACTGCAGATTTATAACTCATGTTTCAACACTGTGCAGTATCAGTGCATTGATACTGAACTTAATGTAATTACACAATACTGTATGTAAATGAAAAAGCCGGATGTTGCATGTTTGTTCTCTTAAAAGTTGTAATGTTATAGAAAACAAGTCAGATAGATAATGCAGTCAGGAGACTTCTACTTTCTGACATTAATGAAATTCTCTTATTCAATACTAGCATGTGAAACATGAATGTTGTGATCTTAAATTTACCCGTAAGAATGTCCGATGAGAATGTTCTTCTTGCGTGCGTATCTCTTAAAGATGAGTCTCGTATCATCAGCCAAGGCGTAGAAAGTGTAAGCAGCAGCTATCTGTGGTGCTGAGCTGGCACCATGACCTGCAAGGTCTACAGCGATCACCTCATAGCCCTGCCTGGAAAAGAAGTCCAACTGGCTTCTCCAGACACCCACTGAGCCGCCCACTCCATGAATGAAGAAAAGAACCTCGTCTGGATGTGTCCCATCTTTTCCAGCTGTGAGAGACTCAGATTTGTCCTCAGGTAGGCTGACGGGTGGTGAAGAGTTTGCACAGTGCTGCTCTTCAGTGCTGCTGACACTCCCACCCTGCTCAGTGGGTTCCTCCACTACTGGCCAGTCAGGAATGATATGTCGAACTCGCAGGACACGGCCTGGTTTCACCTCCACAAACTCGTAGCCATCAGCTGATTCTGAAGTCTTTCCAGGATCCACAACGTAAGATTTTGAGCGCAGGCAGCGCCGAAGACGTTTCATCGAGTTGGTCAGCATGTTTGCCAGTCTGTAGGAAGTGCGTTCACATAAAAACACAGATGAATGTCCACACTAAGGCAAAGATGACTGTAACAAGGTCACACACAAAAAAACCATAGGAACATGAATTAAACGAAAAACACATCAGCAATATACTGTTTAATTTTACTGCATAATTTGTGTGTTGATTAATATGCAAAAAAAATGGCCAGATGATGGAATTTGCCTAAAATACTTTCATATTCAATCCAATTTGTACACATCTTTATTGCAATTCCTTGATAACACAACAGGTGAGATTTTAAATCTAGGTTTTTAACCTCAGATCTAAAATATGCACGTTTATGTAAATAACTTCTATCGTTATCAAAGGTTCTCCCTGCCCAAAAAAGTTGAATCAGACTAATAAAGTCTGAAAAATATGAAAAATGAATGAAGCATAAAATGTTGAATTTAATTTTCAGTGTTTTCAAATTGTGGTACGAGTACCTCTAGGGAAAACGTTATTTTATCACTTCAGTAGCTAACTGTGTAACTATATTTCCCTTCAGTTGCTAACTGTGTAACTATATTTCCCTTCAGTTGCTAACTGTGTAACTATACTTACTGTATAGACTTTTCTCTCTGTGTCCTGTGGTTTACAATTAGGTTTAGTCTCTGTCGTTTTTCTCACGCTGCAGGTAGAATAACCCAAAATCAATGCTTTATCATATTTGATAGGGCCGTACAGGCTGATTATGGCATTATCGGTTATGTGAGTGTTGTGTTCTGCTGATGGGCTGTTGTCATGGTTACCAGTTCATTGTGGAGCGCAAACCTCTGCCAAGCGAGGCCGGCTGGAGCTAGGGGCAGGGTAAAGCTTCGGTACGGGAGACTGCAGTTTCAGGACCCTTTACAACAGCTTCACCTGCCTTGGTTACTTCATCTGGATTCATTGAGGTCTTCAGGAGGTACCCAACCTTCACTGAGTGTTTCGACCTTTATCCTCAACGCTCTCTGGTTGGCAGGCCGGCAGTGGTGGACATGCAGGTCACTGCCCCTCTCGTCCGATGCTGCAGGCTGTAATGGGCGCTCTTGTTGATAAAATCATTTTCATATTGCTTAATAAAATTTTGTAAAACAAAACAAAAACATTGAAGTCAGTTACTGTTCTTACATTAATAGAAATAATCACAGAAAACAAAAAAAAGAAGTAATTTAGAAAGACTCAGGTTTTTATACAAATATACAAGTACATAGAGAATTGAAATTCAAAATATATTTTTAATAATAGCATAAATGAAGAAATATTATAGTTTTGCACTGTACACTGATCCTAATGAGATTACTATCACTTAAACCTGAAGCTGACAGTGTGAAAGGCTACTTTTATAATCCTTATTTATTAAATATAAATCTCCTCCTTGTCTATTTTATTTTGTTCGTTAAGTTTTCCTTGTCTTCAAATCCTCTGATGTTGTATGTTATGCTTTGTATGTTCTTCTAATGTTCAATAAATACAACAACTTTATACTGTTGTGCACTGATCAGATCATGTGGGATGTCACGTGAGTCACAACTTGCACTTGGGGTTAAAATGTAGGTGCAATCAAGTTTGGTAACAAGCTTGAATGCTTTACAGGTTACTGAATAAGCCTATTTTTGTCTTAAAGACACCTCTAACTTCTCTTGCGTCACATAACACCAGGGGGCATTTCTTCATGTCCACAAACTGAACCTGGAGGTTTCCTCGCATCCACAGTTGGACAATCCACCTGTGCCGAGGCGCATCTCTATGGGCTGTGACCAATATTCCATCATGGAACATGAAGATATTTGGGTCGACCTGTGAACCACATAAAGATACTGTCAGACAGTATAGGCTTATACTGTCCGCCATGTGGAGGCTACCTGCAGGGCAACAGAATCCAAATAAATTAGATTATTGGATTGCCTGCAACAGATTATAGCTCTCCTGCTTCCTCGATGCCTCGTAAGAAAACCACAATTTGATCATATCTCACGCGGAGTTTTCATAAATAAGCAGGTAACCACATAATTCTGTTTTTATTTAGCTATTTAGTTTATTTAGCTATGTTGTTTATAATGAACATTACTGTCAGCAGAAAATAATCGGTCCCTGTAAATTGCGTTGCAGTTCACATAACTAATATCGAATGTTTTTAAATAAAATAAATTTCATTAGACTACAGGAGGAAACTCTCTGGCGGTCGCCTCATTTGCTGAATCGATGACCTCATTTCGCTTTATTGTTGGGTTTATTAGCGAATCGATGGGATTGATAAGCTTCAACTAAAACACAACAGCATGTAAAACACGCTTTCTTCTACTAACATTTGCTACAAATATATTTTTGTATGTAATGAGCGCTCATTGTCTTGTGTCTGAACATTTTTTCTTGTTTTTTTTATTATGGCTCAAACTGGTTTAACGATCAGGCATATCTGAGCTTGTTTCTGCAGAGTGGCCCTTCAGGCCAATCATCCAATGTGAAAACTGACTGTCGCGCAAAAATACATGCAAAGATATTTATTTCTGAATTACTTTCACTTTGCTGAGCTTGGCTCTATTCACCCTCCAAATGGATACAGTGTCTCTAGTCAACTTGTAGGTAAATCCTGTTCGATTTATTTATGTCATTCAAAGTTATTGAGTTTCTCATCATTATTTCCCATCATTACAGTCTTGGTATAGCTACTGTATTTGTATTAAGAAGTGTATTACACAGTACTATAATGTAGTTCTTTCCATGCAGATGTCCATTAGTTAAACCATGGCATACAACAACAAGCAAGTGAAAGGATCAGGATTTATTATTTGGTGACACATAAAATAACAAGAGAGGGTCTGTCAACAGGAAACCTTCTGTAGTTGTTTTTAATCCCCCTGACAATCTCTGCTCTTTTCTTGTCATGGTTCCTGCTGTGATTGTGTCTGACCTGCACGAATCCTTATATAACAGCCTCCTTGAGACTCTACAAGAACAGCTGTAGAGTGACTACAAGAGGTATCAAACCCACAGTGCATTATCATACAATTTCCAAATGGAAGACATGAAGCACAGGGAGGCAAACAAGCAAAATAACAAAACACCAGGATTTTATTGAAGTGCTTTCTCTACTTAACATTCGGTTCAATCTGAACCATCAAATACTGAAACAGTATTGTGGCTGTGAGGTGGTCGCTTCAGTCCTGGAACCAGCTTCATAATTATGGTGTAAACTGAAACAACAGCCCTCATTACAATCAGAAGTTGCACTTTATCAATTTGGACTGTTCCAGTGACCAGCAGAGGAAACAGTGCCGGCACTGCGCAGGAACTCCCAGTGGTGATTTTGCATAAGTGTACAAAGTGTTGAAATGTGCTCTTCTGAAGGTTTCTTTCATTTTCTCAAAGATCTGATGATAAAAGCTGCAGTGATATCAGACTGTAGTGTCCTGTCTACAGTGAATCCCCAGTGTGTCACCACATATGGTCTGGTTTGTAATGTTGAGGCCTAACCGCTACCATCGCAGTGAGAGAACAGCTGTGCATTCCACCAATCTGAATGAATTATGATATGTAATACAAGCTGCATCGAATTTAATTCTGCATAAACTGCATTGTTCGTGATGCAGGTTGTTCTTACAGCCTCAGTCAGAGACAGCTTGGAAATATTTTATTACTATCCTGTATTTGTCAGTGATGTTTTTCGTCAAGCACCTCATATATTGGTGCTATTATTTCCTTATGACAGACATCTATGCTTTGCTCATATGAACTAGATCAGAATGACAAGGGGAGACTCCAATGAAAAACATTGTGGTCGAATTTTACCACACAGCAAAGCGAATGTGAATGAATGACAGTGTTTATGTCTGCCAAGGTAGATGATGTATTTTGAACTGCTTTAGTCCAGGGTAGTAAAATACATATCTATTTTTTATGATGGTGCTTAAATAAATACACACTTAGAAACAGTCACCAATAGAGGCTGCAGAACTGTCAAAACGAATAGCATATCACAGGGGCCTAGATAACGGGCGCCTTGAATGATATTAAGTCGCCCTCAGTGATATCAAAATGGCCTGCTCAGCCTCCTCCTGTCAGATCACACCCAGCTATGCAAAACACTACTGTTTAGATAAAGAATGTGAAAGTTTAAGCAGAAAGGGAATGAGAATACCCAAAAAATGAGGAATGTTGCATTCCATTGTGTCTATAGTCACCAGATGAAAAGCAGTAGCTGTTGGGTTGTATGTACTGTAGAGCAGAGGGTAAGATAGCTGCTATACAGTGATTCGGTTTTAGTCCAGAGAGCAGATAGACAGATTGTGTTGTGTAATCCCCTTTAGTAGGGAGGGGAGCAACAGGAAGGTACAGTAGGATAATGTCACCAGCAGAGAGACTTGCAAACCCTGCTTGGCTGCAGTTGCCAAGGCTGATAATGAACTGACAGCCTAACTTAAACTGTAGCTGTAGTGTGTATGAAACATGTATTAGACTCATGCATTCTCCCCTGATGGTTAATTGTTCACACTTTTTCAAAATTGGCAGTTGTTTTTTAGGTGGTTGTATTGTGGAGTTAATATTTTCCTTACCTTCTGTTGTGAACATTTACCATTTCCCCACATTATCAACATGTGACTGCCTTGGCTTATTTGTTACTGTTTGCTGTGTTGACTTATACCAAAGCAATAATCTAACTCCTCTTTATTCTTTGATATGACATACTCATACATACTCAGTCATAATTTTAAAAAATGCATCATTAATTGCTGTTAGCTGTTCTGTTCTTTTGACTGGCAGTATGGCACGGTGTGCTGGAGCAGCGCGATCACATGGTGGACAGCTTTAACCCAGGGAGCTATTACTGTCCCTGTCTATTAATACCCCCAAAGTCTATGCTTGAAGGAAGATGTTGCTCGATTTTGTCTGATAGAAAATCCCAAGTGTTTTGAGTTTGATGCTTGAAAAGGCACAAGAACTCGTCGACCTGTTGGTGGTACCAGGCTCCAAATGCTCATCTGGCGTACAGATTTAAAGTTGTTCTGAAGTTAAAATAAGAATGATCTCATGTTTCTGAAAAATGACAGCTAATACAGCAATAGAGTGACGTCAGGGCAGATGCTCATACTGATATTTGGGAGAATAACAATAGAAGTTATTTACAGAAACATGCATATTTTAGATCTTAGGTGGAAACCTAGATTTAAAATCTCACCTGTTGTGTGAATAAAGGAATTATAATAAAGATATGCAGAAATTGAACTGAATTCATTATTATATAAGTATTTTAGGCATCATCCGGTCATTTTTTTGCATATTAATCAACACATACAAATTATGCAGTAACATTATACAGTATATTGCTGATGTGTTTTTCTTTTAATTGATGTTCCTTTTATTTTATTTTTTTGCCTTTGTGTGGACATTCATCTGTGTTTTTATATGAATGTATTCCTTACAGATTGGCAGCCATGCTGACCACCTTTCTGTGCTGCCTGTGCTCAAAGTCTACAAACGTGGTGGTTCCTGTAGAGACATCGGAATCAGCTGATGGCTACGAGTTTGTGGAGGTGAAACCAGGCCGTGTCCTCCGAGTTCGACATATCATTCCTGACCGGCCAGTAGTGGAGGAACCGACTGGGCAGGGTGGGAGTTTCAGCTGCAAACGAAAAATCACAGTATATCGTAATGGACAGCTGTTAATTGAGAACTTGGGTGACAGGGGTTGTGCAGAGCTGAACAAATGCCATAATGGAGATTTAGAGACAAACAGCATTGTAGAGGTTGAACTGACAGACTGTGCAAACTCTTCACCACCCGTCAGCTTACCTGAGGACAAGTCTGAGTCTCTCACAGCTGGAAAAGAGACACATGAAAGAGGAGCAGGAGGAGACGCTCATGCTGCTCCTCAGGCCGACCAGTCGCAGCAACCCAGAAAGCGCGGGTGGAAGCCCAAGCGCACAGCGGTGATCGACTGTGAGAGGAAGATATCAGCCTGTAAAGGGACACATCCAGACGTGGCTCTGTTCTTCATTCATGGAGTGGGAGGCTCACTGGATATCTGGAGAAGCCAGTTGGACTTCTTTTCCAGGCAGGGCTATGAGGTGATCGCTGCAGACCTGGCAGGTCATGGTGCCAGCTCAGCACCACGGATAGCTGCTGCTTACACTTTCTACGCCTTGGCTGAGGACATGAGACTCATCTTCAAGAGATACGCACGCAAGAGGAACATTCTCATAGGAAATTCATATGGGTAAATTTAAGATCACAACATTCATGTTACACACACTTGTATTGAATAAGAGAATTTCATTAATGTCAGAAAGTAGAAGTCTCTTGACTGCATTATCTATCTGACTTGTTTTCTATAACATTACAACTTTTAAGAGAACAGACATGCAACATCCGGCTTTTTCATTTACATACAGTATTGTGTAATTACATTAAGTTCAGTATCAATGTTGGGATACTGCACAGCGTTGAAACATGAGTTATAAATCTGCAGTTTAAATTTTACTCATTTAAAAATTTAACAATGTTTAACAATATTTGTATATGCACTACTTTCCTAGGGTGTCGTTCTGCACCTTCCTGGCCCACGAGTATCCGGAACAGGTCCACAAGATGGTGTTGATCAACGGAGGTGGTCCCACAGCTCTGGAGCCCAGCCCCTGCTCCATCTTCAACCTGCCCACCTGTGTGCTTCACTGCCTCTCCCCGCTGCTGTCGTGGAGCTTTCTCAAGTAAGACAGGCAGCAACACAACAGAAGCAGAGACAAAACATAGCATTGAAACTGATATTTAACAGGTAGACAGTTCTTTTCAGGATGGTGGAAATATACTTCTCAAAAATATTATTTAATGTACGGTGTACCACAGGGCTCTGTGTTGGCCAAACCTGGTATAAACAATCACTGCATATCTGTCATTCAGAGTCTGTTCAAATGAACAAGAGCTGTTGCCACCCAGATACCCAAACATTTAATTTGCCATCTAAAGTGTGCTAATTCTGCCTGCATGAGGCACAGCATAGGTTCATTTCACCCCTAGTTTAATATCATCAGAATCCCTCTGTAAATCTCACCTGCTCTGCTCCTACAGGGCTGGCTTTGCTCATCAGAGCGCCAAGGAGAAACAGCTGCTGAAAGACAACAATGCCTTCAACGTGTCGTCCTTTGTACTCCGCGCGATGATGAATGGGCAGTACTGGCCTGAGGGGGACGAGGTCTACCATGCTGAAATCACAGTGCCCACCCTGCTGGTTCACGGCATGCATGACAAGTTTGTCACCATTGAAGAAGACCAACACATGGCAGAGGTGAGTGGGCTCCTTCGGGCATCTGTTTTCAGAAAACAAGCTGGGATAATCCTGCTGTACATTGTGTTCCCAACACCACACAGCAGACATACAAGTTAGAGACAATGTGGTGAACATAGTGGAGCATTTAGCTGCTCATAAAACAGACATGTCCCTCAGGAGTTGGTGAGGAGATCAAGCGCTCTGTGTCTGTTTGTGATGCTGTTGTGGAAATAGCAAATGTTTGCTCTCAAGCTCCCCATATAGCAATTGAAAAGAATGATTTGTCAGTGTTGTGTTTACGGCTGATTTCGCAGATTTAAAGTCTATAAAGTACTTTATGACATCTCAGCTTAATTTTGATCTTTTTTCTTTCTTGTTCCTATGCCAACAGCATCCATAATGAATTGCAGACTTAATTAGCAGACAACCACATAAAGAACAGTTAATGTCTGCTACAAGGTGAATGTAAACGGCTTCACTGTTAATTGCTTGCAAAGTAAAAACTCCATGAAAAGCCAACAGCTCCGCTTTCCGTGCAATTCATGAAATTTCAAGACATGAGCTCCCCTGGTCTTCAGCAATGTTAATGAGCCTGCACTCCGTAGCGATCCATTTGTCAATTGCATTGGTTGCCTTAGTTGTTATCTGTTCACAGACTTGCCCCGGCTGCACTGAGATGATACTTGTGGAGCGTCAGCAGAGAGGAAGCTCATCATTGCAATATGTGCATATAAACAGAACTCTGCTGTTCAACATACTGGGGATGCCTCCTCTGTCATTACATTACCAGCTTTTGCCACACATTTCAGTAATACACCCCAGTGAAAATCCGCACTGGAATTACAGGAGGAAATTGATGATTTGATTAATTTGCATTGAATAAAAATTAATGCGTTAATGATTCCAGATTAATTGCGACCATTAACGCCTTAACATCGACTGCGTTAGACTAAACATCTCAATTTGTTACAACTACTTCTCGTTCATGAACTCAACAATATTATTATCATTATAACAGTATAACACAATCATATACAGTAGCTTCTACTAAAATTTGTGATTGAAAAATAAGTTGGCCTTAATTTACAGGTCTGCAGTTGTTGATTCCAAAATCTAACTTCTCTCTTTGCTTTTAATTATCTGTCAGATCCTCCTCATGGGCTCCTTGAAGGTTCTGGAGGACGGTAGTCACATGGTCATGATGGAGTGTCCTGAGGCTGTCAACTCACTCCTTCATGAGTTCTTCCTCTGGGAGCCAGCCACCCCTCAACTGCCAAAGAAAGAAAACACCAAAACCCGTCCAGAGACTGCCAAAACCCGATCTGACAAGACCAATGTTACATCTGAGCCTTATGAGGTCCGCCCTGCGACTGCTAACCAGACAAGGACATAAATGATTAAATATTAAAACTGATTGTTCCAGTGGTTGTTAATTTAATCATGGATGGCCATGCACTTTGTGGATCCTGATAATCTGAGCAGGCTCAGCTGTTGAACCTGATGCTGAGCCAAAAGAGCCAGTTTATTTGAAATAGACCAGCTTAAGGTTTAGCAAATAAAGGCATTACAAAAAGTCAAGTTTGATTCCTGTCATGTCAGCAGCTGAGATGAAGCACAGATGAAAAGAAGTTCCAATATTGGAAGCAGCTGTGCCTTAGTGGAGGGTGATTCATTCATGACGATGAAGGTGAAAATGAATGATTATCAAGCAGCAAAAGTGATAACATTTGATTCTTATGGACAAATTAAAATGTGTCACCTGCCATACTGACTGCTACATGTTGGAGAGGATAGCAGGCGATTTACCTGGTCTGAAATTTTTTCCATTTCTAAAATATGGTAAAGAAAAGCAAAATAAATAAAAAATGGTTTGTATACAACATGTTCCTGATTATCCTTTACATTTCCATAAATAAAGCAGCATCATAGACCAAACCTTCTGGAGACTATAGCCAGAAGGTATATTAGCCTAATCTATTAGCCTACTTAAGGAGGTTATCATCAAATTTTGACACAACAATTTGAAATGTCTGTAAATGTATGTGTTGGGGTATTTTTGTATCTAGATTTTCCCATTGCAGGTATAATAAAAAATATCTGACCTCTTGTAGAGGTATGTGTGAAGTCAAATGGAAGGCATTTCTTGATTAAAAAAATGTACATTTTGTATTTTATCCATTTTGTCTTTTTTGTCACCTCTTAGAGGTTGAAACAGAACATTATTTTTGCACAATGCATTGGAAATTCACAAGCATAGAAGTAGCCTCACCTACTGCCGACCCTAACTGTGAGATTCAACAGAGAAAAATGTGTTTTTGAGTGATTGAGTTGTGACCAGTGAAGCTAAGCAGATGAACAGTGCCGATAAGGACAGAGGTGAAAGTAAAATTCACTGCTTATTAGAATTCAGAGCATAGACATCTTATAAAATGGAAATAAAATCTCAGAAAATCCAACTTTGATGGGAATTTTTTTCTTGATCTCTAGTGCCCTCTTGTGGTGCTATTGCTTACATTACATCATATAGGTGAAAGAATCAGTTTATATCAGAGTTATAAATTTAAAATATTAATGATTTAACGACACAATTTCTAAAATTAATTTATGTCTAAATACAGTACTGAATGCTAAAAGTACAATAGAAAGAATATATCCTAGATATGAAATACATAGAAATAACATATCCTCAGAAAAAGATGATCACAAATAATGATCAAACAAACATACTGACATATACAGCAAAACACGCCCACTGACAGTTTATACAAATACTAAAATGTGGTTTTCACTCTCATCCTCAACAGTTTTTTTGCATATCAATCCACATCATTTGGTGTTTGTCATATTTGCCTGATCTGCACTTTTTACCTCAGCCAAAATGTGGAGTATACATTATTTGACACTGCCCTCTGCTGGCAGGATCCCAGAATGGTCATTTCAGACACCTGAGAAATATCCTCCAAGTTACAGCCATAATTTTTTTGGATTCAAACGTTGTACATGAAATGACATGAAATGATTTAATTATTGAGTACACCTGCTTACATGCCCTTAAGATGCCCCTGTTGTCGCACTTCTTTGACTGTGCGACAACAGACACAAAACAGATTAAGTTCCTCCTGTCTGCTGCTGTGTATTAACAGGTAAGAGCAGGTTTAAAAGCAAATCTCAGGGCACACTGCTGCACACACACACACACACACACACACACACACACACACACACACACACACACACACACACACACACACACACACACACACACACACCTATCACTTCTTCCAGTCCCTGAGATCCTAGCATTGACAGAGACTGTCCCATATGACCTTTCTTTCTTGTCTCCTTGATAAGGTTGCTGCAAGTGTGTGTGTGTGTGTGTGTGTGTGTGCGTGTGTGTTACTGACATTAAACAAACAGAAACAGATAAACAAAGACCTTTCAATGTACCTCTCTGTAGTACACATATTCTTATTCTCTCCAGCAGGCCTTAGTGCTGGTCCAGGGTCGCATTCAGAATAGATGAGGCAGGCCGTAGTTGAGATTTAGGGCCACACCACACAGTCATTACAGCATTTCTCCACTGCTCGGCACCTTCCATTAACCACAGAGGAGGAGAACATCAGCTGCTCTCCAGCTGACTACTGATGCCACCATTAAGGTAGTGGTTTTAACTGCCCTCTGCAACAGCGCTGCACACTTCCTCAACCTTCAGTGGAGTTTTCTGGAACAGTCTAATTTTATTCACGTAGAAAGTGATCTAGTCTATAGCAGCATCTGTAGCACTTTAATATAGATTTAGAAATTTAAGTTAGATAAATGGTAGCGCACCAATCATAAATACATGCATATACCCTATATAATTATAACAAATTTATTCTTATTTATCAAGCAAAAATGCCAAATATCCACTCGTTTTGATTTGTTTTTAGTTTGTTGTTATTTGTTGTTATTTTCATATCAATACATATTAAGATATTACAAATTTTAATAGCAAAGCACCAAAGATGAAGAGGTTAATGGGCATTAAATACAGTTTTCTGTCATTTTTTGGGCTAAGTAGGAATGTCTCCTCCTGAGGCAATTTGACTGGCAGGTTTGAAAACCTCAGTTGACTTAAATCAATCACATGACTCATGATGAAGTGGGAAAAACTGTGACAACTCTCGTGGGCACGAATCCGTGTATTTCACAAAATAATACCTATATTTGTGTAGTGGGAGGATTAATTTCACACACACACACACAAAAATCAATAAATAAAAGAAGCTTTGAAAACAGAACAAATGGTGTTTTTTTGGCAGAGTAATGAAAAAACACCTCTTGATCTTAGTAACAGATTTGTGCTTTTGATCGCACAACGTTTATCTACTTTGTTGCATAAGTGCAGATGTGGATTTGTTTGTGAGGCAGCTGAATGGACTTCAGTGGGGGAGAAGATGATGACAGCAGGTTTTGAAGGCAGGCAGTGTGTGTACACGTTTGTGTGTGGCAGCTAAATAACTGTTCAGTGGGGGATAAGGAGATGGCAGATGGATTTGGTAGCATACTGTGCGTACAGTGTGTGTGTGTGTGTGTGTGTGTATGTGTTTAAGTGAGCGACAGAGAGACAGGAGAGTGAATGTTGACCTTGACCTTGATTTCCCTAAGGCTGCGTGCAAGGCTCCTCAATCTTTTTTTGTGTATTTCTGTGTGTGTTTTCTGTCGTCTCTTCCTGTGTGTGTGTGTGTGTTTGTGTCAGGAGAGAAGAGCAAGAAGGGTGGAGCTGGAGGATGTGAAGTTTCATCCGTGTGTCCGTCTGTCACGCTTCGAGAATGACCGCACCATCTCTTTCATCCCGCCCGACGGCGAGGGCGAGAACAAACAATCACATAACCCCTTCCAGCTCTCCTTGGTGGAGATAACAAAAAAAAGTAATAGTAAATATTTATTAACACCCAGTTACAGTGACAGCTAATATGTTTCAAGAAAGATAGCGGTTCAGTTAACCTTCTACTGGCACATGTTGCCACTCATAATGACATGCTGGTATAATTATGATGTGCAGTGACCTTAAGGATACTCATGTGGGCCTGCTGTGCCTGAAATCTATGTGAGCTGCCGTCTTAACAGTGATGGTCTCCCTTGTACAAACACAATCTCTCTCTGTCCTCTCCACCATGTCACTCTGGTGATGTGTGTTGTAGTGATGCAGTCTAACTCTGTGCTCGGCCCTCTGACCTGGTCTTCTCCCCCTCTCTGTCTGACAGGTTAAGCCTCTCATATGGATTGAGAGCGTGATTGAGAAGTTCTCTCACAGCCGTGTGGAGATCAAGGCAAAGGTAAGTGACGCGCAAACATAAACACACACACACATGTAAAGAGGACCATGCCCTAATCCACTCATCTAATCTCTTCACTTGTGAATTACATTTTACCATCTGTTTGAGGAGGTAATGCCTGCACAGACAAATAACAAGCTGCCCCATGCCTAATCATAAAGACCTCCTCTTTTGTTTGGATGAATATTTTTTATTATAAAGGTCTCAGATGACTTTTGAACTCTGTCCTCTGTGACCTTTCTCAGGCTCGGAGTCAGTTTAAGAGCCGGTCCTCTGCCAACAATGTGTCCATTCTGGTGCCGGTGCCCAGTGATGCTGACTCACCCAAGTTCAAGACCAGCACAGGCAGCACCAAGTGGGTGCCTGAGAAGAATGTCGTGCAATGGAACATCAAGTCTTTCCCTGTTAGTGTCAACAAAATATCACAGTTGGTAACCTAAATTACATTTAGTACATCTTGATGCTGCAGAATGTTACTATCCTGTTCCACCACTATCAGGTATTAAAGGCACAGCAGCATCAGTTTGAATAGGTTTGTTTTTATTTAATTTGGAACATCAAGAACACCAAAGAGCACTATAAAGATTGATTACATTTGTAAATCAACATCACATAAATCAACTCAATACAAAAATAAATGTAGACTTATCCGAAGACCAGTCTACATATCAACTAAGCACAGCAAATAGTCTTTGAAAAGATGGATGTGAAAGGACTGTGATAAAATCTTTACAATGCACAAGCAGCCCCTGAATGCAACATGTAGAGTGCAGTCGTTTGACAGAAACGAGCAACTGTATTCGTGAATTTCCATTTTCTACTAATTTATATTTCCACTGCAGTTCAGAGGAAAATTGTACTTTTCAGATTTATTTAATAATTATTGTTACAAGTTACTTTGCAGATACTGACACAAATTATTATGTATTATTATTAACTAAAGTATAAGATAAGACCTTATTGATCCTGGGGGGAAATTCACTCTTCCCAGTTGTATATAAAATTATTGAATTTACCACTGAAACATTAAAGTGATGTACACATTAATGTGCTAATAACTATAATTCAGTGATATAATATGCATTACTCTGTAATGGGACATTCTGCATAATGAGTACCCTTTTATCTGAGCTCTTTTCACTGATTCAAAGGGCACAGCTGGAAAAAAGTGATGTCACGTACAACAATATACAACATATGGAAAGAACAAACGTGACGACAACTGGCTGTTGTTTGTTTTGGCTGCCACACCCACACAGTCCTGAACAACAGATAACTCTTTAGAGTTTTTTTTTCAAGACTAAACTTTAAATTTGTGCACATTTAGTTTAAATCTGATATGTTTTGAAGAAATTGTGGTTTAAAACCAAAGTTTCAGAGGCTTAAAGTGATTGAGGTATAAACTTATTTGAAGGAAGTAAAACCAAAGAGCAAACTAACAAACTCTTGCTCAGATGAGTAGATATGAAGAATGATTAACCTGTTGTTTTGTGTTTATAGCCTGGATACGAAGGCCAGATGCTAAACCCCATAAAATGATATGTGACTCACCTTTATATGGAAACAACACCAGAGGGTCAAAGCCTCCAGCTACTGGTCAACAGACCAATCATCCAAGACTCTAAGACTAGACAGACCACCCTGAACACTGCTTGGATTGACTACTAGAAATTCTACCACTCAATGCCCCACACATAGAGTGCCTTGCACTATGCAAGACTAGAAGAGAGCCTTCATTAGGAACTGCATGTGGCTGTGGAAAACAACACTTGGGGCCATCACACTAATCACTATCAAACGTGACAGGGTTAGGGGTGTCATTTGATCTGGAAAAGTGTGGCCGCGTTGGTGGCAAAGAGAGGGGATGTTATCAGGACTGAAGAGGTGAACTAACCAGATCACAGGATAGCAGACAAACAGGACAGCTACCAGTTCCTGGGTATCCCAAAGGCCAATGGGAACCATGATGAGGTTTCAAAGAGGCCAGCCTCAACCAAAAACCTCCAGAGGGTAAGACAGGTGTTGAGAAGGCAGCTCAATGGTAGTAATAAGACCCAAGCAATCAACATGTACTGTATGGCTACCAGTCATCAGATACCCAGCTAGAATAGTAAGCTGATCACAGGAGGACATAGATGCCACTGAAGTCAAGACACGTAAACTCCTTACAATGCATGGAGAGTTCAGTCCAAAGTCTTGCATCCTTAGACTCTACAAGCAATGAAAAGAGGGGATGAGAACTAGTGAGGGTCAGAGCCACCACCCACATTGTCCAGTGCATAGTAGCAGGGTTTAAAGAATAAAGCTTGGAAAGAATAAAGTGGGATGGTGCACAGGAACATCTATGGTGAGTATAGATTAGAAGTACCCAACACCCAATGGGACGAACCACTGAAAGTCGTTGAGAACAACTGAGCCAAGATCCTTTGGGACTTCAAGATCCAGACTGACAAACAGCTGCTGGCTAACCAACCACACATAGTGATGGCTGACAAGGAGCATCTATCACATGGAGCTGTGATAGATGTGGTAGTCCCAGCCGACAGTAACACCAGAAAGAAGGTGCACAAGAAGAGTGATAAATCCCAGCAGCTGAAGGAATAGCTGGAGTAGATGTGGAGGGTGCCAGAGGTAATAGGCGGCTTAGGGGATGTGACCTCCAAATTGTAAGAGTGGCTCGCAGGTACAACATCTAAGGTCTCTGTCCAGAAGAGCCCTCATACTCCCAAGGTTCTGGCAGAGGACCTGAGCTTGAGAAAGGGAGTGAGGGGGAGAATTTTTGTCCTGATCACCCAACTTCTGACTGCTTTTTAATTCAGCAATGTCCAAGCTGGTATGATTATAGTTACTTTATATTTCTCCTGCTCATATTCGGTTTTCTAAATGCATTTTTCTGATAATCTAATGGGTTTCGAATTATTAATTTAGCTTTAGAAGTAGGACAATTTCTTCAACCTATTAAAAGAATTACCTCAATACATGAAGGAAGAATTGATCCATCAATATCACCAAATTTGGATATATATGGTTTTTAATGTTTTGTTCCCTAGGTGCGTTACCTTAAGATCATAGAGAAGAGTGGTTACCAGGCATTGCCATGGGTGCGCTACATCACACAAAGTGGAGGTGAGAACAAATATGCTGAAATATACTCATAAACACCCATAAACCCATACACATGCTATCAATTCTGAGACCTCAACTCTTATTCTCTTCAATTTAAAATGTGCATATCTTATTTTTTAATGAATGCTAACATGAGGTCAGGGACTGTGGGGCCTGATGGAGATTATTATTTAATCAACGGTAACATAAGGTCAGGGACTGTGGTGTTAAAGATAGCAGCCTTTCGTGACTGTGTTCAGTCATGGTTTGAAAGAGTTTAAGAGTTTAACACTCAGGTGCTAAAGTAGTATATGCCTCATCAGGACTGTGTGAGTGTGGTTGGATCAGATTTGTTGAGAGAGAAGAGCAATTTTAGAAATAAGGAATAAAAGTTTTATTAAGATATATGGTAATAAGGAAGATCTTTTTTCTTTTTATTGCTTTATATGCTCAAAAAAACACTAACCTCACATAAAACAAGAACAGATGTCATGTATAAACTCCGACCAAAGTCCAAACCCATTGGCAAATCATAGGTTACCATGAGGTTAAAGATGATGTTTTCCTTGTGAGAGCAGTTTCAGAATTGGTCTCTCTGCGACAATATTCATTGTGTGCCCTAGGAGTGAACCCAGCTGTAAAACATCCGTCATATCCATTACCTGGCTCTATCACCATGAGTCATGGCCTCAGGGGCTCAGTCTGACAACATGCAGGATATCAAAGATAGAAACTTTACAAGCCTACAAGCCTGGGGCATAAAATTCTTTGTATCTCAGTTGTCCAAAATGGAACAGGGCTACTGTAAAGTTGAGGGAATGCAGTCAAACTTGCTTTACAGAGCTGGCACCAGGGATCTATAGATTAAATCACTGCCCTTGGAATGAACCCCTCTGCATCACATTTATCGAGCTTAAGGTGGCACCAAAAGACACAAACCTCAAGAGCTGTTTCAGTGTTTGCATGCATTGAACTTTTATCAACCTGTTAATTGGAGATGCTACCAGGAATAATGTTGGAATGTATAAGGAGGTACATCTTAACCTTTAATAAATGTGGGATTTTTGGACAGATCACACACATCATTGCCACATTCAAGTTAGAGTATATCAATGAGACTGCAGCAAAATCCTCCTTAGGAGCTCACTAGCTTCAGTGTGGTGCAAATAGAAATGATATGGAGATGGAAGCCCAATACCTCCCCTGGATCTCAGCCAGAAAACCTTAAGTGTTATATCCGCCATACATCTGAGGAATGAAACCGCCTGTAACATCCATCATATGCATTACCTGGATGTGTCAGGTATGAGCCAGGGGCTGTGGAGGTTGAATGATGCCACGGAGTGCATGGAGGCTCCCAGGGTGGCACTCAGCGAATGCCAAGGTTATTATCACCAGCGAGGAAGCAAAGGACAGAGAGCGGGATAAGAAAGAGGAGGATCACAAATGAGTAAGGGAGAAAGAAGAGTGATGAAGTTAGAGGGACTGGGGAGAAGGCCTATCACCTTTCTCTTAGCCTTACCATCAGCGGCGTGGGGAGGGAGGGGGAGGCAATGATGATCATATTTCACTCAGCAGTACATGCAGACACACTCACACTGATTAAACAATACCCTGATACTTTAGACTGACTGTGCTGACTCATTAATGAGTAATGGACAGGCATTCAACGGCCGTACTGTACAGCAGTAATGACTGACGACTGCATGAATATCAGACTGTCAGTGGTCAGAATACGATCAGGTAGAATCATGCTGCAGCTACATCTTTCAGGTAGACTATCTGGAATTTAAAATGTCTACTTTCAAGCATAATGTGTCTAAAATTTGAACATGTGATTTTGGATTGGTGATACAGAGTCTGAATAAATACATGTTCAGACAGTTCAGTACAGTATTAGTCAGTAGGAACCTACTAAACTACACATTTAGTAAGGTTGACTGATGATGTTGGATGTTAAAGGTGTGGTTTGGGTGAGGACGTTTGTTCAGTCCATCTACATAGTTACCAACCATACAGAATCCTAATTGTCAGTGACAGTAGCCCTTAGCAGTGTAGCTTCCCTCACTAGTGACTGAGAGTGCAGTTCACTGTACATTATACTGTACATCAATAAAAGCCTATTAAGATGGGGTCAACAATTCTGGAGAAAGATTGTTCATATTTGGACTCAAAAGCCAAATGAATTCAGTGCTCCGTCATGCATCCCAAATACTAGTTTTACTGTCCTGCATAAAACAGGTGAAAACATTCTGGTAATTCGAGTGGTTATGAAATAGAGATGAATGGGGAGGAGGAAGGCTGCAACAATTCTGCACTGAAATGACAGCTGACGTAATCAGAGGGGTAAACAGATTTAAAGAAGTGATTGGCTGATTGGAATCTTTGCAAATATGGTTGGTTGACTTTAAAGAGTCAACACCCAGAGTCAGCTAATGAAGAAGAAGGAGAGAGAATTGTGAAGGAATGGGTGTAAAGATTATATTCCCGCCTTAACATGCGCTTAATAGCAATACATGTTATTCTTACGAGTTGCCAAGGAGTTGGAGTTGAGTCTAAAATGACAATTAAATATATGTCTAAGACAGGAATGTTTTATACATTGCATTGATCCAGATTTGGTCTGATATTGGCACTGATGTGATGTGCTGAGGTGATGAGGGGAAGAAAGCTGTGTTAATGCTCTTCTGTTACATTCCTTGGCAGATTACCAGCTCTGGACAAACTAAAGGGCACAGACGCTGGTAGAAGAATGGATGTTTTCTCTTTCTGTCTGTCTTCCTGTCTCCTTTCTCCTTCTCTCTGACTCCCTGTCTGCAGCAGACAGCAGAGGTCAGGTGCAGGAGGATACATTACATTTTTGAACAACTCAACTCAGATGGGAAAGGCTGTTGCATCACCTCTGACCTGTGATTTTTTTTTTAAGGGTTCCTCGGGACTCCTGTAAAACATTTGAATGTGTGAACAGTGAACTCATGACTTTGTGACACCATTTGGTTCTGGAAAGCTCTCAATTCCTTCACTTCAGATGTGATATCCCTCAAGGGAAATTATGAACAGAATGAAGGGACAAAACACATTTCTATTAATCATCCACTATTATCCACTTCATTATCCATATAAGGTACATTTGAACTCAGATGTAAATCTCCATCCCTCTTAGATGCATATGATTTAGCAAATCTTCTGCGTTATATCTTCATTGACTTAAAACACTGACATACTTTTATCCTTACCTTTAGCACTGTGAATATAAATGGAAAGAACCACCAGCAACCAGATCAATGATTAATAAGGCCCAGTATTATCAGAGGTGTTGGCAATGCAACATAATACCATCAACACTCTCCCATGTGGCCTGTAACCTTGTCCCTGTGCTCAAAATCGGCTCGCAGCTTTAAGGCAGAAGCTGAAGGAATGAACATTGTGCAGGTTTTTGGTCATATTTCATGTGTTGTTTATACTGTACTAGTTTGTCCCCCGTGGAAAATATTTGAAGGACAAAACAGGGGGTCTGGGGTTGGGGGGGATGGGAGGCATAGGTAAAATAACCTGAGGGGATTTCTTTGCAGAATCTGGAAATATGGTAAAAATGTCGAAGTAATTGTTTCTCCATGTTTCTTTTATATGTCGACCTCTGTGGGTCCCCATATGTCTTTAAAGTAGTTTGTGGTGTATTTCTCTCCCTCTGTTGTGCGTGCACTGCAGCACATTAGTTGAACTGCACTGCCATCAGCAAAGAAGAGAGTTCCCTGTCGATTTATTGCATCTCTATGAAATACAAAAGCTCCTGTTACAGTCTTGTATGAGGACATTTTTCAGTCATCAATGAGGATCGTTATGTGTTTTATCATGTATCATTATTTATCAACTGAAGCAAAGGGATATATTTGGAAATAAACATTTTTTGTATGTTGTTTTGGAATACTGTTATCCTTTTGTTTGTAAGAGGATTTTTGTGCAACAAATCATGATAGTTGAATATTTTTGATGAATTGCACCCCTTAAATTTAGCACATACTGTGGACAGATCTGCTTTGAGCCGTCTTAACCCCAATATTTAACATTAGATATCACAAAGAGGAGGATACCTAGTTTAATTCATCAGAACACATTTTATCTGGTTTGGATTGAGTTTAACATTTTTCACCGTCTTGACAGAAAAGCTCTGAATCCTCTCCTCCTACACACTCGTCTCTCCTCAGAATTAGACATGCCTCCCTCTTCGCTCCGCTCACCTCCTCCTGCTGACATGCATGAGTACACAATCTGCCATAGCTGCTTTACACTGTAGGTCAAAAGAAAGATTCATGTAAATAAGGATTACAGGATTTCTGCTTGTGTTGTAAAAATGCAGCGCAAGCTTAGCTTTTTCCTGTGTGTGTGTGTGTGTGTGTGTGTGTGTGTGTGTGTGTGTGTGTTAGAGAGTGGTGCTAGTTTATACCAGCCTCCACAGTTCGCTGCCTTGTGCATTGTGCCTTCAGTTTGCTGTCTGTCATCACTCCAACAATGTTTAACTGACGCCCTTTTGTCTCAAGGCAATAGGCTGTGCATATGTGCAGATAAGACGCAGGCTGATTCACACATATACGCACAAAAATGAGACACAATGCAGGACCTTTTTCTGGAGTTTTTCTGTAATGCAATGCGATGAATGACAAGCTTTGGGGAAACATTTAAGAAACACGAATGACCTCCATTTGCCACTGTGCAGCTTTTCTTAGTAGTGTTTTTCCCATAAGGACGTTCCTTTTTGCTTAGGAACTCTTAGAGACTCAGTAATAACAATGTAGCAATATCAACATACTGTCCTGTAGATGAATGTAATTTAGTGAGGGATGATTTAGTATATTGGCAATCCAGTTCAAACTTTGGCAAGTGCATTGTAATTACATAACTTGCCATGTTGATGTAATGGATTTAACATCACTGACTTTTCTCCTAACATTTATTTCTCATTTTCTGCTTTGTGAGGAGTTTTAATGGCCTCTTATTAGAGCCAGTGATGCACCAAATAAATTAGAAGTGCTAGGACTACAATCATCACCCACAGTTATCACCCCAACTATATATCGTCATTATCAGAACATAGAGATTATTCAATTTGATCCTTAAATAAATCAGATTTATGTAAATCATACTGGCTATTGTCCACCCTTCTTTCTTTTAGTGCTTCAGGGATTTAAATAAATTAAAGTTACTCTCACTTAAAACAGATCAGTATAAAAGTCAAATAAATTGTGCTGTTAAGTCATTCTCTTACTCTTTGTGTAAATGTGGCTCTGCTTTCAGATTTCCCAAAACCATCTTGTTAAAAAAAAAGTATTTTTTTTAATGCAAGTTACATTTTTTACAAACTTTGTCAAGGCTAGATTGCTACTGTTGTTCATTTTGGTCTCTTGCTAGCTATAAAGCTTCACTAATGAATTTTAGCAAGGATCAAGGAAATACACAACTTGCAGAGGTACATTCAAACAAATTGATGTCATCTACTTCATTTTAATCCCATCCAAACCTTGTCCCAGTATGCGCTAACAGTGTAGGGAGAAACAGTCACCATCATAAATACCACACTGAACATTAAGTGTTCTAAAACCTGTATTACTAACTTGCTTGCTAATTTGTATCAATTAGCTCGACTAAGCTTTTACTTTTACTGTCCCATGGACAAGTTCTGGTTTGGATCAAATTTGGCTTTGCCACAACTTCCATGAAATAAAGACATTTGTTAGGTTTCTTTGATTTCTTACTCTACTGTTAACATGGGCAGCTTAATGTAGACTGTCTGTGACTTGATGGAAATGTTTCTTTTTGAAATAACGAGCTGATAATGACATGTCCATTACAAACCTCTGTGGTTGCATAAACATTCATCAGACGCATTGCAATTTATATAAGCTCGTAGAGTTCAGTTTGTGATGAATGTGAAGTCCAGTAGCTTTATATTTTTCATCTCTTTAGCTTTGATTTGGTGGATTATTAGCCAGTAAGATGCTGCCTAGTTCATCATCTACATTGTACTTTTGTTTGCCGGTTGGGTGGTGGGTAGGTGTACAATGGGCCTTATCAGAGCTTTTTTGCTGAAAATGTTTGCGAACAAAGATTGACGAGAACAATGAGACTCAAACATTGCCTATAATTTAAAAAAATAAATGAAGAGAGCTGAAGTGACCATTCATGATCCAAATGACCATTTTACACTATGCAAAGTCATTTGATTATGTATTAATATCAAAAAAGCATCAAAAACACAGATTAATACATTCTAAAGTGCAGTGATATGTTTCCATCGGTCATGGTGTCTTGTATCATGTGTACATGCCAACAAGTTTTGACAGGTTCTGTCACAATAATAGCAGTTCTAAATTATTATTACCTGAGTAAAGACAATAGACCAAAAGAAGAATTCATTCAAATTGTCTGGCATTTAACTTCCCCCAGTCAAAGAATCCTTCAAGTTTGCCACCTGAATCCTTTCATAAAGTGAGCGTGGTGAATAAGTAACAAAGAAATCAGTCATTCTGGAATCTTCCATTTACACTTTAGCCTTCCAGAGACGCTCTTATGCATAAATCTTACAATAATTGAGGGCATAGTGGTCTGATGAGTGCCCCGAGAACACTTTAACAGACACATTATCTTAAATGTGCAACGGTCCACTATGTATATGATCCCGACCATATTGACTCACCTTCGACAAGACGGGTTTCTTCCGCTGTGAAGGCGTAATCCTTTTACAACTTTTAGTTTAAACATCATATGAGGAGAAGAGCTTCGTATAATGCAAAAGATCAATTTTATTGGAGGCTATGTTCACATCACAAGCTTGTGTTCGATTGCAGACAGCTGCATCCCATTGAATGACAACATCAAAATATTTAATTCCTGTATCTCTGTTTAGTTTTAGATGTGTTTCAGCCACTGTGTGCTTTCAGTCCATTGAATCTCACTCAAAACCATGTGAGTCACTTTTCGCTTTTTCTTCTTTCTGATGCTTTTGTGTTGCTGTCCTACATAGTAACACTGCCTTTGCCATATTGTCACAGGCCCCAAAATTTTACCATTAGTCCTAAGTGAATGGAGTAAGATTAATTTAATCCTCCTGTTGTGTTCCGGTCAAATCTAGAGTTTTCTCTCTAAAGAAATGTGGTTAATTTCACCTGTTTTCATAAGGTTCCATGACTTTGTTCACATGACATCTGAACACACAAAATAAATTATGAGAATTTTTATATAATTTGAGGTGTTTCATTGAACTTGTGTACACTGTTAGGGTTCCCAGTCAAAATGATCGGTCATTAAAATGCCCCTTTTTGGCTTCCATGGCAACCCCCACAGAAACCTGCCCACAATAGAATTTTTTGACAATGTATGTATTACTATGGATTTATAATCAGCTAGAATGGAGTGGTCATTTTTGACCGGGAACACCAAAGTACTTAACAGGAAACTAACACAAGAGGAGGGTTAAAGCTGATTTGAACTTTCAAATACCATTAACATCTGAATCTGAATTTGTACCTGCCCACATGTTAAGGACTCATCAATCCTTTCACCGTTTCTCTGTGATTGACATTTGATTGGTTATTGTTAAAATCTTCACCAAGCAGATATTACAAATTCAACTCATTTTACCTCAGATACAGTCTAAGCATCTACTGACAAAGCTGAAGCATGTAAGAGCTGAATCTTGTTTTCATCAGATTTTGTGTAATATTTGGTCTGAAAGACTGCTAGTCAAGGTTAAATGTTCTTACATGAAGAGCAAAGGGTCAAAATACACTTTTAGTGTTTTAGTGTGGTGACATCTCATATGAGATTAGCCAGACTGGAGGTAGTCTCTCTGCGAGCCTGATGGTCCATGTGTCCAGAAACAGTGAAGATATTCAAAACCCGGTCCACCAACCTTCGTCCGTGCCTTGTCCTTTCAAGCAGGACCACGCAAACAGAGTATATCCCAACGCCCACAACTGCTGCCCCACCTCCAGCAAGCAAAACAATTCCAGAGATGTACATGTCATTGAGGGCTTGGCCAGGCTTCGGCATGTCGTTAGCCAGGGCCAGACGCAGTAGAACCCCTCCACAAATCAACAGTGATATCCCGGTAATCAGAACCACAAGGAGGTCCGATAAACCGCCGCTTTTTAGCATGTCGATCCGTTGTCGACTTCGGATGCAATTCATGTCCTGCACAGCTGAGCTGAGCAGTTGTTTGAGCAGGACTCCTAGGGCTAGCAGACAGAGGGCCGTGCCGGCCCCCAGCCGCCATTCGCTTGAGACGCTGGTGGTGGTGGATAGAAGACCGACGCCGCCCAGCCCGCACCCCAGGATTAGAAGTACAGCCACGCAGTAGCAGAGCAGAGACTTTCCAGGATCTCTGAACCACCACAGCTCCACCTGCTCCTCCAGGATGTTGTGCTGAATCCGAAGTGGGTCTGCGGGGCCATTTAGGCCCAGCTCCGGGCCTCTGGGACCCCTCAGGGGTGCAAAGTAGCTCAGTTCTGGCATAATGGTGCAATTCCCACGTGTCTGAATGAGACTGCCACCACGACAGAGAGGAAAGAATTTACGTGATAAATCTTTTCAGTCCTTATTTTATTCGACAAGTGTGTCAGGACCAACAGAAAGTTCAAAGTTTTATGGTGTGGTTCCAGGTATGATCCTGAAGATGGCTTGAGTTGGAGTGGTAAATATAAAAAGGGAAATGAACGTTATGCACTAAAGTACTAATGTATTAAAACACTTGACAGAGCTCAAGGTATTGTAGTTTTATCTGCTATGATCTGTATACAAAAGCTGTGACGTTGGATGATTTTAGCTCACCACTGGATACAGGGATGGACCCAAGTCCTCCTTACAACATCCAGACATCAACAGAATTTGCAGTCTGGATTTGAAAGGTGGTAGCAGTGACCTGGAAAAGAAGATGGATGTAGATGTAACAGGGTTTGTACAGCATGTGACAACTTTTGCCATATACAGCGCATATAAAGTGTAAAGGTTTGTTTGCTCTTGAGTGCCCCTCTCTGCCACTGCAAGCAGTGTAACTTCAATAAATAACATAAGATATATAAGATACACCAAGGTGGGTTGTTTAGCTCTGCGCTCTGCACAAATTTAGCAAATTCATATAAATATGACCCATGTATGATCATGCTGGTATTGCGCGACTCAAAATTATAGGCCCAACAAGATGATGTAATGCATATTATGATACTAAATGAATAGATTACCGGTTTCCCATCAATTATTCTTATTCTTTCATCAGCTTAGACTGATTTGTACATGAGGACTAAAATCTGAACTTTAAACTGTCTTTGCTCTGACCGTTTCGGACTCTCTGAGCAAAGAGTGCAGGTTTAATGTCTGTTTTACACTGCTTGTAAGATCTGATGTGTGCAAGCTGGATTAACAAACTTGTATGAATGTGTATGAATATGTATGAATGAACTTCACACCAGCTATAAGTCCAAATGTGCGATCTTCCAGTGGTTGAAGGTGCAGAGCATCCTTCTGATCACACCCTACAGTAACGGTAGATGTGGTCAGAAGGCAGAGGAGAGTGAAACAGCACTACTCAGCTTGCCATTAAGTTACTCTTTAAAATTCTGGCTTTGCATCTTTTCAGTATGTGGTGGATAAAAAGCAAATCAAAGATGCACACACACACACACACACACATAGTTCTAACTTGCTGTTTTGATGGTGTGAAGACTTGGTGTGCTGACACTAGCAACCTTTTCTATCTCTCATTATCACTATGCTAATGAGTTGCCACTACAGCGGTGACTAGATAAAACAAGCATCAGCTGCCCATACACACACACACACGCAGAATAGCTAATGCAGAATGTAAATTTTCATTCTTTCATCCTCTCAAACACTCCCCCACACAAGCTCACTTGATAAATCCTCCTATCTGAACCCAGTAGTAGAAATCTATTAATTCTTCTTTACTCCCAAATGTGTGCATTCTCCATTCTATACTGTGCTTCTATTATTCTATTATATGTTTTATAACATATGTGTTAAAAAAATCCCATTATACCTGCCAATTTCATTTTTTTTCTTACCTTCAGTTCTATATCCCTCTATTCCTCCATCAATCTTTACCATACCTCAGCATATTTAATCTCTCTCTTGTAATTTGTGACCCCATCACACCCCTAAATCACATTTATGTAAACATATGAGGCACACGCACGCACACAAACATCCTCAAGGTTAATGGCTGTCGACAGCTTGCCTTTAAAAACCTGTCAGCGTCTTTATTTCTATCAAACTCAGCAGTGCCCACGCGCCCCCAAGCTGACAGGAGTTACAGTTTGTCCTCACTGGACATGGGTTTTGCTAACATAAACACTGCTATGCAAAATAAGAAAAAAATTATGTTAATCTGAACAAGACGAACATGATTTCACTTTCAGACAAGGAAATTTAGTTTTTTTTTTAAAAACATCCGACACCTTGAGAAACCAATTAAAATGCAGTGACAGAAAAAAAAAATCCTACTTTTTCCCCGTGCCTGTTCAGTGTGGACAGGCATTGCTTTGTGCTGAGACAGAGGAGCAGCACTGTGACACGGGAAGATATGAGGTGCATGCACAAGGTGTCAAGTGAAGAGTGTGAAGAGGTAATTACAGCAGAGAAGGAGGGGGGTGTTTATTGGCAACATGCTGTTCTGGATGCTTTTCACATCCTGTATCTGATGAGAGGTTGTGTGTGTGTGTGTGTGTGTGTGTGTGTGTGTGTGTGTGTGTGTGTGTGTGTGTGTGTGTGTGTGTACTGCAAGAGGGAACTATTTTAATCTAGACAACACTCCAAGAGTGCAAGCCTCCGCCAAGGCAGCTCAGTTTCCCCATTATGTCATGTCACCTAAAAGCAATAGTCCCATGATAGTTTGACGCTCATAATATGACTCCTTGACCATTAAAACCTGCTCTTGGAATTTTGGATCACATTGGTATCACTACTAATTTGATAGTTATTTAAGAAGAATAGGCGGTTTTCTTCAGGCAGGATCTACCTCGAAGATGCGTCATTATCACAGTTTGATCTTAGTTGCAAGTCTGTAGCATTATTAACTCTTAACTTTCAGCCAGAGAAAGATGCACAGGATCTCAGCACAATGACACCAGCTGGACTAAATGATGAATTTTCTTTAAAAAAAAAAAAAAAAAAAAAAAAAAAAAAAACTTTCTCAAAAATACAGAAACATAGTGAAAATTGTAACCTCAGTCAAAATTGTATGATGTGACCCTGTGAGCCAATCGCCTGCCATTTCCTCTGTATATAAATGACATGACCTATATTTTCTTTCATGCTCTGATGAAGGCCACTAGGCCGAAACGTTGGCATTTTTGTTGACTTGGCCGGAATAAAAGTGGTGAAATTGAGATAAGTCAATTCATCCTGAAGTTTTGTGTGTGCCACCTTTTTACCTTTGGGTATTTAAGGTTGGAACTATATGATTTTGGTTTAGCCCCGTAAGGAAAAAGATTGGGTAGTCCTGCTAACAGACAGACAAACAAACCAACACCGGCAAAACATTACCTCCTTGGTGGAGGTAAGTAGTAAAAGGCGAAGATGCACGTGTTGGCATGGGCAATTATTCACTTGTGATATATTGCACAGAGAAAGACAGAGATGAAGGTACACGTGTATGTGTGTGTTTGTTGAGTCACTAATTAATCACAGCTGGTTTGATCTCAGTACCACTGACAGGCAGCGACACAGAAATAACACAGTAATTGAGATGTCTGTATGTTTTTTGTGTTTAAAGTTGAGGCACTGAAAAACATGCGAAGGTGACAAAGAGCAATATATGTGTTACTCCACCACAATCCTCTTTGTCTGAGTAGGATTTTGGACATATCACCGTCCCTCATGCAGTGCAAGTTCATAAAACATTATTTTCTGTTTCGTTAGACAGCTCACAGTAAAGTGAGGCAGGGACCCAAATGGGCGATCGAGTGAGAGGCAATGCCACGCAACAAAGATTATGGGATGAAATCGAACTCATAATGGCATGAGAGTGTTTTACTCCATATTGTTTTTCTCACATTCTAATCCCCATAGACATATACATAAAGAGAGCCACTGGACTGCATCTGCCTTTCCTCTTTCATCACTTCTATGACTTCTAGACTCGTGTCACACCGGCCTCATAAAGTTCTGCACAAAAGCATCGACTCATTCTTCACTGGCCACCTTTTAAGTAAAAGAAAACAGGCGGAGAGACATAAAATATTTACACATCTCCACATGACTCAGGCATTTTTTCCAAAGAGCACAAAGTCATCTTGAATTTTTTTTTTTTTTTAAAAAGCAAAAGACGCCTTTAATATGTGTGATTCTGGACTGACAACCATGAGAGAGAATCCAAAAGGGTGATCCTAGTTTGTGAGACGGCTGTGGTGATTACCATTGCTCAAATCTGACGTGCCATAATTGATATCACACTGACACGGACTGCAACCAAGATTTTATCAGACCAAACATGCAATAAAATAATATGATTGTTTCACAATCTATCTTTTAGTCAAGAATGTAGTCCTCCTCACCTTTACGCTAAAAATGTCCTGTACATCCTGTCTAAGGATGAATCTTCACACCTTGGCGGTGAGTTTTCACACACCTCTCACAATGTTGTCTGCATATTCATGAAATCCACCAATGTCCTACTGTATCCAACCGATAAAAAAAATACATAGAAAAACAGCATTACTGATTATCCATTTAATTTACCTCAATAAGGGAGTAATGGAATGACAAATGAATCTGACAGTAACTTACACATCAAAGATAGCTTATTGGAGTATCTCATGGAAGCGATAGATATTGGCACCAGTGATCAAACTGATACTATATCTGAAGAAAAATCTGGATGGGTTTTTCTTTTAAGTGGGAGGAATAATGAGTGAGTCCTGGACATTCAGTCCTGCTGTCGAAAAATAAATGACCGAAGACGGGCTGACACGAAGAGTGCAAACATTCTGTGTTATGCAAATGCACCGAGAGTGATGATGAAAATCCTAAATATAATTGGAGGCCTTAGACATAGTGTATCATTCTCTCTCTCTTTGTTTGCTCCCGCTAAGTTTTCACCCTGCAAGGTCACCAGAGGAGCAGTGCTTTGGAGTAAAAAACACTATACTGCATTCCAATTACCTGGGAGACTTTGGGACTCCGGTATTCCCCCTCTGTTATGTCAGCCTGCCGAGTTCATTTAACCGGCCATTAGGGTCACAATTTGCTGTTGATTCGTTGTTCTTATAAAACGTGGTTGTCTTGCTGCGTATGCCAATCTAAATGCTGGTCAGCAGAGTAGGTTAGAAGATAGCAACGACATCCAGAACACATGGAGTAGCCAGAATCGTGCTTCTAGACCCAGGTGGGATTTTTAGTCAGGAGAATGAAACTGCAAATGTCTTGGGTTAAGTGGATGCTGGACCAGTTAGCAGAGGTGTGATGCAGGAGTTAGAGATAAAGGCATACATGCACACAAAAGGAAGTGCTGACTGGAATCCAACGCGTGTTTCGTTTTTTGCTGTCAGGGAAAAGCTTCATCTGCTTTATTCACATTTGGAATGAAAAAAGTGGCTTTCATGCTGTAAAACAAAAACCTCCCATGTGCAAGTAAAATTCCAGGCAATTGGAGAAGGAGAAGGGAAGCGTGAAGCTCAGAATGAACCTATCGTGGTGTTCAGAAAAAGTTATCCAGCACATTAAACTGAGGAGCAGGCTCTCCTCTTCTCCTTTTTAGATCACTTTTCTCGTGGTTTCCTTTTTCTTTTAACTGATGTTTTCTATATTTAGACTTTTGTCAATGTTCACATCTTCTCTCCAATCAAATAAGGAACAATGGATGAAGGTTTCTCTGCAAAATAATCAAAGCAAAAAATATGTCAGACACAATTTAGGAGGGAAAAAAAGAAGTGTTTCTGGTCCTGCTGCTAAATTTCCCACCGTTTGCATTTCCATCAGTGGGCCTTGGGTTGGGCTGAAGGGAAGTCCGTATAGGAGACGAGGCGATGTGTTGCCGTGGTGACAAAGCAATGCTCTCCTTCCTGTCTCCCCCCAGGCATACTCACGCAAACCACACTCCTCTAGTCAGGCGTTGATTCTCTTGCCGTCCCCACGGGTGAGGAGAAGGGTCAGGGTTGGCTCCATCTGTCTATGTGATGGGCACTGGTGCCAAGTGCCACGGGGGCTGGAGGCAGAGAAAAGAAGGCTCGTGTGGAGTGGGAGGGTAACGGATGTTTCTGAGCTGTCATCGGGGAATCCAAAAGGGGCAAAGGGCTCGGCTGAAGCTGGGGGAATGGGCTGAGAGAGCGGGATAAGGGGGTTAGAGGGGAAAGGGCTGAGGATGGAGAGCAAAGGCTCAGGGCTAGGGATAGTGCTGAGACTTCATTGTTGGTCTTGTAAGGTTGTAGCTGGCAAAGAGAAATGCTGCTGCAGAGATCGTTATGCAGACAAGCTGGACCTTTCTTTCTTCTCTAGTCACAATGAAGGCGCAGAAACAATGAGGACACAATGGCTGAGTCAGTGTCACTGCTGTCGCTTTGTCAGGGATCACGAGGAAAAGCCTAAGACAGAAAGAGAGAAGGAAAGAACTTTACACCTGCTGCACTGTACTGTAATGTATCCCTATCATTTTAGCAGGGCTTGCCTACTTAGTCCTCCCCTGTTCTGCCAATGAATTACAGCTTAAATCCCTCCAACAGCAACTTTATCACTTTGCTCAAATCTCAAAGATGTAGAAACTGTTTATCTTGTCTTTTATCATCCGAGTTACACGCCCAATCAAAATGAAAGTCACTTAAAGTTATTCAGGGGTTCTACAGGTTTCTACAAGTTAAAGACTTTTGAAGACCTTTTTAAATTAAACTTAAGACCTACTTCACATCCATTCTGGCAAAAAAGTATGTCGGACATGAAGGAATATCAGAGTCCAAATTAACTGCAAAGTAAATTAAATTATTCACAGAATGTGCGGGTAAAAAATTCTAAAAAAAACTCTATTTGAAAAACTACAGAGATGAACGATAACATATTTAAGACCTTTTATGTAATACCTCAGTGTAATTTAGACTTTTTTAAGTCCTGAAATTCAGATTATAAAATTGTAGACTTTTCAATATTTTTGAAGACCCCGCGGGACCCTGTTATTTATATTTCTACAAACCTCTCCCATCTCAATTCTCCTCTCTCTGACTCCCACCCTTTCTAAGCGAGCTCATATCTCAGCATAAGGCACTGCATTACCCCGACAGCCAGCCCAGACCTGCCCCCCCTGACACCTTATGCACATTCAAACACACGCACTCATCACCATTTGTTTTCTCTCCTTATCTCCCCAGTCTTCCACACCTTCCTTGCTTTGTTCTACCTCTCTCCTCATCTATCTCACCACCAGTGCTCCTTTTGCTGGCAAACTTCTTATCTCGCCCGTCTGCTGTCTACACTGACGTTCTGGTGTTAGAGAGAGAGAGAGAGATGTGGGGCTGGGGGGGATTACATGTCTTTGCCACTGATTCCCCTCTGGCTCCAGGTAATGCTGCCTGACTCAAATCCCCTGTGGTATAAAGCATGCAGGGACGGGCACATACACAGCATGCTGCACCTGTTTTCATGCTGTGGCGTTTATACTGTTTGTTTGGCAAGATTGTGGTGTCATTACCGACCTATTCCCTCTTGTATCTATTCCCAGTTATTCCCAGCATTAGAAATCCACCTCGACATCAACCTCAGTAAAAATTCTCAGCATTGTCAACACCCAACACAAACGCACCGTAACAATATAGGCTTAAATAATCATATGATGATTCGTGAAAATGTACATCTCCCATCTGTTATCTAATATGACGAATGGAATTCCCTCTTTTTAAATAAAGCTTCCCCCTCTCGCACTGCTGTGAACAAAAATGTCGCCCAGCCCAATCCAGTTTAATTTAGCACAGGCTGTGTGCCCCATTCAGCCCATTTAATATGGCAAGAGCCAAATAGGGCTCCAAAAGCGGGCCTGAATTCAAAATGTCTTCAATGTTTCTGCTTCCGTCAAATAGTCTCCATTAACAACCAAGAGCAAATTTGGAGGAAATTAATTAAATGACATGCATAATGATTAAGCTGTGGCAATCCCTGCATTGGAGGAGTGACTGTCGATTTAAAAAGAAAAACCTCTGGACAGCCAGCTGCTTTCCTCTGTCGTGCACAGCTGCAATATTAAAATGTTAATCAAATCACCAATTAACATGCTGGTCCCCTTCTGCTTCACTCCTGCTGACGATGAGAAGCTACTTGTTTTTTCTCCAGTCCTTGTTTTTTAACCCTCCGCTTTTTCTCTTGTGGGTTCAGAGGTGATATTCAGCATATTATAATTTGATATTGGCTGTCTGGTGATAATGATTGTAATGAATGAGATGGCTGGTGCAAAATAAGATAGACAGGATCTATCTTATTTTGGTGACTATGTGAAGTGAATTCTCTACACTGCAGCAGCACCTTATGATTTAGGGAGAGAGACTGTTTGTTTGTTTTTTTGTTTTGTTGCATGATTATGAAAGTTTGAACAGACATTTACACTCCCCAGAGAATAAAGCCGCTTTACTTTGGGGATCCCGTTTCTTTCCCTCACACCATCGAGAGGTTGACATTTGTGGTTTAAGTGAAATATCCCAACAACTATTGAATGGATTGTTGTCAATATGCCCCTCGTATTGTGGATTGATCCATACCACCGAAGCTTGGCACAAAGACCGGAAACAGGGGGAAACAGGTAGTCGAATCTGTGATTTCAAGCAAAAATAATTGGTAAATATTTATATTAATATATGATAAATATTTATATTATTTAAATATTTTAATATTTGGTATATTTTATTTGGTAAAAACACCAAAGTGTAAAAACAGCAGTTCAGTATTTCACAAGGGGTTATTACGTGTCAGGTTATTGGTCTTCCAGACATTACTTCCTGGTTTGCTGCTAGTCTTAGCCAAGAACCAGACAAGCCAAATGACCCTCTAATCAGGCTCAGCTGTACTTTGCATTTAGAGATAATTAGCAAATGTTAGCTTTCTCACAAGCTAAACTATGATAGTGGACATGTCAAACATTATGCATACTAATGCTATAGCATTTAGCAGAGTGTAGCCTCATAGAGCTGCTGATATGTGACAACAAAATTTGCCTTTTTAATTTGCAGTTTAAACTTATGTTTAGCATTTTGAGACTGATTCGCTACAAGAGAAAATGACTTTCCTCAACAGAGAATTATCTTTCGCTCACTTCACTGAATTATTTGAAATGAATAGATTATGCTTTGTGGTGGCTACATTTTATGCCCAGGGACACAGTCACTTACAGCTGCTATTGATGACACACTATGTGCCTGACTCTGCATCTGCTGACTGTGAAACAAAAAGCCTCTTGGGAATACTTAAGATTCTTGCATGCTCTCTGCTCCACTCTTTGTCTGGCATCCATGTTGCACAGACGATACACACGCGTGTCCGTATAGCCACAAACACACACCTTACCAATAGAGAGCTCTCATGTAACTCCTCCACTTTGCATGGTCATCAATAGACAATCATTGACCTACATTGTTCTCCTGCTGTTCTTTCATCCAGTTTCCTGTGTAGACTTCAGCCTCCGTTCTAATGATGTCTGTCACATGTTTTCAACTTAATTTTAAGGTAAAATCTCCATGTATATTTGGTGTAGTGGGAGCATATAACTTACTTCATGCGACCTTTAATGATTCATCTTTGGTCTAATGACTGATTGAGCGAAATGCCTCAAAGGGGTCATGCCTGGACAGTGCATTGATCTGTTCCAGTTGAAATAACTTTAATACAACATCGACAACACTTCCTCTCTCTGTGGTTTATGAAGTTTCCACAATGCAGCAAAACTCACATCAGATGACAGTATCCCTATGTACTAACAAGCATATTATATGCAGTCAGTAGCTTCCACCCTGCTGGTACAAAGGTTAGGGTGTGTAACAGTCTCAACATGTTTTACTTCCTTGTTTTTAATGGAAGTTAAAATGACTTTGCTTATTCTCTAAGCAAAGTCCAGAACGCACAAACATTTCACTGGTGTGGAACCCAGACTCGGAGACAACTCCGAGAATTCACGATTAATTCAGAATAGACGTGTTGAGAGTTTAATTGTGCTTATGTGGTATTTAAATAAGGGCATTCGGTGGCTGGAAAGAAATAAGTAATAACACTGCACAGTGATTGGTGAAACAAAACGTGGCTTTGGTGTTTGGTATCAGTGTTTGTCATCGTTGAGCCTTCCAGCAAGTTGCAACAAAATAACAGAGGTTGCTTTTCATCTGGAAGCTTGGCATGACTTTGAAGATCATGAGAAGTATGATAGGATTATATGATGATATGGGCTCATTGAAAAAGTAACAAAACAACTAATATCAAGACATGAAAACAGGACATATGATTTGATCATCTGTCTAGATAGATAGAGAGATAGATAGATAGATAGAGAGATAGATAGATAGATAGATAGCTTAGATTTAAGAAACCAACACATATTGGATGTAATAAAATACATAAGCATTATTAATAGCTAAATAATAATAATTTCGCTCTTAATTATTTAATAATGTTTATTAGCCTATTGTTTGAACACATTGAAATTAGTGTAAAATGAAAATAAGAACACAAAAAGCTGTTTGATTTTAAAAAATTAAAAAAAAGTTGTAACGGGGCAGAGTCTTTCCGTCAGTATTCATCGGAATCCTATCTTACCTGTGCTCTCATCTGCTGAGACTCGGTCTCTTCTATTCCGAATTAGTGCCGTTCTGCTTCACCTTAATCCTCACACCCCGCGTGTGTCTACGGTTGCAAAGTCCCGGTCGCACCGATCACGGCATGCCGCCATGCCTTCACCCTTTTCCTTTTCGTTACAAAGAGTCAAGATGGGAGCTGCTGAAGGTGCTCCGCTTCCTTGCCACCGCTCTCTGTAGCCTTTCGGTCTCTGCCTCTCCACCGGACGGACTTTCCCCGTTTAATGCAGGTGTGGCCGCGCACGGCGGCAGGGGGCACCGATGGGCGGGGACAGAATTACCTTCGCACCGCTTTAAATGACGCCGCAGCACGTGACAGCTGTAGAAAAAAAATTTAAAAAAAGAAAAGAAAAGAAATGTGATTATTAAGATATCCGCTGATGGTATCAATGAGCATTTGTTTCTTTAAGGAGGAAAAAGGGCAACTTTTTCTTTTTTGTAATGCTCATCAATAACTTATTTAGGGCTATTATTGATGGAGTGATAGGACTATAATCACTGATAACCAATAAGGTCAAATTATTGTCACGTGTTCTCCTTATTTATTTGTTTGTTTATTTGTTTATTGCCATTAACTTCATTTAATTATTGATCTTGGAACAGTGGAGAGGTCCATGTAGTAGCTGTTCTGGAGCTTTTGATGGTACCACATGATCTTCAGCAGGTTTGCAAAGACATAGAAATATTAATATCTGAGTAATTTAAGAAATGTCTATATATACACAGTAAAATGATTTAAAAATGCAAAAATCAATTTTTGGTCCAATTTGAGAAAACGTTTTCTCTATTTTAAAATTGTTGAACATGTAAATATTTTCTCAACATATGAGGTTACGCCGTGCTTAAAACATAATTTTTTTTTAGAGAAATAGGTGCCTTTCATCCAATTGATCCCAAATGACCACTCTACTGGTAAACCAACCCACCTGTATAAAAAGGCATGATTGAGGAGAAAATGGCATCTCTAAGAGACGCACTGCAAGGGCAACATGACCGGGAATGTGTCATTGGCATGCTGGAGGCAGAGCAGTCCACAAGACAAGTTTCCAGGCTCGTGCATGCTCACCATTCCACAGTGGTGCATCTACACCAGCAGTATATAGCCAGAGTAACAAAAAGAGAGTGTACGCACAATGTTTTACCATGTGTAATGACCCAGAAATAGGATCGACATATCCGCCTACTGCGCCTCAGAAACAGCTTCCGATAGGCCACCACTGCAGAAGCAGAGACCACTGGCACCCATTACAGACCTGTACATGAACAACATAAGAAATCATATAGGCATGATGAACTTCGAGTCTGATTACCTTTAACTGGGATGTGCTGATGGAATGCTATTGTCAGGCCCCGGATGAGAATGACGTCACATTTCTGGACTGACCAGCGATTACTGTTGACCTAAATCCAACTGAAAATCTGTGGGGTTGGTTGAACATCTGACTGAAGAGCGGGCCACCATCCCACAGGATGACATCCGGAGGTTGTGCCAGTCCATGAGGAGGAGGATTACTGCTGTCATCAATGCTAATGTCGGACAGAATAATTACAGATTGTGTAAAATGTTGTAAACTCCAGTTGTTTCACCTGAGAAATTTATGCTGCTTATATATTTGATGTTATTTTTGTTATGTCTCTTTGTTTTTGTTAGTGATTAACACAATTAGACAATTGTTAATAGTTAATGAAGAACAAAATACAGGTGATTATTTTCATATGACACAAACTGCTAAAGCAAAAGTGGCAGTGAGTGTGGTATCTCCTACATAATGCAACATTTGTGTTTAGATATCATACAACTGTTAGGTAATAAGTTATAGATTCTAAACTAATTTTATTTATTTTTTTAAATGTTGTGAGCACAAATCTTCACTTACTTCAGAATGTGATTTAGGGTGCAAATACGGTTTTCATTATTGGTTAGTCTGTAGATTATTTGCTCAAATAATCAGCTAATCATTTGATGTGAAAAATGCCACTCATGATTTCCTAAGGCTTTTGGGTTGATTGCATCAAATGACTTGTTTTGTCTAACTCAGACTATTTTGTTTTCTATTAGAGGAAATAAATTCCTCTGACATTCTTGAGAATCGAGATAATATTCAGGATTTCTCCCTCCTCTTCTTCAGGTTCAATATTTTCATCCTCACCAGGGCCGTGATCCAAAATTAGATCAAGAGCTTCATTCACAGTTATAGTCACTTGCACATTGTGGTGCTACCACAGAATGGCATGTGCAGACAAAGAAGTCTTATTTATAGACCAAAGAACAAGAACTGATCAGTTTCGTATTGTATTGGATGTGATATTGTGTATGTCAGAAAGAACCTACGAGTGTGAATGTATCTGAACTGTACCTGGATGCAAGAATTTCTCTATATTTCAATATTATATATGCAGCCTGTGAACAACAATCTGAAGCTGACATGTAACATTTTAAAGAAGAAATGCCTTCACAGTTCATTATAATAATTAGCACCCAAGGGACATAACACATCGATCATAACATCTCTGACACAATGGCTGTTATTGATTTTGTTTGGTTATGCTGAGCATACATCATATCCATTCACCTCCTCTGTAGCTTAGAGATGCACAATGACTGGGCTTATGTAAGAGAGTAGCTTCAAACATATTTTATACCAAATTAGAAAAGAAACAAGGCTCCAATGTTACCAAGGTGAATGGTACCAGTCCCATTTCATTCTCAGAATATGGACTTACTGCATTGTGATGCTGTGATGACAGCTTGTCTCTTTTGATATGTAAATGTAGCTGTAAAGAACTGCGATTCACACCGATTGTTTGTCCTGTGTGACAATGCACTGCATAAAACATGTCAACGATGATAGTTTTGAAGCTTAAAGCTTGGAACTGTTTTTGGAGCAACGTTACTCTTCTGTGTTGAAGATCAGTGGAAATCCTGGAATATCATTCTGAAGAGACACTAATATATGATGCTTGTTAACATTTCAAGAATGTTTCAGCACCACTAAGAGGTATCTGGTCCAGCAAAAGATTGTGTGTGTTGGACAGGAAATGTTACGTTCAAGCAGTTCAAAGTGAAGGCCCATGTGCAGACAGAATAGGTGCAGTACAGTAATTTAATCAATAAAACGTCCAAACATCCAGGCTAGAGTCAAAACCATGGATCAGTCCAGACAAGCAAACAATATCCAAAATAGTCCAAAATACAGGCAGTTCAGGTTCACGGATAATCCAGAACAACTAATCCAAATCAGAGGCACATTCAAAACTGAGTGAGCAGGCAAAAGTCATAAACTGAGTGAAGTTACAAAGAGGACAAACACACAACGAACCGCAGGGACAGTTGGAACCACACAGACTAAATACACAGGGAGGAGAGGGTAACGAGACACAGGTGAAACCAATCAGACATTCAAACAGGAGGGAGAATGCAGAGGAATCCTGGAAGGGGAAGACAAGTGAAAGACACAAAAATGAAGGAATATGAAACAGGGCATGCACAGATTTAGTAGCCACATATGAAGTTAATGTTAATTGCTAACGTTCTTGCATCCACAGATACTGTTGCTGGATAATGCTGGGTGCACTTGTCCCTTTCAGCTTTGTTGAAGCACAGCACAGTGTTTGCTGATACAAATCACTCAGGGAGGAGAAGGGGGGGCTGTAGTCGGGGGATAACTAATGAGAAAAGTCCATTTGATTACATCAGTAGCTGGCTTGCTTGTTTATTTTTGTGATTACAATTTTTTTTTTCTAGCAATAGGTGGCCACCTACTGAACCAAAGCAAATACCAACAATGAATGAATTAAATGTCATCAAATATTAGGCTGATTTATTCACACAGCAGCATCGCCTGTTTTATTCAAAAGTCTAATTAAAACTGCAAAAAGATCATGCTCTTACAAATGCCTCTTACATAGTGACTGATCACTGGTTGAACTGGAAGCTAGACACACTCTCATCATCACTTTGGCTCATCAACTGGCTCACACCCAGTCAAGTTAATTTACCATAAAACATATAATACAACTTATTTTATAGGCTTCTTTTTTTTAATTTGTTTGTTGATTGTAATCCATAGATACACAAAGTAAGGGAGGTTTTAATTATCGTAATTCACATGTAGAAGATGAGGCAACACATACCTATATCAGGAGATGTTGATGTGATGTGTTCACTTCTTTTTCCATAATGTTCCTCGTCACAGTCCTCGTGTTTCGGAACATTGCATCTGTGTTTATTATATCTCTACCTGGGAGTGTAAATAGTCACCTGCAGTCTGTGGTGACACTGCTATAAGCAAGCAGCACATTTCTTCCTGAAATGCGAGGAAATGTGTATTCACTCACGTCCCGAAAAGTAATCAAGAGGCATTTGTAGATGGTAATATTGAACTTTGGGGTAGTTGAAGGAATGTCTTGTGTTGGAGTGGAGTTTGGTTTGTCTTTACTTTGATTGAGAGGAGAGGAGTAAATATAATATGACATGATACACTGCCACTGATGGATGGAGGAGGTCAGTGGCCAGATTCACACCCATGCACTTCACTTACTTGGCTCACCGCTGTAGCCATGCACCTGCCCTGAATCTGTTTCGTTGACCCTGCCCTATCATTTTTCCACACATCTCTTGTTTCATCAACTCATTCCTTATTTTATCTTCCCTGCCTGTCTTTCCACCTCATCCCTTCATCAGTGTAGTTTGTATTTTTGACCAGTTTTGAGTTCAGCTGTTGACATCCGCTGTTCAGTCTCTTTTTAACCTGAACATAATTCTTAATTGTAAAAACAGGTCTTACCTCTAAAACAGCTCTTAGATGAGAGAGCAGCCAATGTGCCCTCAAGAATTTACCTATTTTAAAGGTCTAAAATAGAGGTCCAAGAGTGCTCACACAGATGTTCACACAGTAAGAGGAGACGCTGATTAAGCACAGATCAGTCACATGATCCTCGATCTATACGGACCAGTGTCTCATTTCCATTTAAATTAAAGGTACCCAGAGCAGGACAATACAAAACTATCACTAATGACGAGGCCAGCAGAAGCTGTTCTTGATCAGTAAGAGCTGCAAATGGAGCTCTTGTGATCAATAATTGCTTGTTTTTGTTCAACCTAATGATCGGACAGATGTTTGCTAAGAATATATAATCACCTCTTCACTGGTGGGAGAGAAAAATTCCCTCAAGATGAACCCAGCTTATCATCAGTTTGAGACTTTTAACCCTTGTGTTGTCTTAACATTCTGTATACTCCCCTTGTCTAAAAGGTCAGAAATGACCCGCCTTCACTAAACCCCTAAAATAAAGCAGCTTCATTGAATTTTAAAACCCAAGCCTATTTTGCATGAAGAAACAACCTGTCATTCATCACAAACGTTGTGAACATCTGGGATTTACCTCTTCATGGTGCAGAAAGACTGCATTTATTCAGTGGACAGCATTCGTTTTTTTATTACAACACACCTGTCATCATTGTTTTTCTTTACTAAAGCAGAGGTTTAGACCATGACAGTGCAAAAAACTTGTATGAATCAGAAAATGGAACAAAAATGTTATAACACATGTTCCTGACACTTCATTAGTGTAAGTATTTGGTTAGATGCCAGCTCTGACACACATTTACATTCATTTTTAATAGATAATTTTTTTACCTACTCAAAGAATGAAATTTAAAGGGAAGCCTGTCATTTAATAATTCATCCATCCGTTTATCCGGGTCACGGTGAAATTCCATTTTCCAGCTCTTCTTTGGTCAAGACAATAATTTTAAGTTGAGTGTTTTTGCTTGTTGGAACTGCTGCTGTGTTTACAGACGGGTCACCAGTAAGGAAAGCATGTGGTTTTCTTAAGGTCGGTCTAAACCTGGCCTGAAGGTCAACCCAGCCACCCTCTGAACAATTGTATTTCTGATCTCCATTCTTTCAGTCATTAAACAATGATCCTGGCCATAGGTGAGGATAGGTATTGACCCAAAATCAAGAGCTTGTCTGAAAGCGTTGCTTTCAGGTGAAAGTAAAGATTTTGTGTTTTCAGTGCATAAAGAGAGTAGGTCCTTAAGCTACAATGCAGACAGCCATGCTTTTGCTTATAGGCTTGATGAAAACCTCTTAATGTCCACCAAAACTGGCTTTCACCATCTCTAAGAGGGGATGAATGCACCTGAAAGGGTTGGTGCATTCCATCATCATTCTCTTCTTGTATATCAATCCAACCATGAAAACATCCAGCTGCCTTTTCCTTCATAATGAATCAGAATTACACGTCTACTGGAGCAATCAGCCATAAGCTTTCCTGGCATCTCAGGGATGTGCAGTCAGAAGAAGTGAAATCACAATATTGTGAATGTGACTGCATATATAGCCATCCTAATTGTGTTTTTCTTTTTTTTCCCATATCATCTTAATCAGTTTGGAATTCAAGATGAGAATAAATCTTACCTTAAACCTCAAAAACATGAGAACAGAATATTAGCTCCATGTACAATTTAAACTGACACAATTCTTTGCATCCGTCCTTTGAAAATTCAATGTGTTTTTGTGGTTCTCCATCTACAGAGATAACACTTACTTGATATGCCATGAAAGTGAATGAACACCACTTCGATTTTACCAAAGCAGCACGGCAGGTCCAAGATATGATCAAATGAAACCCAATTGGAAATGTAAGCAGTGGTGTTCAAATGGATTTTAATTAAAGAGAACCACAAACCAATCTGACAACAGAGTATGTGAACAGCAGCTGCTGCACTCCCAACAATCTTTATTCATGAATGTACAAACTCTCAAACAGACATTCTCTCTCTTAGTATTCAAATCAGATAAGTCGTTTTTTTCACACTATTAGATTTCTGATAGAGCCTTGCTGTTGGTCTAATCTGTTCATATTCAGCATCTGTGACATTTACACCCTAACAAAAAAACACCCTCTTGCCTTTCCCCTCCCTCTGTTACTGACCTACAAAATGAAACCACAGACACACAGGGAGCACAGATGGGATGCAAATTTTTGTTTGTCTGCCGGTGTTCGTTGTGGTGTTAATGAAATATAGACTTGCTCTTTCCAGGAGGAGGAAACGCTAAGATAAACAGCACTGAGCTTTGCTACAGAGGATCTGACTTCTGCAAAGCTTGTAATGAATAGGTAAGGTTTGGAGGCGATGTTAATGAGCCGTAAAAGAAGGAACAAAGAGTCTACAAAACATGTTTGTATTGCTAAAAGTATTTGGTTAAATGGACTTCTTGAATTCTTGATTTTCCTTGTTTTCCCCTCTCAAGTCATATATTTTCACTTTGCACACTAAAGACATGTTGTTTTTTAAAATGTTTAAATTGAAACTTAAACATGATAATCATGGGGTGGTGTTATAAGTTTGTAAATCATGACTATAGGATATATATAAAGAAATAGGAGCATTTGTTTCGCATCCCACCCCCTGTCCTATACCTCCCACCCCACCCACACCATGGAGTTATTTATTCTAGTAGTCATTTATTGCCATTTTGCAGTGTTTTCCTTTTTTTGCGTGGTGCACACTGGCAGCCCAGTGTTCCATACTTGCTATTTCTGTGAAATCAAGAGGTCATCTTTGTATATTGACAGATTGAGGAGCTTTCCATCTACAAGCTATTAGTCGCTTGGCAGCTGTAAGACCAGCTAGTCAGGTATGTCTTTGCTTGATACAGAGTTTCAAGTTGGATGTGTCATAGCATTCAGTCAGTAGCATTTCTGGAAGGTAAGGAATTGTTTGGGACAGTATGACAGCATCTCTGAAACCCTCCTCCGGAACTCTGAAACCCTTGGAACACACCCGAACCAAAGAAAGGGAAAAAACGTATTTTTGATTGGGTACAGTTTGGTGATGGTAAAGCTTTCATTTTTGGGGGCATGAAATATGTTTTTTCTTATGAAATTAATATGAATGACTTGATGGTTGGGGTCACTGGAAGATAGTTGAATTTTCTACCAGATTAGTTTCCTATTTAGGGTTGGCCTATATGAAGGGAGTCTGTCTATGGACAATAATGACCTTTTGAAATTGCAATAAGAATCATATCCAGGTCCCATGAGATATTAGAATTTTTTGAATAAATTTGGCAGCCTAGTCTTGGTTTGCAAAGCATAACAAGTAAAGAAAAAAGGAAATGCAAATTAGTTTACAATACATCCATAAAGAACGCGGAAGGGTGCCTCTAATATAAGGCAAAGGCATGCTGTGCGTGTATTTGTTTCAACTTGTGTCTGTTTGGCTTTGAGTGCTGATTCAGTGTAATCATTCATGTCCCAGACTGCAGCTCAGTCACCTTGTCCACTGTGATGTATGAGACAGTGGCTCATTGAGCACAAACAAGGAGAAGACTTTATGGAGAATTTAGAAAGGCTCGTGCAAATATGATTGATGTTGAGATGATACGATGAGACGAGAGTCCCTTCCAGAATATTTTTTTTCTTTTTAGGAATAATGATTACTTGCATCCCGAGCAACAATGATTATCATATTTTGATTGCTCTTCTCTGTTGGGAAGAAGAGAAATAAAGCTAATCATTGTAAAACATCCCTAAATCTCCAGCGGTCTGATCATCAGACATTAAGGTATTACCTCGACGGTGTCGCAGCACCTTAAGGCTCACCCTTGAATCATGTTTCAGGAGCAATTTCTGCAAGTGTCCATGCAATTAAAAAGAAAACTTTATATAAAGTTCTATAAAGTATAAACTCTATATGCACTTTGTGATAAAAAAAAAAGTTTTATCTGTCTCAGGAACCTTTTTCTACAGTCTGGACGCTTCTCTCCAGAGACCGTCTGATATTTTGCTGCCCAGTCTTCATCTTGTCAGACAGGTTTCGATCCTCGCTGTCTGTCTTCAGACTTCTGAAGTGTAGAACGGACAAAGTTAATGTCAGTATGATTCTGATATAAAAGGCCTTACAAAAACTCTTTTGATTTCTGGACAAAATAATACAGGGGCTCTCAAATTGTTCCCTCAATCCTTCCAGGCTCAAAATGATATAATTTCACTATTATTTGTGATGGAACAGCATTAAAATATTCTCTTTTTGTAATTTCAGCGTTAGTGTCGTTCGCATTAAGCAAAGCTATTTCGGGATTTAAGGACTGTGTTGATATAAGCAGCACTAATGCTGTCAATGGTGAGGGATCTTCATTCACACTACAGCTGACACTGCAGTCTGCCATTCACCTGGAACTGATAATTACAAATATGGATTTTACAAGTATCTTAATGTTCATTCACACTTTCAGCCACACATCTGTGCTTTCTAATCCTGGGGGCTCAAATGCTCGTCACATCGAGCAAGTGAGGACTTCTCTAAAATACAAAAAAGTGATTTAAGTATTTTATTTTTTTCTTATGTCGTGTCTCCATTTCTGGTTGCATGCCTTGTAGCTGCAGGCTTGTTCATTCCATACACAAGCCTTCTCCTGTGGGAACAGACAATGACAACACTGACTGTACTATATTTACACAGCAACTTTGAAGGCAGACTTGGGCAGAGACTGTGTTATGTGACATCATTCTGTCTGCCTGTTTATCATATTCATTATCTCATGAAAGTAAACTCATTCCAAAGGCTGGTCATGAGGCAATGATGAGAATATTAATATTTTCTTTGTTTTAATTTGATATGAAACTTTTATGGTGTGCCTATGGGTTCTTACTAAAAGGCATAACTTCCTAAGGGACTCTCATAACCTTGTTAAAACTTTGTGCTTCTGTCAGCAGATGGAAAAAGAGGCAAACCCACCCATTATCGGTCAAGTCAAGCAACAATGGGGCACCAGAGAGCTCATTTCCAGCTATTCAATATATTTAAGTTGGTAGAGTGATAGACAGGCAGCCCCACTGAAAAAATACAATCACCACAGTGTTGCTGTAATAGGATAAAATGTATAAAAGTGGCTGCAAAGCAGAAATATTCTGAAAGAAGTTTTTCTTTTCACACAATGGGAGTGAAGCGAGATCACCTGGTAATTACAGGCACACAGGTGTTTTCATTAAACCTCAACTGGGAGGGGTTATGCTGAGGTCATGAACTTGTTCAAGGTTTAGATAAACCAGGTGTTAATATTCCTGCCCTTACTAGTGCAATAAATCTAACAAGACAGCGAGGAAGATGTCAATCAGGCAACCTGAGCGAAAGCATGAGTGTGTCAAGGTGTGAATAATGTTCATTATTATTATATTCACAGTCATTACTTTGATAATGCCCTTACACACTCTGTTTTTATACCTGTTATTTCTGTAATGTACTTATGTGTTGAATTGAATTTTATAGTAGTATTTGTTGAAGCAGTGTATTGATGACACTAGGTCACTATTTGTAACAACTGCCCATTGACTACAGATGAAAATTAGCTAATTAGCTAACTCTGGCACATTTACATTGATATGCAAACTAGAATGTTGATAAATGTGCACTGTACCTGTAAATAAATCAAATGAATAATATTTACCTCATTTGTTAACTGCAAAAATATCATTCAAATATAAACGCAAGGATTTCTCATATATCTTGTCAGAGAATATATTGTAACATTTACTGTATATAGATAGAAAGTATACAAGATGTACCAGGCAAAATGGCCGCAGGTCAGAAACGGAGAGAGAGAGTGAGAAGTTCCTAGGAGGCACATAGGGATGGAGAAACCTGACTTGCAGAGCAGTAATCAGAAACAAAGGCAGACAGGAGATAAATGAGTGGACAATGACTCAGTGAGGAAGGCAATTATTTGGGGTAGGAACACATTGAAGGGAAGAAAGATGGGATGGAGCAAAGTGGGAAAGAGGACAGACAGAGACAGAGAGAATGAAAACAAAGAAAGAGAGGGAGGGAATGAAGGGACAGATATAGAGAAAGAAGGGAGAGAGGTGTGCAATCACAGGGGAAAAGATCATTGGTCTCTCCTCTATGTCACAGTCAGTGTTCCAATACAGTATCAGATATAATTATTTCTGATCTGAAATAAATATCACACACACACACGGTAAATGCCAAATGAATGAAGATGAAATGGAATCAAATAAGAAAAATAATATCCACACATCTCATGATTAGTGAATCAAAGCGTTGTCAGGTTTCAGTGTGAGCCAAATTTGCTGCCAGGACATGAATTCAAGTTATTCCCCTTGACTGAAAGCGATCTATGAGCCGTTGTGAGAGAGTTAGCCAAGCACAGAAGGCCTAAGTACGGCCAGATGGACTAACTGGCTGGCTGGCTGGCAGGAAGTAACAGGCTCTACGCTTCTTTTTGATTGGCTCTAATTATGATCTACTGCCGTGCCTGCCGGAGAATTGCTGACTGGGTGATGTGTGTTGTACACTTGTGTGCCCACACACTCGTCTGCGGTGATTCCAGAGTTTTCAGAGGGAAAATAGGACACGCTTAGATAGCAGGTAAACAAGAGTTTGTGTTGACGCAAGGAGTTGCCATATGGTAACACAACTATCTGAAGTATCTCAGCAAAGTTCTTGTAACACACTCCAGTAGTTCTTTATTGTAAATAGGCTCCCTTTTACAGGCGCACACTTGTCTAGAGCTGAACAATTACAGGACCACAAATTAAGACAGAATGAGATAATATGCTTCCCTGGCTCTGTCTTCTTGAGTTCTTGTATTGAAATGGATTTAAAAAGAGAGTGATGAGCTGTTTGTAAAGTGGCACATGCCAAAATTAACAGCAACATTTCACCACATTTAGTTCCAAACAATGTTTTAAAAAAAGTGGTGTGAATTTTTTTAAGTCACTTTTTAATCAGATTTAGAGCAATATTTGTGAGCTTTATCATATTTATGTTTCCATATTTATGTTAAATGTTAAATCTAAATCTAAATGTTAAATCTAAATGTTTTGAAAATACGCTTGCCATGGCCACGCCCCTTGCAGCGTCAAAAAGCAAATGGTGCTCACTGCAGAGCCAAAGGTCCAGCTCCACCCCTCTGGACCTTGTGGTTTGTTTAGCCTACTTTGAGGTAGTTATTCAATTTAATTTACATATATTCACAAACACTCCCTTGCATGTGAGTTAAGTCAATAACACCAGCAATTAAAATAAAATATTTCTCTATGGTGAAATACAACTTTTTTTTTACCTTTTTGATTTTTTTCCCCGTTTACACAGCAACGTTTTAGCTGAAAACGGAGAAGTTTTTTTTCTTTGCATTTTAATAATGTTTCTGAAACTATCCCCGTATACCCACGGATCCACAAACACGATTGAAAAGATGTGTAAAGATAAGAAACAGGCAAATACAAATATCCTACTTCCACTTTTGCCCTTCTCCTCTCCTTCTTTCTCCTCCCTCCCCTTCTTATTCACCAAATATCTACTTCTTTTAAATTCTCATCCATTTTCTCATCTCCCCTTTTAGCCTCAATTCTCATCTGTCATCCTCCCTTAAGCTCAGCCTACTCCTCCCTCCTCTTCCTCCTCCCTCGCCTTGCTCTTCTTCCTCCCTTCCCTCCTTCTTCCTACTTCTCTTTCCTCCCCCTTTTGGAGAGAGCTGCTCTAAATGCCAGGCCTCTCCCCTCAGCGTCTCTTCTCATCCAACCATCAATTCACTATTCCATTCACAGGGATATGATAAAGTGATTATGCATGGGCTCTGCGCTCCTCCTGCCCATACTTGGACACACACACACACTCTCTCTCTCTCTCTCTCTCTCTCTCTCTCTTGCTGTCTCACACACATACACACACACACACACACACACACACACTCTCTCTCTCTCTCTCTCTCTCTCTCTCTCTCTCTCTCTCTGTCTCACACACAAACACACACACACACACACACATCCCTTTAGCACTGATAGAAGTTGATGTCGCATTTCCCTTAAACATTCTGTGGATGTCGCCCGTCAGAGAAAGCTGGCAACTCGGTGTTCCCCTGATTAATTTGTATCTTTGCTTCTAATCAGTGTCAGGATAGAGGAAAGATGAAGGGACGGTGGATTGAGGGAGAGGAGGAGAAAGCCAGCAAAGGGAAAAGTAGGGAAGGAAGGCGCTTCTAAACATTTGATTAGGGTCCACCAGGAGAGCTCTTTAGATCAAATCCCAAAAGCGCCACACACCGATTAATTCAAACAGGGACGACCTTCTTTGTCGCTGTTCAGCAGCCAAGTCTATGCTTCTTTACCCACATGCAATAAATAGATCCAGTTTTGCAAGATGGTGTGTTGGTACACAGACAACAAAAGTTATTGCTTTCCTCTTAGGTTAATTGTTTCATCCTGTTTTTAGCATAGATCATGTATATAACTGGTCAATGCCTGCCTGGTCTGCCTGTTTAAAAGCTGTTTTAACAATGAGAATCAACATAGTTAATGGTAAATGGACAAGCATTTTTATAGGATTATTATAGGTTTTTATAACATCAGCTTTATTATTTTTTTATTTGTTTTATTGGAACGTTGTAATATTATTTGAACTTTAGATATAAAAACAAAAACATGTCTATTTTTATATTTTTAAACAGGGACAAAACCATAGACAAACAAAGAACAAAACTAAATAAAGAACACCTTCTATCTATGGTCCATGTATGCCCTGCAAATGTGCATTTATTGGCCAAGTATATAAACACATAAATGTGATCTGACTCAATGACAACAAATTAAAAAAGAAATACAAGTTTTTTATCTCGAATTTGTGATAATGGTCTTATAATTTAAAAAAAAAATCTTTATTTTATTTGTAATGATTGGATTTTTTTTACAAGAATGCAGAAGAACACAAACCCAGGTGAGATAATAATATACATAGCTTAATGTATAAATACATATATTCAGTACAGGCTAACATTGTATTATGCTAAAAACTCAAGTATTGGGTTATCTTCTGGGAATATAATTATTTTATCATTTATGTTCACATAGCTTAGAAGTGACAGTAAGAAAAGGTGAGAGACACAGAGAGAGCTCATTATTGAGACACAGAGGGGGTTGTTACCTATACTGTATGCTGTGTGTGTTCTAACACAGTGACACACCAGGACACTACACTGCAAGTATGCAATTTTCCCGTCATTTAAACAAGCTGAAAGCAGATGATGCAAGGGGAACGAGTAAAGAAAAACACAGAGAATTGCTGATGCATGAAATGCCTCGGTTGGGCAATAGAACACCTGACCATATGGGGAATAACACACTGATTGGGTGGAGGATCAAAGACTCCCATGAAAGCAAATTATGCAAACCTGATGAAGCTTATTATTTCTCACTCTGTGTGAGTATGTTAGAGCTCATTTCAAACAATAGAAGCAGTGATAAGTGGTAAGGATACTGTAACATTACCACAGAGTGAAAGCTCTTTCAAATGATGTATGTGTAAGTGTCAGATCCACGTAAATCCTTCTTAGAGCAAAGTCTAGTTAAGTTTTTGTGTCTAATGAACATTCTAGTCTTTGTTACTGTTTTTAAAATTCTTATCTCTATGAACTACCAGACCCTATTGATGTTGTTATCAAGGAAAAGTGAATCTTGTATGGACATGTTGTTTGCAACTGACTAGCCGTGGTCAGCTGACGCCCCTATCGCTTTTTTGTTAAATTTCCATAATTGATTGTACGAATCTCTTATCACGTCCAGCTTCAGAGGAGGACTACAGCGTGTGCATACAATGAGACGACACCCACAGCCTCATGTCATCATTCTCATGCCCCTCACACCAAACACCACTCTGCATGCCAATTCGCTTACAACATTTTTTTTTGCTTTTTTCACTTGTCCCGTCACTGTTTTCAAATTCAGATGTAAAGAACAACTTGAAAACAGTGTTTCAGCCAATGGCTCTGCAAAATGCTTCCGATATTCCATCTGGAGAGGAGAGGAACGGTGGCAGAGCACACTGAAAGGCACAAAAAAAACCCTCTTTTTTACAAATCTGGTAAGCTCATAAGACGGGTTTTCCCATTTCAATGTAGCCCAATTTTCACCAACTTTGCCAAGGAATCTGTACACAAAGCCAAACAGGAGACCATCTGGAGAACCTTTGATAAAGAAAAATTATGTCACTTGTGATTTGGCTGAAGTGCACACATATATTGGTTTTTCTTCCAATGACAAAAATTATACAGAGCCCATGTATTCACTATTAGCATTTATCCCCTGAAACCTGCACATCAGTGTCTTAGGGCTTGACAAGCACAGTCTGCCTATTGGTAGCTAAAAAAGCAGGGCTTCTACCAATTTGTCAATAAAGACCTTGCTTATCTTCTTGTCTCTTTTCCATCTTCATCATTCATTATGAATCTGCCTCTTGGGTGTACAGCTGCTTTCTGGGAAGCAGGCTGAAGCTTGACCGGAGGAAGTTGTAAAATGTGGGTTGAACCTTTAATTTCCAAGAAGGGAGTAACACACTGGGCTGCATGCTCACACAGGGACCAATCCTTTGCATATGTCAATTTTCTCTAAACCCTTATTCTATGCAGGGTTTTGAGGGGGCTGGAGTCTATTCACCTATCCCTCATTTTGAGTCCAGGAAGCACTCCTATCCTTGCATTTTTTTTAAAGAAAATTTGGAAGTTGGGTTTGATGCGCACTTGTCCACTGGCATAATGGAAGGTTGGAAAATATCAGATTACATGAAGCCTTTGATGGATTATCATCACCGAGGGCAGTGACACACCACGAACCTTCCCTGTGCATGCAAATAGTTCATGTGTGTGTGTGCCCTCCCCAAACACAGAGCTTGGTTGTATAATAGCAGAGAGCAACCCACAGCCACACAGCACGTATTACTTTAAAACGATATTTGTCATTTTGACAAATTATATTACTGCCAGTTTCCATCTGTTTTGTTGTATCCCTGCCATGTTCAGCACTGCATATACTTGTTAGAGTCAAAACACAACCCTTAATTTAAATAAAACCACCAACAACAAACAAATATGGCACACAAAACCACAGTGAAAAATAGACCAATGACTTTCTTCTGGCCTTCTTTGAAGAGGAAGATTGATCGAGTCATCAAGGTTCAAGTCAGGATGAGTTCAGTTTCATGAGGGACAGTATCTCTGTGTCACTCCTGTCCTTGTTTAATCCTGGACATCTTCTTCTTCTTCTTCTTTGGGGTTTATCAGCAGCTTGCATCCTTAGTGTTGCACTACTGCAATCCTGGACATTTGGGAAAGGGACTGTTGTCCCTAACGTTGCTGACAGGAAGCATCGGATTCAGTCACGCAATGCAATGTATATATTGGACAATGTTGACTGCATAGTGGATCATTGCCTTCAGAGGATTTGATGAAAGCATGATCTGTCTTTGCCGACCCGTTTGGTACATGCTTCTCCATGTTGACTGTGGAACTGACATTTGAGGTATTAAAGTATTGACCTTAAAATATTCAAACAATCTCATAATCATTGTGCATTTTCAAAATCACATTCAATGCAATACTGTGAAAACAAAAATAATACAAATATAATAATAAATCTGAAGGGCATTTTACCAATGCTGGAAAGCAATTTATTTCAATGACTCTACAGACCGCAGTGAGTCCTCTGAAAGAAGCACCACTGAGATCTATAAGGCAGAAAATAAAATGCACACTAATCAAACAAAACTGCAGCAGCAGCAACATATTCGTGCTGTATTTGGATGCCTCACTTTCACACATTAGTATTAAATCTACCCAAAAAGGGAACCATAAGGAAAAGTCTTCTGTGATATAGCCATGATGGCTTCATGTCTAAGAGGAGGAGACTCTGACATGAACATTAACGTTCCCCTCTTGTCTCTTTTGCGAATCTTAGCAATTGTTCACTGTCAGTTGCCATGGCTGTATAAACTCTTACAAAAGAATCCATCAGGTAGCCAAATCATGAATACTGATTTGACTAAAAATGCCAGCTTTACCTCTAAAAACACCAGATATAACCCCCTGGAAAAAAAAATGTGCAATGAGAATGTAGGACAGTTTTTCCTTTAAGTCTAACAAAGAGATAGCACTTTTTTATTCTGTTGGTCTGATAATCATAGTAAAGGAACAGGAAAAAAACAAGTGGTGTAGTTTCAAATTATGCCAATCATCCTATTCTGAAATTTAGCCCTACGCTGATGATATTCAAATGACTGACAAACAACTGGTTACAAGCCTCTTGTGAGCTTCTCACTCAACCCAGTCCATGGAGGTGATGGACATCGGATGCTTAATGACTCTGTTTGTTGCACGTCCCAGACAGCAGCATGTGGCTGACGAGAGATGGAGTGACAATCACAGGTACAGGCCAACTCCCCAGCAGTCATGTTGGGGAGATGGAGGGAGAAGGAATGAAAATCCTCCAAAGACAGGACAGGTTGGGCCAAAATGATGTATTTCAATTATTGTGTCCAGTTTACTGTTTACTTGGGCATCACCAAAAATCAGGCTGATTTGAGTGCTATAGGAGGTCGTCCAACTCAGACAGTAATGTCTGATTCTCCAGCTGTCACGTATAACTCTGAGACAGGAGCTTGACGCTGGGAATCCAACTTATATTTTCAGTCTGCAGTCATGAGGCAGCCTCTTGCTCTGAGATGAAGAGTGGCATTCAGATGTGAATTCAATAGACCGCATTGCTGTCTGGCTCAAACTATTATAATGACAGAAATGGAAATTATGGTATTTTTCATCTGAGGGTGTCTCAGAGTGGGGATCTGACCATGCAGATATTGGAGGAATTAAGAGAGGTGATGTGCAAGTCGTAAATATTGATTTCTGAAAGTCACTCTCAGGGGATCTTTGAGAACTGACAGGAGAAACCCCTGAAAGAGACTGATGTCATCTTAAAATCACAGAAGTCTATCCTGTGTCTATCTGGTATTATAAGAGTAATTCCTCCAGCCAATGTGCTCCACGATTGATGAAAATTACATGCTGTAATATGAAGCTAAATGGCTCTGACATTATGTTGATGAGAGGAAAAAATGTAATTTTCTCTTTGGGAGTTGAGAAGAAATACCAATTATGTCTTAAACAAGATTTCTACATTTAATCCATACTATTATGCAAGTCTTGAGACTATTTAGAGCCATGATGCTGTGGACCAAATCAAAACAATGTTGGTATAACCCGAAAAACCAGCTTTCTAGTGGGAAAATGCATTTGGAACACATACATCTGCATGTAACGGTACACGGATTTTTCTGTTACTGCAGTAAATGTATAGAAGTCCTGCAGATTTTTTTGCCCTCATCTGTTGTATCTCTTTTATCCACTTATCACACCAAGGTGGCTGCCACCACCTGCTCAGTGTGAGTTTGTCAGGATTCAATCAACCACATATCTTTGGAATCCTTGTCTCAATCCCAACTTGCTCCTTTTACCTGAAATAGGGATTATTTACAACAACCTTATCATCAAAACTGAGACCTACTGGAACTGTTGGAACTGCATTTGAGCTTGTATTGTCTGGGCCTCTGACCAAGTAGGCCTCAGGCCTAATCAACCAGACTTCAAGAACTTACTGGTCCAGGAGGGTTTGGGGTAAGAAACATCACGCCTCTAAAACATGCAAAGGCATCCCTACCAGAGGATGAAACACCTGTAACCACGACATCCCAGATGTTTGAGCAGCAGAGAGACTTTCATAAAGAGATGTTACAACAACAGCAGGAAAACATCAATGAAGGATCAATGAAGGAACAAACAAAAGGCTGGATGATGTAACAGAGTAACATGGGACTAGATGGTAAAAGCATTGAAAGTGAACGTGCCCACCGAGTGGATCAGTACCAGGAAGGGGGGAGAAAGGGGGGAGATCCAGACAAATGATTGTCAAATTATGTCATCGCGCTTCAAGGATAAACAGGCTATTCTATCTTCTGCAAGGAAACTGAGAGGCACCAGCATTTATATATATATCTGCTGTCTGACATACATATAATATATAACAGTGGTGAATTGGCTTTGCTGTCTTCCTTATCTTATTAAAAATATTTTTGGCGCTGTACCTTTTACCTCTCTAAATGTTAACCTAAATGATCTCTTAGACAAGGACTCACACTTTTACACTGTTGTGCTTTTTTTCTGTCTCGTATTTCATGATATTTGTTCCAATTAATGTCAGAACATATTGATTGTTCTAGGCCCAACAAACATTGATCATGTAATGTAATATGCCTGATCGACAGACACTAACATGGTTGACAATTCTTAATACAGCACTTGGTAGGGATCAGACCTTTGCTTGACCACTTGAGATGAATCCCTTTCAAGTGACATTTTGAGTAAGATCAAGTTACTTTCATGGTCACTGGCCAAAGCACACCATTAGCATTCGGCATGTCCACCCTCTGGCTCTAAATGCAAGTCCTCCACACACGACTGCTATGTGACCACAAAAGATGAATATGAACTGTCTTTATGCAACATAAAAATGAATGATTGTGATGTCCATCTTTCCTTTTGTGTCAGTGGACAATAATACTGCAGACTGAACACAGTAACTCTGACCTTCTCACTGTACTTAAAGTTCTGGGTGGCTTGTGTAAATATGCCATGATTCCACTAAGAAAAACTAAGTATGTGGTCATAGTAGATCGATATCCTGTAAATGTTTTTGATAAGTAATTGTTAATTTGCAGCCACTGGTTAAGAACAGAGCAGATATCTATCTATCTGTCATCTATTTATCTGTCTGTCTGTCTATCTGAATCAAATAACATGTATTGGCATGAAAGTAGATGTATATTCCATACTCAATGATATATTATATTATATCATATTTTAAAATACTCATGTGTCACTACATTAGTCTCAGGTGTACGACAGCACCCCCAGGAGGAATTATCTTCACATTACACAGATCGGAAGTTACTTTAAAAACGTATGTTTATGAGGTTTGCCCGGAGATACCATGTCTCCTTTATATGTAAAAATATTTGAAAATGTATAGTCTTTCAAAAGCTGCAATAGTAGAATATATTTATTCCGCTGAGTAAAAGGTGAATTTCAACCAAATAAATCATTATGATTATATTATGATAGTAAAGCTCCTAAAAACGATATTTTCCTTGCTCTTTCAAGATAATTGAGAATTAACCACTGACTCCACCAAATTACGATATAAAAAATACAAAATTGTATTAGATTTTGCCATCTAGTAACCCTTGAAACTTACACCTTCTTTCCGCCGACGGACTGTGTTGGTAGAACACCGGATGTCGTCAGTCATCGTCACTTCCTCCCCACGTGAAACACTCCGTACATGTGTGGAGCAGTGTCCACATCCTCACGTTTGAAGGCTATAAGAGCACATATTCTCATTTTATGATCATCGATAGCACGACTATGGAGTCAGCAGAGGAGGAGGCGCTGCTCGGAGAGGGGTCAGAGGAGGAAAATAGTGAGTTATCAGACAATGAGGTGAGTGAACTGTTGTCATACTAGCATCTGCTAGAATTAGCCAGCCAAAGCTAACAACTGTAAAACCACTGTTCCAGACGCTGAAAAAGTAGTTTATGAGATTGTAGAGATAATATGACGGCATTTCTGAAAGAGTAGTACAACTACCAGTTCGTTTTGCATGTTGTAGATGTGTCTGTACATTGGCAGTAACATAAAGAGTGTTTGGCTGCATGATAATTGATAATTAAGATAATTGCAAGATTAGAGTGTGACAACCATTTTTATTTTTGTCCTACAGCTTCAAGAAGCCTTTTCAAAGGGGTTGTTAAAACCAGGGATGAACGTTCTGGTTGAAAAACCCAAAAAGCGTTTCAACAATGTGGTGAGTGAACAAACTTAACATGAGCGTTATAAACGTTAAACATTTATAATGTAATATGAACAGGTTTGTAATGGCCGTATAAAAATGATGATAATAATGATGGAACAAATCTTCTGATTATTATAATAACAATAGGGTTATTCGACATACTTGGACATTTGATGATACACTGTCTCTCATGTATGTTGTGATTTAGGAGGGCATGAAACAGTGCCTCGCTGACTTCAGAAAAGATCTTCCCTGGGTGGAGAGGTTGGACATGACTAACCTGCCGGCTGAAGACATTATTTCAAAAGCTGAAGGGAAAGTTCCAAATGTGACCAATGGTGATGTTAATGTGAACGATGATTTCCAAAGGGAAATGTTATTGTGAGTATCCATAGCCAAATGTGTTTTGATATTATGAAACTCTCCTTGAAAAACAATCTCAAACTGATCTTCCAAAGCAGATTGAGAAACAGATGTTCAAATTTTTTTTTTCTGAGCACCTTAAGGACTTTGAATCCATGTTGGTTTAAAAAATTTTGCTTGAAAATCAATTCTTCATACAATTAGGATCTCACCTAATTGTTGTGGTATTATCATTTAAAATTTTAACTATCTAACTGCAAATCCATTTATTTAGTAGTAATTGATTTTGGATTTGGATTTGGATTTTGGAAGAAATACAGACGCACACATAATCTACTGGCATATCAGAGGATCAGCCTGAACTTTTCCATCAGTTTTCACTGTGGAACATGCATAACTAGAAAATACACCTGACACTAAAACCTACTGCTTGATCCAAGTAAATTTCCCCTTTGCTAAAATCGTTTCACTGCTACAGACAGCTGGTGAAAGGTAAACCTCATATATTAAAAAAATCTATATTAGAGCGCACATGAAGATATGAGTAACGCTATTTTATTAATCATTTACATGAAAAACAACAAGGCTTGAAATCTGCATTACACATATTGATTCGTCGGATTCGCTATGCCTTTGCCCTTACGTTCTGTGTTTGTTAACTTGCAGCTACCGTCAAGCTCAAGCTACAGTTCTAGAAGCATTACCTCTCTTAAACAAGCACGACATAGCCACCAAGAGGCCCGACGATTACTTTGCAGAAATGGCCAAGTCAGACCAGCACATGCAGAAGGTGGGTAGTTTCCCCATTAAAGGGTCTTATCTATTTCAAGATGACACGGTAAAAAAAAAAAGTAAAAATACATTGAAAACTCTTATTTTCCCATCAGGCTTGAATAGAAATATTAATACAAACAAAAATGTTGTTTTATTCCTCTTTCCAGATCAGGAAAAAGCTGATCGCAAAGCAGACGATCCTGGAGAAGTCCGAGAAGGCCAAGAAACTGCGTGAGCAAAGGAAGTTTGGCAAAAAGGTCAGTGCCTGTTTCATATGGTTACTATTACTTGGATTCCTTTCACTGTTCTTGGTCCATTGGGAAAAAGCATCAGATATGGAGTAAAATTTTATGTTGTCCCCAATATTTTATTTGAGTGGACTAAGGACACTAGTGAATGGTTTGGCACACCGTACACTGGAGGAAATCATGGAAAATGGTGCCTCTATTTATGCAAGCACTGTGATAGTAATGAATCAGGAGATAAGCACATCGTCCCAGGCCTTATTTTTAAATATTTTATAAATTAAAGTTACAGTGTGGCAGCTACAATGATTAAAAGTCTTACTAGTGACATATTTTGGTTAAGCATGTGCCAGGCCCCCATCAAAATAGATACAGACACAAATGCCAGGCTGCCAACCATGGTCAAAAGATACTTGCCACCAACCATAACAACATCTGTTTTAGAAACTCTGATGTAGTCTATTGTTGCCTACTAATGTGAAGAAGAGGTCTACCTTTCCACTGCTGGATCATTGATGTGTAATGGTAAGCATGCAAAATATCATTTGTTAGTGTGAAGAATTAACATGAATTCTTTTTGCATCTCACTCAGGTCCAAATAGAAGTGATTCAAAAGAGGCAGAAGGAGAAAAAAGCAATGATGTCTGCTGTAAAGAAATACCAGAGAGGTGACTTTTTTTGTGTGGTTTTATCCATTCTTTGATTATTTTTTTTTAAATGATAATTTTCACTGTATCTGCAAAGGTGAAAATGTATTACTGTGCCATTACATTGAGTTGTGGCAAAAAAGGAACCACTCTAAATTTCTTTACATACAGTTCTCCAAATTGAAAATATGATTTCTGATCCTCCCCACTCCTAGGAATGACTGACAAACTGGATTTCCTGGAAGGAGAAAAGAAAACGGGCAAAGACTCCACTCAAGGCCCGAAGGCAGCATTGAACAAGAAGGGGTAAGGTTTTACGGATCAGCTGTGCACACTGCAACTGTAAATTTTGCAGTACTTTCTGCTCTTGATATTTGTGGCGTTTTTCACAAAAGCTGAAATTTAACTGTTAATTTTGACAGTCCCAATGCCAAAAGAAAATACAAGGACCAGAGGTTTGGCTTCGGAGGCAAGAAAAGTGGGAAGAAGTGGAACACCAAAGAGAGCTTCAACGACGTTTCCAGTTTCCGTGCCAAAGTGGCTCATGGGAAGGGCAGCAAAGGAGGGAAGAAAGGCAAAGGAGTAGGGAAACAAAATGTGAGTCACACGCATGAAACATAATTTAATAAATGTAGACAATTTCACAAATTAAATTGTAAGGTTAGTAGAAAACCTGTTCACTGTACTGTAGAGATCTTGAATTTTTTTTTTTAACTTGTTTTTCAGAAACGCCCAGGAAAGTCTGTTCGCAGGAAGATGAAGGCTCGCTAGTAAAAACTGTCAGATGCTACTCAGTAGGCTGGACTTGGATTTTGCTTCAAGGCAGCAGGATTTCCCACATGTATTCCCTAGTCTGCCCTTCATAATCATCAGGAGGCATTTAGGAGAACTTGAGCTTTTCTTCTACACTTTTTTTTTTTTTTTTTTTTTTACAGTATGTCTTTCGTAAAAATGTGTTTGGAACGATGTGGTCCTTAAAGCCACAGAATGAGAGGGAGACATGTTGTCGTATTTGAAGCACATAACTGGTGAAGAACAGCTGTGTAGGTAGGTACAATGGTAGGCCCCCCTTTGCTAAAGTGGTGAATCAAAGAGTGGACTACATGGAGCTTTTTTTTAAAAACAGAAAGAGTTTGAATGTTAAGAAAATGTCTTGTCTTCTTTATACATTGTTATAGACCAATTTTTATGGTCTGTGGACATGATTTTCTCTTCATACGCCTATTTGAGGTGGTTTTAAATCCACTTTCTGTGATTAAACCTTAATATCTACATCTCCTCGCCATCTTACTTGCATGTTTTTTTTTTCTAACTCAGCTCCCTGACACATTTATTCTCACCCATGTGACGTGACATTTCATAATAATGGAAGAGCTGTTAGTTTTGCCCTTTCCCTTTCATTAATATGATAATTAAGTGATGTGCCAGTGTGCTTTGTATAGACCTGTGCAAAGACTTCCCCTGCAAGTATATTTCATAATTTAATAGAAATGCAAAGGGCAACTTTTGGCGATGACGTCTTTATTGTTTGTATGATAAACAAATAAAAACAAAACACTGGTGCTCACGTTTTAGATGATTTACATTCATTCTGCAGGGCTGATTCTTTGTGTATGGTGACGTCGGAGCTGAATCGGTTGAAATTCAATCTCCTGTCATTGCGGTTTGATGGAATCTGGGGGGGGGGGGGTGATGGACAGAATTAGCATATGAGTAACATCTGGAAATCTATTTTTTTTTTCATTATACAATTTGTGTTTCAGAAATGGAAAAAATACTCAAATGTCCATCTGTAGAAATGTGCATGAATGTAGAACTCGACATCGTAGTAATACCCATTTATCGATCCAAGTTGATTTTATTTTGTAACATTTTCTTGACAAAAATGATAATCATAATTCTAATAATTATCAAAGTTTCCTCACCAGTGGTGCTGAAATCCATCCTATTTCCTGACTCTCAGTCTGTGGCATTGTGTATTTCTTGGTGGGTTCCTGGCGGGCCTTGTGGAAAGCGTCGATGAAGTCCGCTGGAAAAGAGAAATGCATTTTCCATACCACTGATGTTCTCAAGAAAGTCATTGTCTCTACTGCGTCATGCTGTTTGGAATCAGTCTGGAGTAATGTGATACTCTTTTTAACGATTACTTATCCAGAACAGACTAGCAAAACATGTTTCTTCAGTTTCAGTGGAATCAGTATATACTTACAGTTTTCTGCAATCACTTCTCGTGGTTCCCTAGACATGGGTTTGCCAGGCAGGATATGCACTGAGAGGCAGAGTATGGTGTGAGAAAATAACGTCAATACACAATGGTAAAACTGTACATTTTAATTTCAACCTCTGTCAAATTTCTCTTCACAAGCAAGGCTCTTCCAATTGTCTTCGCATCGATACCTTTTTGTTCACATTTGGATCACAGGCAGTGCCTGTGAAAACTGTCGATAGTGGATTATTCAAGCTGACGTTGGCCAATGCTTCAGTTCGTTATGGTCAATGGTTCTCGCATACAGTCCCAAGCCTTCACACTCTATCTGAAAGACTTTCCTTATTTGTGAAATAATGCCTCAAGTCATGCCACAACCATCGCTCAGTAAATTAAATTAATGCTTGAAAAAATATGATGGAAGGGAGTCCTGCCTTGATTAATGATAATGCTTAAAATCGAGAATGAAGTCAGAATTCATCAATTTAGAAATTCTAAAGTCAGAATTCTGACATTATTCCCAGAATTCTGACTTTTTTCTTGACTTAAACTAACATGTAATATGACATGAAGAAAGATGTCTGCTGTAAAGATATACCAGAAAGATGACTTTTCTTTTCTTCTTTTTTTAGGTTTTATACATTCTTATGAAAAATAAAAGCTCACTTACCCCACAGAGATGAAAAATGTGAATATAAGAAAAAAAGGAACTTTAGCCTAATACATTTCTTTGCCTGCTGTTTCCCCAAATTGGTTAATGGTTATTAGCTCTGAATACTTTCTATCAGAGAAAAAGAAATGTCAGTCCTGGCGGAAACTGTTGGCAGTCAGGATAGTGGATTATTCAAGCAAACTAAGCATTTTTTTTTTCTGAGGACTCATGACATTTCTAGATTTTACCTAATTTTCTTTCTTATCTTTATACCTGTAAAGAAAATCTAGAGACATGAGCAGGTGAAGAGGACAGACGGGCTGGTTTACTTACATTTCCTGTGTGGGTTGATGCTGAACTCTGTGTGGAGTTTCTGGCGTCTTTGTTCTTTCCGGATCATCTCGACGTGAATTGCGTTTTGGTGAACATAATCCAGTTTCTGGTTTCCTGCCATGTTTTTTTTTTTTTTAAAAGAACAACAAACAATGATCGCAGACAGCTGGAGAATGAGGAGGCTCTCGATGACGTGTAGGGTGTCTATGATTTAGTCTCCTGGCAACAGTAAACACTGCCTCGTGCTGCAGTGACGTGTTTCGAACACAGGGTGGAGCTGCGCGATCAGATCTCAGGTCTGGTCATGATGGAGGAGCAGAAGAGCTCTTCACACTTCAATACAATTATGATCTTTTATCGACTGTGTTGGGAGAAATAGTATAGTATATTACTAAGTAAAAATACTAATACCACATGATGAAAATGCTCCACTATAAATAAAGTTGTGCATTCAATATCTTAGTTAAATAATAGAAGTATTGTCACTAAAATGTAAAAGTACTCATTAGCCATACAAATAATCACTGCCAGTATTTTATTATTACATATCAAGTCTTTGCATTAATATTACTGCTGCATTAACCAAAAAAAAAAAGGTGAATTTTCATAAACTCAAAAACACATCCCTGTTTTTAGCTTTTTGATGATGCATTTTCCAGCTAAACGTGGATGGTTTCTCAAATAGTTTATCTCAAGAAGCAGAAGACTTTCCTCCACATTTAAAGGAACACTTATTCCTCCAGTTCATCGGACAAAATTCAAATCTAAGAATCACCTTATTTGGAGCTGCATGGTTTTAACTGCACAAAAGGATATGAAAAAGAGTAAATGTGAAAAGTGAAGATGACAAATGGAGTGGAATGAAAGGGATGATATTTGCCTCTGAGATGTCAAATAATCCTGTTCCAATCCTCGTCAATTCAATTTCAGCAAGTGTGATGTGGAAACGTGACTCTAATGCATAAACACTGAGAAATGAATAGATTTCAGTAAATCTCCTGTGACTTATAACCTTTTGAAATAACACATATCAACTAATTTTAAAGGATTTTAACGAGACAATATAATTTTTTTCTGTTAAAAAAAGTAGGCAATCAAAAACGCATTATTTGTCAAAATACAGTGTTTTATATACAACACCAGTCAAAGGCTTTGACACATTGTCCCATTCAAGTGAATGAGAAGAAGCTTTTAAATCGTCTCTAACAGACATGAACTAAACTACCAAACTAAAATATTTATGAAGCCATTAGAAAATCTAATCCATCCATCCATCCATCCATGTAATCCCTCCAGCGGGTTCTGGGTCTCTTCCCAGGTGGGACTATCTAAAATATGGGCAAAGGTAGGCCTATAACTTTTGCTTAAATTTTTTATTTTTTGGAATGTTGACAACATTAAAGTTTTTGGGTAGATCTTTCTCCATCAAGTGAAAATAAAACCTTCATTTCAAGAATATGTTTCCTTCAATTGATATTTTCAATGGATTGTCAAGACAGGGATTTAGAATGTTGCATCTTGTCCACAGATATGCCTCCAAAGGGGAGTAATCATTATGTCACATTAAATATCACATCACATTTATGAGCTCTGCTTCTCAGTAAGTATCCTCATTAATAAATTCAGTGTTAGATATAGAAATTTTAAGACGTTTAAATGAATTAATAAATAAATTAAAAACCAAATCTTAGCTATATCTAGTCTCTTAGAACTTCAGGCAGACATTTGTTCATCCCAATATAAACTGTATTTCCTTCAAATCACTGCTGTTTCACACCATGTTGAAAATGTTTGCCTGGAGCAAACAAATCCATCATGATGAATAGAAGAGCACAGGATGAATGGATATGTCCAGGCTGTGTGAAAAATGTCGGCAGCCTGAGAACACTTTTGTTTTCGCCTTATGTATGTTCTCTTGGGGCGACAGATGACAGTCGAAGCATTTTTTCTCAGTCCACTCACCCTGACCGTCTTGCACTTTAGTCTGGACTCTGCACACACAATACACGCTTTCACTGCACATGCACAATTCTGTACGGGACAAGTGCATTTGTGTCTGCTGGTTTAATAGCTGTTAGCATTTCACACTTTGGAGAAAGAACCCTTAAAGAGAGTAACAAGGCCAACCCAGCTGACCAGTGACCTTGTGACAGTGCAGTGTGTGTAAAAAAAGAGGAGTGGCCTGTCTTCACATTGTCTTAAAATACACTTGACTTCCACTGCTCTTCACACACATAAATAACAGTACTTTTGCATCTTGTAAATAGTATGGTTGGACGGTTGCTGAGGGATCTACGTTCACGGCTGCAATGGCAATTCTTGCTTCTACATGTCCACTCACATTTCATTGCCCTTTCAATTTGGTTTCCCCCTCCTCCTCTTCCTCATACCTTCCTTCCCTCACTCTGTCCCATCTTCTCAGAGTTAATCATTTTGTTTTCTGCACTCTCCCGTTCACGTCTTTGTCGGTTGTGTGAACTTTGTGTGTGTGTGTGTGTGTGTGTGTGTGTTTGCGTGCTTCTTCCAGCAGTAACAGATAGCTTAATAAAGGTCGAGATGTTCGGCTCTCGGTTCCCACATCATAACCCGATTCAAGCTTTATTGGCACAGCGTGAAAGATATAATGGAAACAGGTAATAACTCAACCACTGGAGAGGCGACGGGGGGAGATTTAAGTGATTTCAGTATATGTGGGTGACGAGTTCCCCGTGGCGTTTGTGTATGTGTGTGAAGAAGAGTGAGCGATATGTATTTCAGGAGGATGGGAGGGCTTGTGGTGTCAAGCCTTGTTCCCTGGCTCCTGTCACAGCGTCAGAACAAGTTATCATCAAGGCCGCTTTTGAGCTCCTCCGGCTGGGAATACTAAAAAGCCAGTTTGTGAGTTTGTTCAAATTCCAGTGTCACCCACATGCTGGGGAGAGTACAGATGGTGTGTGTTCAGATCAAATATGACAAGGTTTCAGCTCACCCATACAACATGTATAGTTAACAAGGAGCCATTTGTATGTGGGCTAATGGAGGAGATCTTATCTCCATCATCCCCCGAGTGATAGCAGTAAAAGCATTTTGTTTGGTTTCAACTTGGCAGAGAAGAATTATTAATGACTGAATAGTCTGTGGTGACAGCATCATCCTGCGTAGATTTGAGGATGTGACTGAATGTGCCATTTTTCTTGTGGTGCCACTTCATCAACAGAAAGTTTTAAAATGCACGGCTTTCAAAACAGTATGATTGAATGCTGATGTTCATGTCAAATGTTGGACAAGGTCATGGATGCCATGTTTTTTCCCCCTCCCTATCTTATTTAATCCCTTGTTGTTGGTCTTATGAATTATTTATGAACAGGTGTAACTTTTCCCAACTTTAATTGTTGCATCTCGTACATTGCATCATTTGATTGAAAATGAAAAAAAAAATTCCATTGTGGGAATTTGACGTTGAAGGTGCTGTGTCGAGTATATACTGTACATTTCAAATCAGAATTCAGACACCTGAGTTAAATGGTGGACAGTAAATATAGTGCACTATAGAGTAAATGGGATATATATATAATTATAAATATTTTAAAATAACTCATCAGTTGAGTTTGCACTTGTCTTTGGGTATTGCACACCTGTGTGGAATCTGCTAATTGCCTTGATATATATGTGAATGACCTGCTCTTAAACACTAGTCATGGTCAGAGGAAAGGGTTTGGAGAAAATGTGTCAGAGATTTTATTTTAACTGGACATGAATCTGACATTACCCGTTTTAGGTGTTGTGCTTGTGAACTTTATCTACTTTTGAGCTGCATGATGATAGCATGATGTGGCCTCAAGTCACTGATATCAGAAGATCTAATAAGGATTTAGATTATTTGGTTATCAGAGTTCAAATTTTAACAATAATTTCTACCAGTTACAACTTGTTTGCTGTCATTTTTGCTAATATCTTCTGGGGGAAACAAACAAGATGTTATTATTTCAAAAGCTGTCTTTCAAAGCAAGGGAGACCCTTTTATGTCCTCTTTTGATCTATTTGTGCTGTTTATAAATAGCCAACTATTTATATTACAATTTAGGGGAAATGAGAGAACAGCAGGTCTGAACATATTTACTAAATCAAGAAGAAAAAAACAAACATCGAAAGAGCAGAGGAAATCTTAATGAGGTACATTCTGGGAAAGACTCCTATCTTTTTTAATTTGGAGAAATAATCCACGTATCTCACTTTCCAAAAAGAGGAAAAAAAAAACACTTATTTTAGAAATACATAGAATGAGACCTACTTGTAGTTCAAGAGAAAGAGACTTTTATCAGATTCCCGTGTTTCCACACAGATCATCCTCTGACCTTTCCTGAACCAACTATGTTTTAATAAGCAAGTGCCCCCATTACCTGCAAATATGCCACGCGTTATTCGTCCATTTTCTCCACCATTGCTCCAACATGAAACAAATGAGAGGGGCGCACTTTTCCCGTCACACTCCATCTAATCCACTCTAACATGAACATGTGAAGGCTAATGAAAGCAGCTGATATTTTTCTGAGAGGAGGAAATGTTTGCTGGGGTGTTTTAACCTTAATGAAATCCCTCTGTAGTTTTTATTTTTTATTTTGTATTCATTCTGGTAGCAGCTGGCCTTTTTCTTGGAGTGACTGTGACAGAGATCCAAAGGAAACTAACATTTCAATCAAGCACAAAAAAATGTAAATTGATTTTTTTTTGTTGCGAGGTTGTTTTTTTTCATCAAAAATTTGCCAGTATAACCAGTGATAAGCAAATGATGGAGCAGTATGGGAACATTTCAAATCAAGATAAGTACAACATGCATTTTGTTGAAGTAATTTTTTTACTCCTGCAGATTATATTTTATATACATATAATCCAAGCTCTCTAATCTTAACTAAGGTGCTTTTGTTGCCTAAAGAAACACATACAGGCCCTGAGATCCCCTGAGAGGTGGTCAGTCCAGCAATACCTCGTCCCAGGACCGTCTTGTCTCCTCCACTAAAAGAATCGAGTAAGTTTTACCGTGGTACCATGTGAAAGATTACTTCATGGAAAAAAGAAAAAAAAAGGACATGTTGTTTTGCAGACATAGAATTGAGATTCAAAGCTCAAGTTTCCCAACTGACAATAAAGATTTGAAGAATGCGTTTGGAAGCACACTAAGCTGCACCGTGATCTCAGGAGAAGACCGTGAGAAAGTGGTTTTGTGGTTTGGCTCTGGACCCCCCCCCAGTCTGCCCTGTCTGTGGCTGCCAGTCAACCAGAACACTAATCTAACAGCAGGTAAAATCCAACCCATCCCATTCCTTTGTCTCCTCACGCACAGCGATAATAATTTATCTCAGCTTTTAATCTGATTTTTTTTTCTTTTGTGGACCCCAGGAGGGACTATGAGTGTTTACTTATCTGATTATGGAGTTATTTACTCTCCTCTCTCTTTTAAACATCCCTTGTTTGGAGAAGAAAGGCACCTTTACGCAGTGGCACACACATGCAAACACACACTTTTGGCTGTATGACTGTTCTATCTATTCACCTTGCACTGGAGACAACAGGTGATAGCAGGCCACATGTACTGGTACCTGTACAAACACCCACACACACTTGTGCGCTCCAGTTTGTTTTGATAGTCTTGTAGGTGTCTGGGTCTCACTGGAGACATTGTGGTCCTGGGAAAACTGTCTTCCCATCAGATGGTAGCTCTGTGTCACCATTGCTCTTGTCTGTAATCTCCTGTTTTGTCTCAGTGAGGGAGACTTTCTCAGGTGGGACAGCTGATATTACCAGAGTGTAGATTAGGAGAGCCCACTGATTACAGCACAATGTCAGACTTATAATGGGAATGATGAGAGATGCTGTTGACTGGTGGAGTAGTCAAAAGTTAACATTTTAGAGTAGTTAAAATGCAACTTACACATTGATGCACGATTAATGTATTCCTGAAGCACCATATATAATAGTAAAACACTGACATGGACCATTTTCAGTCCTTAAAGTTTTTAATTCAGTACATTTTGCTGGTTATTCGTGCATAATTCCACTTAAGGTTTTGAAAGCAGGTCAAGTAAAAGTACTTTTGGAGTATTTTCCCAGTGGGGCATTACTACTTTTACTTGAAAGAGAGGAATTGAAATAGTGTAGCTTTCAGCCACAGACAGAGCAAACACGGGGGCTTTCAGTGTGGCAGCTCAACTCACTACCAGCTGAGATTCACAATGCCCCCCATCTCTGGACACTTTTAAAAAACTCCTGTTCTCAAAATCTTTTTTGACCACTACATCAACTTCTCTCCAGCCAACAATGCAATTCTAGTTTGTGTACTTTGTGTACCCACCATTGTCCCTGAGACTCCAGCGGCACATAAATGTACTGCTTCCTTTAGCCAAATAAATGCTGTCTCTGAACATATTCCAAGCAGCAGCTCTGTTTCCCTTATAAGCATACTTGCTCTTAGTTCCATATAAACAATTTCTTGGTAAAAGCAACTCTGCTCCTCAAAGTGGTCAAAATGTTCAGCATGCTCAGGTTTGAGGCATGACTTGAAAACTCTTGCGCTGCATTTAAGGAGCTCACAATCTATTTTATCCTCATATTTGCCTCCTAACCACAGCAGCTTGTCTTCATTTGCGGCGATGCCCTGGAGCGAGTGTGTCAGGTTGATGGCTTTTCTCTGCTTTGCCTCCTAGCAGGAGCGAGTGATTAGATCATTGTTTGCTGGGTAAGCGGTGGAAAGACAGGTCACCTCTGGGTTTGTGCATGCGTTTGTGTGTGAGAGAGGAGGTGTGAGGACATGTGAGATGAAACATTAACAGTTTTGACATGAGAGATTGTTCATGCACCCTGACTCGCACCCCATCGACTTGCTGAGGGAATTGTGTTTTCAGTGTCCACACCGATGCCTCACTTATCACCTGCCTCCGCAGTGTGTGCATTTGGCTTGCTGGTGAAAGCAGCACCACTGAAAGTTCATAACACATGTGGGGTTGCAGGCACTCATGCATTAGCAAACACTTTTTGTTTCAACTCCAGATGTGGCTTGTCGTGGATGTGTAAAGATGTGTGTTTGGCATTGCTGGATTGGTATATTTGTTGGGAGTGTTGTGTGTAAACATGCCCTCAAACACACACTCACTCAGTTCATACAGCCGTCTTAGACACAAAGCCGGGTATACACACTTGCTCTGTCGCTGTCTCCTTGTGTTTCTCCTCCAGAATCAATTATCTAGTAAAAGCACACCAAACAAATTAGGTGAGGGTCACGGCATTGACATATATTGAACAACACGCTATGTTTAACTTGGTCTTTTTGAAACACAACCATCAGATACAATTTATAATACAATTATCTTATGAAAGTCTCACTAAAATCCTAATAACCAATCCATATAAACCCAATTTAAAATGAAAAAAAAATAAAATAGAATAAAAAAAATTTTTTTTTTTGCTACTAGTGTTCTAAAACTCTACTGGTTAACTTTACTTGTTATATGTTAATATTATTCATATTTTCAACATGAGTCATAACATGAAAACTATACCTTTTATCAGTTCCTGTATATCCAGTTTAGAGGAAATTTCTCAGTGACCCAAGCCAAGCAAAGTAATCTAAAAGTAAGGCTGATAAAAGATGGGAAAATAGGTCTCTATTCATTTAATACAAGACATACAGAACAGTTTGGGGCCCTGGCAGAAAAATCTAATAATTCAGACATATAAGATAAAAAGGTAAGTCTGAACCAGAGCCTGAAGCTCTATCCATTTCCAGCCATCTGTATGTCTGCTAGTTAGCCTGCATTGTACTTATCAGCCTGTCATTTCACAATCCATGTAAAAAAAAAATGTCCCATTTCCCAGCTTCCAGCCTCTCAGAGCCGGTCATCCAGTGCACAATTTGTGGGTGAATTCTGACTCCTCTGTCGTCCTTATTGGTTTCCCTGAACCCTCATGTCCCACTCAACTGTCTGCTCAGCCATGCCTAATTCTCTCATCATAGTCTTAGCATTAATAGAGGACACTCTGGAGTGCCATTTTACCAAATTGCAATTACAAGCAGTGGCAGCATTGCAGGCCCTTTCAATTTGTTTCCCACTGTTGTTACTTTAAAGCACAGAATATTTACTATTTCAATTTCTGCATTTGAGTCTGTTTCCCTGTTGCCAGCTTTTAGGACGGCTTGTCTGCCTGTTCATGTTCCTCCCACAGGTTATCTTAAAGTAGAATTAATGTGTGCTTCAAAGCGAAATGCGCATCCCGTTGTGGTTACTTGAGCCCACTTCACCTCTACACATTTGTTGTTTTTGAGGCGATAAGATGGACAGAGAAGACAGGAAATGTGGAAAGTCAAGCAGCTTAATATCATGAGCGGTGAAAGTCTAATTTCAATACGTTAAAAACAGATTGTGGTCATATCATGCCTTTCTATATGTTTGGAAGACTTTTATTTAGATAAATTCACATCAGATGAAGAGATTGGCATCAGGAAAGTGAAGAGCAATCTCAACGTTTTTGTATATCTTGTCTGTGGAGCTCCAAGCTCACTAAAACCTCATTGCAACATAAAGCCTATTTTCACATTATTTTTTAATGCATTGATTTTCATTGCCACGGTGAAATAACACAAGAGAACACAACAAGACTTTAATAGCCAATCTCTCCTACCCTTTTCCAAGTACAGTATCTTGCGAGACAACAATTTGAAGAACATCAGTAAATGTGGCCTGAGAATACCTGTTCATGCATTTGCGCATACATTCATCCCGATAATGTCTGGTTTTCGGCAAAATGCTTGAGTGTATTTCCATTCGAAGAGACTTTATAATCACAGCCTTAAGGCCAAGATATCATTACACAGGCAGTGTCAATAGATAGCGTTGCCAGCGAAAGGGATACAAGGAAAAAAAACAATACTGAGGACTAAATCATCACTCATGTTAATTAAAAAATGCTATTAGAATATGAATATAAAAGCAAGAACATACAGTACCAGTCAAACGTTTGGACACAGTCTCCCATTCACTTGAATGAGAAGCTGTGTCCAAACGTCTGACTGCTACTGTATATCAAATGGTCAGTAAAAATCAGAATCAGAATCTTTCAAATCTAATTGATCTTCAATGTCACCCTGTTGTGTCATTCTAACCTTCAGATCAGTCGCACCCTCTCCCCCTTTGTGGTGTTTACTGCCTCACTGGTTTGCATCATTAACCCTCTGTGGCTGTGGGGCTAATAACACAATCCCAAGTGTCCATGGCTCAGATCTCATGAATAGGAAGATTGTTGGGAGAGAGCAATGGGGTTATCACTCATGTCAAATTCCTTGCCAAAGTGGCCACTTTGTTTGGGAAAGGGATCTGGGTTTGTCACGGCTTGGCAGTCATTTATTCCCCTCGAGTGAAAGGAGCTCAAGACAGCGGAACAAGACCCCGAAAGATAGCGACGCTGCAACGAGGATATCTTGTAATTCGAAGGCAACGATTTGTTATTTCATCACTGTTTTGATCTCACACGGTTCTCTGTTTGTTCGATACGTCTCACGGATCATTGCCAATTAGACACATGTTCTTTCATAATCCACCCAATTATTTCTCCTGTCATCAGGCAGAAACAATCTATTTTCTCCATGTCCTGCAGAGCCGACTGTTTGGAGATGTGATTCATTTGGCAGTGATTTGAGACACCGAAAGTGAGGAGGGACACTCTGTCACTCACAATCCTGACTTAATGAGGGACTTTGAACCAGCCATGACAGGCCGGGATGATAAATATGTAAAGCCATCAATTAGGAAACCTAAAACGAGCCATATATAACTTGGCAGTGTGTGCAAGGTTCAAGGTGTAGCTGGCCATCACAGAGTGAGTATCAGCATAGATATAATAAGGCGTGATGATGGCTAAGGTCACATAATAGGTTACGTTTCCACACACTACTTTGACTCACACAACAAGTAATGGCAACAGCATTAAGCTAAAGGAAGTTTCAAATGTGTCAAAGATATGAAATGTAAATAATGGGCGTTACAAATGAAAAGCTCAGACTTACATTAATCACAAGTTAGTTAGACTTATCATCTCCTGATAGAAATTCCCTTCACTGCAATTTTAGAAGCCTTAGTCAAGTGCTGCTTTAGAAATTGCTGGGTGTGTTACATCTGAAAATATTTCCTTTCCTTGAATGGTTACTACGCATCTGCACTTGGAACAGGGTAATGTTTGAAAGTTGAGAAATCAGCACTAAATTGTTGCTCCAGCTCATCCCTCTTTCTGCTGTTGACAGTCCAGCTAAATGTCAAGTCTGTCAGCGACTACCACTTTACCCCGAGCGACAAAAGAGGGCTCAGGTTGCTGCTGCGGTCCAGCGTTTGCTAGGAACCAGGAGCGGCTTGACACATGAGAGGTTGGATTCCGGAGTCTCTTTTTTTGGCAAACAAATTATACTTAAAATACGACTGTAGGGAGGTGGTGAGACCATCCGGAATCATAACTGTGCAAAAGCATACAAAAAGAACTACTACACTTAAAATCTGTGCTGGATTATTTGCACAATATTCTCATACGTGTATTATTAACACAATGTCAATTTCATTTTTTTACAATTATGTTTACAACACCACTGGACAATGGAAAATGGTCCAGTCTCAAATTAAAGTCTGTCATTATGAGGAAAACTGGCTTTTAACGGGAAAAATTTGCAGCAAAGTTTAAGTCAACTAAACTTAAAGGCACCCTGTGTTGACAAATGGAGTGAGGCGTGCAAGCTTGTTCAAGCGCACAACTCGAGCTGCACTGCTGCAAACACACATATGCACAGGACATGCCTCATTCTCCTCAGTCGTCATCAACACACACTCCCAATTTGGGGGGTCTCTTTAAGCTGCAACAATTTCCCATCTCTCCCTCCTCCTGTCAATGCCGCTGCTGCCCCACGTGCGTATTGCTGCTGCTCTTTCAGCCCCACTACCACCCCAGCATCCACCTAAATCATTTGTAAAGCAGTGTACTACTTGCATTCCTTCACTGGTGCATCGTTATGTTTCTCTGCATGTCACCGACTGTCTACATATGAGATAGTGTAAAACTATCGGCAGGAATGTGCGTCACATTGTCATCATACGTGCACATCATTGTGTGTATTCTAGAAATGCAAACAAGACGTGGTTCCACTCATAAAAGCATTACTCTGTACCGCTATAGTCGTCAAATCCTCCACTGGGTACCTTTAACATTGATTGAGAATATTGTTGATTGGGAAATGAAGCAAAAATGTAAAATGAGGGTTCAAAGTGAGGAAGTACATGCGCCTCACTGGTGCCTCAGTGTTTGGAAAGTTGTGCTAATACTGGAAATGTCAGGGCAGGAGATATTTTTAATGCCTCGAATGACAGGTGCTATCAGAGCCTGTTTGACTAATCATGATCTGAATCTTACACAGATGGCCCGTCAGATGTCCGCTGAAAAACTCGGAGGTATGGTGTCATCACCTCCAGTTTTCAGCCATTACATCAGCCTGTAAAGCTGGCTGACTATGATGCAATCCCTCTCATTTTCTCCATTTTCAACTCTGAGCATCACTCTCTATCTCGATCATCATCATCTTTCATATTCTACTATTCAAACATTACTTGTCTCAAAAAGTTTTCCAGCAGAAAACCTTGAGACTGAATGAGAAAATAGAAAAGTCAACAGCTTTTTCTCCTAACTTCAAATAGACTATTTATCAATCGGAGCGTCTGGCTGCGGATTGAGGGATGGGAACCACATTCTTTTTTTGATTTGGTTGTGCCTGGCAGAGAGCAGATAGAGATTAATGAGCTTATTAAATCCGAACGGACTCCCAGACAGACAGCTCATTAAAACTGCAGTGTTCGGAGCCCTTCACAGAGCAGGTCAGTGGTGTGGCAACCTATCGAAATCGAGCTTGTCCATCATAAAGAAACTATGGACCATTTAGAAGAAGATTCCAACTTAGCCTAAATTCTTGAAAGAGGACTTTAATGGACATATTTGTCAAATGTTTTTACATTGTCAAAGTTATGTTAAATCAATACCTGAGAGACATGCCTCAATAACTTTTTTTTTTTAAGAGTATTGAATACAAATAAATGAAAAGAGTTACATACACTGTTTTGCACTTGTGCAATCATTAAGTGAAGCTATGCTGTGTGTTCACTGTAAACAATTTTTGATCTAACAGGCCAGACAGAAATGTTAATGTACATTGTGTATCTGTTTGTATTCACTTTTCCTTTTTCTTTTCATGAAATATTGTTTTCATAACTTTGTTTCTGAAATGCCCTTCGATATTTTCACCTCAGAGTGTTATGTGTAGTATGAAATCCAAGAAAATGCAGACAACAAAAGACAGGAAGTGCAATTCAGGGATTTTAATGAAAAAATAAACAGGCCAAAAAAAAATAAAGGTAAAGGAGGTCAGAATAATGGAGGTAACAACAGTCCAAACCAAAGAAATCCAAAAGCAGGGAGCAAACTAGATTCAAAAAGTGGCAGATTAAAACAGGGGTTAAAGGTCACTGGGATAAATTTACACGGGGAGGTGGAGGAATACACAAGGAACAGGGGGGAAACATCAGAGGGGAACACAGAGGAACTGGCAACGAAGGAAGAAAACACAGACTCAATACAGAAGGGTAAGGGGGAGAGATGGGGAACAGGTGGAGACTGGACTGGACTAAAGGGAGGGAAAACAGGCAAAGGCAGGAAGTTTAAAGCAAAACAGGTGAACAGGGAAAATAAACTTTCAAAATAAACAACACAGAACCTTCAAAAACCAAAACCATGACACAGAGGCATTAGAGCCTGGAGATTGATTGATGGAGAGATATGCTAGTCTTAAGCTCAACATGTACGTCATCCATTGCTCCACTTCTTTTGTCTTTGCATGCTCTTCTAGACGGCTGCAGAAGCCCTTTCTCGCATGACCCCTGGCTCCTCAACTGCAGAGAGAGGACAGACTGTCTCATCTATGTCCGCATACACAGAAACGTTTACAAGATAGTTAAATAGTAAAGCATTTGCTGTGTAGTGATGTTGTACAGTGTGTGGCTGCAGCATGTTGGGTGGGATGTGTGAAGTGAAAGGAGAGGTGGAGCACCGATCTGTTGGTTAAGTGTTCCCCTGTGCTCTCCTACGGTGGCTAAACTGCTGACTGGCACTTTCCAGTACAGAGATGGAGAACATGCACAACATATAGCTTCGCACATAAACGCACATGTGCGCACACACACCTGGAAGGCTTACATGGCTTTACATGGAGGCTGGTCTTCAGCCAGTAGCTGCTGCCAACAACCCATCATCACACTTTTCACCTGGCAGTGTCACGACAGTCCATCCTTTTACAGCTCTCCTGTGAAACTATGCCAGCAGTCTCGCTCTCTCTGTGTGTGTGTGTGTGTTTCCGTGTATATATGTGTGTGCATGCAAGTGTTAATATGTCTCTGATATGGTAACGTGTCAGAAAATAAAGTGTGGGTAATGTGAGTTTTATGCACCGACACAACAACAGTTAAGGCTGTTTACGTGTAGAGAGCCTCATTCCAGTCACATTATGCCTTTTAATGGGCTTCATCTTAAACTGATTACGTTTGTTGCCACTGCAGCATGTCCTGCCAGCGTTGTGTTATTTTGTCACATGCATTTGTGTTGTGAAGCAGAGAACACAGAGAAGACTAAGCGTACATAGCTCTGAAATGATTAGCAATGAAATAATTAGTGGATTAATACAATGATCAATGAACAAAAAATTAAAATAATTTTTTTAAATTAAAGTTTTGCATATCTTTTTCTGTCAAATTTTTGGGTTTGTTTGGTCGACTGGGATAAAACAAGCAATTTGAGCAAATTTAATATGCCAACATAAAGATAATGACAACATCAATACTGATTGAAAGCACCAAGGCCAGCACTAAAATCCCTATATAATTTGTTTTACTATGGAATATTATTCATTTGATTTATTAATTAATACATTTGATGTTTATTTAATAGCAATTCATCACAGCAGCTACAGCTGATGCTAATATCCAATGCCAATCCCTGAAAATAACGGATAGAAAACATAAACAACATAGATTGTTCATAAACAACGGTTAAGTCTATTTAGTACATTTTGTTGACTTTATAGGAACAGCATTACAACTAGCTGGAATAATTCACCTATATATAAAAATATATACCCATTCACCTAATCCCCATCACAACACATGACTGCATGATTTATTGTCTTTTAAAATTCCTTCAATTTAACTTCAATATATTGAATATTTTGTGTGTTTTGATTTGCATCCCATATATTAGCTCCCTTTATAGAAAAGTGTGTCTTTGCCAAGGGTGGTTTCCAGTAATTAAAGCTTCCTCAAGTTATTAAAACCCTCAAAATGTTAAGAAAAAAACATTTAGAACATGACCTCTGTGTTTTCGACACTGGGAAAATAATATCAATATAAAAACATTAGATTAAAATTCAAATCATTAATAAAAATAATCATAAATGAAAAATAAAGAAATTAGACAATAATGAAAATTGGTGCAGCTCAAGAATTCCACAGTTAGACATATGAACTATTTCTTTTCTTATTCCTTTTCTTTCCCGGGATCATTGGACAAAGAGAAGTTTCATCCTGCTGTCTGTCACTCCTCACCACCCATACGCAGAGATCTGGTTACAGCTGACATCAACAACCACCACTTTACTCACACACTCAGCTGAAGAGGCCTCCTTTGTCCAGGCATGTGCTCTGTCATGACTGGCCTCTTAACACAGCAAAGACACACAGAAGAAGAATTTGTAGAATTTGTACTTGCTGCTGAAAAAGGGGGCTGTTGAGGTGCAGTAGCTGGTGTGACTTGTGAAAAAGAGTTTTGTGGCTGGCTTCTGTGTAATCAGGGTAATGAATTACAGGTGGGAGCAACAAGTGGCGTTCAGCTGATGTAACACCCTGTCAGGTCGTTTTAGAGGGTCACAATTCTTAAGCAGCCGTGGCTCTAAAACATTGATTTTCATCCTCTGCAGATAAACAGCACATGTACTGTTTTTATGAACAAGGAATGAGCTAATTTTTAAATTCTTCTGTGTTGCCCATTGGGCATTAAATATCCTGCATGCATCTCTGACAGTTGTCTCTTACCCATACTTAAACTGCACCTCTGTGTGCTAAAAGTTATGCTCGTAAACAACTAATTCAAAGGTAATTACATTGATAATGTGATCAAAACCATAATGTTTCCCTACACAAGTGCAGGTTTAGGCTACTAAAGCAATAGCTTCCAATGTCAGCCCTGTTTCCTGTGTAACCAACCATTTACCACAAATTCTTCCAGACCCCCCCGATGACTTCCCTGTGGTTTGGCAAAGTTAACATGCTTGGATTTAACCCAGCCATTATATTTCCTCCAAAACATATTTGAAGCTGACGTGGTTGTGGAGTTTATATTCAGGAATAAGTTCTGTCAGCACCGCATTTACTCAAATCTCTAGAAACAGGTCAAGATGAACTAAAGGCTTCTGAAAATTATTCAACTACATTTTGTCAGAGAAAGTCTATCCATCTAATCTTAGAATTACTTTTTTGTTTTTTTCATCTCGAGGAAATTACATTTTCTTTTATTTAAAATTACATTTTAAATGACCAGCAGAGAAAACGGAACAGAAAACCCACTGAAACCTTTAGTACTTTTTTGGAGTCACACAGCATAAATTCTGCTGAATCGTTCACAAAATGTGAACAGATTTTAAATCTTAGCAGCACAGTTTGGCTCTTTGAATGGCTTTTGAAGATGAATTTATATTTCTACGTAATGAAAAAATCTTATCTGCGAAGAAGCAGCTTGAAGCCAGTTGTATGACGGTTTGCTGAGTTTCTGTCCTGAGAGAAAACATCTCTTTGTGAATTTCAGAGACACCTTCATCACATCCCCTTCAGATCTATGTGTGTGTTTGCAAGTTTGTGCTTGGTGAATGTGAGCCCTAGAGTCCACTTATATGTACAATAAAGGACACTATATTAAGCCCATATTATACATATGAACTACCAGACACACAAATGCATTCTCATTCAAACATTCCCAACACTCTATTTTCAACATATTTTACGTGTTGCTATAAAACCAAAATCATAAAACTTGATATAAATTGGCCAAGAATGAAATGCACTTATGATGTAGTCTATACTTTGACTACAAATACAAAAATAAAGCAGTTTCATAGATCTTGGGTGTGTTATGGCAAACATGACATTTTCATGGGTTCAAATATATCATGGTGTATAATGTAGTCAAATAAACTGTGGTGGAGTTTCACAACATGAGCGAAAAATCTATGTTTGCATTGGAATGAAAAAGTGAACTTGTAGAAAAGAATCTCACACAAGAACATAAATCAGTGTGCTATAATTTACCCACAAAAAGCCCGAGACCATAATTTAAACTTTGTGTCACAGGTGGTGTGCAGCGTATTATATTACATTGTATTATTTACATTGTGTTGTACTATATTGCGACTGCCGTAATGTGTGCAGTGCAAACTTCTCCCTGAGGAACAACAAATGTATTGAATCCCTAAAGAACTCTCAGGCACCTGTGATTAGTAAATGAAAACTAATTTGTTTGCACAGCTCACTGGCACTTCATCAGGGAGCTGTTGTCTCTATCATCTGAGTTTTTGGGGGTTTTTTGTTTTCGATGTCCTGATTTGTCCCACATGGATTATCATCCACTCCCTCCTGGCTGCTGTGACCCTCTTCAAAATGACAGATGTCGAGAGCTCAGTCCCAGATCTGTGTGTCTGTCTCATGCACGAGCACACACAACTAGAGTTAAACGTCATACATATAAATACATGAAACTCAAACATGCGCCGATGTTTTCTCATGAATTCGGATACTAATGTATACACATTAACGCATGCATGTACACACCCACATTCACTACTCTGTGTGCAGATGAGTATGATTGCTCACTGAAGTGTGACTGTATTTGGATGAAATTGCAGTAGGTGGTGACACAACATGACACATTGCCAATGGAGCTGGATCATTAATTATAGTCATTACACTTACCGCCCCAAAACACACATTTAAAAATACGCACACATCCAGTGTATAACTGCCCCTGCATCTCCAGTCTAATGCCATGTTAAAACTAAATAAATATGCACCTGTTGACACAGCTGGGCACGAGTCTGCGTGTGTGTCTGTGTGTGTGTGTATGTAGGAGTTACTGAGGTAAATGTGTCCGTCTGCATGAATTTCTGTGTTTTTGAATACTATGTGCTCCCGGCACATTAACTTTGCAGGACTTAGCAGGCAACAAACAAACCCACATTCATGCATCAGTGCCGAGTAGCTTGTGGCTGCAGCGGTTTCCCTCTGACAAATGTCTTTCTTCATTAGCCTCAAACACACACCCCCTGTGGAAAAAAAAGAGCCATTTAAAGTTAAAATACTTAAAGTTTCTCCTTTCTTTGCCTTATGTTGACCATATATTTTGTGCATCATTATTTTTGCCACAACTTTCTCCAACTTTCACCAATTTGCCCTCCAACTTTAAGCCTGGAAACAGATATAGTGCAAATTGAGGCACAGAAGCTGGATACTATCAGCTTCATAGCAACAAAACAAACAGGCACCAGGCTACAAACAACATGCATTTGAGTCAAAGAGATTTATATTGTGCAGATCGTGATAGAAGATTATCTGATCTTGTGCATGTCTCGTTTACTCCTTTTGTGCTGGTTGAAAGTTTTTCTCTAGGCAGAAAGAGCAATTAAAGGTGTGGAATAATTGCAATTTATGAAATTATTCCAATTCCCAAAGACAAGTTTTGAAAGCTCTTACCTCAAATTTTATATCTCAAAAAAGTGTCACGCACAAAGCACTGATCATGTCTCAGACGGGGTCATGATAGGCAGATTGTGTGATGGCGGAGGGATGGAGTAGAAGGAGAGGTGAAGGCGTCAGGTCTGACATGCAGTCTGACAATCAGCAGCCTTGCCGTCTCCATTCTGTTTATTTCTATCTGTCTGTCTGCAGCATCGGTTCCTCTCTGTCTACGCCATGTCTGCCTCCTCGGTCTCTATTGTTCTCTAACATTTACTGTTGCTGACACACTCAGGCAAACTTTTTTATGGAGTCAAACCCCTATGAAAAGCACTCGGTTGTTTTTTCTAACATTGCTCTATTCTCAGTTTTAAATGTCTCACTTTTTAAGATTCTTTGAGAAACCAGACTGACACTGAAAGCCTTTTGAATACAGAATACTGGTCTGTTTGTTATATAAATGACTCAAAAAAAGAAACAAGTATGATGACACCAAAGATCAAATATTTCCTCTGCAGTGATGGGTACAGTAGCCAAAAACTGCACAAGTAAAAGTACTGCTTCTTTGGCAAAACAAGTACTCAAGTAGAAGTAAAAGTCGTCATTAAAGCAACTACTGGGAAAAAGTAATTACTAAAAAAAACTACCTGAAAAGTGAGCAATTTAGAAAATATAAAAAAGAAAAAGCACTGACCTATTAGTGTCTTTTACACTAAGGTTTTCATTTGATGTTGATATTATTATTATCATTATTATTATCATTATCATTATTATCATTTTTATTAATATTATTATTATTATTACACCTGTATTTATTTGTAATGGAATAACAATTCATTATCTCTTGATTCTATAACATGCCACATAAATTAATAACATAAATATTGCACTTTGTGTCTCTGAAGTCTGACCACAAAATTCTACATGAATATTATATCTATATTTATATAGATATAATATATATTATTGTCTATTAAGTATGCCAAGTTTCCTATATTATTTGAGATATCAAATTTATCAGCAGATTTCATGCATATACAGTACATAATAGACATGTCTTCATTAAAAAAAAAAAATGAATAGTGTCCAGATCCTAAATTAAACCTTTGATTATTCCAGTATAGATGTCCCAAGTTCCAGTTCCCATCACAGACAGCTATCCGTTGTGAGCCTCCCACATCCAGGTGTCTCCGATCACATGAAGGCAATCAGATAAGAGAAGTAGCCAAATCATTCTCTTATCTTTCTGTAAACATCTCATATCAGATGACTCATTTCGGTTCATCAGGAGATAATGCTGTGATATTTTCATCACATTATTCATATCCTGTGTATAAGCTGAAATGAAATTAAAAAACAAACAAACTTTAAAGTGCATTCAGAGCTTCCTATTTGACTCAACAGGTCCTTCAAACCTGCATTTTCATGCAGTAGAATCTTACTTCATGGTGCCGGTCCTCTTCCTGGTGCATCAATGCTCTGAAAGTTCAGCAGGACTTGTTAACGTTAACTCCTACTTTTGTCACTCATACATCCACAAACTATAATGCTCCCTCATTTTGTGAGAGGAAAGTAGCCCCATTTGTCAGCACCATCACTGCTGTGTTTTCTCATTTGTCTGTCAGTGATTCGGCTCAGTGAGTTAACGGCAACCTATTTCCTGCCGTTCATTTATTCGTCGTTTACACTCACTCAGGTGTCGGAAAAGGCAGTGATTTAGTGCGCAGAGACTTAACTACTTCAAGTGGAAACTCACAGGGAAGGAAAGGCTTTCCTTTCTCGTATGATGATTGATAAATGATAGTCGCGGGTCCTCCTGCAATAACCGGTTACAGAGCGAGGAGTGGCTCAAGACTAAATCCTTCCACTGATCTCTCAGTCTGCTGTCTCTCTGTCTTTTTTGTGTCTTTCCTTTTGCCTGTAACAGTGTGCCCACTGTCTATGAGCACTGTATGCTCCCAATCTGCGATGACTGAGGCTTCTCTGTTCCATACTGGGTCTTTTTCTGGCTAACACATTAGTTTGATGGATTGTTAGAAAACAGTGGTGACCACAGACTGCAATTTCAGACCAATGTGGGCCAACTTAAATTTGCATTAGTTCCAATTGAACTTACTGTAGACTGAATTGAATTGCACTTATAGGAACAGTTCACTTAAGTAAAATATTTGTAGGTTTTTGCATGAATATCACCAACAGGTTGTTGTTTTTTTGTGGGTTTTTTTGATAGATCTAGAACTATTACAGGTTTTCTTGAGAAAATGTGCCAGTTTGCAATTGGACCAGCAAGCAAGAACAATAGTGGGACAATTACTTGACATTTGTAGTCACAACACTGCATGCATTTATGGGGACTTCAAAAATATTTGAATCCCCTTACTTAAATCTAGATGCTCCCAAAAGTGCCATAAACACATTTGGTCACAGAGGTCAAGGAGCAGCTCATGTTCACCATGTAATGACTACATCAGTGTAATATAATCATGTTCAATTCAATATGATGTTCTTAATTTGCTGCTGATTATCTGCTGGAGTTCTTGTAAGCGTCTCCGCTGCCCACTTATAACATTCTTTGTCCCATTTTGATCTTGAGCCATAACTACTTCAGCACGATAAGACCCGACAACTCATCCACCCATTTTTAATTCCCCTTCATGTTAGACAAAGAAAGACAACACCATACGATGTAGATTTGACCCAGGAACTTCTACAAGTGTGTCGGATTTAATCTGCACTTGTCCTCCTTGCTGTCAAGAAGCACGGTCGGCATCATCTGCTGTGATCCAGCTCTTGCAAGGCTAGAATGGACGAGTGCCACAAGCTGTGTTCAAAGGAACATACCTCCATCTTGAATATCAAACATTTGGCAGTGGAGCCAGTCAGAGTAACCCAATGAGCAATTGGCAGTGCAAGGATAAAAGCTGACTCCACTAGTAACATTGCTAATCTCTAAAAAAAAAAAAAAAGAAGCTGGATAAGATTTTGTTTTTTTGAGTCAAACTGAAATGTCAGCTGTCATTCCGTCTCTGTTCAACCACAATCATACAACATAAAAGGAAATAATATTTGTAGTTTTGTCCGGTGTCTAATGTTCAAGCTTCTTCCCACTGGAACAGCTGACTGACTGAGAGATGCTGTTGATGGGGGATGTGCTATGAACTTGTGTTGTTTGAGCTTAGGCCTATGCTATTTAAACTCGCTCATGTTGTCAGGCACATCTATGTGCAACAAAATCCATGCATTTTGTATATTACATATCACACACACTATACAGACAGGACAGAAAGAGGGAGTTCTCATAGCACCAAACAGCATTAAACCGCAGCTGAGGCTACACAAAATATTACAAAATTAGAACAGTTTTTAAATTAACCCAATCATTAACTTTTACTCCAAGGACTACAATCCACCAGTTTTGGTTGAAAAGTAGTTGTCCAACACGCCCAGCTCCTCTGTTGGAGGGCAGCTGATTAAATTAATATGTAGAGACCCTTTACAGGATAAGCAGGTACAGAAAATGGATGGATTCATGTAATCTCATGGTGCCTCTCTGCTACAACTCCATCTCTTCCTTTCTCTTTCTCTGCCTCACTCTGCTCCCTCCCTTCTTTGCGTCTTTGGGATTGGTTACACCTGGCACTGTGGCTGGTTTCCTACACACCTGATCTGCATTCAACAATCAAGCCTCCACAGTATTTAACAGTCTATTCCTGTGGTACTTTATCGGTAAGGACTATTTGTACTCCTAGTCAATCTTCCCAGTGTGTTATCGTGTCCCAACCCAAGTCCCGACCCAAGTTCTCTGGTGGATCTCCAGCCAGCCTGCCTGCTTGCCTGCCCATCCATTCTGGATCCAGTTTTAATGCATCTCTACTACAGCCCCCACCAGTCCTCCTCTCCAGGGACCATCTACTGCTCCAATAAACTGTTGAACTTTTTATCTGTGTCTGAGTCTCGCTTCTTGGTCCAGCCTTTGCCTCTGAACACTAACATAAATCCTTTTGTGCCGTTTAATGCTCACTTACTTGCTGGAAAAGAAAGTCTGCTTGCAAGAAAGTGAAGATTGGAACAAAACTGTCTATAAGAAGTTGGAAAATGAAAAAGTTCTACCTGTTTTAGTGGTACTCTCTGCACTCTGTTTCGGTCCTCCAGGGATTCCCTGTCTCCTAAATAAAATGAAAAGATATTCAACACCTCAGCCTAAGAAACTGGTCTTGTGGCACTTTTTGTGTCATTGATCTCCATTGGCCTCCCTATGGCTGTTTCCATCTTTTTAGCTAATGTTTTGTCATCTGAAGCTGTGATATCATGAGAATTAGCCTGTGGCGGAGATTGCCTCGTGGTGGCAATTCATCACTTGTTTGGCAGAGGTGACTGCATGAGCAACAGAGCGAATGGTTACTGGTATGACGTGCAGAGCAAGCATCTGGTGTAGGGGGTTAATTGAGGGCGATTAAGGTGATTAATAGCTTTGTTTGAAGTGAAAACACAAGACAGAGTAGCTTGTGTTACAGAGTGAATATTTGGGGGGGGGGGAATATCCATCAGTGGGTTGAGTGCAGAGTGGCTTGAGAATGTAGTAGTCAAGTGTGTGTGTGTGTGTGTGTGTGTGTGTGTGTGTGTGTGTGTGTGTGTGTGTGTGTGTGTGTGTGTGTGTGCGCGTAGGACCAGCAATATTTACGCTCTCAGCTTAATGGCAGTATGAAATGGCAATATGACTGTGTGTGAGGTTGGAAAGTGGCTGTATAGAAGGAAATAGAGACATAGACTTGTCTGTGATCATTGAAGAGGAAAGCATATTGACATGGAGCTGGCTGATTATAGAGTTTATTTTTCCATGCTGTTCCATGCCTATTATTGTCTTAGAGAGAAGCTTTCACTCTCTCTCTCTCTGTGTGTGTGTGTGTGTGTGAAATAAGACATACGTAAGGCTCACATAACTGTGTTAAGGACAAACCGAAACATACTTCACTTGAATTGTGGTCATAGAGATCCATGATGTCGCTCTCCTCCACAGATGCTCTCTCACTTCCGAACCCACTGCCCTGAAACAGGAAGTAATTTTAAACAAGTGGGCCGAGAAATAGCTGCTTTTTCCCCAGGCATCACAGCTTTGGACAGGCAGTACATGTTGTGTGATGAACAATGCTACTTTTGTTTCCTGGATTAATTATTAGAAGCTTTATGAATTTGAATCTGTTTTTGATAAATATAAAGGATTATTTTTGTTCAAACTGTTTTGTTTTGTGATTAGCATACGTGCTGGTTATCCATCCATCCATTTACTGCAACTGCTTATTCTTTGCATGCGCCCAGGGCTGCTGGAGCCTATCCCAGTTGACATGGGGCAAGAGGCGGTTCATCACAGGGCCGACACATAGAGAAAACCATTCAAGCTCACATTCACAGCTTTTTGACAACAATTGAGGGTCACCAATTCACTAATGGTGCGTTCCATTTACCTCGGAACTCGGAACTCGGAGCTGGGAATGACGTTGCACCCAATTTGACCACGTTCCAGTTAAAGAAGGTCGAGGGTGATGGGGTTCCTCCGACTTTCCGAGTTGGAAATCTGACTTCGGGTGGGTTCCAGTTGAAACTTCCGACTGGGAACTCAGAAATTCTGACTTAAATGGAACGCACTATTATGGTGCATGCTTTTGGACTGTGGGAGGAAGCCAGAGCACCTGGAGGGAACCCACACAGACATGGGAAGACCATGTAAAAGGCTCCGGGTCTGGATTCAAACCCGGAACCTTGCAGCTGTGAGGCGGCAGTGCTAACCATTACATGATTGTATCGGGTAGGTTTTCATGGTCAAGGAGTCATAATATGACAGTCAAACTGTCATGGGACTGCTGCTTTGAGATTTACTGACAAATTGGGAAACTGAGCTGCCGTGGTGGGTGTTTGCACTCCCTGAGTGCTGTCTAGTTCTGATTATATCTGAAAGATCTTATAGTTTTATATTTAAACGTTTAAGTTTTCACACCCAAACCTTTTCAACACATAATACAGTAAGAGATTAAATGAGTGTTAAAAAGGCAAGCCTGGAAATCAAATGTAATGTTTCAGTTTAGTTAAAATTCTGTGCACCCTCTGATAGTTTAGGGTACATAGCCCAAGTCTGTCGATGTGGGACATCCTATATGTGGTGATCGTTTCATTTTCAATTAAATGTCAGCCTGATATGTGGAGATTTATGGGAGAGCTTTGTCCATTTTTCATCCAATCCGAACTCCTTCTTTCACACTGAACTCTACTTAGAGCAGCTGTTCATGAAGCATCATTGAACACAGATTCATGGTTCATGGCATCATGCATGCTGGTTAAAAGTTGGTCACTGGAGTGCAGAGACATTCAAATAGGGTAGCTTTAGATTGTAGTTGAGTGCAGTCAAGAGTATAAGGGACAATCTCTCTCTGTTCCTCTGTCAGCCCAGTCATGCACAGTGGGATCGCAGTATGGCCAGTTCTAGTAGTTCATATCTGCAGTGCAGAAATTCAGGAGTAATAATGTCATGTAAACTGAATGGGGTCAGTCATCTGCAGCATGGATCTTTACAAAAGTTTTACTTCACAGTGACTTTAATTATGTATGAAATTCAACAAGCAACGTGTCAGAAAATCTTTTAGTTTTCAGACCTTACATCTGCTCAACTTTCTGTGCATATCATGCATCATGTTGCATTAGAGTAAATGTTTCACATGAATGTTTTTCATGCACAGAGATCTGCATATTCAGCTTAGTGGGAGCAAAGGGTTCGAATCTGTCAGCATTGACTGTGAAAAGCATGGGCACACGTCTAAATGTGGGTATTTCATTCAAGCGTTCAGTCCGAACCCCCCCAAAAAACTGAATAAGTAGTGAGGGAGTTGAGCAGGAGGACAATTTATCAGGCTTTCCCTCATCTCCCATCTGTTCCACCATCAGCCAAAACACCAACCTGAAATAGACAGTTCCTTCCCCATAAATGGCTTCAACATGTGCTTTGCTAAAACCTGAGATGTATAATAACATGTTTTTATTGACACTATTTATATTGTAAATTCTATTAGACAAAATTGCATGACATCCCTTTCTCCCCCCTGTGGTCTTTTAGTTTTGGCACTGGTGTGGCGTGGTGGTTTGTCTGGTAGCATAATCTCTCTTGACAAAAAGGGTAAAAATGAAATGCTTTAAAACATGTTGATCTTGGCAGGTTCGATCACAGTTACGGCTTATTGCGAGCCACAGGGTTCCTCCTCTTGCGCCATCTCAACTTGCCAACACGTTTCCTTGAACGCTCTCGATTCCACCCCAGCACCCTGCCTGTGCCAGCTGTTATTCTTCAAGGTTTGTGAACCTGACATCAAAACACGGTTTTATGTGTCATTAAACTCTACTATCCTCTCCTTTTATACCTCAGATAATCAATCACCTGTAAGAGGGTGCCAATATGTTAGCATACGGGGGGGTGTACATATCAGAACATGAATAACATCAGAGCGGATTACTGGGAGTCAAAAAGTGGTCAAGGAAATTGTTTGAGTTTGGGTTTGCAGAAACTTCTATAGAATAAAATCCCAACCAAGCTGGGTAAATACTGCTTTAATGGTTTTACAGTACGTTGTTTTTGCATTGATGTTATTGCTACCACCCCTGGCCTCTAAAGTTCCTGAACTTGCCTGGTATGTGCTGGTTTTAGCTCATAAAGGTGAGAGCTCTGAGGCCAGGGTCCGACCTGTAAAGATTATACTAAAGCATGGAGCTTATCACAGCCAGATGCTTTTTCATTGGCTCCAAGGAAAGTGCTGATATTTATTACTGGTATTACAATGTATTTATATTGTAAATAATCAGATATGTTGAAAGAGATTACTGCACCTCCCCATGTTTGCTTCCAACTTAGCCACATTCTCTGCAGTAGGGGTAGGAAAAGGATGGTTACCATGAGGCATGGTGTGTGTGTGTGTGTGTCTGTGTGTGTGAGAAAGAGAGAGAGAGAGAACTGAGAAAGCATGTTAATGAGAAGTAAAAGTAGTAACAAGGGTTTAACAGATGGCAACCTGCAGGAGATGGCTTAATTTACACCAATTCACATGAAGACAAAATTTTGACATACCGTTGTGTAGGCACAGTAAGGCATAGATGTTTTGGGGGGGTGTCCCCCTCAATCGTACAGCTGTACAACACATGCATTTGTCTCCTTCAATTAAAAAAACATGAGGTAGCAGAGATCTTTTATTTTGCCACACTGCTTGCCTGAGAGCATTATATTCCAGTATATTTTGAATCATCACCTGTTGCCTAAATTTAGTATTTTCCTGCACAAAGACATTAAATCATACATTGATGGAAAAACAACACAAATGTTGAAAAGAAATCACCAGGAAGCAAGTATTTCAGTATTTGATCCTGAAAGGTTTCCTGGGGGAGGACCCCAAAACCCCAACTTAATATGCTGAAATGATTCCTGCATCCTTGCAGGAAGGGTTTTGTTTCGACCTGATACAGAAAGATACAGGTGTCTCAATTTGAAGAGTAATAAAGCTGAAAGTGTGATGCTATGGTTACACGGGACTTCAAGGTTGCTGTAAGCTGTTGCATCTCCAGTACTATGTATTCTGGAGGGAGAGACATCTAAAGAGGGAGAGAGGTGAGAGAAAGTGCAGTCTTGTGGTCTGCTTTGGTTTCTAATATTGCAGAGGTAGTTCTTCAGCGGCCAAGCGGCACCATGTGATGGTAACTGGATCACCACACAGCTGCAGCTGCGGGCACGGTCGGTCGTCCCCAAGGCTGCTAGAATAGCGACGGTGCAACTCTGCACACATGCAAGCACACACATACTGTACATGCACACACTAGTGTATGGAAAAACCCAAATAGTACAGGATGGGGGTAAGTGGGGAGGTGCGGGAAAGAACTCTACCCTGCCTGTTTCAAAGATGTTTTTAAAGCTGTGAAATTTCTAGTCCAACCAAGGCAGGCTCGGTTACACACAGGGCTGTCTTTTAAAGCGAGGGCTGGTGTGTTTGTTCTTCTGTTAAATGAAGGGTGGCAGTGGTCAGACTGGAACCTAACTACAGTCAATTAGGAATGTCTCTGTCAGAGGGCAGACCAGACGCTTGTTCTCTATTAAAGCCAGGTTGTTTCTATTAACGTTGATAGCCATTGCTATGAATTTATGGAGCCACTTGGTCAGATTTGCTACTTACAACTATATGAAGCTCTTTGAAGAAAACAGGTCCAACTGTAGACTGATTGTGTCGAATAAAGTTTGGTATGTTTTAAGTGTCTACATAGCCTGAAACACTCTAAACAGTGTTTGAGTGTCATAACAGCTGGGAGTGTCATGAAGAATGACTGTATCAGTCAGACAAGGCTTATTCTCACTCACTCTCACTCAACCTTATTTATAAGCACATTTAAAAACACCAGAGTTGACCAAAGTGCTGCGCAGTCCTTAATTAAGATGGACACGCAATAAAAAAGTCGTTCCACAATTTGGGGGCTACAACAGAGAAAGCTCAGTTGCCCCTGGTCTTTATCAAGTTATTTCATTCACTATCTTAAAGCTGATCTGACACAAGCGGAGGCAATGTATCCTCACACTCTATTCCATGCTTTTAAAACTTACACTAATTTGACCACTGAAACTCAAAATTTATAGGACAGTGAAAGCTCTGTAAGATTCAGGCAAAACTTGATAAATGTTTGTTGACACTGTTTTCCTATAAGGTCTATAGGCCGTAATAGTCTCTGTGATTATAAGTTGTCATTCAATTTGACAGGTTGTGCACCTCACACTCATTTTTGGTTACCATCGAAGCCACAAAGGGACATTTTTACTGTCGGCTCTAACTGTGTCTTTACATCAGAATTATTTTGTAGCCATACAATGGCCTCTCTAAGTGAAAACAGATAGATGCCTATTTTTTTTTTTTTGTATTTTATTTTGAGAGGCCTTTGTCTGGCTGTGAAATAATTGTGTGCTGAGTGCTGACTGAGGCAATGGTGCACAGCTCTAGCGTAACCCTACACCAGTATCTCTTGAGTCTGGCTAGGCTACCAAACACCAGGGAATACACAGGGCTGTTGCAGGGCAGGGTGGGACAGGAGAGAATCCAAAGTGCGTGTCAAGTTGGCAGACAGATCAGACGCTCTGCCCTGACCCCTCATATTCAATGTGGCAGATACTTCTTTGAAATAAATAGAAGAAAAACTGCCTGGAGTGTAATGACAAGATGCATCAGCACATCACAGATAGCAGTCTTACAAAAAAGAAATCTTAACAAATATTACCATGCAAATTTAAGGATTTCAGACAGTGAATTTACTGTTGTCTTGACAGAGTGGGGGAAAAAAAGTTCATGTTGTCAGGGTATTTTACACAATAACTCATGTGTAACTCAGACAGTGCAAACCTCTTCCAAGGCAGCTCAGTTTTCCCATCACGTCATTGCATCTACAAGCAATAGTCCCATGACAGTTTGAATCTCATACAATGACTCCTTGACAATGAAAACCTACCCCTAGAATATGGAATCACATTGGTATCATTAAGTTTGATCGTTATTAAAGATAAACAATATTTCACGAATGGCAGTTTTCATCAGGATCTAGCTCTGTAACTTCAGTGGATTCGTCAAGTTTTACACCCAACTGAATCAGCACAGTTTTAGCCACAATTCTATCTTAATTGCAAGTCTGTAACATTATTATTTGTTATCTCACAGAAGTGAATTTTCCGACTACTTGGATCCAGATCATGTTTTGATGTGTAGTAGATCATATGGGGATGTTATTATTGTACAAGCCTTGTGAGCATTCAGCAGCAATGCGGGCATTGTATCGTTACGTTGTGTTGACGAGAGAGCTGTCAATCTATTTCCAACCCTAACTTATGGTCATGAGCTCTCGGTAGTGACCAAAATAAAGTGATTGCAGATACAAGCGGCCAAAAATGAGCTCCCTTTGTAGGGTAGCTGGGCTCAGCCTTAGACATGGGGTGAGGAGACACACAGCAGGTTCACATACCAGTGTAATATATCAATACCATCTTGGATTGTAAACTTCAGTATAGTCCAAAAAATATACAAACCCATCTCCTGAATGGGTTTGGTTAATTTCAATGTCTTAATTGGGCTGCTGTTTTTTCTTGAATAACATATCAGTCAACATTTGTCATGCTAAAACACCAGATTTATGAGGCAGAACTTCCATAACTATTCACCTCTACAAGTCCAAATGAAACCATTTTGAGTGGACGAACCAGATAATCATTAAAAAGCAATTTGAGCAGCCGTACTGTTTCTATCTATTCATACTCACTGTGTCAGAAACACGGCGGCAATCAACCTGGAGAGTTCTTCACGTTCTTCAAACATCCCATAACCACACTATTAAATTCTGAAAGCCGCTCTCTTTGAAGTGCCATTAGAAATGACTTTGCCACACCAAGACATGCTTTTAGTCCACTCTCATTCTCTAATGAGGACAGCTGGCAGGGCCATCAAAGGCTTTCCACTGAACCCTGATACTAAACGTCGCTGATGATCTGTCCAAGGAGAGACAGCTAAGACTGATTTGTGGATCATTCCAAACAGCTAGAGAAGTCTGGCTGCTTTAATCATGCCTCGAAGGGAGAGTGAAAAACTCACCTGAATGACAATTTACCTTCCCTTCATATCTGCTTTTGTGCACAGCTAGAGTAAACACAGCAAGATGAAAAAGGAAAGAAGGTGATGGGAAAACAAAGATGATGGTTTTGTGCCGTACAGCTTAGCGTGGTTGTTTCATGCTAGGCCAGGAACTGGTCTCAGACGACGTAGGTAAAGACTACCGTGCTTTGTTATTAATCGGAGGAGGAAGAGGAAGAGGAAAGGATCTCCTAGTTTGAAAATAGTTTGAATGTTAAGAGTTGTGCCACATGTGGCAGCACAGTGGTGCAATGGTTACCACTATCACCTCACAGTAAGAATGTCCCTGCCTTTCTGTGTGGAGTTAGCATGTTCTCCCAGTGTCTGTGTGGGATGGCCCCAGCTTCCTCCTACAGTCCAAAAACATGCAATATAGTAAATTAGTGACAGTAAATTGCCCATAGGTATGAATGAGAGAGTGAATGATTGTTTAGCGCCATTTCCACTGTTTGGTAGCTGGTACCTTTTTAGTACCATCTCCGTAGAGGTTCCAAGCGAGCCGAGCAGATACTAAAAGGTCACATGAAACGTTACACACCACTGATTGGTCAATGCCACAGCACAAATCAATCGCCGCCACACTCAAACAGCGAAGCTACTGTTGCGACCGTAACTTCTTTTTTTTTTTGCGGCTGCTATATTAACAAGGTGTCTTTGATAGCTGATGAGAGGATCACGAAAGGTGGACCAGAGATGTGTCCTTAAAAAGGATGGCTGGATGGATGGATGGATGGAGGGAGCATGCGTGACCTGTGTGCAATCTCTTTGCTAAGCCTCACCCACCAGCCCTCTAGTTTCTTTCTTCTGTTTTCCCAGTGACTGATGATGTCTGTAAGGTGAAAATATGAAGATCAGAGTCACAGGGAAACGCCAAAGCAAAGCTTTTCTACCCTGAGCAGAGTGAAATCAATCCTGCTGAAATGGAAATGAGGCACAATGAGAGAATGAACAGCAGGAGAGCCGGAGGTGGGCTACAAAAGGCAGAGGGCGAGGGAGAAGAAGGGTTGGGGCTGTAAGAAATCCAAAAACATGTTTCGACCTGTTGAAACTGCTTTGTCAGCAAACTGGCCTAAATCCAATAACCCCCCCCCCACATCCCCTTTCTCTCTCCTGTCCTCCCCTTTGCTCACAAAAGAAAATGTTAATAAACTGGGGACTGAATGATTGAATCAACCTTTCTAAAGAGCACAGTACAATAAAGCTAATCTGTCCATCCTGGGCACAATCCTAACCAGAACAGGTGGAAGCTGAATAGCATTTCAGAGCTAGGTCGCTATCTATTAAGCTGCACACGCCTCATCTAGGACACTCCAGAATAAAGCATGGGGGAGCTGGATAAATTAGCTTTTCCCCGTAGCTTTACCGACGGGTGAGGATTGATTTATATCCTCTGTTATTCTTCATGGAAGTCATTATCACTGCTTTGTGACTGATGCTTATCTTTTTACCATCGCAGTAAAAATGACAATTCACGCTCTCTGCAAGGAAGAGGTTATAATATTGTAAAATCGAGCCAGATAGTGTACAATAAAAATACAATGGCACATATTCAGGGCGTTCAGGCTCATAACCTCATCTTCCTTTGTACCAATCTGCCCTATCAGACTATCTGTGGAAAGACGGGGGGGGGGGGAGAAAGGCATTCTAATATGCTGGTGCATGCATGCCAGCAAACAAAGACACAGAGCAACACACTATCACCTCTGTGTTGACGCCACAAGGTCCAGAGTTGTAAAAAGTATCTGACCTCCATCTCTGCGAGATTACTGCACAGCACAAAAAGCGTAGAAGGAGAGCGAGTGGATATAGATCGAATGCGTGTTCAAACAAACTCAGGCAGTTTCAAGCTCAGCACACATAAAGAACAATGTCGCCTAGGCAACACTGAGACCCTCCCATTCACACTTAGTGAATAGTTCCCATCTTCCCTCATTCTGTTGGTTCAATGAAATCATTCTCTATGAAATATTAAACAGTATTCAATACAAACACTAACTTTATGATAATGACTACAATCTGACAAAATGCCCGACAATAGAGCTCTAAAAACCAATAAATGATTGATACATACGTCTAATTTGAAAAGGCAACCATGCTGAAATATCATTTATGTCTTTTTTGCTGTGCTATTACAACAATGTTTTTGCTTTGTTTTGGTTTTGTTATGTCTGTCTCTGTGTTTTGCACCTGGACTGTAGAGAATCATAGCTTTGTTCCCTACACACTGTTTTATATGGCAATAATAAGCTACAACATTCGCTTCACCTCATGTTCCTCCTCCTCCGTTAGCTTTCATACAATTAAAGAGACATTTCTGAGCAGCACCTGATTTGTTTTGACACCAATGCCCAACAGCAGCGCAGAGATCATCCAGCCACATCGACACTTTTGATTTAAAAATCAATGCATCAAGTAAGAAACTGGCACAAGTTCAAACACTACTTAACTTTGTTTTAATCAACTTCGTTTTAGGGATCCACTGTACGTATATTGCTTCTGCAGGACAAGAGAATAAAATAATATTGATGTGAAAGAGTCAAAGTGGAGCAGTTCAGTATATTTTGACTGCATTTCTGACAGATGAGTACACAAAGGATTACATTTTTAAAGTGTGTATTAGTACAACATATGCTCATTGTATGTATGAAAATGAATATACATTAAGTACATGTATGATTGTCATATGTTTTGATTATATTTGAAATATAGCTGAATATATTTTCATAAAAAATAGGAAAGACAAAGAAATTCATATTCTTTTCATTAATATATCTTGCCTCATGCCACTTAAGCTGCCCTTGCCAAGAAATGTTTCACACCCTGTAATACACCTAGTCATTTCTATATTTACTCAACACCAACTCTGAGTCCACACATAAACAAAGTCCACTACGCCACTTTCCATTTGCTTGTCAGGCCCTCAGCAGAGCCTCTACAGAGAAAGGTAATGGCCTCACAGCAGGAGTCCTGGCTGAGCTGCCATGAGGGCTCTTGATAGTGTTGATATGAGCGCCTGCCTGGTCGGAGGGAGTGTGTCCGCACCAGCCCTTAGCTGTCAGAGGTCTGGGATCCAAAGTCCTGCTGGGTGCACTAACGTCCAGGACACCCTGATCTGATCCAGAAATAGAGTGTGTGATGGTTGAAGATCTATTAGAGTCCATTAATTCTGTTAGTTCTGAGGGGGATTTGACAAGGTCTAGACCTGATACGGCGCTGCCATGATGTTTGAGACTTGGCTGTAATGATCGAGGCATCAGCTCTGGCTTGTCTTTCTTCTTGCAGCCTCTCCAGCCATTCTGCGCCTCCTCATCCTCCCTGCTTTGCTCTGAGCTTTGGTATAAAAAGTCATTATAGTCACCCTCTGCAGCCGTACTGCTCTTCAGGTGGACAAACTGGTAGAACTGGAAGTCACAATCATAGAGTGACTTATATTTATACACAGGCACATAAGTGGATGCTCCTGCAGTTGTAGGGTCCTTGTTCAGAAGACAGCAGTGGAGGCTGGGGGAGACTGGCAGGGGCGGAGGGTGAAGCACAGGGAAGAGGACAGAGGAGGAAAGGTCACTTTGCAGCTCTCTCTGCCTCAGCTCCCGCTCCAGCATCACGTTCTCCAGCTCTTTGTCTGCGAAGGCCCGCCTCTTCCTCATCCGGGCACTGATGGAGGGACACGTTATGTGTGTTTGGTTGCGCTGTGTCTGCTTTGACCAGCAGGAGGTGTCATCCTCCAGCGACACCATCGCTTTGAGTCCTGCATAGGGAGCAAAAGCCACATGCTGCTGTTATGATTAATATATTTGATTCAGTTATGGGTAATGAAATTGTTCCGACCAATTACTTGTTGTGTTTATGTTATTATTTTAATTATGCAGTTGGTTAGCGGTGTCATTTTTGCTTTACCCAGAGCTCAGAGAGGCTGAGAGGGCTGTAAAGACGACAGCCTGCAGCAGGATTTGACTACAAGCCAGCAGTTATTAAAACACACCACATATTACAATAATGGTCCAGTGTTGTGAAACAGTGAAGCCACAGTGATCGCATTTGTTTAGATAAATTAAGCGTGTATAATGCTTGGTAATGACATCTGAGAGGAAGCACAGACAGTGGAGCAGGACATATTGCAGTTGCAATGTGAGCATAAGTGCATGCAGTGTTAGAATCAGGCTTAAGCACAGGCTAAGATAAGGGTTTGGGGTTAGACACGGTTAATATTAAGGTAAACAATGTACAAATCATTTCACAAAATATTGATCTGATTTATGAAATTTCAGAGAAGGTGAATTTACGATGTTTACACAAATTACTTCTGACACTAACTGATGAAATGCAAAAATTATTAGATTTTTGAATGCACAAATTTTGACAAACTCAGTGTAGGGCTGCCGAATATTGTACAAATTGTTTGTCATATTGCTATTATTTTGACACCCCTCTTATCACAATTTCCATCCTCACTGGAAAAAAAAACTATTAAAATCATAATGAAGTGACATTTGTTGGAGTCTGGACCAAACAAACATGTAGATTTGTAGTCCAGGGCATTTTTGCAGCACTACAGTACTTCATTATAATGCTTTCAGCTTCTGCAATGTGGATATTTCACTTGGCCATATTGTGATTTCATATTCACTTCATTGTTAAGCCCTAATTTAGTGCATTTAAAGCAAAAAAAAACAAATGTTAAAGTTGGCTTTAAGGGTTTCATCTGATCTACTGATCTACAGACTAGGAGAGAATAAGATTGTTCATGAGAGAAGAGATGTGAATTACACCATACCCTGCAGGATGCTCTTAGCCAGGATGCTAGGCTGGGCTGCTCTGGTGTAGCGCTGATACTCCGTCTTCCGCAACGGAGCTGCACACTTGACTCCCCTCTTACCCTGGGAGAAACATGGGAACAGGAATTAGACACATAATCATGTCATATACTGAAACCATGGCTCAAGGGTAATTAAGGAGAATTAAAGTAAAGGAAGTGACAAGCAAAGCCTCTTGTGATTCTAAAAATTTGGCTATTTATCGTGTTGGCACTGTAGAATATATCTTCTAAAGAGAAATGGAGCCTATATAATTTTGTGAAGGGCTATTTAAATGCACTGTTCTTTCTATCATTGCCATTTTAGTTATATTGATATAACAGTTTATAAAACACATTCAATCAACACATTTCTATGCTTATGTAGTTGAGGTAGCTTACTTGTGTATGTACTTCCATATGTGTTGAGAGGGTCAGACTGCTGTCACACAAATTAGTTGAAAATATGGGTAAGAGTAAAAATGTGCAAATTCAGGCTAAGTGCTTCTGCTAAGTGTATAGCTTTTATATTATTATTATAAAATATATAAATAAATAAAATATTATATATTTCATGTAAATGTTTCTCTTCAGTAAATCATACTGAATGGACAGTTAAAAGAAAATCATGTAGTGTTAAATGAAAAGTAGCTACAGTATGTATTCTGACCTTCAGTCTCCCCACATTTATTAGCCATTTCTCTTGTAGTATTTCAGTTTATCTCCCCATGCTATCTCATTTACCCCGCATTTTCCCCTTTTATGTATGTCTACTAATGACAGTTTGCCTCCTGATAATCATCTACTAGAGGTCACGGTTTCCCATCTGTTTATTCTCCAGCATTTCTCCATCACTGACCTGGCCGTGCGCTCGCTTCATCTCCGCAGCTTGCTGCCGCCTCAGCGCAACCTGCGCTGCCATGACACGCTGCCGCTCCACCACCAGCAGGCAGCAGGCACAGCGACAGTCCCTCCAGCGGCAGAAGCGTTTGTGGCCTTTCAAACACGAAACGACGCCGTGGTTCCGACAGCGGGCGCATTTGGGACTCCGGGTCATCTTGCGCGGTTTCTGCTGATGGCGCTCTGGAGACGTGGACACTTTATTCTCTCCTCCGTCCCCGCGGCAGCCGCGCTGCCCAGCGCATCCGTCAAGACTTGTCACGTCAACAACTTCCTCGGATTTTAGTACATCATGTTTTGCTGTGGCGTCCAGCTGCAGGCCTCCTTCCAGCTGAGAGGACATCTATGACTAAGAGCACCGGAACCCCACTTTTAATCCGTGATGCTGACCAGACAGCGTTATCATTACACATATGAAGAAAAGGGTTTTTAAATCAAAATAACTCAACTTGATTTTAGTGATTAATTAATAAATGGCAATTACTCTAAATCGTTGTAACGTCAGAAAGTTATCAACAACACCGGACAGCTGATAAATCACAACAATGACGGTGTTTTACGCACGTATTACGCACAGATAGCCAATACAATTAGCCTAAGAATTAAAAATTAAAATTCCAACACTGCTGAACCTCACACATAAATCACATAGATTGCTTTAGCTTCCCTAATTGAAATGAAATTTCATTAGACAGAATCTAAAACGACGCACTAACAGTGGGATTCCGGGCTTAGAGAGGCTCCGCTACAACTTAATAACACAAAGTAGTTCCTGTTGAGCCGTGCATCTACAGCCTGCTGCTACATGACGGTGTTTCCACGTTGGAAACTCTGAAACCTACCGCCGGACGTTTGAAATGTTCAGCCTCTCTCAGCTGGTCTCTGACTCTGTTTCCAAGAACAAGTGGACAGTAGACCGGGCCACAATGCCGATTCCTGGCGCAAAGATTTGGGGATTCCCGTCTGAGGCAAAGGCAACTCCCTCTCCTTATAAAGTCCTGTACCTGCCCTGTTTGGCCCACCTTCGAAGTGGTTCTCATCTTTCAACAGACATTTGCGATGGTACCAGACCCACATCTCCATGTAAATCCAGGCGGGAGATGTAAGAAAAAGTTAGATGTGTATCAGAAGCATTTTATGAATTTGACTTAAAAATAACGTTAAGAAATTTCAACATACACCCACCATTATTACATTCATAATCACTATTATAACAATATTAAAAATGTATACACAGAGAGAACAGGCGAGCTAAAGAGCTTTAAAGGTAAAATTATATTATACTGTGTACTCATGAGAGTATGTGAGAGCTGTGTTACCAGACTGATACAATATGGAATAGAGAAATAGGGAGAACTAGGTGACATTTTCATATTACATAGGAACAATCCTGACACTCATATTTATTCATACTCCTGTTAAATAATTCAGTGATTTAATGGCTCTCTTGGTGTTTCTAGTGTCACCATTTCTGGCCATAAAACAGAAAACTCAGCATCATTAAAATACATAAATATCCCCTCTTAGTAAAGTTTCTTTGCATAAGTCCTTTTGACTTTGGTCGTGAGTGATTTATTCTCATTGTCACTTTTTAAAAAAAATACATAAATATATAATTTTATGCCGTCAGGTCATTTATTATGTGATTCAAAGATGGTACTGATCATTGCAATAACTGTTTATTATTAATAAAGGGCACAGGCCATACCTGCCTTTGGATTTTCATGTGTAGAGTAGATTATGCATATATTGAATTACATTGGAGGTTGATGACATGCTGCACTTAATGCCGAGCAGCATGCACTTAATGCTAATGAAGTGAAGTGTTGTGCTCAAACAGAAATCCTTGACTGATCACCGTGAAAAGCTGCAGACAGCACTGTGATGGTATGAAAAGTGCGCTCCCTACTGGTTCAATTCTGTCATTACACCCAGGGTATTTATTCCAGACGTGTGATCTCAATCTTCATTCAAATAATGATCATTACAGGATTTTTTTTTTTGTGTGTGTATGTCAGATTTCCATAGTGTGGCCCAACACTGACCAACAACACATGAAACACATCTTGTTCTCCCCCACGTGACGCTTCAGGGCTTTCTTGAAATCAGTCAAATAAGTCATTACAGAGCCTGACAGGAGTAGCTCAGGTGGTACAGCAACTTCAAGTAGGCCTAGCTCATGATGACTAATCATCACACTTTCCACGTCATGCTAACAGGGATAATTGTTACATTTAAAAAAAAGTATATTTAAATTGCACATGCTTTTTTAACATTTCTTTTTAAAAGCCTGAATGCAACACATGCAAAGTTTTGATCTTAATACGCAAATGTCCTGAATCATTTAAAAAAAATTTGTTTAAATTCTGATTCTACAGAATCGTGCTGCCTTTTATGTTTTTCGACTTTCACATTCTGTTGTTTATCTGTGAAATAAACTGATCGCTATAAAGGCAAATAACCAATAAAGGTCAAGGTCTTAACCTATACTTTCTTGATACATGTAAAATTTTACAACAAGGTTAAAACAACAGCAAATGCACTTTTCAAAGGAAGCTTTCCCTATGCAGGGGAATTGATAATAACCAGGCCGCTCACAGCAAGTCAAGAATTTTCTCAGCAACTACAAACATGGCACATGGTGTCTCTCAGTCATTCTAAGAACAACATACAGTACAACATACTGTGTCAGAGCCATACATTTTGTACCCAACAAACCTCCTCTTAGCTTTAGTTAAAAGCCAGTAAGAGAGCCTCCTCCTCCTCCTCCTCCTGGCTTAATGCATGTTGTACAGCACTTCCACGGAAACAAGGTAAGAAACGCCCTTATACCATCAGCATAGCAGCCTGCAGTGGAGTGCATTTCTAAAAGTCCCTTGACTTGCAGACAAATTGACTTTTATCAGCAGTGACATGGTGCTCTTGCATTCCCGTCACACGTCCACCTCTTCCCTGCACCCTCTTCTCCGTCCTGCGGTTATACAGAGAGTTGTGCCAATCTACTTCCATTTTCATAGCAGAGATGGAGTTTGACAGACCTCTTGGTTCCCACCGTGCACCTGCCAGCATGTCCTCCTCCATCCACCCCGCCTCCGTGATTGACGCTCTAAATCGACTTCTGAAGAAGCTCGAGCAAAAGACAAAAGCCAAACAACCTGTAAGTTAAACCAAGGACAAGAATGCTGCTCCAACTTTATGTAATGTGCTGAAGTTTAGAAAAAGAAAGCAGAGGAAGGAGGCAGGGTGGGGTTTCAAACAAAATCTGAAGCTGAATGTCAATTCGCTTAAAGAGAGCGATAAAAAGACACTGGGCTGTGTTTCACAGTGCCTTTAGCACAAAGGCTTTAGCATCTTTATCCACCTGCTTCCATACAGCCGGAGACACTTTGGCAGTTATCAGCGTGAGCCAGGGGCCATTAAGCTGACAGCTTTTTCAAGGGAGGTTTAACCTGCACCTTAGAGAGTTTTTGAGTTTGTCAAGCCTGTTAAGACAGAACAAACGCTTGCTTTAATAAATGCACCTATAAACTCATCATATTAGACACCATCGGGTTCGTTTTGGGAATCTTTTTATTTGCTGTGCAGCATTAAAAGTGTGGCTGCATGCAACAACACAAACAGTCTGAGGATCAGTTGCATGAAACAGTCAGGGTGGGTGGGGCGTCTCGTAAAATGCCTTATTTAATTCACCTAATAAAGTTTTCATACAAATATTCAACTTTTGCAACAGATGAAAAGGATGTAATTGATGCTTCGGGCTTTATTCTTCACGAAAGTAATCAAATATCTGACCTGACTGACACTGAGGAAAGATCTGTGTGTGCATTGTTGTGCTTTATAATAAGAAAAGAGAACCCAAAAAGAACCCAAAATGTAGACACAGAATTATTGATTAAGTAAAGAGTATGAAAGATAACTTTCATAAACCTACTGGAGGTTTTTTGGAGGTATGAGCAGGCAAATGCAATCAGATAATGAAGCAGAAAATATATCAGGTCAGAGATATTTGGATAATCTAATTTCAAGTCGGTCGGTGCAGTCATGGCAATGGGGATGTTCACGCTTTGTTTAGTAATTGTGGTATTCTGGCAAACCAGACAAACAGAGAAAATAGAAGTGAAACATGGATGGGAGAAAGGAAAAGAGGAGTGATTGGTCTGTATGGGTCTGTGGCTATAGCTGTGGCCATAGTTACGAATGTGTCTCCATGATGTGATGCTTGATGACCTGAAGAAAATCCTCCAGGAGCCAGAAGTTAGTCCCTCACGGTCCATTTGAGCTGTTGGTTTCAACATATCCACCCTGTCCTTTATTCTTCCTTTGCTCTCTCTGTACTTCTTTCTTTCTTTCTTTCTTTCTTCACATATCACCGATAACCACCTTTTTATCCTTAATGCTCCTTGCATTTAACACAATTGAGACACATTGTATGTTGGATACAATATCAGCAGCTGTTATTTTATCAGCTACTAAGGCAAATTGCAGTGTAGTTTAAAAAAAAGTCACTTTTTAATAAAGTGTGCACGAGTACTTTCATAAGCTAATTCTTGATTGTTACAGAGGGGGTGATAATGTTCACAGACAGAGGGAAAAATTTCAGAGATAGAGGCCTCATATAAATTGTACAAACTATACAAACTGTGAAACATTCTGAGGGAAATATGTGAGTTTGGGCGATATACTGTACATGAGAGTGACCTGACTTGACTTGAACATGGACCAAGAATAACTTAATATTCAGTTCATCCTTCTGTTGTTTTATTCAAGTCACTGCATTTTGTTCAGTCAAAATGAATCGGAGTGTACTGCATATATTCACTGGATTGCACTGCCAAGATGTTGGTTACTGTGCTCAAATTAAAGAAAACCAAGGAGGTGGTGGGGAAATAAACTGCGATGGAGAAAAGATCAAATATTTGGTATAAAACTGCACATGAGACTTACCCACAAAGCAGAATTACTCATGTAGGTGACTTTTTGCACACAAACTAAACTCACTGCGGATTATCAATCATCGGGTGACACATCACACAAACTCACAGACCCTGATCAATTTTCTATTTAACATATCTGGTTTCAGGCCAAACTGATGCGAGACAGGTGATCTCTGACCTGCACACAGCAGTTTTTTTAATCTCATTTAGATTCATTAATCCCCCCAAATCTGCAGTGTATCTCACCATGATCCTGAAGTCTGCACAGGGAGCAGATAGTCTAGCACCCTGAAATGATTTGTGTCTCTGTGTTGACTATTGATTCAGTCCGGTTAAGGCTCGGGTTAATGAGAGCTTTTAAATAATGCAGTCACCGCAGCAGCATTTACACAGTGCATTTCACTCTCTCTTTTCTCCTGCTTTCTTCATTACCCATTTCCCTCCCTTTATCATTGTCATTCCGTCCTTTTCACACCATCATTTTCTCCTGTAGATAACATCTGAGTATGCACAGAGGTAGGATGAGGAAGAGTACCCTCGCAACGATCCTCTTTCTCCAATCTCACTGCAGCTGATGCATTGTCTTTTTGACTACCATGAAATTCAAAGGCACTCCTGACACCCAGAGATGAGATACCATGTGCTGCAATAACAGGCGAACAAGAGTCTCCCAATTTAGTCCTTCTCTCTGCCTCCAGTATCAGATTGGATCCCTTTTCACAGGTTTATTGGCTCTTTTGTCTCTCAGGTTGTCTTAGGCTATCACACTTAAGGTGTGATTTAATGAATAGTGAGCAATTGCCATTCAAATACAAAAGAAAGCACTCTATATTGTGTAATTAGTGTAGTGTAATGAGCTTCCCCATGAATAAGCTCTACAGGACTCAGCATTTTAAAAAAACAGTTCTGCAAAGCAAACAGCAAAACACTTGTTTACCTTGCACTTTTCATGCAACAAACTGTATGTGCCAACTTCTGATGCTGCTGAGATTATTATTTTCGTGATATTAAAATGTTCACTGAAATATCACTATTAGATGTTACCAAATGGATTCATGACCTGGTCTGCATCCTGGACAGAAATACATTCTCAGTACTGAAATACTTGTTTTTTGTTAGTCAGTGGATTTTGCGTATGGTGGATGTGATATGTTCCCTGGCAGATTCAGGCCTCTGACGGCTGCTTTGCAATGCAAATCACATCATTATGACAAAATACGAAATTATTCTTGGATGTCTGTTGGCACCAGGGAGCTGTATTAAATGGCTTCAAATGTTTTATTCTGGAGGGGGTTGCACAAACCACACAAACACACAAAACCTAATAAAGATAATCACGGCAAGCTTTAAAAAAAACAACAACTAACAACACACTGGCAAACATCAAAGGAATCCAAACATGTGTCTCTCAATATGTTCTCTTCATATAGAGATGACTGACATTGAGCTTTAACTCGCTTTTGGCAAGTAAGAAAGCAGGTTGTGGTACGTGGAGAGGTTGTGCAGTGCAGAGTTGATACTGATTGTGAGCTTACTCTTTGGATTTGTGTGTTTGATCGTGACACGTGCGTTGGAGGAAGGCAGGGGTTGGGTTTCCCGCAGCTCGAAAAGTATGGTATCATCTCTGCTATGTGCTTACCGCATGTGACAGCCGGGGAGAACGTATGTAGCAGTTGCTAGAGGTACATTATAGATGGTCTCATGCTTCACTGTTTCTTCCATTAAATCTACTCATGAATCAAATTAGCTTCCTTTCCTCTTCTGTCATTTTTTTTTTTTTCAAAGCCCAACAAAAGCCGCTAACCCCATAATGTGACCCTGGTAAAATGCTATGATGGAATGAATAAATGGAGTTTTTGTAAACGGAATAAATAATAATAGCAATGGGGGGAAATGCAGCCTAATCAGCATCTACTGTAGCTGCAGGAAAGCTCATTAGCATACAGAAATATGCTTTTCCACTTTATTGGGTCCTAATTGATGATTTCTCTGACTGGATGGCTGCATTCCCCGGGAAAATGATGCCATTTCGTTCTCCATATGGGAAGCGTTAGTAAGAAATAGAGAGAAAAAAGAGGGCACAGACATTCATTTGCATCACCCATCATCAGTGGCAATTCTAGGAGGGCTCACTGGGCATCCATGTAAAATCTCATGTGAATGACATGTTTTTTTTCTCTGTTAAACAGATTCTGGTTTATCCCTAAATCAGTCTTGACTTTACACTGTCCACTTTGTCACATGGGTCTTCCTGCTCTCTCTCCTCTGTCTCTCCATCCTCCTCTCCTTCCCTTTTCACTGAAAATCCTACACAAACATATAGGGAGAGAAGACATTGATTACACATGCTGGCGTAAGACATAGAAGATTGAACATCACAGGCCTTTACTTTGAAGGTAACTACAGAGGGTGCTCATCCGGAGCTGCTACAATTCTTTTGAATTCAAAAGAAATAAAGTAATAAATATATGATAGGTGGCAACTGAACCAAAACAACACAGTGTGCACACCCACTAGAAAGAGAACCACCGAGGCTTTAATGTATCTTTTACACATTTCACTGTAAAGATGCTTTTGACATCATAACTTCAGTCCCTTTCTTCATCAAAAGATGTTATGTCCGATACTTTAGTCCAACTAAAATGAGGAATTTAGTGCCTTTTTTACGTCAGCAACATAGAAGTATGGCTATAATTTCTTCTGCATGTTGCTTTAGCAACTCACACAAAAATATCGTATTACTAATTTGCAATATATAATTTAAAGGCAGCAGTTGCAGGTGTTTTGTTTTTGTTTTTTTGTTTTTTTGTGTTTTTAATGGAGTTCATTTTCAATGTTTCGATGAGCATAACATCACACAAGCATTACAAACATTACAGGTATTGAATTGCAACATATGGCATTTTTAGAGGACAATCTCCCTGTATTAGTAAGGGCACCTACAGTAGCACAGATGGAAGCATGACTGCTGGCATCTTAACTGGGAGTCTGTTGTGGTGAACCAGAGTTTTAATTAAATGTGAAAATATAACAAGTGATCTATGAAATGTGGATTTTGTCATAGTGACATCGTCTTAATTGGATCCACACAGCTAATGCTGTATTGAATTTGCATAAGTAAATACTTTTAAAAATTTTGTAGAAGTGACTTACCCAGGTCTGGACAGCTCAACTAAAACAGTAAACAGGATGCAATTGTGTACAAGCAGCATATATGTGAATATCATCAGATGAAGGCACTGACCTGCTTACTGCTACTGGACCACATGCTGTTACTTCCCACACCTCTGGTTTCCTCCCCTGGCTACAATTTGCCCCACCTTGGCAGCCCAGGGCCTTTGATGGATCCTGGCTTAAAGACATGAAAATCTCTTTCACAGTGCAGGATAATGTGGGATCATCCAGATTCTGGCAAATTAAATAAAATCAAATAAAAATTTCATCACAATTTCATAGCGTTTGAAGTAGTTGAGGTGAGCTTTATTGATCTATCAAGACTCTACACTGCCTTCGAAGTGAAGACTCAAGGAGAGATCAGACTGTTTTTTTTTGTCATGTTTTTGATGTTAGATTTATATTCAGAACTTGCTCAACAATACTTTGCTCACACTGAAAGAGCTCATTAAGATGCCTATAGTACACTCAGATGACCCCATCAGGTTAGGGATTGACTAATGCCTGGAACATAAATGGGTCCAATAAATTGGGTGAACCTTGGCTACGACTTGGATATGACTGTTTGCAGCGGCAAAAGACAGCTGCATTGAAATGTTGATAATAGTAATAATAAGACTTGAAATCTGGTGGTTGAGGCACTAAATTCTTAAAATCTTTTACCTGAATCTGACCTCTGAGCACCTCAGTGGTAGGATGTGTTAAATCAAATGTTCCCTCAAACAGTAACAGATCATCACACAACAAATATTAAGTCACTTTTCCCAATGAAGTCACAGACAGCTGAACCGCTGCTGTAGAGTGAATCTTTACTGATTGAAATATCCCTGCTGTGAGCCAAGTCAAACCTTAGAAAATATATTCTCTTATGAAACAGGCATTAGCATTTAAATAAATTGTTACAGCAGTGTTGAAGGAGATATTATAGTTGATAGATGTGGCTTATTTTATCAGGAACACAGCAGGAATGGTGGGCCACTCCTCACCAGGAGAGACATGGTAGCTATTATTAGTAACAGGGTATGTAGTATGTGTGTATATGCAGAAGTGTAATTCATTAGGTTGCATAGTAATGCTGATGGTTTAATACTCCATCATCAAGATGTTGCCAGTGGAGAGGCCAGGGATACTAAATAGTTTTGTTTTTTTTGCGAAACTGTGCATGCATTTGCATGTTTACTGTCTGTTAGTGCTACCTGTATATGTGTCATAATTTATTTATGCACCAATATTGCCTCAGCAATGAGACTGGATCAACTGTTATTTGAGTCTTGATCCCATCGCAGAATTTCTGTTATGTGCAAAGTGCAAAAGTTCAAAGAGAAAAAAAAGCAATAAAAATAAGGTTATAAGGCTTTAAAATTGAGAGAGTAGCAGAGCTATCTATAGGGAAGAAAATAATGAGAATTGAGAGAGATGAAGGGGTTTGAGTCTGAGGTTGGTAGATGAATTGTTTGAAGAGAAGTCTGTAATGGCCTGCTAATAACCTGGACAAGTTGTGCTGCTGAAATATGGGTATGACAAGAACTGAAGCCCGCTCATAAATATCATTAAAAAGACTTGGGAAAGATGGAACAACAAGATTAGGATGAAATGAGAAACAGTGTAAAACAAATCCATGGAATTAAGATATTGGAGGAGATAAAGCCAGAGAATGCAGGAGAAAAAAATGGATTAAAGTAATATAGCAAGCATTAATAAAGTACTACATTCATTGAGAATGGATAGTATTATATATTGCGAATTCATCTAATAGATAATGTTATATTAATGGCAAAGTCCACCAGTTTTACAGACCAAGATCAGTATACTCATCTTTCTGTGAAATAATATAATCTATATCTGTATATATGTATAATGTCTTCTGGAGAAAACTTTCCAAAGCAAGGCAAGTTTTTTTGTGTACCACTTTTCAACAATAAGGCAATTCAAGGTGCTTTATATGAAATTTAAAAGGCATTAGAACAACATATGAAAACATAAAACAATACAAAAAGCAGAGTTCAGAATTTAATAAGCATTTAGATAGAAACAGTAAATGTTTTTAGTGCCATGTAAGAACTGAGTCAATAATTGATTAAATAAAAGATAGCGGCAAAGTCTTAAGTTCTAATTCAGAATTTCATTTTACTTTTTTTTTAGGTTATAACCTACATATTGTTTATATTGTAAGTATTCAAATACTGAGAAAATATTGTGTTACTGTAGTTCGATGGATAGAGGGAGGACGGTTTCAGCAAGAATGTCATGAAAGAGAAAAAGGACAGACAAATGACAAACAGAGATAAAAAGGAGGGATGAGGGGGAAAGAGAATAAGGGAAAATTGTTTGTTTTTGTGTGTCTGTGTTTGTGTCTGCAATGCCTAAAAGACTAAATCATGCAATTCACAAGGACATCCATGACTCTGTACTAGGCTCCATGTTTATACAAGATGACTCATTTTCCACATCAGTGGTAGGTCATGTTCAACACAGCACCCCGACAGACATGATACAACACACACAAACACACAGAGACTACACTACTATGTATAAGTCTCAAAAAAGTTCCATTGACTAAGTAAGAAAATGTTGTGTTACTGAGGAGGAAAAAGAAAAATGAGTCGTTTTCAAGACGGCTATTATTTCAGTGCTGAGCGTGAGATTGCCTCTGACTGTGATCTATGAGACAAAGTCCTGACTCTGTTACTTTAAGATGTGATATCCCCCAGGACATTTATGACCAGCATGCTGTCACTATTCATTTTATTTTATTTTTTATTTTTTGGGGGGTGGGGGTGAAGACTTGTGAATTTCTCACACTCCCTCTCTCCAGCTGATGCCATCTAACAGTGCTACCAAAAGGCATAGTGCAACGCAATTTATTTTGTCCATGATGATGTTGATCATGACTGTAATACTAACAAGATGGCATCAAAGAAAAACACATGTCAAATCAATAGTTGTGCAGCCTTAGCTGGTAAAGGAAGATATATATTTTAAGCTGTAATATGCAGTTTAAATATTCAAAAAGTACGTACCCTACACATACAGTATAAGTTTGTGTCTATCTACCTTTAGCTCTATCGGGTTTTTTGTGCCGGAAGAAAATATTTAACTATTTCTTCTGCCAATAAACGAGTACAATCGGAAATATCAACTCTGTTCCAGCTCTTTAACCACACTGGTCAACACAACAAGACACCAGCAAAAACTTATTGCCAAACAACCAGAAGTGTTTTGAGTTTGCAGTAGTCAAATTTTTTAAAAAAAGTATACAGGACATTTACATCTTCAGGAATCTACCATACACTCCAACAACAACAACAGACCCATAATTCAAACACTAAGTGCACACACTCACACCAAGCATTTTTAACCACGCAAACACTTCATGCCCCGAATCAAATTGCTCATTCAATTTGCTCATCTCCTCCTCTGCTTTCTCCACATTCTCCTTTCATCTCTCCATCACTACTTGTTACAATAACAGCAACCTAGATTGGCATGTGTGTCATGATTTGTGTGATTTGTCCAGGATTTAACCAGTGTAGCAATGCACTAATAATAGCGTCTACTCAGGCTTATCAGACAGCATTGTTATTAGCATCCTCCTCTCAATTACCAGCCACTAGTCACCAGGGAGTGGACACTTTTACCCACACTGACACACATATTCACTCACAAATGCAAACAAGACACAAGAAGATGAGAATCAGGATTGGAGAGTAATCACTGTACAATAAAATTTTCAGCCACTGTTGGCCGTTGAGTGTTTCCCAGTGTGGCTGGAAAGATATGTGGGAAATTATGCAAATTAGGTTCAGGCAGCATTTCCAGATGACTGACAGGCTCCCTAACAAGCAATTAGCATGTGCTGGTTCCTCACTGGCCAGATCTATGCGGCTGTCTCGTGATAAGTAAAATTGGTAGACCCTCTTGGCTCCCAGGCATTTAATCACATCTGTCTGTTTGACTCTGTCCCTCTCTCTCTCTCTCTCTCTCTCTCTCTATGTTTGTCTCCCCCTGCTCCACCCTTTCAGTCCTTTTCCACCTCCTCAGTCTTTCAATAGTGTCATCATTTCTTACATCGTTTTCGCACGACTTCAACAAACGGCTGAAAGCAAAACAAATATGTTTACCTTCAGGAAACAGCCAGTAAGTGTGATATAGTAGTAAATGAAATGGTAAGTATTGCACTTCCATTTAGATCAGACATTCAGAAGACACTGTGTTATTTTCTTACAGTTGACAGAGCTCCTCCTGAGCCTCAAAGGACATTATACAACTCTGCTATAATAGAGGCAACACGGCTGATATAAATATATTGGTGATATTGAGATTAGTCAAAAAAAGATTGATTGTCCCAAAAATCTGTGTGTGTGTGCTACCTTTTTACGTTTGGGTATCCAGCATTAGCATGAAGCTACTGTTTTCAAAATAATTAGTATTCTCCTTGGCTAATTCACCTGAATGTGTAAAATCTGACTTGCTGTATTAAATCAATGGCAAGTCAGATCAATAAATCAATAAATGTCCCTGCACGCATTAATTGTTTGTACTTTGTTTCCTGTTTAGAGCTCTTGGTTAGGTAAGAAGGCAATTAACATTTTCTTTTATCACATCAATTATAATTTATATGCTGATAAATCCCACAGCATAGTTTCTGCTACCAAGTATCTCTAAATAGAAATACACAAAGTTGCATGGAATCATAGGAGTTGTCTTTATTGTCTTCAACGACCTCCATTGCAGACAAAAGACATCATCAGACATGACTGGCAGAAACAGAACAGACAGATGTCATGCTTAGTCATGTTACCGGACTTCTTTCCTCACTCTCTGACTATCCTGGAAGTCATAACAACAGGCATTCAAATAAAATGTACCATTATCTTAGAAAAAAATTACATATTTCTCTGGGTTTGAATACTGTTGGAAATATTTCAGAAAATGTAAGAACAAAACTGAACAAAATAAAACAAAGGTCTTTGCATTTTAGATATTTTAATGCAGAAAATGAAAATGAAAAGAAGTACACAGCTGGGATATCCACTTATCCACATAGAAACATGAGGGAAGAAGGCGAGGGAGACACAGAGAGACCAGTGTGATTCTTTGAGACCCCTCAGATGTCTTGCCATCTTAGCAATGAACATATTATTATAAGAATTATCCCTATGAACAGAACACTGGATTTTATCAATACCATCCCACTGGTCCCAAATCCTGTTTTTAGCGAACAAGCCTATTAATTCACTTAGCATCAGTAATCATTGATCATCATAGCTACGCTTGCAGTATTTTGTTGAAAGTGTGCTGCTGTGAGGAAACATCTTAATCACAGGAACAACACAGTGTTCTCTGTGGCCACAGTCATCCTCATCTGTCTGTTTGACAATGGAGCAGATTCCATTGCAGCGGCTGCCCCACGGTGGATTGCAACGCATTTAATCTGCACTGGTGACTGCTGTAAAGTAGAAAATGTAAACGATCATCATTAGTGATAATCTGGATGTCACATCCAGTGGAATCAAAGCAACTCTTACATGTGAGCAACTAGCAACAGAATAAGCCCAGTGCATGATAATTAAGATAAAGTGTTTCTGACATGCAAAATCACTCATGATAAACTGAACATACAATTAATGTGCATGGTCAAGTGTTCACTTCTCACACCATCATAATGGAAATGCAAATATAATCCAATAGTCGTGTTTCATGGATAATTTGAAAGGTATCTTAATGAAAGCAGTGGAAGAAAGTGTGACTGATTCTTTTTAATTCTGGAAAATATCTTCATTTCTCTCTCTCTCTCTCTCTCTCTCTCTCTCTCTCTCTCTCTGTCCCTCTCTCACACAAACTCTTTATATAAAGCTATAAAGTTCTATGTTTCTTGATCTACATCTGCCTTCTGGGGGGTAAGAACCCTGAATTTCAGACTAAACTCTGTGTGCTTACTCTTCTTCTGAATCTCCTCTGGCGTTTCACTCCAATCCCCCCCACAGCAAGAGCAAACATGTGCAGGATTGATGTGCAGTTCTAGGCCCACAACCCTATGTCTAATCTTGCGCCGTGCCATATCACCTCATTGTCACACTCAGTTGGAGGAAAGCCCAACACTATCCCTCCATGGAAATGATCATGTCGTGGTGGTAAGTTGTGGGTTTAGTTTTAGAAGGGCACTCACTGCATCGAACACCTCTGCTGAGGCCCAACAGTCCTTTTTTATTAGATTCAACCCTAATCCAAATTCCAACAAGACGTGCACCATCATAATGGCTGTCCTCAGGGTTCTAAGGAAGACAATGGGAAACAAAATCATGGATCCACCGCTTTGTCTGGATCGAATCGAAAATTTGATGACTTCTTCTTTGGCACATGTAATGTTATCCTGCTATCAGACAAATAAACAACAAATAAACAATAATTAATCAATTAATATTTTTTTTTAAATTGCTGACCCTCTCTAAGTACAACTTGATAATGCTTTGGATACATTTTTGATATTTGTAGCACATCATTCATCATCATCATTCCTTTCAAATATTTTAGAAACATTCTGTTTTTAGTTCTTACAGTACATTAAAATGTAAATTATAGAGTGATCCTGGACAGAGAAAGTATTGTGAGCTGCGGTGCACAGATTGCCCAAAGCATAAGCCGATTTAGGACTTGCTGAGGTTAGAGATAGAGTCATAGCTCTGGTGTGTACATAATCGGAGGGTAGTACCAGAGCAGATGGAGAAATAAAATGAGATACAGAAAATCAATTCTATCAGACAATGGTGGTGGTCGTGTCATTTCAAATAAGGATCATATTGGGTGCTCTGCTGCTCTGCCCTGAGCTTCTTTCTCTGTTTGTTTTTTTCCTGGTTAGTTATCTTCCCTTCTCTCACACTTCTTTGTAATGTACACATGTATCAAATATCTGTCAAAATATTCTCTTGGAGATGGAAAAAGATGGTTTCTTGGTATTTCCGTTACATAGGAACATCTACACCTGCCAAAACTGTGATCTCTAATCACTTTCCATGCTGCTGTTTCCATGAAGCTCAGCAAAGGTCATTTCATTATCACTAATCTTTTATCTTTCTTTTTGTTTTACATTTTCGTGTGACTACACTGTCAAAATTGATATATGGCTGAGAGGGTGCCCTTAAGGTGCTAAGAGAAAAACTTTATGACTCGTCTTAAAACTCTGGAGAAAAGTTTTCCGGTAACTTTAAAGGGTCGGCTGAAACAATTATCTGGCACAGATAATGTACTTTTTACAAATATGAGTATAATCTGAGTAAAATGTGTCAATACCCATACTCAATCCTCATTGGGTATTGACTTAAGGTTACATAGGTTCTGTAAATAGTTCTCCTATTCCAAAATCAAAATCAAAAGCATTGAAGTGATTGATCTCTTCTCTAACAGCTTCTGAACAACCCCAATCTTCTTCGAGAAAGTCCATTTCCAGCAGCTGTCAGTCCCAGAGGGAACCATCGCAGACACGGGGAGAACATGCAAACTCCACACAGAAAAGCCCCAGGTCCTCAGGTGGATTTGAACCCAGGACCTTCTTGCTGTGAGGCAACAGTGCAACCCACTGCGGAACCATGCCGCCCCAAAATCACCCCAAACTGCAGCTGCATACTGCATTAAAGTGACATGAAACACTTACAGGCCTATGACTGTAAAAAAAAAATAGCTGGTATGTCTCTCATGTTAAGCAGGAACCACCTTTCCTCCTATATGCTGAATCCACTTATATCAACTATAATACTACACTCAACTGTGAAACCTTATTTAAATGCAAACTTGTATTTGATAGATTAACACGTACAGTGTATCCTAAACCTTTTGACTTGCAGCAATATGGCCTTCTACGAAAAAACCTGATTGTTTGTTATTAAAGTTGCTTGTCTTTTGTACTGCATTGAAAGATAAATGGGTGTTTTGTTAGTGGAGCTGAATTTCATTTTATTTTAAGGACGATAAGGTTATCCACTTATCTTTGTCTACTCAACTATTCTCCACAATGCTGCTATAACTCACTACACTTAGGATGAGCGGAGTGAGAGAAAGGGGGAAAAGAAAATTGTTTGATCTCATTTGCTTCTCTAGATTCTCCAGATGGCTTCCTTAAATAGAAATACAAGTACGATGGCTTTTAACATCATCTCATTCCCGTATGTCCAAATCTACCTTGAGCTGCAGGTCTTGTTCTCTGTTGGTTAATTGGAGATATACCTATGCACAGGCATGATTATGTTTTTGTTTTAACTGGGTGAATCCTTAAAAGATCAAATCTTTCAAATTTCAAACATTTGCGGGTCAAGGGAGTGGCCTTGGGTAGCATGGGCCACTCGCTGGTATCTGATTGGCCACCACAGGTGCCATGCCATTTTTCTAAACTACTGAATAATCGGCTATCTACCCTGACAGAGACTGAACTCTTTGGCGAGTAAACCTAATTTTCACTAAACGTGCAATTCAATCTTTAACCTGATTGGCAGTAATGCACCAGAATAGTGTCTACCCTGCCAAAAAAAAAGAAAAAAAGAAGAAGAGTAAGATTTATTATCAGTGCTGTTTTAATTTTGGAGTGGAGCAGACAGCTGTGGTCAGACATCAAGTCTCTGAACTCCCCTGTGCTACAGGTGCTTGGAGTTGTCTTACTTTTTGTGAGTCTTAAAAGATGTGAGTATATTATATACTGTGCCAGTGGTTAAAAAGTGTTAGTGTTAGTAAGCTGAGAGTTTACCTTGTCTTTATAATTTCATGAGCTGTTGGACAAGTCTGTTGTCTTCTCAGCTTGCTCGCCAACCTGTCGTCATTGTTTGATTATAATTCATCATGCTAACGCTAGCTATGTAAATCTCTCTTGTGTAACTTTGAGTATGGTTTGCATGCCCCATTCATTCATTCACAGATAATTAAATGTATTGTCCTAAAATAAAGTGACACGCATTGTGCGACTATTACAGCATGAAAAGAAAAAAAGAATATTTAAAATTTCATTTGGGAAAGAAAAAAGAAAATGAAGAGAGACAACTTGATACAGGTAGAGGTGTACAGCAGGAGCCTCCAGCTGAACACTGAATACTGGCTTGCTCAAATAAAGAAAGAAAAAGCAATTCTCTACAAAAGCATTGGAGAAGATATTCATTTTTTACTATTCCATTACAATATTTATATAGTAAAACTAAACTCATTGTGTAAGTAGATAACAAAACTCTAGAAGTGCAACAGATCTAATACAAAGAGTCAGAATTTGTCTGCACATGTCTGCACGTATTTACTTCACCTCTAGAAATTACCTTAAGTTAGCCTGCAGTGGTATTTCAATTATAAGGTGTTTTGATAGTTAAAAGACTACAAAAAGAAGGGATGACAAGGTGTAGCTTTTCTTTGTGTCATGGTGGAGTATAGGAAAATTATTGGTTACTACCAGGACAATCAGGAAAGTAACCTGAGTTATATCATTATCATTTAATATAATTATTATTAATAATCATATAATTAAAAGTCACAACCACCTGGAACAATACTGTGATATCAACATGTTTGTAACAATGGGAAGAAGATTCTTGCCAACAAAAAACAACCACTTTCATGCCGTATCTATCTGGTTCAGAGGCATGACATTTCAGTGTTCAGGTATTTTTAGATGAAACATATTTTTCATCCGGTTACACAGTAGAGTACAAACGAGCTTGGAAGTTGGCACGGCTACGTCTCCTTCTACACACACAGGAAGTCGCTGAAATGTGAAATATCAGATGTCATATGATGAGTATTAAATAGAAAAATACAAATGAAAAGGAAGGAAGGGGTGAGAGATGGGTGCGATAAAACAAAAATAATGATACAGAGGAGGGGAAGGTATTGAGAGTCTTGTGAAAAGAGGGTGTGTGTCAGGATGTGTGTGTGTAACTGATTGCGAAATGTGTGCATGTGAAGGTATGTTTGCTGTCCCTTAGTTAAATGTCACTCGTTGATGAGTGTGGACGTTGCCGACGTGAATTTTGAGGCTGTCACTCTGATGTGACATGCAAAGATCGAACTCTTTTTTTTTTTAACTCATCGACCCACACCTGCCCAGCAGTGTGCATGGTGTGATATGTAGATGTGTTTGTGTTGCTGAAGCTTAGTTTTCCACGTGTCTGTGAAGTCACTAGAAAACAGAAATGGAAAAACATACTTAAAAAATATACTGCTACTATAATTCTGCCTACTACTCTGTGCAGCTTCTCCACAGCAGAGTCGAGGCACGTTCCTAGTTGTATATAGATAGACATTGACACATTTCATATATGTGAACACACACACACACACACACACACACACACACAAACAGCATGCTGCAGGGGATGGCAAAGATGTCACAAGGGACACGGTCATGACGGTAACCTCAGGGCTAAACTACATATGTCAGTCGCACTCTCATGCTGTCAAGATCAGTGCCATCGTTTACTGGAAGAAAAAAAAAAGGGGTCACGCAACTCAAGATGTGAATATGTCAAGATGGACACACAGGCTGTTCCCTGTGGCACATTGATATGTATTTATGTGTGTGAATAAAAACACAGCAGTGTTGTCATGTGTGTGATTATGTGGAGGAATTGTGGGCTATTTCATATGGCATGATGTTTGTCTTTTCTGCTACAAAATCTCCTTTCTCTCTCTCTCTCTCAACAGACTTACCTCTGCAAGACAAGACCGCGGGTACATCCATCCTTTACCACAGCCAGATTGATCAGTGGAGAGAGACCACGAGCTTCAGTTGTTTCAGTAAATGCACTCAAAATTCCTTTTTTTTTCTTCTTTTTTTTTTTTTACAATCAAGCGACAAAGCTCCTCCAGTGGCCTCAAGTGGCTGTAACACTACTTTCTCCTTTGCCGCCAGTTTACAAGTCATTGTCCGAAGTAGAGTGGGGAGTACTGTGATGTTATTATAGAGTATTGTAGAAGCAGAATAGGGGTTTCTACCACAGCTTCACCTACTTCAAAGGTGCATGGAGAAGGGAAAAATAGTGTAAAGAGGTAAAAACTTCAGCAACACTGGACAGTATCAGGAGCAGCTTTATTACTAGACCAACGCATTTCGGCTTGTGGCCTTCATCAGGGTCATCACAAATGCAAACAGCATTTTAAAAGGGTATCTGTGATGCAGAAAAGAGAAAAGAAAGAGCCCACTGTCCCTCTTTGAAATGATAATGGGCCATGTGGAATTACATATGCTAGCGGTGGGGGAGGGGGGGATAGAAGGAAGGATGGGTGAATTCAGAATGATGTGAGGCTATAGGAGATGTGCTGCTGGATGAAGAAGGAAAATGTTATAGTTAAAAGAGGATTGACATATTTAGGGCGAGATCGAAAGAGTAGGACAAAATGGGTGACTGAAAAGTTGGATGAATTTATGGATGGAGGAAAAGAGGGAAAAGTTGTTGTGGAAGACAAAAGTTAGAGATTAAAGATGGGAACAATGTATGGAATTGAAGTGGTGGGTGATGAATGAAATGATGAGTGGCCTTCAGATATCGAGTTGAGTGGACTTTGAACTTATTTACATCCATCCTCTCCTGTCTCTTGCTTTTGGAGATATTGACCATGTGTGTACCCAAAGCTGGAGGGAAGAATAACAATTTTGTTGAATTACCATATGTTATCATTTAATGCATGGAGGTACACTCAATATTTATGAATAAAAACAATTTTCTACCCAAGTTAGACATGCTATGCTTTCATCTAATAGCCCAGAGCCATGCCATTGACTAACAAATAAGTGACTTTGTTTGTCATTCGTGAAAACTTTCCTTGAACAGCTGCTTATCCAGTGCTGCTCTCCACTCAGGCAGAAAGGAAGGAAGGAAAAAAGTACATTAAAAATCATTTTAGGAGGATTTGTGTTCTAAAATAAACACATCACTGTTGTACTAAGATGAACTTTTGATACTATTTTCTAATTGCTATTTTATCATGCAGTGTGGATGATGACGGTCACCTTGATGGACTTCACAACATGTCGCCTCAGATGAGACGCTTCATCTGGAGTGTGAAGGGAAGATGACAACAGTACTTAGGTTTATATTAAAATTTAACTCTATTTTGACACTTGTCCAACCTCATATCTCTCTCTCTGCTCAGCACTCCATCCCACTCTCCCTGAGACTTTACTTGGACTCTTGCCCAAAGATTTGAGTCTCGACTGCCTACCTCCACCCCTGATTTGCATAAGCAACATATTCCTCGCTGCTCTACTTTCATTTTCACCTCTACTCTTTTAACCTCTGTTACGGCCCCCTCCATTAGTTTAGAATAACGGGCCTTTTTGCCCTCTAGTTGTGTGTCAGCCGTCAAAATGTGCCTGAGCGATGCAGTCTTAATCATAACGCATTAGCCGCCATTTCATGCAGAAAGGCGTCTGGATAAAAGGAGTCACTAAACACATTAGGCCTGTAGCTTTAGTCCTTTGGGTGTTCAGAGTCTGGCTCCTATGCATGAGTGTGTCGGTGAGTCAGTGTGTGACTACATGGAGTTGCATGTAAGCGAGTGACCGCTTGTATGCAGATGACTGTGTGGATGTATAGGTATGAATGTGTAGCTTACTTTTTTATGATGTGCCATTTGAACTACACAACTGTGTATGCAGACAGCCATATAAATGCATATGTCTTTGCTGGAAGGTCAATATATTCATGTGTGTTTGCAGTGTATCTCCACGTAAGTGCATGCTAATTGTCAGTATGTTAGCCCATGATGCATAGCATTTTATCCACATTTCTCAGTCAAAGTGATGCAAGCAGTGTCATACAGACATGTTTTGCCCAGGGGCTTCACCATCTCTTCCAGACCCCTGCTGCTGTGCAGCTCTCTGCACATAAATCTGATTCAAACAGGTCATCTGAAATAAATCGTCCTTCTGTCCTTTGAGATTTACCCAGCAGTTTGCAATGCAAACTGATAGGGTTTGTTTCATCAAATAATCCCTTCTCCTGTTAAAATGATCTTTTGAACTGTTGTGTAATCTTGTAGAAGATTGTTCTTGTAAAAACAACAGAGCTATATCCTGTGACCAACTGTCCCCCTCACACAGAGACGATGAGAGACATAAATCTTATTAAATCAATGATGTGGGACTACTTGTTCTAGCTTTCTTTTGATGTCATTCAGCATTATCTAATTCTGAATTGATTAAAAAGTAAATCTGACCCACCTATATATCTATAGTGTTACTGTAGTTCATTTAATTTCTCTTTTGGATAATGCCCAGTGATCCTGCTGCCTTTTTTACCCAAGCCTTTCACAAGAGGTTGTTTTGTTCTCTATACTGTATGTCATCAGGTCTGGCTTTGCAGGAGTAGCTTGAATCTTGAAATTCTTTTGTAAATACCCTTTTTTTCAAATATTTGTTCCAAGAACTAAATACAATGTAAATATTTGATTTGACATGTTAAACACTAAACTTAAACCCCTCAAAATGGGGACAATTGTAGATCAGATCTTTAGGGGTGCTCAGCTTCCATGCATGTAAAACTCTACCTTTTACACAGCCTGTTCAAGGCAGGACTTTTGTGTCTTATGTGCTTTTCTATTCTGTATAAATGTTACCAAGGCGGTAATGAGGGGTCGCTGTTGTTCCTCCTCAGCAGAGGTTAGTAACAGTGCCAAATTAACAGCTGTATTAACAGAGTGTGCTGGTGTGGTGGTACGACATGATATGCGGGGGTCATGTTTTGACAGTGTATTATGTGTGCGACCCACAGCCACTGATAGAAGCAGTTAGCAGCTAACTCAAAGAGAAAATATTAATTAGAGAAAATCAAATATCAAATTTGGGAGACAGCGTGACTGAGGACGAGATGAACTGCCATGCAACAGGGAAGGTCTGATTGTTTTTGCCTTCTTATTTCGCTGTTTTCAAAGCGCGGCTTGACTCATACTGTAAAACCTCACACTAGACACTGGTTCTGCTGTGTAATACATCACGCCTCTTTTTGCTCGCAGTCTTGCACAGTACAGCCTTGGTGTACTTTTGGTCTTGGAAATGTTAAATGGTGCTTGTGTTAAACTGGACATTCATTTACAAGTTGCTAACAATGATATCACAATAAAGAAAATTAGAAAGGGTGCCTGTCTCCTTGGCAACTCCTGAAAACTTTTAAATCCATGTAATTAAGTAAAGAAAAAACTTCTAATGAAAAATGATTGTGGAAAAAAAGACAACCAAAAAACGTGTCGCAGCTTCAGCACAAACTGACCGAATCACAAGTGTCACAGACTTTTCCACCATGCATCCAACAGTCCTTTTGCGACTGGGTAGGCGTATTAATGCTGAGGGGGAGAAGTATGAATCGCTACCACTGCAGTGAAAGAAACTCCAGTCTTTCTGTACTACTTTTCTCTTTTGCTGACAGTGAGTTTTACTCCTTCTTCATTCCCCATGCAGTATTATTAGTCTCAGTTGTATCGCAATCTGTTTGCACACAAAGGTCGCTTACTAATTCTCAGTTGAAAATAAAGGCATTTTCATTCATGAATGTTCTGTCATTAGTAAAAACCCTTGTAAAGTTGTGAATGAACTGCTGAAGTAGCAAGCAGTTTGTTTGCTTGTTTTTTGCTGCTTATGTTGATTAGTCTCTACTGTGAGACACACAAAACACACTAGAGGATGCCAATTTATGTTTTTTCCTCCAACACACTTAATAAAGCCTCATTCAGCCTCCTCAGTGTTGATTTACTATAACAGGAAATCACATCTTTAGTCCATGAATCCAGAATGCCAGTGATTACTCCTCAAAATCATTTGGGTTACCACCTGCTTTTCCTCTTGTCAAAATAAGGGCATGATTCTGATTGTTTGGTACTTTGGTTGAGGGGATGCTGCTGCGTATATTTTAAATTAGAGGGCTTTCTTAAAAGAATCAAAATGTTGATTTCTTTGCCAATAGAGCAATTTCCATATATTTACAAAGATGTGATTTACAAAGATGCATCTATCTATCTATCTATTGTGTGCTTTCCCCTCCCTTCCTTTTACCCTGTCATTTCACTATCATTCTTCTCCAAGGGTGTCGATGTCATCACATTATCTCAGGGCCGTCTTTGCACGAGTCGGTTGATGGATGGAGAGAGTGTTTGTGCTAGCAGATCAGTGGAGGGCTGAGGTCTTTATCCATCCACTACCTGTCATTAATTTATGTAGCTCCATCCCTCTCTATCCTCCTCTTCCCTCCTGACTTGTACACATTCATGATATCATGGTAGGGTTAAAAGGTGAGAGTGCTCAGCCCCCTCTGTAATGCCCGGTGCTTCAGTGCGACTTGTTCTGGCTTTTAAACGGACTCACAGCCCAGCCGTGGGTCTGTAACACTGACTTTGAGCTTCCACATGGGGGCTTAGAGATATGGTCAGTGTCTAAAAGCTGATGAGACTGTCTGAGTACCGTGGCAGAAACTGTCTAAGGGGAGATAAGCAAGTGAAGCACTGTCATGTCAGCTCAACAGACATGCCCTTTGACAGATCCTACTGTAGGGAACTTGTTAAATGATTTATCCTGATTTTATTCTGTTTCATTCCTTTTTTTAAAGTATATTTCACTACAGGGATTCTTTTGTACTATAGCTTACAAATTCACAGCTTTCACCAGTAAAGGACAAAGATAAGTGAGTAAAATATAATTTGAATAACAAGCACAGAGGAGACATATTTCTTACAAAAAAAAAGTATTTCCTTTAAGGTGTATGCTTGAGATGTGAGATTCATTTCTGACACAGCCCTTTTACCCTAAAACACTCCAAGTGCTCTTTTCTGACGTGTTGGTGTTTCCCTTTTGTCTTATAGTTGAATAAATATTAAAAATCACCCCTGTGGTGTCAATGCATGAAATTAGCATTGTTGAAAAAAAAACATTAAAAAAATAAACGCAAAAGAATATCATAACACCAAGATAGCAGTCATGTACTCTTTCCTTCAGTTTTGCTATTGGTCAATTTCTGGGGCATAATTTCCACTGGGGGAAATTGGGATATGTCCCCCCCACTTTCCAAAATCCCGTTTGTGTCCCCTCCACTTTCCAAAATCCCGTTTGCGTCCCCTCCACTTTCAAATTCGTTTGAATAACAAACGTCATCGCCACGGAGGAGCAGGACACAGCCTGCCCCCGTGGACACGCGCGCCCGCGCTCAGGAACGTCGCGTGCACACTTTAAAAATAGCTCACTGAATGATAGAAGCTACTAGTGATGAGCAGGTATCGCGGTTGCGGTACTTCGTGAAAATAAAAAAGAAACGCCAACAGCAGCAGCAGATGACTCTAATGTATTGTATGAAACGAAAGAAAGGAGATGTGAGTTGGTTGATTCACTAAATTAGCTCAGGATAATCATATTTTCTGTCTACACCTGTTGATGTTAGGCTAACGTTGACTGAGCTAACATACACTTTTGCTAGGTAGCGTCGGACTGTTAGCTTAATATTTAATGTGAAACATTCTGTATAACATGAAAACGAGTCCACTTTAAACCGCAGTGTTTTCCACCAGCAATGTATGACAAGCAGACTCTCTGGCTGCTAGTTTAATGTTAGACTCACACACACACCAATGGCTCAATATGATCATAACTCAATTGCTTTCGTATCAGAGGGCAGATGAGGTGGAGCTGCTTCCACACAGAGAGGGTGAGACAGGGAGGGTGAGACAGGGAGAAGCAGCAGCAGCACAAAGTTGCAGGCAGGTTATGTGTAGGTGATTTTGATTTGTTCACAATGAGAGGAAGAAGTGTACATGATAAGAAGTGAATACAGTTTAAATTAAAAAATAAAGAATTAAATAATTAAAATTCTTAAAACTAATAATGATACAACCAACGTGATTTAGATATGGCTCCAGCTTTTTCATTAGCATTGTTGTGCTTGTGTCTACTTTCTATCAGAGGACAGATGAGGTGGAGCTGCTTCAACACAGAGAGGGTGAGACAGGGAGAAGCAGCAGCAGCAGCACAAAGTTACAGGTAGGTTATGTACTGTATGAACGGCCAGGGGATTTTGATTAGTTGATAATAAAAGAGAAGTGTACATGATAAGTGAATACAGTTTGAATAAAAATTAAAATACACCAGTAATAATACAACCAACATGATTTCAATTTGGCTCCAGCTTTCCCGGCATTGTTCTATACCTTGTTTGTGTCATGCTTTCATATCAGAGATCAGATGAGGTGGAGAGGCTTCGAGACAGGGAGGGTGAGACAGGGAGAAGCAGCTCAGAGATGCAGGTATGTGCTGTGTAAAGGGCAGTGGTGGACAAAGTACCCAACTCCATTACCTGAGTGAAAGTATAGATACTCCTGGTCAAATGTTACTCCAATACAAGTGAAAGTGGCGGAGTCAAATTATTACTTGAGTTAAAGTACAGGATTAAAAAAAAAAAAAAATCTCAATGCATTGGTGAACAGAGAACAAGCATTAGTAGAGATACAAGTTTTTTTGCAGGTTGCCAGAAAATTAAAATCATGATCTGGTAGTAAGAGATGCAAGCTGACTGACACTAGAGTATTCTGTCTCCAGTTAGTATAAGTGTCTTAATTCACTCCCTCATCCATTCATATACTAGTTTACTTCGTACACTACTATAATAATGATATACAGTGCAACACATTAGATTGTGGGAATGCAAGCTACAAGTAGTGTCATGGATACTAATTTATTTTGTTATTCAACATTTGTTAAAATTTTTTAGATCCTTGTATAGAATATGAATTTCACATTAGATATCAGACACTCAAATGAAATACCGGTGGGAAAACGTATACTGAGCAACAGTAATAATGCATAACTTTGGAGGCTGTCATGCAATCCTGTTCATATTAAATATCAAAGGCAGATTATGGTTGACACAGCTTTACTCACACTTTAACGATGCAGAAAAATCAGTTTTTGACAAGTTGTGCATGTGTTGCTGGAGCAGGATCTCTCCGTCTCACCCGGTGATCCAGAACATCCCACAGATGCTCTATTGGGTTGAGGAAGGGACTGATATGCAATTTTGTGTGCTACTATACTGGGAAAATTAGGGCCTGAGGGCCACCATTTCTATCTGCTTTCATGACTCTATCATAGACTACTAAATGAATGAAGAAACTCATTTTTTGTCCTGCGTTATTAACTGTTGCAAAATTGAAAGCAATGGGGCTGTCACTTGATACATTTATTTAGTGGCCATTTCCAAATGTATATCAGTGCTTTTTGAATGATTGGTTAAAAGGAGTTACCAGCCATTCAACTGTCTTAGCACATTCATGGTAGTGAGGCTACATTTATAGGATTGATCATTGTATTATGTCGAACATCAGTGCAGCAATATGACGTCAATTTGGGTAATGTGTTGCTAACTTAGATGACGGGTTATGACATTGCACATTTAATCGTGTTTATAATGTATAGCTTGGGAGTGGCACACAATATTCATTCAAGTATCAATGATATGAAAAATAAAAGTTTTCATTGATTTTTGCCTTGAGATTTGGCTCAAATGAGCATGTGCACTCTGTCAGGTGTCTGGACATTGTGGCCAGACAGGAGATGGATTATTTATAGAAAAGTCAGAGCAGCTGCTTTGCAGCATGCCTGTACTGCTAATAAGGTCTCAAGTGTGTGTGTATGTGTGTGTGTGTGTGTCTATATATGGTTATGGGTTTCTAATGGGCTATGTGTTTAGGTGTGTCAGTGTTACCCCTGAGAATGTTTTTGTTTGCTTATGTGTGTATATGACTGAAAATAGTGCCGTATTAAATTAAAAAAACAGTACAGGTGGAACAGTCGACCTACAGTAATTACTTTCATAACAAATTTTTAAGTTGCAATTAACGGAAAACAGGAAATAGAATGGAAATGTATCAGAATAAGTCACTACGGATGAGTGAGTTTGTAAATAACACAAGTCACAATCACAGTTAAGCTTTTTCTGGGTTAGGATGGTTTGGTCATGCTAGAAATGTTGACACTCGACACTCATCTACTCAAGACACATCAAAGAACGTCTGAAATGGTTTTTCCCAGAGAGAAAATGATTGTCCATGAAGCAGAAAAAATTTGGTCTGTATGAAATTCCAAAAATGAAACTTTGATTATATGTGAATTTATACAGTGAAATTTATGTAAAAATGAAATCCATGACTCAGATGTGGACATGGAATTTCTGAGCTTCCATTTAGGACAAGCTCTCCTTATAGTTGTCTTTATAGAGTCCTGCATCCCATGTATCCTCTGCAATGTTTTAGTGTGTGTGTGTGTGTGTGTGTGTGTGTGTGTGTGTGTGTGTGTGTGTGTGTGTGTGTGTGTGTGTGTGTGTGTGTGTGTGTGTGTGTGTGTGTGTGTGTGTGTGTGTGTGTGTGTGTGTGTGTGTGTGTGTGAGTGAGTGAGTGAGAGAGCACACTTTCACATGTCTCTCAGCGAATCCCTGCACCTGCCTGTCGCAGTGTCAGGATTGTTCTCTCTGTTCCTCCTTCTGAGCAGCACCTTGTTCAATTACAGCATCTATCAGAAGTTTCTTCTCGAAGCTCTCTATGTATATCCCTGTGGTGTGTCATTTTTATTTCTGTCCTAGATCCACCTTTGTTTTGCGCTCTTCTATAATCATCTGTAGGCCCCAACCTGTGTTACCTTCTTTTCTCTCTGTCACTCTGCCATTTATATATTATATGTATTATTCAGCAGTATGTGCTTTTGTTATATTAATTAGTTGACTTTGTAACACTACATCTAAATATGTATTACAATATTATTATAATAATATTTTGTTTTATAATACTTTATTTATTTATTTAAATTTTTTTGTATGTATAATTAATTAATTCTTAAAATGTGCTATTTGGGAAACACATCTTTTTGCTCTTTTGAGTAAAAGAGTTGAGTGTATTATACAGTGAAGATCAAACTTCTCGTCTAATCCTTGGCATGTACATGAGAACTCATAAATCTCAAAATTAGTTCATCTAGTTCCTGATTAGTTTCCACAAACTGATGAGAAAAGACAGAGCGAGCACTGACAAAGACAGTTTTTAATGTGAAAAATATCATCCTATGCTGATTGGTACACAGAAGTGAGTCTTGATTCAATCTTACTTCAAAATAAGATGATGACAAGCTCACAAGTCAATAGCCTCCCAAAGTTGGTTAAGTTGTTAATGTTCGACCATCTAAAATCCTACCTGAAACGGCACAGTAAAGGTGAGAATGAGAAGGAAATCCAAAATCAAGCTAACGAGCTTACAGACAATCATGAACAGGAAATCCAAGATGTGGAATATGGTGGCGATTCTGAGGAGGAAATCTCAGAGCAAGTTCGGGAGCATAAAGATGGTTACGATGAAGAAACCCTGGAGCTTTCCCAGAACCCTCTAAACGATAAGAAAATGAACACAGAGGGGGAAGTACCAGATCAGGTTCTGATTGTTCAGGAAATCCCAGAGTGGGTTAAGGACCATAAAGATGATTCTGAAGAGGAAATCTCAGGAGAGGAATATTCAGACGATTCTGAGGAGGAAATCTCAGAAGAGGAATATTCAGACGATTTTGAGGATGAAATCTCAAAGCAAGTTCAGGAGCATAAAGATGATTATGATGAAGAAACCCTGGAGTTTTCCCAGAACCTTCTGAACGATGAGAAAATTAACACAGAGGAAGAAGTACCAGATCAGGTTCTGATTGTTCAGGAAATCCCAGAGCGGGTTAAGGACCATAAAGATGATTCTGAAGAAGATTCAGAAGAGGAATATTCAGACGATTCTGAGGAGGAAAGCTCAGAAGAGGAATATCCAGATTATTCTGAGGAGAAAATCCTAGTGCAGGTTAAGTAACATAAAGATGAGTCTGAGGAAATCCGAGAGCAGGCTCAGAATGATACAGATGAGGAAATCTTGGAAGAGGTTCAGGAGCAGCACTCTACCCATGGTCTTCAGGAAGCTCTCAGAAGGAGCAGAGAGCCAACGCTTCTCTGGAAGAGGCCCTAGAGAAGGAGCAGAGAGCCAAAGCTTCTCTGGAAGAGGCCCTAGAGAAGGAGCAGAGAGCCAAAGCTTCTCTGGAAGAGGCCCTAGAGAAGGAGCAGAGAGCCAAAGCTTCTCTGGAAGAGGCCCTAGAGAAGGAGCAGAGAGCCAAAGCTTTTCTGGAAGAGGCCTTGGAGATGGCAGACAATAAAATTCAAACTCTGCACGCCATTATTCAAAATCTTCGAAGCAATATTGAAGCCAAGGACAACATTGTCTCCTTACTGGAGGAGAAAATTGACCAGTGGGCTTTAGAGCTCTCAGATGAAAGAACAAAAACTGTAATCTCCAGAGGGACTATGAGACTGCTGTCTCCCGGCAGCGGAAGGAAGCTGATAAACTGGACCATCTGACTCAGCAAAACCAACATCTGACTTCTGAGAACAAGAGACTTCAAGAAAAACTCGACATATTAACATTTCAGTTGATTAAGTTGACTACCTCAATCAGAAAAGAACTAGAGAAGGAACAGTGCCAGGAAAAAAAAATACTACTCTTTAAATTATTAACCCCAACCATGTTTACAGATCCACCACAGCACAGAGGAGCAGAGGCCAAATGTGAGTAAAAAATAGACTGAATCTGATGTCGCAGCATTAAGCTCCAATTCTAGGGCTGATGTTACGGTGATGTAGCAGTGGGATTGGGGCTAGGAGCATGAGGGTGAATACCTGGATCTGTGCCCTGGCTCAGTGCTAAATCCCATCTCTCCTCCCTATCAGTACGGAAGAGATGAGAGGCGGTTTTAGCCCTCCCAGAGAAAGACACACAGGCAGAGTGAGAATTAAAAGTTTAAATGTGAAATGGGCTATTAGTGAACCACAAAAATACAAATGGGTTAAGATGCATGTTGATTGCAGATGTCTTTGACAAATGGGAATGGTTGCCTAGCAATGGCACGTTACATGCTATAGCGATGAATGTAAGGACCAGTTCGATCTCTGACTTTGCAGTTGCCTCTTTCCCACCATTGGAGGTCTGGGATGGCTTAGTGAGGGGCAATGGAGCCAAGCCCCAAAATGCTGCTTGGGTTTTAAATAGACACTGGATACCTCTCTGTCTTTCCCACTTCCCTCTCAGCTTTTTTTTTTCTTTCTTTTGGAACATTTGTTTCATTGTTTCAGATTGTTTCTTCCTGTATATCTGCCCTTTTCTTTCTCCCTTTTCTTTACTCTCCTCTTTTCATATCTATCTCATTTGTAGTTGTGTCGTGATAGCAACTCAAGGCCATCCTGTGTGCCCTGTATCTCAGCAGGCCTCCGACAACACAGAGATGAGATGTTGTCAAGATGTAGACCAAATACTACTAATAAATTGACAATAAGACTGTTGCTCCTAATATGAAATAATGGTTAAATTGAATATAAAAAAAGTAAGAAGTTAATTCCTAACACAGAATCCACCGTATGTGACAATTTAATAAAAATCATTCTGGACATTACAAAGTTGGAAGTGTCATGCAGTTGATTCAGTTAAGCAGTGTTAATGCATTCTGAAATAAACACAACAGCAGGACAGGTTTTCGTGCAACAGCAGCATAATGAAAATACCAAAGGGAGACATGCAGTAATATGGAGCTGGAGCCATATCTGGGCCATATATCTGTTAAATCAGCTTTATTTGGCTCAGTTCAGGCAAGTTCAGGCCAAAACAAAGTATGACAGAGACAGATTAAATGCTGCTTTATCAGCCACGTGCTGCAGAGGACTGGGGAAATCCTCATGGTATCATTTTCAGTGATTTTTCACTTGATGCATATTTTAGGTCTCATTACAAGATGCAGATGCATCAAAGTATAAATAGATGTTGTAGGAAGATGAGGTTTAGATCCACTGATACTATACATCATAGACACTACAGACACCCATGCTTACTAGCCTTCTGTCTGTTTAGCAGATTGCATGTTAGTGTAAACCAATACATTTTAAGTAAGACTGATATTTATGACTGTCTGTTTGAAGTTCTGTCAGCTGTCTGCAATGCTATTGTCTGCCGGGCTTTGCTGCTTTCATGAAAGTCATTTCACTCTATTGTGAATTGATGCAGCAGCTAATGTTTTTAGTTTGGTGGTGAGAATGAAGACTCACAGCACTTGTTAATATTGTAGAATGTTTTTATTATCCACTCCTCTATAAAAAAACCAAATTGAACCAAAGTCCAGTATAGTGCAGTGCTCAAAATGAACCGTAGAATTGAACACAGAAACATTTAAAGTAGTCCCTGCACATTTTTAGTGAGGCAATATTTATTGAAGGGCTATTACATTACCTTACATCATAACAAAATGCAACACTTCATTTCATTTCTTGCTTGCACTAAATTGTCCTGTATATTGAAGATGTTTCCACATTAGTTTGCATTATATATCTTTGCTTAGATTCATGTCGACTTTCATGTAAGTGTATACTTGGCAATAAAACTGATCATTTGTTTTATTTCTGACCACTCAGTGTGTACGTTCATTAAGAACCAGAACGTACAACTACAGTGCAACTTGATGAAACTTGAGACAATTTATATCATGTCAGGTCTTTGCAAATTCTTGCCTTTTTGTACACCTAGTCCCACATTTTTCCTCTTTTTATGAATATGTTGTTTACCGAACCCACCTAAACCAGCGTGCACACATATTGCACAGTAAATACAGTTGTTTGAACCAGTAGAAGCATTGCCCCACTTCAGTCATTTGCCTCATGCTCTGCAGAGATACACATGCAGGCAAATCTGACATCTGTGCTGTACACCAAGTATTGAGATTTTCAGGTGATGCTGCTATTTATAGACCGTCCGTACTTTTTCATACATTTTAGGTGACGCAAAACAGGTGCATAACGAGTGATTTAACATTAACATAATACTCTGTATTGATTCGTCTTTCTCTTATCAAGGCTGCAGGCTGCATAACCTAAATATCAAGGCTGTAAGTTCTTTGACATTATCTGTCTGCAAAATCCTTTGGAACTGATGGCTTTACTTGTTAAGTTCTTGAGATTCATGGTGCAGGAGCTTTGTGCATACTTTTTGCAAGAATTTTACCTGTTCAACGATCTAACCCCAAAATGTTGGTCATTTAAAGAATAATGCAATTCTTACTGATATTTTGGATAAACTCTGTGCTGTTTATCGCTGCCAAAAAACAGAAAAGCATACTCTTTCCCCATATTCCTACGTGAGGCACAATCCTTTGAAGGTTGAGCTGTAAACCCACATTGCATTACATTATTTACATATTTTAAGCTGTTTGAACAGTTGGAAAATGTAAAATGACAGTTATGTTGTTAGATGGCCACTGGGTGTGAGGGCAATCAGCAATCCCCCTTGGCTTGTAGAAAATAATTTGAGGCAGAGAACGGCTCTACATCCGTGGTTCAAAATTGTACACAAAAATAATGATACTGCAGTGGTTCCTTAGTGGCTCTTTGGGGTGGTGAGGTACTGCTGTATATACAGGAACCTGTTAAGCACCTGTATGGCTCTTTTGAGGTTTTCTACTAGTTTTTCAGCTTATTTTAGTTTAGTAGGGGGGAATAAATAAAAAAACAACAACATTAGAATAGAGGATAACACATTAAATCAGTGGCTCTCAACCTTTTTGTCTCCATCACCTCATTTCTAAGAAAATATTTCATGGCCCCAAAAGGAGACATGCCTGTCCGTCATCATTGTGACTCTGTTTGTATACATTGCAATGCACTTTCCCCAGCTTATTCTATTTGAAAAGCATAAGGATTATTCAAAAACGGATTTGCCATTAGAGTGGTCCTCAAATATTTACAAGGAAGAAAATATTCTTTATTTCTACATTTTCTGAAAGTGTCAAGTGACTTCAAAGGGATGATGATTGATGATGATGACGATCGCTGCGTTGAGGTAAGATTGAATGAAAGCTGGCTTGGCTTGTATGCAGCAGGGTGATATCAATCTGAGGTCTTTGATACCAAGGTTGTGCTGACACACTCAGGGGATGATATTAGCCCATTGCACTAGAAACTTTGATTGTGCAGGGTATTTTATACTCTGGTCCAGTAAGCTAACACGTCTACAATCTAAGGGGGAGGATGGTTCTGGGATCCAACAGAACACCTCAGATACCGAGAGCTTTCAGTAGCCGTTTGAATTTTGCGAGAGGAGATATGTGATTGAAGTTGAGAGAAAGGTAAGACTTGGTGATTGGCTGTGTTGTCTTTGCATGAAAGTAAGCTGACAGGAGGCTCAACAGTTCGGGTGTTGATTACTCAAGATGTATAGCACCAAAAGAGATTGCCCTAGGATTAGGAGCCAAAAAAACACTTATGGGTACCATTCAGTGCCATTTCTGTTGAGACAATATAGTGCTTTATGCCACCTCTAATGGCTCTATATAACACAATTTGAAGAAGGTACTGTATTGCACCTTTAAACATATGGTGCTATGTTGTATCAAGTGCAGCTCCCCTATGATTACAAGCCAAAGAACCACTTTTAGTGCTGTTTAGCAGCATTTGTAGTGAGTACCAAGCTCAAAGATGTGTCAAATCTCAATTTGACTCAGAAGCTATCTTTGTGCACCCCTAAAACTCCATCTCTCTCTCTCTCTCTCTCTCTCTCTCTCTCTCTCTCTCTCACACACACACACACACACAGTGCTGCCTATTTATTTGGGAGCTCCAATCAAAAGACAAAGCCACTGTCAAGTGGGATTTAGCAGTGACATGGGCAAAGTTGGCTCGAGAGTGAGTGACATCATTTGGAAGCAGCACCTCTTTTGCATGAACAGGAGGTTTATAAAAGGAGCTGGAGGAGGACAGGGAACACTGTGATGTGTTAGACATTTGCAGTGCGTGTGTGTATGTGTGTGTGTTTACGTGCATGATTCTTGTCTGTCTCTGGATTTCGTTGCAGCTGTCTGGCAGGTTTGTAATCATAGTCATTACTGGGAGTGAGGGAGACGGAGGGGCACAGACAGAGACGACAAAGACAGCACATTCCAACTGGTACACAATATAAACAGCAAAGCAACGTCAACTCTGTCAGAGATCCCACTGTGCTCTGCGTACCCATTATACCCTTCATTCATGCTCACACCAGGATCATGTTTGAACTGTCATTCAGTTGTTGTGCTGAGTATTGTGTGTAGACATCTGTGGAAGGATCCAGTCATGCAAATATACTGAAATACAGCAATTTAGACAAGATAATTAATTGCAATATACCAGTCAGTGTGCAAGAAATGGGATACGATTCTTCTCCATTTGAATTTTGCAGTAAAATTTTAAATGAATTAGCTTTCTAGGACCTTCACATCAGGGCGAGAGGATCAGCAACAAACACACTTGTGTGTGCCAATTGTACGTCCTGTACTGATTCCATCTTTGCTCTCCCTTGTCTGTCATTTGCAATTCCACGGAGCCCAAAAATTGTCACAGTCTTTCTATTAATCTCAGTAAACACTTTCTGGAATGCTTACTGCGCTGATTCATCATGATTACAAAATGAACACAGTCCAGAACTGCGGTCCATCAGTCAATATGCATAGGGGCAAATTTGATAGAAATGCACACAGCTGCAGAGTGATAATGATTTTTTTCCCTAAAATAGAATGCAGCTTTAACTGTATAAACGAGAATGTTTGTATCATCATCCTTTGATGATGAATACAAATGATCTTTTCTTTGTGCTGCATTTCCATAATGTAGTTTGTTATTGTTTTCCCAGGATAATCACTTTTTGCTGCTAATGTCTTTAAACAAATGCTCCTCGTTTTGTTGTTTTATGCAAATTACCCTCCACTCACATACATAAATTATTCTATATTGGCTGTTTGATTCATTGATCGATTACATAACCGAACAAATGATGGATGGTCCAGATGAATGGATGAATCATTCTGAGGTCATGAACGACAACCAGTGGCGGTCCACGCTTCTGAAACGCCTCATATGACATTTCATTTTTTGGTATTCATAAACATTGTAATCCGAATACGAGAGCAAGGTCACATAATCAAGTATTGATCGCTCAAAATAGAGCTGACATATACATTGATTGCCTGGACATGTTCTTCAATAGCTGTGTAATCATAGCAGAGTAACAGAACATGCAATGATATGCTGTACTTGACCAAATATGTTTAGGGTAGAGAAAAATCTTAAGTGGATTTTGTTTCAGTAATATTGATTTTCCTTAAGTTGAAGTAAGAATTTTCTACCTGTTCGACAGCACTCTCGGAAGGTAAAGCATCCCACATAGAAGGGAACTACCAATTCAATATCCTGAGATAAATTGGCTAAACATCAGTGCAAAGTGTAGGCTGAGGATCACAAGTTTATGTTATATTTTTATCTTTACACTATTTTAACAAGACTGTGAAAAAATGGTTTCTGGATTCTGTCTGTTTTTGACCCAGCTTGTTCCTTCTTGTTACTCTATTGCGAAATAGATTGGGATCAAATATTTATGCGTCTCCCCTGCAATTATGATTGATGTTGAAAATGAAGTGCCACTACAGGGAACAAGCTTTGTATTGTCTTTGTAAACGCAATTAATATTACAAGGTCTGTTCACAATGGGAAGCACAGGCAGGTAGAGCAGCGGCTCTCCCTACACCTTGCCATACTTTATGTGTTTTTGAATTGTCTGCGTTGCGTGAACACCATATGGTCAGGATTTTTCAGACAAATAACAAATGAAGTCAGTTATCCTGGGAACCAATCTAATGAAACAAATGGCTTTGCTGTCATGTGGTTGATCCAGCAGAAATGTGCCTCTGACCTATTTTTTGCTCCAGACCATTAGTTTAAGAATCCGGGGCATGCGGTGTTGAATGCATTTTGTGTTTGGGCTGGGAAAGGGAGTTTGAGTAAATAATGTTGTTTAGAGGCAGATGTGTGTTGTGGTATTATGATGCCTGGAGTGACTACTCCCTGAGTAAAATCAGCCAATCAACCACTCTCTCCTATCTCATGTCCAAATGGACCGACAAAGCAGCATATGTGACTGCTGCTTTTAAAACCATGCAAAAGACACCTCTGCTCCTAATTGAAAAATAGGATTAAAGGAGCATCGGTTTGTTTTTTAAAATTGTGTGTATGTTATGAATATACAGAATACTCAATACAAAAATATAAACGTGACACTTTTGTTTTTGCTCCCATTGTTCATGGGATGAAGTAAAAGATCTAAGACTTTGTCTATGCCACAGCAGCCATGCACTTCCGTAAACAACAACGCAATACTACTGATGTCACAAGTTTCAATGGAGTGTGCAATTGGTATGATGACTGCAGGAATGTCCAACAGAGATGTTACCCATGAATTTAATGTTAATGTTCTTAACATATACGTCTTCAATGTCGTTTGCAAGAATTTGGCAGTCCATAACCGGCCTCACAAATGCAGGCCACATGTAACCACGCCAGCCCAGGACTGCCACACTTCTCCACCTGCGAGGTCGTCAGAGACCAGCCACCCAGACAGCTGGAGGCAACAGTTGGTTTGCACGACCTAAGAATGAAACACAGACAGTCAATAACCGTCTCAGTGATGCTCTTCCGTATGCTCACTGTCCTCACCGGGGTCTTAACCTGGCTGCAGTTCGTCGTCGTAACTCATCTTCGATGGCGTCACGTTTGAGTTCTCTTCACAGTTGAATGCTAGTTGACACTGCACCTCATGCTGAAGCATGATAATACATGCCCCCATGTCGGTGGGATCTTTACACAATTCCTGGAAGCTGAAAACATCCCAATTCTTGCATGGCCCGCTAACTCACCAGACATGTCACCCACTGAGCATCTTTGAGATGCTCTGGGTCGGCGTGTACGACAGAGTGTTCAAACTCCTGCAAATATCCAGCAGCTTCTTTATATTTTTGTCGAGAGTAAAAAGTCTAAATTCAAAAGCAAATATTTTTGGCTGCAGCAAACAAGTGGATGTTTGCTATGTTCTTTTCCCACCAATCTCCTTTCTTTAAGGTATTCTGACTGGGTTTAAGGGTATTTTGCCAAAGCTTCCCTTGACCTATTTTAATCGCCTCTTGTTAGGCTTAGGCACCATGGTGCCAGCACATGGTGATCTAAACTGACCCCTATCATAGAGCACAAGAGGGAGTCAGCAGAAGAATAGACCAGAGGCTCATTCTCGCTGTCTAAGTCCTTACGCTTAATCCCCCAGGGAGGTTGTTTGTGAGTGATATCACCACAAGAGTATAGCAACCCCCCCGTGGAGAAAACCTTTCGCAGTGTGTTGTCAGCGCTCCACTGCTCTCTCCCCCCTCCTTTTTCTCAGTTCCTCTTTCTCCAATGTCAACTATAACTGCAATCTAATCGTTCTCTTCTCACACACCTACATATATCTCATTTTCCATACCACAGATACATGGCCTCTACGTATGCACACTTTTACACAACCCCCATCAATCTATCTCCACGTACGATTCATGTCTGGATGTGTGGAAGAAGTGTAACAAAACACACACAACAGATGCACATGCATGCAGACACACCTGCGAAAAATTGTGGCAACAATTTTGATTTTAATTTTCAAACCACAAAAAAATAAATACAGAATACCCCATAAGGTTCAATGGTTTGTTTAAGGACCCTTTTATGGAGGGTTGAAAAGCATCAAATGAAGAACTTCTTGTTTATTGCTCTCCTCTTAATTGTGTTTACTGCTTAGACCGAAGGATTAGGCCTGGTCTCAATTTTCTGCCTTCATCTCCTTGTTCTTAATTCCATTTAAATGCTTGTCTGAACAAAAGCCAGGTCATCCCTATAGCCTACTTTCCATCTCACTTCATTAACAATGTTGCTGCTCTCCAGTTAAATCCCTTCTGAATAGCAAATAATTGGACGTCTGTTTCAGTCTGTGAAGACACATTGCACACTTGTGGTGTCGTGTCGTCTGACTTCTGCTGTGTGTTCAACCTTCTCTGCTCTCTTGGACTTGAGACATGAGGATGCACAATGGCAGTGATCAACATGTGGATGGATATTAATATGTGCAAAGTCTTACCGTTAACAAAATGAAACAAGAACCGTTATCATTAAATGTTTTGTCCGACATGCATGTAAAAGAATAGTAAAGAAAGAATATATAGTTTACAAGATATGCTCTGATATACTCTGAAAATGAACCCTCATTTGAAGTCCAACACCAAATTGTTGCCATGTTAATGCAAAAATAAAATTATATGACATTCTTGAGCAACGGAAATATCAATAGTAACAGTTTCCCCATAATGTGTGGAAAAACCTGCTGGGGAAAAAGTTCAAACTTAAATTAAAATACAAAATTACAGATCAATAAACTTATTTGGATGGACAAAGTTTCATGCCCATATATGTAAATTAGACGAAGCATGTCAGCAAAATAATTGGAGATGCCATTTATGATTTGCATTTAGATGAGCACATTTTCATTTTGTGCTCGTATTATAATCATCAGACCTGTGGGAAATAATAATGCAGGTGAAAGGGAGCCTGCATTGCCGATGCGCGGTCAGCAAAAGGTTCAGTGTTACAGAAATAAGACATGGCACATTTATATACATAGTCAGGTTTATAGAGATGGCAAGCTAATAATAGCTTTATTTGTGGTTGTCGTTGTTGGTTAAAATAGTTGGAAGTTAATAAAGGTTCACAAGTGAGTGCACTGCTGTAATGTGTGTTGGCTGAGTTGCAAATGAAATAGTGGCAGAAGTTTAAACATTACACTGTTAAAAAAAGTACTGTTATATCTTATATAGACACAATAGTGAGTGAAATAGAAATCGAAAGTTATTAGTAACAGAATAATCGAAGTACTTTTCGCCATCCCAGAAGGTAGACCAGCCACAGTTCTCTAATATAGGCCTACTGAGCAACAGTAGAAACGCATTTTTTCTGTCATGCCATCCCATTCATATTAAATATCAAAGGCAAATTATGGTTCATACATCTTTATTCTCCCTTGAGCCATACAGAAAAATCTTTTTTGTGCAAATTAGTGGTTGTTGCCTTAGTGTTTAAAAGTGAAAAAATGTGGATGGTGAGACAGAGAACAACAATAGTCAGTACCGTGTGTGACCACCTCCAGCATTTATCACTGCATCACATCTCCTTCGCATGGAATTGATAAAACAGTTAATCTGGACTTGTGGGATGGCATGCCATTCTTCTTGCAGTGCTGTGACAAGTTGGTCGTGTATTGTTGGACCAGGATCTCTCCGTCTCACCCGGCGATCCAGAACATCCCACAGATGCTCTATTGGGTTGAGATCTGGTGAATATGCTGGCCAAGGAAAGACAGCGACATTGTTCTGGTCCAGGTAGGCTACTCCTGACAGACGTGGGCCACATGTGGTCTGGCATTGTCATCCATGAAGGTGATGCCTGATTGCTGTATCCTGTGAATGACATGTGGACCTAGGACCGTATCTCGGTAACGGATAGCTGTCAGTGTAGCATGGATGTCAACGAGATCTGACTGCCATCCATTACCAATGGCTCCCCACATCATGACAACACCACCAAAACGGTCCACTTCCTGCATATATGCGGCAGGATAGTGTTCCCCATGGCGACGATACACACGCCTGCGACCATCAGCTCTGTGCAAGTTAAATCTGGACTTATCACTAAATGTGATCTCCGTCCACTGTGCAATGCGCCATAACATCTGTGCTACACGTGTCTGCGGAGCTCCATCATCAGCATCATCAGCATCCAAACTGCCCGGTCACGTAAGTACCAGGCAGTACTAACTAAGGCAGTGCACTGCCAAAAAGAGAAGGAATAGAATGAATTATTTTCAAGTCAGTGTTGAAGTACCTCTAGAATGCAGTTAACAAAATGAGTCAGTCATACATCAAACATGCATGATTTAAGAGTTTAGTGAGCACAGGATATGCATATGGTCTGTATATTACATGAAGATGTACAAATCAATATGTCTCCTCTCCTCTCCTCTGCTGTGACCTCTCACCTCTGCCTGCCTAATGATCTGATCCCTCCTTTTATCTCACGTCATACCATCTCTCCATCCTTCTCTCCTGTCTCCCAGGGGATGATGGGATTGGAGGACTTGGAGGGAGGAGGGCAGATATGGTCCACCCCTTGCGACCGCTTCGTCTCCTTTCACCTTCACCCTTGTCGACCCTCTTCAGTCGCTTCCCTTCCTTTCCCTTCCCTTCCCTCTCTTAATCTCTATTCTCTTGTGCCTCTTGGACTTGGTTACTTCTTTCCCTTTTGCCTACCTCTGTCCCCATCAACAGAGTCCAATGAATAAGCAATGCTGCTCTCTCTTTACCCTAATGTGTAGGTTGGGACCCGATGGAGCAGGTTATGTTGGAGGAATACCAATGGCAGTAGAGGGTGAGAACTAAACTAGTCACACAAGGGCGACTGTCAGATGGACAATAGGGAAAAGGGAAGCAGCCTGTATTTATTTTTCACAGCCAAGAGCCTGAGTGTGAAATTGGCTCATGTACACAAAAGATAGTAGATAAAAAAGCTTATTCTTTTTTATTCTAAAGACAATTTGAACGTTCATGCGGCTTTTTTGATACACCCTATAAATAAGCCTTGTAAATATGAAATTTGTTATTTGCTAATTTCTTTTTGGCCTGATTTTTTCAAACTTTTAATTAAAAGCCAATGATTTAACTATGTTTACATCATGAGGCTCCTGATTAAATTGTCTACGTCAAAGTCACAGCACAGCACAGCCGGGGTGGGGGGGGTGGGGGGGTGTGGAGTAAACAGCCTTATTAGCTGTTAACAAAGCCTCCCAGATATGAAACCGCTCCTGTGTTTGGACCTAAGGCGAATGGGAGATTATCCACACTGCAAATACATGGGCGACTGAGATGCCCTTTGTAGCACACAACAGAGGGCATTTCATGGGCAGAGCGCTGATCCCCTCCTGATGTGCAGTTGAGGCAATGTTGAGGCAATGTAATCCCAAATTATTTAACCAGATTACTAGAGCATGAGAAAAAAATTCTGCCTTTGAATTATGCATGAGGGGTTTATGCGGTACGATATGAATTCCAGTGTCAGTGTGATTATGTCCCTCTAAAGCCAGACACTGCAATGGAAGGTAGTATGCAAATGTTATCAACATACAGGTGAAGGACGGGCACATACAAATTTTTCATTTCTGTCTGCATGCTGTCGTTGCCCTAATGTGTGTGAACAGCTTTGAAATCCTAAAACCTTACTTTGAGCAGCCATTTTGAAGACACATTATGACATTCAGCATAGTAAAAACAAAGGGACATTGAGAAACAAAAAGAGAGAATGAAAGAAAGCATTTGAAACACGATCATTATTTTTTAAACTCAGAAACAAAGAACATACTAAAAATCAGAGATGAAGCTGCCAGACAAATGAAGGCTTTTTTTTGGCAGTGATGTTCATTCAGCATGCCATGTATGAACCATTACGGGCTGTTTGGCAAGAAATGGCCCAATTCAGTTTGTCCCAGATCGTCTGCCAAATGAACGCTTCTGCATCCTGAAAAATGTGTGGAAATGGATTCTTATTCATTTAAAAAATAAAACCAACAAAAGATGACGTAATTGTTCATTTTCACATCGCACTGACAGCAAGGCCATTCCTGATTCTTTTGCAGCCATTTTTGAAATACACCATTACTGTCACTTAAAGAATCTGTTATATGGTGCTTTGTTGTGTTTTCAGTTGCATTTCTTTTCTCACCTCGGTGACTACAGCCGCGGACCCCGTTGCATTTGATTGAAACACTAGTTTTGACATCTCCAGCTGTGGCCTGGCTACCCTCAGCGACCGAACAGACTCATCCTGACAGCGTGACCCATGATTTTTCGCTGCCTTGCCATCCAAATGCGGTGTGGAGAAGAATTAGATCACATGATAGGATATGACTGTGATGTCATTCCAAACTAAACAAAGGGTGAAAAGGCCCATAAAATCATGTGAAATCGTTGTCAGTCATTGGTGGATCCAGGGGTGGGGCCAAAGGGGCAAATCTGATTGGCCCCTTAAGTGCCCCTGTCCTGTCACTTGTCATGCCACAACCATTGCTCAGTAAATTCAATTAATACTTGAAAAAGTATGATGGAAGTCCTGGCTTGAATTCAGCATGACGTTAATGGTAATGCATTAATTCTGAGAATAAAGTCAGAATTCTGAGATTAAAGTCTTCTAATTAAGTCAGAATTCTACAATATTAGTCAGAATTCTGAAAATAGTGTCAGAATTCTAGAATAAAGTCAGAATTCTAGAATATTAGTCAGAATTCTGAAAATAGTGTCAGAATTCTAGAATAAAGTCAGAATTCTGAGATTAAAGTCTTCTAATTAAGTCAGAATTCTACAATATTAGTCAGAATTCTGAGAATAAAGTCAGAATTCTGAAAATAGTGTCAGAATTCTAGAATAAAGTCAGAATTCTAGAATAATAGTCAAAATTCTGAGAATAAAGTCAGAATTCTGACTTTTTCCGTGACTTTAAAAACAAAAAACAAAAAACATTTTTTAAGGTATACAATGTACTGTATATTGTCTTTGGATTTTTCTTCAAGTCATAAGTAGGATTTTGTCCTTGTTTGTGTCACGACACCACAACCCCGGGGACATTTATTCATTTCGTCTAGGGCTTCCTAAGTTTGGTTGCCCGTACATATATTAATTGGCGTTTGGCTCAAAGGCTAGAGGTGGAATAAGGTGAGCCTACCAGTGGCTCCTTAGCTCCGGCGCTACTCCGAGGTCCGCTTGTTCCAGCGTCTTTTCTCTGAGTCGACGTCGTTTTCCGCTCTCCACCGACAGTTTATTTATTTACATTTACACATAAACACTAACTCAAAAAAAATACAGCAGAGGGTTCTTGTAGTCCCAAAAACTCGTGGGAACGCTTTCACATCTTTTTCCTGCTAGCCCCTACACCTGGTTTTCTCCTCCCCTTTATACATCTCACAGGTTTCTCTCACTAGGTAAGCCCATCCCACCTAGCCTAAGAGCCAATCAACTCCTTATCCGAAAAACGTGTGTCGTGACATTTGTAAACACAACGTTCAAAGATGCCCTGACTTATATGCTGTAATAATATACATTACCTGTTTGAGGATCATGTGTTACATACTGTATATGGAAAAAAGTGTCATATGTTTTCTGCACCCCAGTTTAAAAAGCTTAGCTGAGGCTAAGAATAGACTTTCAATCTCAACCTTAATTGAAGTTTAGAACATTTGTTTGAATCCATAAAGCAGTCTTTTCAGAATAAGTTGAAAGATTTGGGAAAAACCCTATCCCTAATGTTATTACTGGATCTCAGCCTACAGTCAGTTGATTGTTCAAAGACATCCATTTGAAGACATTTGGCGATGGCACAGCCATTACTTACATTACTCATTACTTAGTCACAGTAAGGCAATCTAATGAGTGGTTTAGGCACTTAGCACTTTTATTGTAAGACCACGATCATGGACATGTAGCATGTTACTAAAAATAATCTTATTATTACAGCATACAGCATGATTAATATTATACTAACTAAACCTAATTCAACTGTAAGCCTTGAATTTTCAATTTGATTACGAGAGGAACATTCCTTTTTCCAGAGATCTTTTCTCCTTTACTAGTCAGAGATATTTGCTATGTTATTGATCACAGGAGTACATCTGTTATGAATTAAGGGCCCTTGAAAAAAAGAAGTTTTTTATCATTGATATTTTAGGAAAGTTAAATGTCCACTAGCCTCTCAATAGCACCACCTATGGCACTAATATTAGGCCAATAACATTTTAAAGCTTATGGAGAGAAGGTTTTAGTTTTATTTATTTTTGGAAGCAATCCAAAACTTAAGAGACATGTTTGTAACGTTTGCGTTCATATTAGAATTATTCTGTAATCAGTAATGGATCATCTGTAATGGAGCACATGTAGCACTAAGGCTCCCAACCCTGCCATCACTCATGCTGCCATATTGTCTGATGATGCGATGATCTCTAAATCTCATCCGTCGCCTCTACCCCTGCAGCAGGCACCCGGCCAACTATTGACGAGACTCACTCATGTTTTTTGGGTCACAAGCTGTGAGAGGAAAGCGGTTGACTCTCCTGTCCCGTATCCAGCACTGTGTCGCACACACATATATATACACACACATACAGCGATGCTCTGCAGGAAAGAGAGAATATTTGCTGACCACTAGCTCTGTTGCCTTCTCTTGACAGCACAATCTGTCACAGGCCTGGGAGAGAGAGGAGCAAGACAGGCTGAGAGAAATACAGAGGGTAGAAGGGTGGTAGAAAGGGATGATGAGGGAAGAGGAGATTGAGAGGACAAAAGGCACAGATTGATTAAAAGACAAGGGAAAGGGGGAAACAAAACAGGTACAGAGAGAGAGAGAGATAAAGAGACAGAAGAGAAAAGTAATCATCCTACAGGTCTGAAGGTCTCCGTCAGACTCACTCACTCTCCTGTGGGAAGGATGAGTGCAAGAGTTAGCTCCAACTGTGTGTGCAGGGATGAATGATGAACACAATTTTAGCATTCATCTCAAGTGGTAAAAAAAATCCGAAACAGAAACACAATAACACGGTATGGTACTGCAATGTGAACACCCTGCTGCTCAGTTTCGCCTCAGACACTCAATGGCAGACCGCACACATGTAGTCCCTGTTGTGTGTTCTCTGTATTTTGTCCATTTTTATCCTAACAGATGAATTACTGTAAGGAAAAGATGTCACGGTAATGGTTTTCTCCACCTCTGGGAGAAGAGAAAAGACAAAAGAAATTTAAGAACCAATAGTAGTAAATTAAATTCACACTTCGATGTTTTCTTTGAATGATATCCTCAGTCTTTGCATAGAAAAATTGCTAGAGGTAATTAAACAATACTATCGGTTTATGTTAAGGCTATAAATGTTTGAACATCGTTTCTCAGAAATCATGCCTTTTCTGTCAGATTCGAACGGTGAATGAATATCTCCAGAAGGGAATCTCTGGCTCTTTCACTGCTAAATTGTACACTGTTTAACAGCAAGCTGCTGACTTTTAATTTGCAACTAGTTTTATTCAAGTATTTCACTAAAACAGCCTTCCAGCTGTGCCTTCATGCTGAGAAAGTGAATCAAAACAGTAAAGCTCCATGGAGTTGACGATAAGTATATGATGTCTAATAATTTATATTCAGGAAGCCAGTCCTTTCATGCATGGCTTTCTTTTATGTGTGTATATATATATGAGCTCATTCGTACTGCAGGGACTTTCCTTGTGTGGTGCATTTTTTCCTGGAGGAGAAGCTTTGCAACAGCAAACATAGGTAGCAGTTAATGTAACCGTGACACAAAGCCTTATTTTGACCATTTTCTGCACCTGTGCCAGCCTTTTAATGTTTCATTCATGCTATTTTTTTATTGAATAATGAATAAGAGGCAAGAATGGTGTTTTGCCCTCTATTCATATGGTAGTTTAATTCATTATTCATGTGTTGATTCATGTGTTTAAGTTATTTCATGCACATGGGCCATGCTGAACTATATAGCAAATCAAAACTTGCATTGTACAGCAGTAGAAGAATGCCTGTTCCTTTCATTGTGCACACTTTTTATCCAATTTAAATTGTAGTCCTCATACTCTGAGTATGTTTGGTCAGGTATATCTTCAGACAGCCTACGCCTGCACATACTACCAACTGTTTCATTAAATGATGATCATTGGCTCCCTCAATGATTATGACTATTATAGCCAACTGCAAATCTGCCACCCCATGTCACAGAGAAAGTATGACACACGTAGCACCTATGGCTTTCTGAAGCACTGCTGTTGGTAAACTTAATCAGATAAGGTACATAGCCAGGGACACATCCTCCTCCTCCAGGATCCTCTTTCTTACAGCAGCCCCCTCAGCTCAGCAGCTTTCACTTTCTTTTATACTGCAAGATGGGGCTCTTTTGCCATTTTTGTCAATTATGCATAAGCAACTTTTCCAATTTCCATGGACCTTGGTGGAAGGTTGGAGCATGTGCCAACCTACCTAGGGGCGGCTGTGGCTCAGGGGGTAGAGCGGTCGTTCATGGAACAAAAGGTCGGTGGTTCGATCCTCAGCCCCTGCAAGTCCACAAGTTGAAGTATCCTTGAGCAAGATACTGAACCCCAATTTGCTCCCCGGGCACCGCGTGTAGTGGCAGCCCACTGCTCCTCAGGGATGGGTCAAATGCAGAGAAAGAATTTCCCCATGTGGGACTAATAAAGGTATCATGTGCCAAGGAAGAAAGCATCAACTTCTTCCGACTTCGCCTTTTGTTGATAAATTTCTACCTGACCCCGAGGAGCTTCCAAATGAATATTGGCAGTTGTCAATAGACTGTACAGTGTGAGCATTCAGGTCGTGGCTTCATGAGTCATAAATCATCATAAATCATGAGCTTTGGTTTCACATTGTAGATGACCTATTCATAAAGTCTGAGCTGATATTGACCAATGTTTCAGAAATCACACAGAACATGCCCAGCTTAGCGCAAATTCCAAGTGTATTGCATGAATACAACCTCTTTCAGTTTAGCAGTCAGAAATAAACAATGGAATTGTGCAAATGAAAACTAAAAAGATGCATTTCACATCATTCCTGGTATACATGAAAAATTTCTCACAGAAGATGTTCTTCAAAAACAAACTGAACTGTTTTCTTAAGGTATGTACATTGTTACAAAAAAGCCAAAGGTAGCACTCTACCATATGGTTGAGATGTATGGACAATTTTTTGAAGATATATGAAAAAGTTATTCTCTGGACAAACACTCCACACTTGAAATAACCCAAGTTTGACCCCCCCCCCCTGAAATGAGGAATATAAAATTGTTAAATATAACAAAATACCAAAAATCAGAACTCTTGCATGTTTCATGTGTTAGCCAGGTTTCATGAAAACATATTGACCGGTTTTTGAATTTTGCCCCTGACAAATAATGTTCACAGACAGACAAATTGATAGTGATAGCTATATCCCCCACATTCTAGGTTTTGTTCCTTTATTCTAACAATGATTTGTTAGGCTTTATTAAATATGCGATATATAAAAAGCAGTCTGCTCAACCTGATTCTGCAGAATGCACATGACCTTCCTGGATAACCGTTTAAAAGTAGTTTTTCTACCTACTACACTTCCCGCCCATTAGCGTCACTCAAGCTGCCGCCGAGGCAGTGGGGAGAGAAAGCGCAGAGCCGGGCTGATCTCACACTCAGCCACGCTGAGGAGCAGAGGGGAGGACGCAGAGCGAGCGAGAGGTTGGGGATCCTTCAGTGTTTTTTCACTTGCATGAACACAACCGTAGACCGCTCCAGCATCCGAAGATGTGGACAGAAGTCGGAAAGCTTGTGCTATTACATTTGTTACTCATGGAGCTCCATTGCGCAAAAGGTAAGGCACTTGTCTCCGCCAGGAGGTGAATTTACGTCTCATCACAGACGGCAACGCTTTGGAGATCGTTCCTACTACGAATCGGCTTGTATCTCATTGTTGTCTGCGTCCACACTAGTGCAGCATTGTATGCAGTTGTGTGGTATCCACTTATGCCCACGCAGCGAATGCGATCACTGGTGACATGAGGTGACAATGCGCGGAAGAGAAGATCCGTATATGTGACACGTGTTTAAATGCAGCAGGATGGCTGATGTGGCCATAACAGGTTGTGCTGATGTGAATTGAAAGTGCAGGCTGCAATGCTCTGTGTTAGGTTTTTTTTTGTTGTTTTTTTTGTTGTTTTTTTTGTTTTTTACAGCAGCTGCAGCCAAAAAACCCGATCCACTAGATTTACCTTTATACAATTCCGTGTGTCAAGTTGCCAGAAGGACACTGGTGGGAGGCAGTCGAACCAAAGCCTGATGATACATGTACAGACAAGCAAGCCAATAACACATAAAAACAGCAAAAGTGTAAATCAGGTCGTGGGAATGTTGTAGCAGGACGCCTACATAAAGAATTGGAGCATTTAGAACAATAATACCTATTTACCATTTCATATTACAGTACTTTTATTCTTTCTAAATTATATACTTTATTACATTAAAGGCCTGAATGTAAATTGAATGAGGCTATTTAAAGTGGAGATTAATCCAGCATACCATTTAGCATCAAAAACTGAAGTGACAGCCATATAAATAGTTGGAATAATTACCCCAGCATGTATCTATGGTTCTAAATTGGCTTATTTTGAAGTGACTTCAAGGTATTTCATGGTATTCTTTAAGTTTCGGCCATATCTTCATGTATTTAACAGTCATATTCTGATCAATCGACAAATTAACGAAAAGGCTGACAACTTGTCTTTTTCTGACAACACAGGAACTCATACGGAGTCGGAGTGTGAAACTGGGCAGTTTCAGTGCAAGAACGGACGGTGCATCCCGACCCTGTGGAGATGTGATGATGATGATGATTGCTCAGACAGCAGTGATGAGGAGAACTGTCGTAAGTAGCGCACAGTCTGTTGCACTGGTGGATAAACATAATGATGCCTTCGCTTGCCGCCCAATGAATTGTGTGTACACCTTCCATCACATGAGATCTAATTCTGGGACAAGGACTCCTAAACATGTTCATGTGAAGCTATGAGTTGACACATTCAGTGCCAGACCATTATTTGATGCTTTCTGCTATTTAACATGAACTAGTAGATAACTGGATGGCATTATATGCTGCAGATAGTTGATTAAATCCATGTTGTAACTTTGATTGAAGTTCCACTGAAACATAAGCTCCTTATCATTATGCTCGGGCCCCTCTGGAGTCTAAGTTTCAGTTGTTAGTCTGCAGAAGGCAATGCTGGAACTGCTGATCCTGGATCACTGGTCAGATCACATGGCGAAAGGAATTTTACTCATTTCTTAATAAGCTCACTTCCTCAAGCAAACGTCTGACACATGTACAGGTGTGGTCTCACAGGGTCAGAGCATCATGTCAGAATATTATCATTAACACTCTTATCTTGCTGTGTAGTAAGTAGTAAGTAACGCCAATCCTGTTATAAGAGAGAAAGTCCACCCTGCTCTTTCATAATGCTTTGGGTATATAATGGCTTCAATGACTGTGTCTGAAATAGCGTGATTAAACTGCAGGATTCTGTGTCATGACATCTCATCGTTGTGTAATGCAGCGTGCTCTAATGCAAATACTGTGGCTCGTAGATATGGCAGATCACAAATTGACTACTCCTCTGTTTTAAGTGGCCTCTTGCGTCTGTGGCCTGGAGGTTGACTTTCAAATATAAAATTACATATATGATATTGTGCAGTCAAATATGGTCGTATGTAATTCAGAAAAGAGCAAAACAAAACCCGTGGTTTGCCTTTTCTGGTTTAAATGACTCTGTCCCATTCTGCAAATTGCATGAACAACTAGCCAAGTAATCATCGCTTATAAATTTGTCATGGTGCTAATTGCTTGAATGCTCACATTAGCCGACATTGATTCATTGCTTATCTTGGGTGCTGGAACACCAAACCCACAATTCTCTCATCTCACATGCTCACCATGATGGTCGGCGCTGAATATCTTGGGGAGTTCCATGGATGAATGCCGTGACATTTACAAGCAAGGCTTAGTGACTGCAGAGACCGATGTGGATTAGTGGACATTTAGTAGGTGATACTTGATGGAAGTGGAATTAGATTTTAATGATCTAACAAGTGTGATTTACTTTGTTGTTTGGTGTAAGCCACTGCTCAAAGAGAATTTGAAAATGGTGCTTAAGCCACAAGGTGACTGTTCTTTTAACAGAGCCACTTACCTACCAGAAATGTACTCTACCTCTTTCTTCTCTCTACTCTTTTTTACTAGATATCCTGTAAGCCTCAGATGTAGTTATGCTTTTCTCTTGGGCTCCTCTGGCACCCTCTCAATCTCTCACCCTACTCAGTCTCTACCTTTTATTTACTTTTTCCTTCTTGCTGTGCCTTATCCTCTCCTTTCCTTCATCTACACCTCGCTCCCTCTCTCCCTTCTTACCTGCTTTGCACTCTCTAGTCTTGGTTCGGCTCTCATCCTCAGGAAATTGGGTGCTTCTTTCTAAAACGCTGTCTCACATCTTCAGCAGTGTAGCACTCACTCAGGGGCTTTCCTCCCACCCATTTTTAAATCTCCTGTGGGCACCTTGGCAGTGCGATTGCCAAAGAGGCTATACCCACTCGTCTTACGCCCACAAAGAGCATCAGCTGACAGGTTGGTTGGAGATAAATCCAACAGTGTGACTCTGGTTGCCGGAGTGATTCTCAGCGGCAGGCAACCTGCCAGCCCTTCGAACGGATGCCAGCACTGCCACTGTGCACCCTCCCCAAAACCCAATATCACCAATAGAGCTCAGCAGAGAGGAGGAGGAGGAGAAGGAGGAGGAGAAAGGATCGGACAGATTTGATTTAGAGGAACAGGATAGGTGAAAAAAAAGGGCTCAGGAAGGAAAGAGGACCATAGAATTTTAGAGAATGGGCTGGAAGGAAAATGGAGACAGGAGAGGAGATATTGCATGATTCTGATGAAAATCAAGGTAAAGTAGTGTGCCAAGGCTAATATTAGCGGTGGTATGGCAAAGCTAAGTAGGTTTGGATTTGTGTCATTGGTCTTTGGTTCTGTCTTTCAAAACGAATATAGACAATTAAAGGTTACATTACGTGTAAATTTAAGTTGTTCAGAGATTCATAATGTTGGTAAATTGAAACAACTTGAACTTGTAACTTTAAAAAAATAATCAACTGAATTTGGTTTCTGAACAAGTTTAAAGTAGAAAATACTCCATGCAGTTGTAGAGTGGCGCTGAAATTTGCGTCTGCAACATCTGCTTTGAATACTTGTTGAGAACATCTTTTTAGAACATGGTGTAATACTACACTGCAAATGCAGAACTATACAGTATACACTAGATCAACAGTGTGTGTGTGCATGTAAACACGCCATCCATAATACTTCTCATACACACCCAGGCCAGGTAAAACTATTTGCATGAGTATTTATGATTAAGAGCCATAGTATCCATCCATCACTCCATCCATCCATCAAGCCGTCCGTCTGTCCGTCCGTCTATCCATCTATTGCCTTCTGCTTGTCCGGGGTCTGGTTGCGGTGTCAGCAGACTGAGCAGGGTATTCCAGACGTCCCTCTCCCCAACAGCAATTTCCAGTTTATCCTGGGGGATCCTCAGGCTTTCCCAGGCTTGATGAGATATGTAATTCCTCCAGGGATTTCTGGGTCTACTCCAAGGCCTCCTTCCAGTTGGAAATGACTGGAAAACCTCCAAAGGGAGGCGTCCTAGAGGCATCCTAACCAGATGCCTGAACCACCTCAACCGGCTCTTTTCGTCACAAAGGAGCAGCGGCTCTACTCGGAGCTCCCGCCGGATGTCTGAGCTCCACACTATTTCTAAGGCTGAGCCCAGCCACCCTAGGATCCATGATTTCATTCTTTCGGTCATTACAAAGCTCATGATCATAGGTGAGGGTTGGAAAGTAGCCTCTTGCCTTCTGTCTCGGCTGTTTCTTCACCACAATGGTCTGATACAGTGCCCACATTATTGTTTGTGCTGCACCAAACTGCCTGTATAGGTGTATAGTGTCAGCTTATCAGTCAGTTGTGACATCTCCCATCTCTTCCATCCTCCCTTTATTGCCTGCGTTGAATAAGTCTTGTTAGATTTTGTTGTCCTTTGTGCCTCTCCTTTATTTAATTCTCCCTATTCCTCTTCTTCCCCTCTCCTGCTCCTCTCCTCCCCCGGTTCTCTGCTTCATTTTCAACATGCCTCTTGGTAGATTTTGCTCTCGTTGCCCTGGGAGACGGTAAAGGGGTGGCGGTGATGGTGGTGATGGGTTTTTGTGCATGCGTGTGCTTTCTTTGTAGTGATCACAACACTCGTGCACATGTGTATGAAAACACAGGGAAACTTTCCACCTCTGCATGGCTCTGTATGACCTATTTTATAGGCTGTGGAATATATGGAAAAAAAATGCCTTATTATTTTCACAGCAGATTTAAGTGGATTTAAACATGCTTAATCCAAAGCGCCACTGTCAAATAATCTCATATCTGAACCTCGTGTTAGCTCCCAATCGTTCTCTCTTTCACACATTACTTCTTTTCAAAAAAGCCTTGGTCACCCTCCACTGCAAAAAATGCTATTTGTAAAAATTGAGGAAGAAACAAAAACTGAAATTAGTTGTAATGATTAGTGTTGAGTTTTACTTAATTAAAACAAAAATGTCACATTTTCTGGTCACAGCTTCTCATATGCAAGGTTTTGCTGCTTTCCTGTGTCTTATATCACTGTTTATCCAACATATTTGAATTCTTTACTATTGGCTGGATAAAACAGCCAATATGAAAATGTCACCTCAGAAATTATGCAATGGTTTTCAACAAGTCTGGACATCCTATATACTGTATAAGTAATTGATCCGTCTTTGATAGAAATAAGCATCAGTCGCAGCTCAGTAGTGATGTAGACATAGAATTTACAGAGGGAGGGAAAGATGATACATGAGGGTGGGAAGAAAGTTCATATTGAGCTTAGTGTGTGTGTGTATTTGTGTGTGTTTCTGTGTCACAGCAGGACAATGAGTTTGAGAAGGGGAGCGTCTCCTCTGCAGTGAGACCAGCTTCCCATAGAGGAGACATCACAACACATTTCACGCCACTCTTTGTGTGTGTGTGTGTGTGCGTGTGTGTGTGTGTCTGTGTGTTTGTGAGTGAGGCCAAGGTCTCGCTCTCTTTCACACACCCACACCCACTCTTTCTATCACACAAACACACATGCCACTGTAATAAGATACTGTAGGGAAGCGCTTTAGGCATAAAAAGCATTATACCGAACAGCTCACAGAAACACATTTTAGACACACAGACACAGATACACACACGCACACGCACAGCATGCTGCAGCACAGCTGGGGACAGACCTTTAATTTGAGTATGAGGTCAAAGGGACCAGTAGCTTAATCAATTACACACAAACACACATCCAGGCACACAATTAGTGTGTAGCAGCAGGGTTGTGTGGTAAGACGTGCATAGAATAAAATAGGAGATGCACCTCTTCTGAAAGGAGGACACACACATGCCCTCACATTTGAACTAAGGCGTTCAATATTAACACTCAGCATTTTTATTGTGTTTCTGAGCAGGTATGATTTCTACTCTGCCTTCTCTTACTTCATCAAACACACACATTTGAATCATTAACAACCACACACACACACACACACACACACACACACACACACACACACACACGCGCATGTGATGACACCCCACTCCATCATTTGCTTTTCATTATTGGACTAAGGACATAGTGCTTTATACATATATGAGGAGCATCTGTGTGCATTTTACAAACAATTGCACCAGGCATGACACACGTCACTGAAAAGAACCTTTTGCTAGTTGTGATTTTATGCAACTTGCGACATAAAACTTAAATGACTTTATGTTGGATGTCACTTCTGGGATTTACATCAAAGGAAATAAGAACTTTTCTCAGTCCTGAAGCCATATTCTGTGGCTGTACAATCCTACATCTGTCAGTCAGTCTCCATAGTTTGGTGTAGGAGTTTTGAAAAAGATGATCTGAAATATACAACATTTTACTGGACTATTTTTTGCTATTCCTACGAAATAAAACATGGTGAGTAAAGTGAAATTGTCATAAAATTAGAATTTAAAATAAGCTGGCATAGCTGCATCAGTCATACTAAGGCTTGATTGATATTGTTTCATTAATGATTCAGTGTACACACCAGTAAATTAAAACAACTTCTAATTAATAAATCATCAGGATTCTTATTTTAGATGATGTTAGTCTCCTGAGTCCCTCTGTTGCTCTGTTGACACATTGAAGGTGAAGACAGCCAGTTGGCCATGTCCTCCCGCAAACACGATCCACTCCTTAAAGACTGAATATTAAACACAATCAAGCAGGCACATGCAGCGCTCCTGACAGATGACAAGCCCAAAATGTGCTGGGGCACCACCTTTATCAGACACTGTATCATGCTCTACAAGCTAACAATACCTGGTGTGTTGAATAGGTGGTGGGTGCAGCAGTGCAAAACAGCAGCAGGGTAATTTTAGCTGAGGTCAGTGCTAGCCTAAGGCGTTTCATCTCGCTTGCTCCCCCTCATTTATAGGCATATATGTCTCTACCTCTCGCATTCATTTTTACCAATTTTCTACCTCTTGCTCCCTCTATATGTTCCTCCTTCTGCATCTATACATCTCTTTCTTTCTCAAGACAAGTCATGGCTTTAGATTGACACGGAGGGGCAGGGAAGTGAAGCAAACCTGCGAGGAGGAAGCAGACTCTGGGAGTTTATGTTTGTGAGTGTGTGCGAGAGAGAAAGGGAGACTGTACTGTCCATTTACATACTTCTAATCCAATTAGCGAGTGTCTCAGTGGGTGAGAATCTGCGCGGTGAGGGTTGTGTGTGTGCGCGTGCATCAGAAAAAGCAAAGATAAAAAAAGAACTTGTGAGTTACCCTCCGCCTGAGAACTCATTTCTCTTTCTCTCTTTGTATGTTGATACTCAAAAAAACAAAACAGTTCACATTCTCTTCATCCATTTTCCCTCATTGCCTCTTTCAAAATAATGGCATTTATCAGTAGATAATTTAAATTTCTTTTATTTTAGATCTCAGATTGGCTCCCAACTATTGGGTTATTTTATGGAAGTCAGAAAGACATAATGAAACAGGAAGATCTTTATAATATTTTGCATAAGTGTGGGATGGCTACCTCGAGGGATGGCTCAAACGGACTGCACAAAAGTTCAAGCGCATCTTTGAAAAAATCGTATGGTTTCAAGTAATATTGTAATGCACCAGTCATTGGGTTATACCCTGGAATGATGCCAAGTATATTTTTTATTTCTATTTTGCTGATAACATGGATCAAAGCTCATATCAGATCATTAAAAATGCTCATCAGGGACATTGTTTGTTTGGGTTTATGACCACAACTTTACTGTTTTGGTTCACATCGCTCTCATCCTCATCATTTCCAGATGCAGACCAGCACAAGCAGCTGTTCAGGAGAACATGCTGACAAACCCACTCTGTCCTGCCTTCCCAGCATGTTGGCCACATAGCAGCAAGGGAGCCACAAATTCCCCTCAGGAGTTTAAACCAATCAGAAGTTGAAGGAGAGTAAATATTGGGCTAGTCATTAGGTGGCCAGAAACACATCTCTGAATGAATGCCGCTGTAGCTTCATGTCCTCTGGACTTAACCCCAGTATTAGCAACTATCCATAAAGTGATGATGATATGTCATCACTGTTGTGTTTACAGATGCTGTGCTCTTAAGTAGTAAATTAAATATAATAAGTTGCTGGAATGCAGGATTAGGTTCCCTGGTTAAAGATATTGAAGCTGAGAAATATTTCCGTTTGGAATTTTTTTTGTCGTCACTGGTTATTGATGTGTGAATTGGCTCTTCAATCAAATCCACATGCACGCATAAATCATCCACCCACCACCCACCTGAACGAGTTATATTCTCTGATTTAGAGACCTGCATCTGCATTGACATTTCATTCCACCTTATAATTATGTTGAGCAACACAAGCTTTGCATCTTTACTCTGTGTTTCATTGATGTGTTAACTTTAACAATTTAATGATGACAGAGCTGCTTTCAGTATTTTCTCGCTGCAATGTCTCTGTAGGTAATATCGTGGCACATTTACAGGAAAGTTGAAACTCTCCAATGGGAACAAAATTAGATTTTAGGCTTCTGAAATACATATATTATACTTTTAGAGCTCAAAAAAATAAATGGCACTCAGGATTTCTCAGGAGGACAGACACTTTACTCTGAAAATTTCACTATATGAACCTGGACTGTGTGTCCTACCTATTCTATAGAAAAACACAGCTCCTGACTGGTCCTGTGGGCGTGTCAGGAGATTTGATTAATCAGTGAAGTTAAGCTTCTGTGGCTCATGCGTAAATGCGCAGTGTTTCTCTTAATGGGGAGACCTGCTTATATTTTCTGCCGCAGGTAATTTAATAAATATTTTCCTCATTAATGATGCACTATTTCATTCAGCTGCAACACATCTGCTATTAATCAGATTGTTAATTTTTAGTACACGCCTCGCCCGATCTTGCAGATTAACTGCACTGCCTGTGGACATAACTGCTGTCCATGCATTACTATTCCAGGTGACATTTAGAAAACCTGTTTATTTGCCTCTCTGCCCAAATTACTCTTGCCCAACCCGCAATACTAATTATAGGGAAAAGCAAATGTGAGAGATTCCGTGCAGTGGTCGCAGTACTAAGTCAGTTATTTATCAATCAGTGACCTTGTGCTGAAACACAGGAGAGTGTTGAATGAGTGACTTTAAAACTATCGAAGAAACTGAATATTCCACCCACACTCACATCCTCTTTCTCGCATATGTACACTATTAGCAAGAGTGCAACTGACAAATGGCCTTCAGCATAGACCTGGTGTAACAGTAGCGTTGGGTAGCATAGTTTTAACGGTACTGACTGAATTTACGTTGATACGACTTCATGTTAAATCAGTCTGATAAATTTAGATACCCGGGAGCACATCTGGTCGAGTGAGTAACTTGGAGTATAGAGAGAAAGAGAGTGAGACTACATCACCCTTGCAGGGAGGCTATGCTTTTCAAAACCCAACACAGACAATGCCGGCTGTAATATCAGTAATGAGTGCAAAGCTGGCTGGGAAAACACGTCTAACCCAAGGTTACACCATATCTGAAAGATGAAGAGTGCATCGTGTTTGATAGCCCCAAAGTAAAGTATGTCACAGAGAATGGCGTTCTTTTTGCTTTGTTTTTAAAGCAATATTCGTGGCCTCTGCTTTCACCTGAGGAGCAACATGGTTGACACTGAACATAAGTGTCTCTGGCCTGAGGCACGGTGAGGAAAACGTAATGGTAACATGGTAAAAAATGTTCTCAAACAATAAAACCTGAGATAGTAGGAGGAAGTTTGTGAGAGGTGAACAGTAAGGTAAGTAAGAAACTTTGTTCCGCTGAAGAAAAGAGGGCGGATGCTGCTAGCCTGAAAAGCAATACTCCTATCTTTATTTCAGTAGTTTATTCATTCTTGTTCTTTCTCCTGCTCTCTTTATCTCTCCCCTCCTTTCTGTATACAATACCCCCACTCCCCTCTTTTCTGTCTGTATTAGTTTGTCCGTTTTCGACAGATTACCTTGTGTTGTTTGCTGCTGTGCTGCAAAGTTACTTCTGCTTAATGTTCAACGTCAAACGATAACACTACAATCCTGTTTCTCCACCGTGTGTGTGTGTGTGTGTGCTTTTCCTCATACTTGCATGATTGTTTGTGCCCGTGTTGTGCTGTTGTTATCCCCCCCTCCCCAACCCAGCTGTCTCTGACAGGGTATCATGGCATTAATCCCCAGCACAGATTAACTGAATATCTCCGTGTGCCTTCATTTTATTATTTACATTTGCTGTAATCCTGCTCTTCACCTTGCTCTCTGTCGCCTGGTATATGTAGTCAGTGCGCAGCGTGTGAAACAACAACTGTAAATGCTGATGAATAAAACATGAATGCTAATGCCACTCTGTTGGACTGACACTGAGATAGAGCCCTTCAGTGCGTCATGTCAAAAGTTTTCATGAGAGGTTTTACTCAGAAGTTACAAAGTGGTGGAGAGACTTTAGTTTGACTCACTGTTCAGATAATATTTGCCCTATTTCTCTTAGTCTGTTCTGTTTGATTTTTTTTTTTACACTTTACTCTTTCGCTTCTATTTGTCTTTGCTCTTAATTCTACTTTTTGTACTGCTTTCCCCCCCACTTCTCTCAGTCTTTGCCTTCGACTGGAGAACAAACTGTTGGTTTGATTCATTACATCCTACCCTGCTCCAGTGTATTTTGTTTTAAAGAAAACAACAGTTTCCACCCACCACTGTGGCAAATCAAGAAATAAGTTCAGTAAAAGCAGAAGTTAGAGCTGTTTCAAATTCGATCAGTGGTTGTGGACTTTAATTAGAATTTGTGTTTTTGTTCTCACATGAGTGAAACTAGACTTACTGGCCTGTTCAGAGAAAGCAGATGGAAAGACGCTTTGAAGGTGTCATAAAAGGTCTCACAAAGTGTAAACTCTGATCTCACTCTTACTTTGCGTCACTAGGCAGCAGAATACTCTTATTTAATGCAAATGCTAAAATGGCATCCTCATGATCATATAAGGATGTCATGTAAATGTGACCATTTATAGATGCATCATATATAACCTCTATGTAATCGCAAGAAGATATCCAGACATTATGCATTTGGTATTGTTGGCATACAGATAGTTGCAGAAAATGTATTAGAATACAAAGCTGTCTGCAATTTTGCAGATTATAGCAACCTACAGTACCTTATGAGGCTAATGCTAGTTATATAGGAGGCTTGTCAATGGTAAATACCATGACAAATCTGTAGCATCTTGTTCTCTTGGGTTTTGAAGGAACTAAACCAATTCTAGTTCAAGGTGCGTGGGAGACTGGAACTTTTTCAAATTCCTTTTTAAAAGAAATCATTTATATATAGATAATAGAAACTCTTTTGGTAGTGTTAGTCGACAAACAGCCCAAAGCAAGCAATTTGAAGATGTCAGTTTCAGCGTGGGAACTCACCAAGTGTCATTTTTACAGCTGGTTTCTCTCTTGCCGTTTTCTTCTCTTTGTCGTCTTTCCCACAACTGACTCTTAAATGAAGCTGTTTACTTAGATTACACACACACACAAACAACATATCTCCTTCATACACGCGCCTTGCCAACTCCTAAGCCTAGGGATGGGTCTTTTAGCTTGAGGGGATTTTGCTTGTCATTTGTTGCCGGATGGTGGAGAGGAGTGGGGGAGGGGGGAGTAGCTGTTTGATAATACAGTGCTCACTAATACCAGTTATCAGAAAAAGATGGTTTGACACAGAATCTCTCACACGTACAGACAGAGCCTGTTTTGGCGGTTCACGCAAAGGTAATGTGACGCTTTCATCTGGAGCGGGTGAGGAAATAGTGAAGGAATCTCTGTTAAAGACCACACTGCTGAATGGGGAGAGACAAATAAAATAAAGTACCTCCTGCTCTGATTATTCTCTGTAACTTCTTATAAAAAAAGGACTTCCCCTTTGAGTCTATTGTCAGTGTGTTTGAAACGTAAAAAAAAAAAAGCTGATGCGCTTTAGGCACTCGAGAATACATCTCTCAGGATGTATTGATTATTGTAAATTGTTCGGATGGGATGTTGGTTGCCTTGCGAAGCTTTCAGCTTACTACTGCTAGAGCGGGAGAGCAGGTTCTGATTCATTCGGATCATTCTGGGCTTGTTACATCATGAAGCAAAGATGTTTTTCATCACATCTCCTCTCATGCTCTGCCCTCTCCCTCCATCCTTGCCATCCTCAAGGTCTGTGTCTGTTTTGTCTTTCCTCCTCTCTGGCATGTGTTCACACTGTGTTTAAACAATGATATCCGTCTCTCTCTGTGCCCTGTATACCCTCCGCCCACACCCCCTATTATGTGTCACTGCAAGCAGCTTGAATGTTTGGAAACAGGGCGACACCTTCTCAATAGGACCTGAGAGGCCCCCTCACTCTCACGCATGCACGTTCAAAATCGCATGCTTTTAAAAAGACGCATTGGTTTTGTGTGTGTGAAAAGCATAATGAATAGCGCTGTGACCTTGCATGCAACATCTGCATTATCTCCTTAGGTTCCATACTCTTTGCAAGAACATTCAAGCACATTTAGTTTTTTCAAAGAGGGGGTTTGGAGGTTTAATGAGATTAGATGAAGCAGCAAGATTATTGGCTTAAACATTTTACTCTGAGCTTTACTAAGAAGTAGAGAGGCTAGTGCTACACACACACACACACACACACACACACACACACACACACACACACACACACACACACACACACACACACACATATGCAAATTACCACCAATAACAGGTATGAGCATGCACATTTGCAAAAACCTTCCGTGTACCTGCACCCTGTCTCTCTCTCACATGCACGTTCACATGCATGCACCACAGTATCTCTTTGGCTGCTGTAGCAGGTTGAAGAATGAATACTGTGACCTTTTCTTTGACATACTCATGATAAAATAACTGTCTTTGTATGAAAGCGTTTCTCCTTTTGTTTGATTTCAGAGTTTCTTGTTGCTTGATGCCATAGCTCGCTCCTGCTGTGCTCTCGCTAGAAATATTGAGTTATTCCTGACCCGTGTTCTTCATGTCTTTGGGTGTTCCAACTTTCGTTTTATGTGTTGGATCACTTGTGTTTCTTTTGCTGATCTCTGTTTCTTTACATGCGTCTTCTGTAGTATGTGTCATTATTTTCTGTTAACATATAGTTAAAACTACTTCCAAAATCCTTCCAAAAAACTTGCAGATTGTCAAATTTCTGTAGTATAATGCAATTTTATTTAAAAACTTTATTTGAAACCACAGAGAGACAGGAATGGCCCATTGTAAATTAAATTTTGAGCATGAGAAATGCTCAAGAAATGGGAAATGCTTGTTCCCAGCAAGGCAACCAGAATATTGAAATAAGTCTGTTCAGTCAGAAAAAATCCCCGCCTGCCGTCACCCATCTGCAAGTTTTCATGCTTTGTTGACCATGAATTTCCACTTTGCCTGCTGTGCTCAGGTGCAACCATTACAAAATCACTAAATTTTATTGAAAAAAATAAAAAGAATAAAACGATACTAATGCCCACAAGTTAACATCCAAAATAAATAACCCAAGCTAAATCCCAGGTACCTTGAAATGCTGCAAACCAGGGAGCCAAGAGCCTGTGATGTGTGTTGATGTGTATTGATACGGCCTCTAAAGTGTACATAAATACTTAAGTTTTATCAGTTTTATTTATCTTTAAATCTGAAGAAAAATAAATTCTCATTGACAAAAGCGGAAATTGACATTTTAAGCTTTGAGATATGAGCGTAAGCTTTTCACTGTTTTCTGTTGAGCAGCGAATATTTTCCTTCTCTGCTGATTCACCCATTAAATTTTTACGCTCTGAAGTTTCTCTCAAGAAATGAAACGAGAAGCTCGATACAATAAGCAAAATGAGAACTTGACAATGACATTGGCTTGTACTTTAAAATACTAAAGCTAATAAATGGAACGCGTGTCCAAACTAGAAACACACAGAATGCTGCCTCTGGAATTTTATTATTAAATAATGACACATGTGCAAACCAGACCATCTGCTACACACACATGCCCTCGCTCCACTCTGCATAAAGAAGACCCAATGACCCAGTTGTGACAGTATAGGCAGTAGTTAAGTATAATTAGTCAATGGTGTTGTTGCTGTGATATTGGCTTCACTCTACCTCCAGTGGCCCAGATAAGGCAACTTTGATATAGTCCTTTGTGTGTAAATGATGCATTCATGAGTAATCAGGCAGCTTAATTAAACTCTGAGACCATCTGGGTTATTATTTTATTTCTACCTTTACATCACACAGTTTGACCACGTCCTACACTAATGCTTGATTTAAAGGGGGATATCACAGTGTGGCTCAGCTGTTGTTTGAATGTTAGCCAACAGTTGGAGCATTATTTTCTGAAGTAGGTGCCTGACGTATCTTAGACTTAGCTTTATGATTTTAACTTTAGACTTGAGCACAAACATGTATTGTCAAAGTGGACCACCGTTACTCCCCAGCAAACAAAAGAAAAGACTTTTTTGTGGGTGGAGGCAATGTCACTTAGAGAAAACATATTGATCCCACTGACGGTCAAAGACAAAGGTTAGTGAAGGTGAGCCCCAATGAAAGCAAGCAGCCTTTTATTTTCTGAGATACTCGCCAGGCTCACTTTCACTTATTTTCGTACAAAACTTGTTCTTAACTTTTCCAAATACATCTCTTTTTCACAGCCTCAAAGGTGGTTGTGTGTACAGTAGTCTTTTCAACCCTTAGAAGTGACTTGTGATTCTGACATTTAGCTCTTTCAATAAGAAAAATCCTGCAGAAAAAAGCATTGGTAAATAGCATTCACATACATTTTCTGCCACAATGACAAAATTACTGCACATTTGAAATTCTCCATCCAAAGTTACACCTATTTCTTTTCATCAAGCATCATCCCTGTCCTTTGACATAACTCCACATGATGTAAGCTGAATAATGTCATTTCGTTGCCATATTTGTTGTTTAAGTCCGTGATGGGTTGAGGGAGAGACAGACAATCTCAGGTCACCGTCTGTAATTAAGACCCCTCACAGGTTGCCTCATTAATTCTATCTTCCTTTGAAGGTCATGAATATTGAATTGGCGCAATGCTTCCTGTAAATAGACCTAGACTTCCCTTTCCTATTATTCAATTTGTTAGATTCCTTAAAAGGATGATTTCACCCTTAAGGATGTTTTGGATGTTTTTGCAATATAATTAACATTGAGAGTGTGTGTGTGTGTGTGTGTGTGTGTGTGTGTGTGTGTGTGTGTGTGTGTGTGTGTGTGTGTGTGTGTGTGTGTGTGTGTGTGTGTGTGTGTGTGTGTGTGTGTGTGTGTGATTGTGAGAAAGAGTGTGTGTGTGTTTGTTCATGTGAAAAGGAGTATGTTTTCCCAAACTTTGTAGAGCCTCGAGATGTTTTCATCAGGGTTCAGTCGAGACACACACATCTATTTCTAATCATGAGACTCTTGCACCTGTTAGAGAATCAAGAGGGATAACAAACACTGTTGTTGTTTTTTCATTCTCCAAAGTTGAGGTTGAGTTGAGCAGAAATAAAGTTGGATGAGAAGAGCAAAAAAATATACAAGAGAGGACACTAAGCAGGGATTTGGCAGGTGATTAAAGGATGGAACAGATTGTGTCTCCTGTCATATGTGGAGGGGGGATTGATAGAGGGATGAAAGGATGAGTGTGGAATGTGGTGATGACCTGAGGGATATCAACTTTAAGATGAGGACATAGTCCACCAAAATGGAAAATAAATGACTTGTCTTTTACTTGTTACACTCAAAAACCCAAAGATATACACTCGATATACAATCATAATAAACAGATATTAGCAGATTTTCTTCACATTAGAGAAAGTGAAAACCATAAGTTTAGCGATCTATAAGTTGGTAATGCCAAAAGCAATAGCAACAAACCCCATGGTGTGTGTGTGTGCATATGTGTGTATGTGCATGCTTTCTAAGTCTGTGCTTTTGGCCTTAATTCATCGCATTAGCACCAAGTCTCTAGAGGGTTTATGGAGATGTGTTGAAAGTTAAAAAAAAACCCTGGCTAATTGATTTCAATGAATGGCACACTTAGTAAATTACACCAACATGCAGTTGGGGATGTCTTGTGTATGTCTGTGTGTGTGTGTTTGTGTGTGTGTGTGTGTGTGTGTGGGAGGGGGCTGCAATGGCAATCAGTACCGTCAGAGTTTTTTTAATGAGATCAATGCTTTCTTTCCTGCATTCCCAGATGGTCAGGGTAGTAGAGGGTGTGTGTTTGTGTGTGTGAGTGTATTTGTATGTATGTTTGTGTGGGTGAAGAGGGAAGGGGCTGCAGGGACCTTGGGCAGATAAATCTTTAATCACGTGCTTGCTCTCATGTTTCATTTAATTGCCCCCCTAAATCCATAAAAGGATGACGGCATTGTGGTTTATGGGATTGTGGGCTGTTGTAAATGTGTATTTAAGTGTGTTCCATAGGAAGCACAAGAGATAGGATTAGATTTGTCTCATAGAACATTTAGATCCCTTTATATGTGGTCTGTATGGTATCAAGCATTTTGTCATGCGCTATATTCTTTTGTGTGTCATGGTTCTCCTTTCTCTTGTGATGTACATTTGTTTCATTCATTGTTTATATATATATATGTTTTAACCATTTGAAAAGGGGCAAAATAATATGTTGTGCTTGTGTGTAGATGTGTTCGTACATGTGGGGGAGGAGACTAAATTCCTGCCTGCACTAATTTCCTTGGTTGTTTTTCCTGCATGCGTATTCTTACACCATGCAGACAAAAGACCTCTCTTCAGAAGTTTTTTCTCACCCCTTCTCTCTTTCTTTCCTTTTCCTTCATTGTAAATCCGTCCATGTGGCATCTCTCCCTGGTGCATGATTCTTAATCAACAGCGAGAACTGTGCTCAGGAGGTAAAGCTGTTCATGCTGTAATTGCACTTTAAGGGTGAGGGGAGAGAAAGTGAGTTTTAAATTTGTATGGGTTTGGCTGTTTGTGTACCTGGGGGTGCTGTCATTGTCAGAAGAGCACAGCTACCTGAAATCAATGTAACATTTTGTGCAGTGACAGAAATAGATACGCTGATTGATTAAACTGATAAATGAGGCTGTTTTCCTCACTCAATAATGACAAAAACTGCAGGTGTGCTAGAGATGGTCCCTGTTTCTCTCTGTCCTTTGCTCTATCTGCTGTGATTTAGAACTTTTTATTATAGCAGATATGTGAATTAGTCTTACTTTTGTGGTGCAGATGTTAGTTTGCCTCTTGAATGAGCTGTGCAGAAAGTGTGACACTTTTCCAAAGAGGCATGGATGGTATTTAGAGAACTGAGCTGATGTTTTGTTGTGAAGAAGACCATTGACCTCAGGCGGAAAAAAAATTATATCGTGCTGTTGGAGCAGGTACCCAATGACATCTTCTGTTCTTAAGAACTATAGGAAAATAGGGATGCAACAATACTAGTATTGGGTATCGGTTCGATACCAGACTCTTGTACTCTTAAAATTACTCCGATACCACCGCACCTGATACCATGTCATGGCAATGTAGCATTAAATTCTGTGCTAACTTTTAACAGGCATTATTACATCACAGACACTGTATTAACAAAGCTGCACAACTCTGTGAAAACGCACATCACCAGCTTTTTTCATGGCATTTTGGGCTTCAGCTTCATCGCTGACATTTGGACCAGCATTGTTAGCCCAGTGTCTCTCATCCGTTTAACTGCACATTGGATTGATGAGGATTTTACTCTGCAGAGTCGTCCTCCACGCAAAGCAGTTTCGGGGTTCCTATACTAGCCAAGCACTAGCTGGTGCATTTAATGAAATGTTTCAAACATTAGGCATTCCGAAAAGTTGTTTTCACGTTGTGCTCTGGGACAATGCCAAAAACATGATGAAGGCTGTGTGTCGCTCACACCCTCCAGCTGGTGGTTATCAAGGGGCTTTTGGCTCAGGGAAGTGTCACTGAAGCAGTGCGTTAGATGTGTTTGGAGCCATATTTGTTCAGAAAAGCACAGTTGAATTCTAAACTTGATTTTACAACACGGGAAGTAAGTAACATCTGATGAAATCAAAACATGTTTTGAAAGTAAACTGTAATGTTATTATTAAGTACTCATATTCCTACTCGGTATCGGCAAGTACTCAGGTACTTGCACTTGGTCTGACAAAAAGTGGCATCGGTGCATCCCTGGTTTTATATGACAAGAGGGAGAATGAATGAACGTTAAATCAGAACGACAGACCACAACCAAACCACAAATTTCACGACCCGAAACTGGATAAGCAGAAGAAAATGGATGGATGTAGTTTAAAATTATTAGCAGTTTTTAAAGGAAATGATAACATGTTTACTGGCAAACAAACAGGTTCAAGAGCTTTGACCAAGTAATAAACTCCATGTAACTTCCTTTTATCTAATACTGTACACCAAAATGCATCAGGGTTTGGACCAGTACCAATGGGATACATTATTTTTAGTTATGCAGGTATATTCCCTTAACTCACCATGTTGGCTCAAATTGATAAAATGCTGTAGAGTTATGTACATAAAGCCAAGAGCCAAGTCTGTGTGTTTGCATTTCTTTTTAGCCTCTTCATTCTGAGAATCCTGTATCCTTTATAAACCTGAGTTTCTGTCTGTGACTGTGGTGTGAGTGTGTGTGTGCGACTGCTTCCTACTGAGAATGTCACCATGATGAAGAGACTATAGATTTGTGTGTCAGCTAATGAGATGTGTGTGTGCCTGCATATGCTTCTGAGGTGTCCCAATGATAAAGAGTGTCCTGCCTTCTGTGTGTGTCTGTGTGTATAAGCACATTACAGTAGTATGTTCCCAGAGATGGTCATTAGCTGTGAAGGACTGTAAAGCCAGTGACCCCGTGGAAATGGAAGATTCCCCGTTCACCCTGCAAACCCAAGACTTTTGTACTAATGGACTAAAGCAGTCATTGATGAGGGAGGGAGAGACACATGGGGCAAGGAATAGAAGAAAAAGCACACACTCACACACACACACACAGGTTTGCACGGGTATGCTTGTTAGGACATTGCATTAGCTGTCATTGTCAACAGGAGCGTAGTTGGCTAATGAGGGCATGAAGTTGTTGAAGATCTTCACTGTATAATAGTCAAAGTTGTTCTATGATATGCAAGTTTAAGGTTGCATGTCTTGCACCGTGCATGACATTTTTTTATTTATGCAAGATACAATTCAAATTAACACTCTAATATCTGCTGGTTGACAATTGAGTGACGTCTGACTGAAAACGTTTATCTATTGCAGATCTATCACTTTTGATCCGTGCAAGTGTTTATAGATAGTAGTCGCATGACTTCATCCTGTACAAAGAAATGTTGCTTCTAACCCCCAGACTCTGTAGATCAACTGTATTGTGATTTTTATTTTTATTTTTTTAAATTTTTTTTTTTGCCATTACAGTAAAATTGACTGAAGTCACTCGGCTTGTACTAGCACCTGGGATAATCCTAAACATTCCAATGGATTGAGCATGCTTCGGTGGAAGCTGACCAGCACTCTTAGGGAGCGGTCGAAGAGCATAATAAGTTTTCTCCAAATCAGCCCAACAAACCGAGGAAGCATAGTAATGAGAAAATGATTAGATTTTCTGCCTCCTCCTTTCGCGCTCTCTCTCTCTCTCTCTCTCTTGCCCATGGCCACTGTGGTTTTGTTGCACAGTTTGTTTACTTTTTGTTAGGGTTTCATGAATTCTGCATCTACACCCCCACCCCATCCTTACTTTATTGGTATTTTCTGAGAAGTATAAAGATGTATTGGAGGACAAAACCTAATATTTTATCAAGACTTTCGTATAAATTGTGGTACAACTTCAACTTCTCTCCTGAACTTCTAGCTCCAGTTTCCCAAATATGAGGAAAAGGTTGGATGTCATTGGTCAGACAAAATAACCTTGTGGAGGACTTCACCTTACATTTTATAGACTCAATTACAAATGTAAAGAATGATACAAATGAAAACTTTGTTTACCTAGGAGTTTTTCTGACAACTGATGATGATGATGACTTTATATATCAGCCAACTCTTTACTTACCTCTGTATTATTGGTTTGTATGGACACATGCAGATTACAGAAGAAGAGAAGGATGTGTGGGAAGGTACGAGACAGAGATCAGAGAGGGGCAAACAGAATTTTTAATTGACATTTACATGTTTAACATTGATTGTAATTTAAAGTTTTTTGAGTAAATTGCTTTCATGCAACTGCAAGATTTTCGAGAAACAGAATTGTACAGTCACACATAAACTCATGCACACAGGGTGGTGGTGCAGGGAGACCCAATGTGTGTCTATATGATGAATTGTATGCTCGCAGTGTGGGTGCACCTGCTGCTTTGTGGAAAGGATGGTGGGTCCAAGAGGTGGATGAACACTGTTTCCATGGACTGGCTCAGCTGTGTGTGTGTGTGTGTGTGTGTGTGTGTGTGTGTGTGTGTGTGTGTGTGTGTGTGTGTGTGTGTGTGTGTGTGTGTGTGTGTGTGTGTGTGTGTGTGTGTGTGTGTGTGTGTGTGTGTGTGTGTGTGTGTGTGTGTGTGTGTGTGTGTGTGTGTGTGTGTGTGTGTGTGTGTGTGTGTGTGTGTGTGTGTGTGTGTGTGTGTGTGTGTGTGTGTGTGTGTGTGTGTGTGTGTGTGTGTGTGTGTGTGTGTGTGTGTGTGTGTGTGTGTGTGTGTGTGTGTGTGTGTGTGTGTGTGCGCGCGCGTGTGTGTGCGCGTGCGCTGGGATGGGCTAGGGAGTGAGCTTGTGTTTGCAATCGTTTGTATTCCCCCAAGAGTTTGTATGTGTGTGAGAGTCTGCATGTTTGCATGCATGTGCAATAAATATGCATTAATTATTCGTGAGAAAAAAAAATCGGCAGCCAAGAATTTGGCAGAGAAAATGTGATGTGTGCATCGTGGAGGTGGGAGTCGGCTCAAGTGATTCAGGGCATCTTTTTATTCTCATACCTCCTGAGTGGATTTATAACATGATGCACCTTTGTAGCTTTAGGTGGCAGTATTTTGCTTACGAGGACAGAATGAAAATACAATTAACCCACATTATGTGGAACATTCTGGACAATGTCATTGCATGAAAATAAATCAGTCACCATCCATATGTTTATGATTAATCGCAGCTATAATGAAAACATATTATTGCATGAAATTGCACTCAGTTTGATCCAATTGGGCCTGCAAGATCAAAAGGTTCTCTGGTTCTGAAATCTTGGGTCAAAGGATAATCAGAATAAACATTCCAACATTTTGGTTGATGTAGTTGTTTCCACTCTGACCTGTGGTCATGTTAGAAGATCAACATCAATTAAATCTAATGAAATTGGACATGTTTAACCTTACAGACACAAAGAATACAATTTTTTCTTGTCTTTTTGAGCAACAAACCAGTGTATTTATTCCCAAAATGTCTCCCTTCAGCAAAATGAATTTGATTTGTAAAAAAAAAAGGAAACAAATATGACTAGCACAGTTTCCATCTACCACCCCTCAGGGCTGTTCTGATGTGATGATGTCTGATGTTCAAAGTGCAGTCTAGATTTTAGCTCAGGTTTCCCTCTGCTATAAGGGCATAAATTGAGGGCATAATGGGGCATGAACAAGACTTTCTCCTGACAAGATGTAGTGTATATCCATCAGGTCTGCTGAACCTCCAGCTTCCGTCTATGTCTTTTTCTTTCCTTGAGGCAACGATTCCCCAGGCGATTTAGCAAAGACAGCATCCACAATCCTAAGGCGCCAGAGGCTAGAGTGGTGCACAAGGCTTTATAGACTTTGTTAGCCACTATTACAGTAGATGTGTGTGTGTGTGTGTAAGGGGATGCCCTGGAGTTGTCACATGCTGTAGGCCTCTATCTGCTGTCAACATCTTACTGTTTCATTGTTCTCCTTGTCAAATGCTTGTACTGTTTTTTTTTTTCTTCCTGTCATTCTCTGTTACTTGACCAATGTATGATCTGACAGATGATAGAGATGCATTGCAAGGAATACTTTTCAGTTATGCTAACTTATATCTACTTTTTTCAGAAGTTTGTCCATAATCTCTATTGGAAGGAACAGCATTACAGTGAGCAGTTTGATTGCTGAGATCTGGGAACATTGTCACCTCACTATAAGAATGGCTTCTTTCTCATGAAAACATGAGCAGTCAGATGATTGTACAGGTTTTGAACTGGCCAAGCCAAATGTATATGTAACAGAGAGCTCAGCTGAAGGTGATCTTGTCTAGTGGCTCATCTAATCACGTTAAAACTTGTGCACCTACTTCATGTTAACGATTTTAGCTTAGAGGCTACAGGGAAGAGTTCAGCTTAAATAAATCGAATAAATGCAAATATTGGCTTTTCAAATCAAATATCGGGGCATCTGGATAGTCTGATTACACCAGACGAGCTGTAATCAGGACCATTTTATTCATTTTTTTAAATCTTTTATTTTTTATTTATTTTTTATTTAAAACAATCCCCAGCTTCCTGAGTCATTTAGGAGAACGCTGCAACTCCGTTTTCCTGTGAACCTTCAGATGCGTTTTGTGGACTAAGAAACTTCAGCATGCTAATACTAATAATGTCTGTTAATGATAATGGACTGCTCCTTTAAGTAAAATGATAAACAGGGTTAAGAAGGTATTTTAAAAGCACGATATGAGCATCCTACAGTGGCACACATTAGTAGCTGCAAATGTGTGCAAATACAGCTGCTTACTGTATCTAATGGGTTATGAGAGACGGAGAGAAATGCAGGTTACATTGTCACCCCTCCCTTTATGCAGATTCCTCTCCATTCCTTGCCCCACTTATCCGAGTGTGATCTGGCATAATGACTTATCACCATGCTTGCAGAGAGGGGACGATGTATGGAGAAGAGGGGGAGTGACAGAGATGAGAGGGTGATGAGGTGTAAATGATCTCTCTGTTTCGTTCCCGATCCTTCCTCTCGCCTACTTTCTTCATCCTCCACCCACGGTGGACTCTGTGTGGAGGTTACATTCGCTGCTCTTTGAGATGTGATGCATCCACAGGCGCAGTATTAGTTTAATTGCAGAAGCTGCCGTTCCTGCTTCCACAGATCCGATGTGAAAGCTCACCTCCTGCACCGCCTTTCCCCTTGTGTGATCCTATCTTCCAGTCCTTTCTCTCCTTTTTATCCTCAACCCCATTCTGCTTTTCCTCTTTTTGCCCCAAATATCTCTGATATGTCTTATTTCCCCTTTTTCCCCATGCAAACCAAATATTCCACATTTTAATATGGTATCAATGACGCTTTCTTTCTAATGGCAATTAGCGATAGATTTTTTTTAATTGGCTGAGCAAAAGCAGGTCATCAATCTGGTGAATTGAGTCATCAGTGTGTGAATAACATTTTATTACTATGTTAAAGGCATACGCTTCAAGCCCCCACACACAGACGTGCACTTACATACCTTAAGGCCATTCTTTAACTCCTTTTCTCCTGTGAGTTACAGCCATTTGTTGCCTAAGAGCTCCTTTGTTCAGCAGCAATTAATTATGAAAACGGATCAGTTTGAGTTGTTCGGCTCCCCACTGCAGGCAGAATGAAGGCATGCCTCTAATTGTCACAACTGTCCAAACACACTGCAGGATAAACCACTGTCTATTGTTGTAGAGTTTCCTTTTACAGTGTCGTCACTGACTGATTTTTCCATTTGGTTTGCTCCTTTGAATATTAAAATGGCTCAAACTAGGATGATCTGGAGCAATTTTCAAAATTTGTTTTGGGATTGAGTTTGTAAGATTTTAATTCAGAAAAATTTTATAGGCTGATTAGTCCCTGTATAGCTTATCAACAGATTTTGAAGACTCAAACTGATGGAGTTTCCTTTTAAAATGCATGCAAACATTTAATAAGTCTGATGTCATAGAGTTGCTAGATAAATTTCATATCTAGCTTTAGGCTGTTATTTAAGGACCACAGGACCTTTAACCTGTAAACTGGCATTTTTCTGCAAAGCTGACATCCTTTCCACTCGCAGTCTGGGAAAATGTGGGCAGTAATATCAATGTGTTTATAGATGCCAATAAATTGCTCATGGCCACTTAATAGCAGCACTTATTGCAGCTGTTCTTCCAACTTGGAAGAATAGCTCTTTAGAAGCGTGTAAAAGAGAGCCGTCACTCTGAGATGGAGCTGGACGCCAAACTGGCCTTTCAATCTCGATTATTGTGCACACCCAACAGCGTCTGGATATTTCAACATCAACATCTCACTCACCCATGCTGCGTGAGGTGATGATATTCAAGACGTCAGACTGCACTCAGCCATGCATGGATTCATTTCTTCGCTGAGCGGTTGTGTTAAAATATTAGCATATTTTTCTCCTGCTGTGTAGCCATGAAGAAGAGGCTTTAGTCATTCTCCAGACACGTTGGCAGTCTGTTCTTAAAAGTGTTTGTGTGGTGGAGATGACTGAGGAACAGATCCCTTGCCTCTCGTGCCGCTTCTGATGCGTCTTGAAACTCAGGTGTTTCTGCTTTTTATTTAAGATGAATTGAAGGTTCTAGACTACCAAGTAAATTAAAAAAAAAACATAAAATCTATTGGAGCAAATTTGTGAATCTTATATTTGTGGATGCTGATGGATTAATTGGGTTTCTTTTAGTAATAAAATCATAATTGATTTCAGATATATTAATGTGAAATATACCAGAGAACTATTTCACTCACTGCTACCTCACATGGGATATCATTTTTAATTTTAAGCCATCTTCATCTAACATACCCAGTTAATAATAGTGGATTAATTACTTTTTCAGCACTGATTCAGAGTTATGATATCCTGACATACTGCCTCTAATCCTACCCTGATTGTCATATCCACCATTATCATGTTTCGCCCAGTGTCGCCTCACAGTTAGATGCTCCAGGGTTCAAACCTGCTGTTGGCTCTCTGTTTGAATTTTGCATGTTCCCCCATAATCTCACTTTTTTTTTTTTTTTTTTTCATCCATGACTGTCGGTGTGTTTGTCTCTTAGCAGGCTGCACCATATCCCGAATTCTGGCGGAGACTTGTAACTTGGTTCTGTCCAAAAGTAACAAAATCTCCCTACCAGCTTCTTTAAAGCTCATTAATTAACACGTCACATCTTGTTTGTTTAATCAGTTCACTGTAGTGTAAAAATGACACATCATATGGTTTACAGGTGTAATGGGCAGTGATTGCACAGAATGCTTTGTCTCTTAAAGCATTAAGAGACAAAAAGAAGAAACTCTCTAACCCCAAAAAGGTTTATGTTTGAACATATATGTATTCTTTTTTCATTCCCTTAAGGGGTCTTTTGTGCTGTACTGTATGTGCGTGTGACATTTCACAACAAATGTCCTAAATTGCCTTGTGTGCAATTGTGGTGCATCATGCAGCATGCACCGCACCGAGGTAGCTCACATCATGAGAAATTAGCCCTGCCAAGAAGCAATCATGGCTCCTTCCTCACAGAGTTCCGACTGTCATGGTCTTTTCTGCTTGAGTGGAAGTTGATGATATTATCGTTCCTTTTTCCCACCCACAGAAACCTCAACCTGATCCCCTTTTCTTGCTTTGCTACTCTCTTAGTGATGAAGGCTTTTTTTAGGTGCACTATGCTATCCTTCAACCTTTCGAGCTGAATTTTTGAAATCATCCCACCTTGTTCATATGCTGCATTTTCATCACTTTGGATGCATCAAATATGCTACGTATCACTCCCACCTCTGAAACTCTCCACTCACTGGGGAAGAATTAGCTGCCTTTTTATGTGTTTTTTTTTCTCAAGTCGACTTTTTGGGGAGCTATCTTTCATCTCCTCCTACAAGAAATTCTTCCTAGCTGGTAGCTTTTCCCAGGCCTTACAAGACAAGGAACTGTAAATAGCGCAAGAGCAGCTTGAAGTGGTGGGCAGTCCTGCTGGTCAATGCTTAGACAATAATGACTCTGGCACACAGGATGGTGGAGAGTTTCTCTCTCTCCTCCCTGAATGTCTTTCCTGCTTTCTCATTATTTTCTCTCTCTACTTTTTGCTCCTCTCTTTTGCTTCTCCTTCCTTCCCTTTTAACTGGGAATGAAGGGCTTATGAAGGCAGTGACCCCAATACCAGTTTGCCCGCCATGAAGAGATGAATGGTAGCAAATGAAACAAAGAGATCTGCTGAAACCACACACTGTACCGCACCGGATGAACTTCCAGACAATACGTGCTCACATCTCCATGCACACCTGTGGTCCTCTTCACGCCTGTGTGTTCCTTTTGCTCATGATTGAGTTTTTGTGTGAGAGGGAGTGAGTTTTGGTCACAGGCATGCCTCTGTCTCTTTCACATCCAGCCACAGGATGCACAGGATTTTCGTCACACAACTCCATCACGCAGATGCAGACAATGAAAAAAAAAAGCTTTTTTTCCCCATCATATAGGGGGGAAAAAAACTCTCTCCTTGAAGAAGAACAATTTTGTGTTGAACATCAGATCTAAAACTTTTTCATGCACTAATTTGTACATGAATACTAGAGCCTACACGGTGCCTCAGTCTCACTCCCACTTTCACACTGTGAGAATGAGTGTGGGCGGTTGTGTGATTCCTGAAAAGATCAAAGTACGCTATGCAAGTTCTGAGAAATGCAGAAAATGTAGTAGTTCTCAATTAAGCTACAGAAGTCTAGGGAATCGTTGCAAAGAGCTCTCGTTGTGACCTTCGACTTTGCACCAGGCGAAGTGATTAGAAACAGCTCCGTGTTTTTTTTAGTCATGGAGAAAAAAGCCTAAAAATAGCTGACATATCTGAATGGAAGAAGCAGGTTCAAATAAAAGGATACAAATGATTTTCTTTTTTTACACAAGAAGAGACTTAATCTGTAATTCATAGTACACTATGAGGGAATGCTGTCTCTTTCGCTAACACACGGCCGCGTGCGCACACTCACACACACTCACTGTGAGCTGCAGTAATGAAATCCTTTGGTGTCACAGGGGCTTAGACCTGTTTCAGACATTTTCCTTTCATATTCCCCCCTTCAATAAAAACAGGATTACTGCATCTCAGCCACAGTATAGAGCTATGATATAGAGGCATGGCACTGAAAGACAGTTACATATGGGGCTGATCCCCTAAACAAGTGAAAAGCTCCATACTGATTCAACCAGTTGAAATCAATCTTCAAATGGGGTTCATTCCTTCCTTCCTGGCATATTTCTTTCCTTCCTTCCTTGCATATTTCCTTCCTTCTTTCCTTCCCTTTCCTTCTCTAAGTGAAAGACTTTTCAGCTTTTAGGATGAACCAAGCAGTTATAACAGACTAATGGTAGCCTTCAGATGAAAATTGAAACCAGCTGAAAAGGTATAGCTCGTCTTTAATATGAGGAGAGCATAAATTTTATTTCAACCTGATTGTGTATTCAAAAGGAAAACTCTCTCTCCTTTTAATGTCGTATTGAGATTCGTTTTAAGTTACCATGAAGTCACGGTTACCATGGCTGCATTATGTCTTTAAGGGACAGCAACTACATCTGAATGTTGGATATCTTGATTTCTGTTCTGTGATGCCTAATGAACAGCAAGCAAATCATAGTAACAACTTGGAGCACATTCTGTCAGGATAAGAAGACTTCAACACACATTGTAAACCTGCTGTTATTGGTGTATGCACTATGTCCAAAAACTGTTGCACTTTCAGATGGATAATTAATATAGACATGCTGTATATGAACAGCATATATTTAAATGTAAATGATTTGGTCTTTCCCAATTTACATATGCAATATGAAGAATTTGGGTTGCTTCCATGGAGATTTGTATCATTACATGTGTGTCATGCTGTGAAACACTAGAATTTCAGGAAACACACAAGTGGAACAAAGCAACTACTGAACAGCTGTGTTTGATGAAATAGCAAAAAATAACGTCCTCCATCCATTATTCATCTCAACTATACACAGCAGTTATGGCATTCATTGTAATACCAACTCCAGGTAAATGCATTATTGATGATATTTAATGATGTCGAATTAGCATGCGGGTAAGACTTGTGCCATGCCTTGAGCACTACCCTTGCATAAAATTGGAATATTTTTTTTGCCCGACACCGCCATGTGTTTGCACTTACAGTTTTACCAGAGTAAAGCGCCGTAGGCAGACGCATGCAGAGCACCGGGAGAATGTTCACTCACACATGCTGGCACCATCATTGTGTGTGTCTGCATGTGTTGTTTCATTTCAAATATGCATGTATTTGTTCTGTTCTGTTCAAGAACTTCTACATCTGTTACAATTCAGCAAAAATAATATTGAGGACAAAATGCAGACTCAAAACGAAGGCAGGTAATTTGCAGCTCAGGTTTGATAACCAAAAAAATTCAAAACTCAACAGGAAAACAGAGTCAAAAGGATGATGTCATAACCGAAAGACCATAAAAAAAAATCCAAGAAGTCAAAAATAACTGGAGGCAAAGCAAAAACACGAAATCACAATGCAAATTTAACACACAGAGAAAGACTTACGAAAACATGGAGGAGCTTGAAGGAAACAAGAGGGAGAGCGTGAGACTCAAAAGCCAGGACCATAACAAAATACTCATATATACTCAATATATTTCATAGTAACTCTGTGTTGTGTTACATTGTCAGTGTGTTTCATTTCATATTTTTATTGTAATAATTTTTTAAAATTGTTTTCCTCCTTGTTCTATCCTTTTAATACTTGCTTCCCTGATTACCTGATTTCTAAATAGTGGCCAATAAATATCTATCTAACTATCTTTGAAACAATGTGAATGTTTGGTTTTGCTTCTGAGTAGAAGTCATCCTACTTTTATTTCTCACGTGTGAGCTTGCCTGCATGACTTTGTTCTCGATGGGTTGGGGTATATTTACAGTAACTATTATTCATTTTTGGTGCAGTGGTTTTTTACTCCTGACCTTGGTGCATCTATTCTTGTCGCTGACATATTTTTCCTCGCTGTAATCTTGCCAAAGGAATCAGGGGATGAGAGATCAGAGCCATATTCTTGTTTGCCTAATCTTTTATTCTCCATTCATGCCGCTGTAGAGAAGGAAGGGAGACAGTGATGTGTACAGTAAAAACCCAGAAGAAGGGAAATGAGGAGACGTTATCACCTGCTCATCTTGATACAATACAAATTGGTTTTGCTAGGATACCTGCAATATATCACACGTCACTCCCCTGTCTCCCCCTCTATGATCCTCTTCCTTTTGTATTGTATCTCTAATCACCACTCTTCCCCCGTCTCATCCCTCTCCCTCTCCTTTCTCCTCATTAACCCCCTTCTCCTCTTCTCCCCTCTCCACTGAGACGCTCATAAACAGACAGCATATATCGCTGTCGCCGCTTAATTCTTCACACGCCCATAAAGCACGATGACGGGTCATCCGTTTCCTTGCCAGATAATGTTGTCTTTGTTCATTTCTACCTGCAGGAGAGACGTGTATATTACTCGCTGACATTTATTCTGCATACTTGATTGTTGAGACGCTGCCACATCATTATTATAAATGAGGTGAAAGAGACAGGTAGCCTAGGAATCAGGATGGATGAAGACACAGAACCAAGCAAGAGAGGGGCAGAGTGAAAAATGCTTTGTGTGTTTACTGTCTATACATCTGAACAATGCAAACATTTGGAATCGAGCTTACAGCAGCTTGCACAAAAGTACAAACTTTACATACAGGTTTTGTAAAGCATCTCAAATAAACATGTTTTCTTAGACTTAGACACCTTCGTTCATGCTTATCCATACATGTTGATCTACCCTTCTATAATACAGTCAGGAAAAGGTAAAAAGAAATATGCATATTTTTGAGACGTGTTTTGTGGTGACTGTAGAATCACACACACCCTGATACTGATCTCTGCTGACGGACACCACAATGCTAAGGCAAGGTCACGGCAGCAGCTCTCTCTCCCGCCGTCAGCCTCCTGGGCAAGCGGGGCTCAAAGGCTTATCCGCCTGTCTGTCTCTCTTTGTCTGGCTCACTTATGATCCCACATCACCCCGGTTTTTGTCACTTTCTGGTACATAAAAGCTTAGGTATTATTTTAGGATTATGGCGTTCGATAATTTCTTATAGAGTAAGATTAGCTGGTGATTAAATGCTTACTAGCTCTGTTAAAACCTGCAGCAGAAACCAGACTTATGACTAAGCTTTAAGCCAAATTAAATTAAATTAAAATTAAATCAGTCTATTTTAAGTAGTTGTAAGGTTGTGTTTTTACTAAAAGACGGATGACGATGACTCAACAAGTCCCGAGGGACCTAGTGGCCTACTAACAGCTGCCTACGCACACATTTTTAGACCCATGTGTATCCCAACACTTTCTGTTACACTAATATATCACACAGCTGTTCTGACCTTAATCTGTGTTGCTGCTGGCTGTAGTGTCTCACAACACCTATTTTTGCATATATTTGCACCACAGACCTGCGAACCAGTTCACATTTAGCCAACCAGGTACACATTTTGACATCAAAGTACGTTGATAGGATTTGTCACTCTTTTCTAAGCAAAAAGCTGGTGACCCCTGTGAGTTCAATTGTGCACCTGCAATACTATAGTCTAAATGCAAGAGGCAGCAGCAGAAGGTTTGAAGTGTTCACTGTTGACATGGATGGGAAGTGAATGAGGGATTGGAAGAAGGGCTGGGAATCTTCTAACACATGAATGGACAGAAAGATTGCTTTTTGACTACAGGGATCATCAACCCTGTACTTAAACTCAAATTTGAAGGGAAAACTGCAGAATTTTAGTTTTAAAATGATATTCCTTTAGAGAATTTGCCACATTACTAAATTAAATGCATTCACGTGGATATTTACAGTCGAGCAATTTCAATGCAGGGGCTTTTTTTTAGAAAAATTAAGTTACCACTCTGAGGCTACCTCAGGGGAAATTATTGCTTCTTCTTCTTCTTTTCTTGTTCGGCCGATCCTTTGATGGTCCTGATCTCCTTTTTCAGTGCCATTTTTATCAGCTTTGTGACAGCAGAAAAAAAAGAGAAAAGAAATCTTCATCTGCCCCGGATAGCCCTTGACTTTCTTTCGCTTTGTGCTCAGCTGAAAGGTCAGAAGAATGCTATAGGATCTAGTTCCAAGTCAGCTCATCCTGTGTAGGTAAGCTTTCTGAAATCTTACAAGAACATGTGGCACGTAAACAAAATGCCGGCGTGGACCCATGAACAGCAAGATAAAAATAATAATTATACGCAGGTACTGCATATAGGAGTGATGTGTCTCATTGACTGAGTTGAAATTTCCTGTTTATTCCCTCGGTGAACTTTTGCAAAAGTAGGTAACGGCTTCTACTGTCATGATTTCAAGAGTTTCCACCTTCATTGCAATGGAGTTTTGAGGAAGGGGATTTTCTAAAATGCTCTTTGGTGTTTTTAATCCTGTGTGCAATGTATCTGCTCTGGTATATTAGACTCTGGTAAGAGCAATGCTTCTGTGATGTGCGCTAAAATTGTCTCCATTTCTCACCACCGTTTTTGCAATTTCATTTCCACCCAACTTGCATTGCTGCATGCTGATAGCTAGCACTAGCCTCATCCAGCCATTCATTAGTGAAATATAAAAAAATATAGTTGTCTTTCTTTGCATTCCTGCCCCCCAAAAGGATGAGATGTCTTAGATGTACAGTTGGATTGTAATGCCTGTTGTAAACGGGCTTGAAATAGGTTTTTTTGTAGCTTAGATGGAGAATAGTCATCAGACACCAGAATGTTGCCTATTAAATAGTGAAAGATGGTGAGGAACATGGCTATGGGAAGAGGGGAGGTGGAAAGAGAAGGTGGAGCCTAATACCCTCCAAGCACACAGTATGGAGGGAGGAGAAGCTGTTATGGTGGGCTTCCATCCATCCCTTGCCCGGTACTGGCAAGAACAGAAGGCATAACACACACACACACACACACACACACACACACACTCTCACGCACACACACTCTCACGCACACACACAGCCATGCCCCCTAATAACCTCTCTTTTCAGTAAATCTGCTCACACACAGATTGGACTCCTGAGTCTGGTTCCTGGCTTCACTTACTGTGCAAATTGAAGCCTTTAGGAATCCCATTGTAACTGGCCAAAATTACTTAGACATGAAGTGTAGGGGTGTGGGTGTGTGTGTTGGTGTGTGTGTGTGTGTGTGTGATGCTGCTTCATGTGCAATATGTGGATGGTGCAGGAGGAAGGCATGGGATGCTAATTTTCTGTTTCCCCAGCAGATTTCCATTCTCTGACCATATGGAGTTTTTTGCCTCTCGTACTTCATTCCAACACAAACTCTGTGCCCACGATACACAACTAAAAGTTTGAAATGTATTCTAACGAAAACAAAATGCAAATTCTACATAATCACTGTTTAATGATGTATCAGTTTGAATTTCTTGAATTTTTTTCCTGCCCCAGTCAGCGAAGATTTGACAGAAATGAGATGGAATGCTGTGACATGTAATCCAGTTTCACTCTGTCATGAATAACATCACATTTTAGTGACTGCCAAAGTACTCTTGAGGAATGATTTCTCCATTGATGAGCTCACACTAATCTCACTCAATGGGTGAACAATGCACACAGAACAACCAAGGACGGGACACTTCACTGTAGCTAATAAATCTCCAGAGAGGAAGGGTATTACTAAGAGCACAGTGTAACTGCTGCTGGAGTATCCTGGTGTCTAAGCAGGTTAAGGCTCATGTTGTGTGCTTATTATAATATGGATTTAAATGATAATGAGATCTAAGTCAGGTTTTTAACCAAATTGAGCTACTTTTGAATGGAATCTGAAGCTATTAATGTGTAAATATCTTTTAAGTATTGCCAAATTTGATCGTGAGAATACAGCATCCCAAAATGTAGAAATTAAACAGTTTTGCCCATTTATTGTTCAGAAGTTGGTGAAACAAACGGAAAAACATTTCATCTATCATTTGAAAATGAAATTTGTGTCCAAACCGTTTAGATGATGATGGTAGGGGGGACCCACCACACTTCAGTTGTTTTTAAAGAAACATTTTATTGCAACAACAAGCTTTCCGTTGCCATGCTCCAGGACACATCAAAAGGAGATCTACCGTAAAGTGTAAGGAGTACCCTGTACTTCTGTTTGTTTTTTTGTTAGTTTGTTGGCTGTGATAAAATGCTTTAAAATAAAACGCGGTTGAGGCAACTGTTATTGGACCCTGAGCTGCAGGATTAATGGAAAAACAACCTCTTCCGAGGTTGAATGATCCGATCTCATGTTGCTTCACTCGTCTGGATAGAGACGATTTTTCACGAGGGAAAGCTTGTTGCATGACCACCTCAATCAATAAGCCATTAGCAACCAAAGAAGCAGATCTTGTCACCGTTTGTCCCGGAGCCCTCACCCTCATGCCCCACCTGTCAGGTTTCCATTTTGTTAACTCGCTCACCTCTTTGTAGATGATCCCTGGACCCAGACCGGTTAAACTTAGCGCCAAAGCCTCCCTTGAGCTGCGCTCGGGATGCGCTTTACCGATGCGGTTTTGCAAACATGGCAGTGAGACGTGAAATGAGATTTCTCCGCTATCATTACGAGGCCGAGAGAGCCACATCTCACTCCGAGTGAATGCCTCACCGCTCTTCGCCTTTGCCTCTTCTCGGCACAGGCATGTCTAACCATCACAAAGTCGGATCAATAGAGCTGAGCTATGTAAGCTGCCAATATGGGAAATACTGTGTGCTGTAATGAGATGGGGAAGTAGTTAAAGAGGATGGTTTTAGCTATGGTTCTAGCTTTCTGCTGATTTGACAGCAGATTCGGCAAGATATTGAACTCCATTGTTTCCAACATGAGAGATTCTTCTTTCCCTCAAAAAAGTATCTTGAATGAAATCACAGGATTTCCTTCAAAATAATTCACAGCATTGTCTTCAATGTTCAATATGCACAAACCATGTTGGTTTTAACTTTTGTGTGACTTTGTTTTTGTAATTTTAACAATAAACATTTTAATTAATTGCACAAGTGTGTCTGAAATTTAGCAGCTGTCATGGAAACAAATGTGAAAATATTTTTTTTTAAAGAGAGTGAGGTCTGCACACTGTTAAGCTCCCTGAAATAATTTCCAATCTCTCTTACAACAACTCAAGTAAACAGGCAGAGTCCAGCACCAGAAAAAAACAGACAAATTCATAGGGGAAACGTATTGGAAAAACATGAGAAAACACAAAGAGAAAAGGCTGGAACGTTTGCAGAAACATTGACGATGAACTGGCAACGAAAGAGGGGAAAACACAGACTAAAGACACTGATGATGAGATGAGACAATGGGAAACAGGTGGCATAGGGAGGAGGAGACAATCGGAGACAGGTGGAAACAATCGGACAATCGCACACTGGAGAACAAGCAAAAAAAACATAAAGGGGGAGACAGATAAAGAACACAAAGAATAAAAACAGAAATCCAAACACAGAGCATGATGTTACTGCAATGTCTTGTAGTTCAAATGAAAAAAATCAATTTCATCATTATTTTGTATAGTATAGTATATATGTAATATTTTCAGAATTTGTTAAAGAATTACCACTATGTATAAAATCTATTATTGCTGGTGTACCTAAGTGAAAAAGTTAGGCCTACCAGAGCCACCATTGTAAAAAGTTGTCTGGAGCCCTGTCTGTTGAAATTTAATAAATGATTCTGTTGGATCCTCACATGAAACAGTGAAAAAAAAATGTTTCTTCTATGGGCAGACGTTCTTTTGAAGCCAAATCTCAAACAATTGAACATCACATCAGAGCATCAGCAAAGATCTTTGAACGTATCACCCTCACCTTGCTTGTCTCTTTTTGAGGAGGATGAAAGTGCATGAAAAATATTTTTTTTCCATAATTTAACAGCGTTCCCCTTATACCCATACATTTGCCACAGGGCATGTTTTGACATCAAAGGGCCAGCTGTCAACCTTGAAGGGTTTATAGTGATGGCAGATGACTGTAAATTGAATGACTTCCAAGACCTGCTCAAAGATTGGCTTTAACATTCAGAGGCAGTTTGACAATTTACTGGCTCCTCGTGGTCTATAAAGGCCATGCAATCTGAGTGTTAAACAGCAGAGTTGTTTAAAAAAAAGAAAAGACCTGAAATGGTCATTTTTACAAAGAAAAGTTTTTCATTAAAAATGAGCATTAAGATAAGCATCTGTAAAATCTGAAGGCTCCATTTTTTTTTAATTAAAGCCATATTGTTGTGCATTTGTTCTTCTATTTACTTCATTAGCATAGTAGTTAAAAAGAAAAACTGAATTCATTGTGTTTCTCTTCAAATCCATCCAACCCCTTCAGATGTTTGCATTTTGACAGAATTGATAGTGTCTTGGCTGCTGTATCAGTGGAGCCTTTGCCCATGTGGTGCCAGACACTTCACATTGGTCCTGCAGAATAACAGGCTGTGGTGCCATGCTCTTCCCCCTGACCTGGTTAAATCCCCTTTGCTGCCAGTCTTTTTGCCTGAGGATGATCATTCATGGTGCATCAGTCTTTTCATAATTAACAGCAGCTTTGTAGCATTTTGGAAAGGCAGATTCATTTAGGTTCCACGGGGGTTTTATGTGAATTGGGCTTTCAAAGGGTTAGCTATGAAAAAAAAAAAAAAGCTTTTGGTGGAGCTAAACGTCTGTGCCATTCGCCATAACCTGCGTCATTTGACTCCAACAAGCTTTAGAATTTGATGCCAGACGTAGCTCGTTTACAAGAAAAAGCTTTCATAGGCCTTTTGAAAGTCACGTTTCAAATTATTTGTGTTCTCAGAATAAATTGTACTCGTTTGTTCCATGGAATTAATTATTATGATCATACATTATATTACTTCACATTTACTAAACAGATGCTTTTGCCTCAAGCAACTTACAAGTGGTGCATTTCAATTTCAGGGGAACAAGAGTGATTCAAAAACTCAAAGTGCATCCCTCCCAAACAAACACCTAAAAGTGTTTTCACAGTACAAGTGTTCAGAGTTGATATAAAGTGTTGGTAAATGGTAACACAATCTTCATTACCAGCAAAAAGACAATTAAGAGGCTTAACAAATCTTGATTGAAGTTTTGTTGCTCATTAGGCTTCATGTGATTTTATAGCATGGCCATTTGTCTAGAATCACTTAGGACACCTGGGCAAAGCTCTTGATGAGGTTTTATTCAGTAATATGTTCATTTGCATTCAATGAGCAAGGCAGGAAATTGTCATCAGTGTTATAACGGTACCTGTTCTAGGCGGCTGCTATACTGATGGAAATGGGAATAATACACCAGCACCTGAATTAACCTAATTTTGTTTGTTGTAACTCTGCGACGCTGAGTTACGAACATGTAACTCACTTTAAAAATGTGTATTCATCCTCTTGTTGCATGCATAATGATTCTACACTGCAATATTACCACATGCAAAACTGCATGCAAAATGATTGTGCAGGCAAAGAGATTTAGAAAATAAAAAAGGAGGCTCCAAAAGGCTTGATTTTGTTCATACCATGCCACCTTTTTCAATACTTTTTTAGAGTTTTTAGATGATGGCAGCCCCTTCACAACAACAATCTGTCTTCTGACTTTTCCTGCCTCTCTTGCTTCTGCCAATCTGTCCAACTGATGAGACACTGTGTCAGTATCAGCAACCTCCCCTGTCACTCTGAGGAACATTGTAATTTCTGTGACAGGAGTTTACCTCTATAATTTTCATGGCAGATTGAATTGAAATTGAAACAGTCCTCCTTGCATTGTCCCACCGCTGTTTAAACTATCATCTTTATAATGGAACCAATCTAGTGCATTTTCTCCTCTTTGTTGCATGTGTCAATTTGTCACCCTCATACATACCCCCATGTTTGCCTCTTTCAATATTGCTGACAGCATGGGGACATTTCCTGTAAGCAGGATGGATGGGCGATGCATTTCAGCTCATGTATTCAGGCGACATCTGATTGGTCTAAATTAGGAAAATATATATATACTGAGCAACTTTAAAAAACGGCCTGTCATCTCAAAAGTCCAGATTAACCGTTTTATCCATTCAACGCACAGGAGGTGTGAACATTTGATAAATGCTGGAGGTGGCCACACGCGGTACTGACTCTTTGTATCACCATCCACACTTTTTGGCTTGTAAACACTAAGGCAACAACCACTAATTTGTACAAAACAGATTTTTCTGTATGGTTAAAGTGTGAATAAAGCTGCGTCAACCATAATTTGCCTTTGATATTTAATATGAACAGCACTGCATGAAATCCTACAAAATGATGCATTTTTGCTGTTGCTCAGTATAAACACAATCAAATAATGACATTGCAATTACAAACCGTTCTATCCCTCCACTTTATAAGTCAATTTTCCTCATGAATGTCTGTACATCCTCGGGCTAAGTATGTGTCTATCTCTCAAGTGTTTGCAGTGGGTCTCAGAATGTTTGCCTTTGTCTCTCAGCTTTTGTGTACTGTGTATCCTGTTTGCGCACACAATTGTGCTATACACCATCAATGCATTCACGCTCCTCGGCAGGAGATTCTGCTGAGATTTGCTTCCAGATCGATTTAATTGCTGCGGTATATTTACAGAGCAAAATGAGCAGTTCAAGAAACCAAACCAAAACATCCAAAGCACTCAGTTAGGAGTCAGTATTCCCTCGAAAAAATGCTCCTCCTGTATGCTAACATACGCCTGCACACAAAGGCTGCGAGTATGTTTGAAGAGCACAGAGAGATGCACGACATCTTAAAGTGGCTTTTTCTTTTCAAGTGTTTCTACCTCTTTATTTAAAAATCTTCTGTGGCTTATACAAACTCAAACTGTTCAAAAGATGAGCAGAGAGAGAGAGAGAGAGAGAGAGAGAGAATTTATTTCCAGTATCCAACAGGGTACTTCTCTGGATAAACTACTCTTCCTCTAGTTTCAGTCAGAAGTAATGACACCATTTGTCTTACAGCACCACATAAGAATCTGTGTTTGTCATTAGAGGTGCTTATTGCCCCCAAGAACAGCTCACTATCATTAATCCCCATCACACAAATATAAAAAGTGTTAGCGAACGGCTGTCCACTCGCATCATCTTTCACCTCTTTTGTCGTATTAACAGTTCATTTCCTCCTTCACAGGAATATATTGGCTCCTCCACCAACTGTATCTGGTATTTTTTGTTTGTGTCTGATCTACTTCACTGACTCATTCAGCTTTTTCTTCCTCTTTCACTCTTAGCCTCTTTACCTGTATCGTTTTCTCATACTTCCCCACCTAAGCAGTAGTTGACATCAGCCGAAAGAAGAGAAAATCCTCTCTTAAGAATGGAGAGATTCACCATGCCTCTCCTCCCGCCTTGCAGTTTGCCCTGTCTCTGTTCACATCTGATCTGTAGATAAATAGATACCTCCTCATCTAAGGGACCTCCGAACTTTTTCATGAAGAACTTTTTAATTTTGCTGTGCTCGTCACAACTGTGAAGTCACATCTTTCTCTCTGTACTAATCCTTCTGCTGTGTTTGGGTTTAAGTCCACGAGCTTTCCTTAGCTCCACTAACTCTGGGAATAAAGCTTCCAGGGACTTCTCATGAAAGCTTTGACATCCCTATTGCTAAGAAGAAAATAAATCATCTAAGGTCATTTCAGAATTAGTTTTTTTTATTTTGTTTTGGGATGCACACCCACAGTGTTAGAAGCAGTGATATAAAAAGAGGCCCTCTTAGGGACCAAAGAATACAGATGCCTTCATGAGGCGCCATCGGGGGTTTTACACTTGTAACTTCTGCTGCTGGCTTTTGTTCAGCATCGACCATTACTGCCCAGTCATGGCTTGTCCAGCATTTGAAGCTACATCCCTTTCGCCTTGTTTGTGCTCGCCTGCCAAAGACTTGTTGTGGGCTGTGTGTGTATGTGAGGATGTCTTGTCTAAGTGATGGGGAGGAGGCCTTTATAAAGTCCAGGGCCCATGTTGGGGATAGAGAGGGGGGCAGCATTAATCTAAGAGTTCAAGCCTATAGTTGTCACCCTGTGTGGAGTGGAGGGGGTGAGGGAGGCTGAGACACTGACTTAAAGGCCTTTCGTCTGAACAATGGCTGCTCTGTGTTTTGTAAAAAGGCAAGGAGTTCACAGTTCAACCCCTCACATCCTTTTCTAGTGATCGGTTCTCATTGCTTAAATCTTTTCTCTCCACTTTGACTCCAACGTATCTCCCTATTTTTCTAACATTCACATCTTACGTCATATACAGCGTCTCCACAAGCATACAATTTGCCTATCATTGTGCTTTTTCAATAGGAGCCAATATTGTCATCGGTATCTGTTCTCTGTCAGAGTGAAGACTCGCGTGACGGCAGTGAGACAAAAGGTTTGTTTTCTCCTTAGACGTCATGTTTGAAGAAGCTGCCTCAACGTACATCTCATAATGCAACACCTACATAAGTTGTAGAAATAAAGTCCCATTTGCAAGGTGTGGTCGTGGAACTACAGTACACATCTCATGCAAATGTAGGAGGCATAAGATACAGCATACACAGATGTATGTTGTGAGAAGGAAAAATAAAATAATGAATGATTGACAATCATAAAAGGACGGAGAAAGGGAAAGATAACCTCAAGTCTGTCAGCGAGGAATTATTCTGCCTTTTGTTCAATCAAAATTCCATTTCTGTTCCGCCTTCACCAGATTTGGATGCTCCCTTTGGCCCTTGATGCCCGTAATGCAATTAAGATCCTTAAGCTTTTCCCAGGAATAAAGGGCCTGAAAGGGGGATTGTTCCATGCTCCACTGAAGTTAGGAAAATCCACGTGTGTTCTCATGTGTGTGTGTGTGTGAAGATGGATTGATGGAGGGGTGGAGCAAAGGAAGGTAATAACAGTTGTGTCTCCCCTCCCCTCCAGTCAACCATTTCAAACAGACATGAAGAGAGAATTTGTGTTGTACACATACACTCATTTCTTGGTCACTGCCACCTCCACTCCAATTGAAATGCTATTGTGTTGCCATAGTGTCAGCGTGGCTTGTCTCTCAGCCAATTCAAAGCCATCATGGCTTCCAGCATGGCTTAAAGGTTTCAAACCAAAAACAGCATTAGAAATTGAACATGTTGTAGTTTAAGTTTTGTTTTCCAGATCCGGTGTAAGCTATCATGCTAAATTGAGCATTCCACTGCAGTTTTAGTTTAGTTAAGCCCCATTTCCACTGCGTAATACCGGCTCTACTCGACTCGAGTCTACTCTGCTTTTTTGCTTTTCCGTTAGGTAAAAAGTACCTGGTACCTGGTACCACTTTTTTTGTATCTCTTCCATTGCTGTTCCAAGCGAGCTGAGCAGTCACTAAAGGTCACGTGAAACGTTACAGACCACTGATTGGTTAATACCTGGCATGCACAGAGTATCCTGCACAGCACAAATCAGTGACCGCCACACTCAAACAGTGAAGCTACTTTAGCGACCGTAACTGTTTTAATTGCTATATTGAGGAGAAGTTCCTGTCTTTGATAGCTGATGAGATGATCACGAGAGGTGGACGGGAGATGTGTGACGCGTTGTAGACTACGCGCGGCGTCCATCTACCCTGAGGAGGTACTATCCCGTAATGGAAAACTACCTGCAGAAAAGTACCCGATGCCAAGCCGAGTCGAGTCGGTACTTCGCGGTGGAAATGCGTCTTCACTGAACCCTTGGTAATTCAAAGAACAGTGTGTAAAAATGTGTTGAAAACACAGCCACACACACCCTGTGGCGGAAGAGTTTTGATTAGGCATGCAACCGGGTTTCCTTCCCGTCTATTGTCGTTGCATGCTCTGCCTCTGATTTGTCACTTCGCCCGCATTGTTGGCTCTTTTGTGCCTTCAGCCATGTCGTGGGCAGTGCTCAGTGTTGTGGTGCGATCTAAAAGATAATTGGCTTTTCACTGAAGCAGTTTTATGCTGATGCAATTGAACCAGTGCACGGCGTAAAGGTCAGAGTGATATTAGGCCCCATACAAATGAGAACAGGACAATACACACTGAGGCAGATGTCAAAGCCAATCTCTTCTTTTGGCCTAACTGGAGGGAATGTGTGTGTGTGTGCTGAGAAAGTTAGATCTTTTACATTGAACAAATGAAAAAGTCAGCGGGGTGTTGTGTACGTTGCAGTATGTTGTTAAGTAACTACTGACGCTTAAAGGGTCTTGCCTGCGGAATTTCAAAAAGGCACTAAAGCTAATAACTTTATGCCTGAGTGTATGTGCAAACAAGCATTATAGCTGAATAATGCAATTTGTTCTTGTCCAGTCAATCATACAACCAAAAATACATTTCATATTAAAGCTGCAAGCAGCGTTGAACGGACCCTCGCACTCCGGCGCTCATGTCACGTCAAGACATGCACCCGTCGGGGCGTGCGCCAGCATCGGCCTTGCTACTCTTCTCCTGGAGATAACCACGGCTCTGTATTTGCTTTACGAACACCGAGGGAAGGATTGTGATTGAACTTTTTTTGTTCACTAGGTGGCGGTAGAGAGCACCTAGTAATCTACTTTCTCTTTGACCATATTCCTGTGATGACCACCCAACCAAAAATAAATAAACCCAACCAAAAATAAATTTCATATAAAAGAAAATTATTTTGATTATTGGCTCAAAGTGATTGATGGAGTTAATATGCCAAAACCAGCCGACTCCAGCTTCTCAGATACAATAATTTTCTGCTTAATTAATCACTATAAATCGAATACCTTTGTTCTTTGGTGGATGTTGTAGAATATAAGCAAAGATTTTATCATTATTTATTTCATCTTTGCATGCTAATAGTTGAGAAGTAAAATTCATTACCTACATCATGTGATAATAGCTGAACCATCTCACCACAAATGAGCAAACTCCTCTGTTGAAGGCCTTAATACAAGACTAAATGTAGAATGCTAAGGTTTTAAAATCATTTAGAAATTATTATTGACTGTTTTCACTACCTTCCGACTTAAACACTAAAGGATGAATTCCATAGTTACACACACTAACACTGTTGTTCACACCTTAATACACTCCGTAACCCACACCTCTCCCTTTAATTGACTGGTTTTCCCCTTTTTTAATGATAAATGTTCAAAAATTCAAACCAGTCCTCTTCTCTGTCTCTGTGGGTGATTGTATGTTGCTGTGCTCAGCTGTCTGCCAGTGAACTACGGTGCTATGGCAGTCACTGAGTGCCTTTGGTTGTACTGAGGGAAATCAACTGTGGCGGAGCTGTAAATTATTCCTCTGGAGGGCTAAAAGGGCTGGAGCCCACTCCCGCTCCCTTCCACCATACCTTTATCAGGGCCCAGTCAGTTCCTATGGACCCTTTATCTGTCAGGGCTGAAAGACCCCAGCCAGGCAATATCATGGACATGGACCACAAAAAGATGTTGTCTTTGGTGCTGGACGAGTGAGAGAAGATGAACAGAAGAGAGAGGAAGTGAAAGGTGGTCGAACAGAGCGGTCCTTTTTGGAATGTCACAGGGCCATTATGTGTTTAATAAAATAATGAATGGAGCGTCTAACAGTGGGAGGAAGTCAAGAAATGTGTACATTTTTATTCAAACACGGGAATAAAATTGGTTAGTGTTTGTTCCAGTCTTGGTTTTTGCAATATGAATCATATTTTAAGAAGTTGTCAACTTTGATTCATGTATTTTCTTGTCAGCTAGCTACATTCAGACTTATAGCTTAAATTGCATTTTATATTATCATTGGAAATGTGGATTTCTTGTCATTTTAATAGCCCAAACCAAAAGTGTACCCAAAACCTTAACTTAAGAGATCAAAATATAAAAAAATAAATAAATAATGCGCTGATTAATCAGTTTATACAATTTTAGTCATTAACACTTTGGAGAAAATTATTCATCAGTGATTTAATTATCAGATAATTATTTATCGAGCAAAGCATCATCTGTTTACATCTTCTACAAATATGAGAATTGCTGCTTCATCTCCGCTTTATTCTAAAATAATATATTTTGGCATTCTTCTTGATAATAAATAATTACACTTTGAATGATTGAAAGCATTTTCTAAGCACTAGTACCATGAGACAGACCAGTTTCACTCATCCTTATTCATTCTCACATAAGGATTTGGTGTCTACTTTTCTTTGCTCTTTGTAAAAGCTCACTTTTTCACAACTTAACATGCTTTGTTCCTACTGTCAAAACTGTTTCCTACGATCTATTTTGTTCTACTTGACATGTTCAGATGCAACATTTCACACTCTTTCTAATTGTGAAAAAAGACCAGTATTCAGTTTGAGGCACATGTTTACTCCATACTAAAGGAGTCCATAAACAAGATTTCACTCCACAAAAGATCTGAACCACACCTTAAAGAAAAGGAAAGGGGGGAGCTTTCTCTTTGCTCTGCTGTCTCTCTTTGTAAGACGGTGCAACATTGTAAATGTGATATTTAAAGCTTTGTTGACATGGTAGACAGGCCTCTGCTGTCTCGTCCCCCTTCACCCTCACTCCCTCACTGCCTGAAAGAGGACTTCCTTTGCATTCTGATCATGGGCCTGTCTTTTTTGTGGGACTCAAAGGAATACTAATCAGCAAGACTCCTCCGTATGCAGACGCTATTTAATCAAGAATTGTAGAAAATACCAGGCGACATATACGATAAATGTTGGTCCGCATGTTGCTCTTACCTGTTATCTACAGACTTTTCCACAATGCTAAGATGGAGATGAGCCACACATTATAAGATTGAAGCCACAGCTTATACTGCACCTCTTGTGTTGAGGAGAGTCCAGCAGCCATTCCAGGGAACCTTTAAGCTCTCAACTGGACAGCAAATCATTAGATTAAAATTTGGCTTTGTTGACCAGTACCTTTTTTTCTTCTTATGACATGCATAGCATAATTCTTGGACTGAAGTGGTTTTCCCACAGTCTATTTCTCAGTTTATATTAGAGTAAGCCAGTTGAAGCTTCGGTTCTTGGGCCTCAAATAGTGCCATCCCCTAAGGTACAGTAGTAATGTCCTTCCAATGAGGAATCGTCAGAATGGATTTCATTTAGGCTGCAGGCAAGCACTGGTTCTGCCAGAAGTGTCTGAAAAGGTCCCAGTCCACATACGGACACAAGATGAACTATAAGCCTCTATGCTGCCATTGGCCCCCTGTGATTCTTCCTGTCTGTTGGCTTTACTTTACATTTCTATAACAGCCCTCTCATTCACATGTGAGTGGACAAAACTTGGTGTCTGTTGCAGTATTGCCCTAAATAGAGGAAAGGGGAAATGGTGCCATAATTCAACGGACAATATGCTCAGCAGTGACACGTGTATGATTCTTGCAAAATTCAGCAGTTACGATAGTGATGAATGTGCTCATTTGTCATACATTGGACATTTTTTCCACTCACTTATCCATCCCCAGAAAGAATCCAAGGCTAAATCTTAGAGCAGCTCACCAGCCAGCCAGGGCTTTGGGTGGTCAAAAGGTTTCAACAAACACCTCATCGCCAAACAGGGATACGATCCAAAAATGCTAATTTGATGTATTTTAACCAGGATATTGAAAGGTAGTCTTGCATAAGGTGAAAGCTCTGCTGTTATCACACTAAGCCAGAGGCATCTTCCCCTTTTAGTAGCTATAGTGGCCAGAGGATGAGAGAAGGGGAAAAAGAGACGTGGCACCTGAAATATTAAAGGCATCTCTTGTACACTCATATACGCATACACATATCCACACAACGAAGCATGCAACCACTTCCTTTGTTTGTCTCTCTTTCGCACACATACACACAGACAGGCCCGGTCTCTTTTACCTGTCTTCACCCTCTAGCAGGGATGTCTTTGATGACTGTTGCCCAGCTTAATTTGAAGCAGGGCTCATTGCATGTCTCCCCCGTGGGATACTGGATCAAAAAACAGCCAGTGCAAAAAAAAAAAAAAGAAGCTGGGCCTGGAGGGGTATGTCTAAGAGTGGTACTGTGGATGCACATGCCCATTATGTGTGCAAATGTGACTGAGTTGTAAATGTGCATGTATGTGTGAGCTCACCTTGCGTTCTGTCTCAGAGCTGCCAGTTACAAACGGTGAAAGAGGACAGAGGATGGGGGTGTTACTGACAGTTTTAGCCAAGGAGCCAGCAATTACATTTTGTTCGCTGGAAGCCGAGTGTGAAACTTTGATGAAGAGCAATTTGCATCTCTGGATGGCTATGAAGAGGTTGGTTTTGTTCGCAACCATCAAAAAGCCATGCCCACACACTGCTTGCTCCAAAACCTGCGCACCCCACCGCCAAATAGCACCCACCCTCTGCCCTTCACCCACCACCCTCCTGGCACTATGTTTTGGCTGCTTTGTCCAGCAGCAATTCCGCCATTATGTTTTGTGGCCAACAGCACCTGCTGGGGTCCCTTTCATCAACCCTTTCTGGGGTTTTAAAAAGGGATCCAAGGTCACCCCCTACCCTCAGTGCACACACTCACACCTTGAATCAGACAGATAGGTGGATATATGGATGCAGATGTGTATTCCACTAAAAACAAGGCTGTTTTTCGAGACAAGAACATCATCAGTCTCACCCTAAGGTACATTCATAGGAGAAGTGGGCAAAAGGTGAATGCAAGCCACCCCACGTTAGTTCAAATGCACATAATGCATTCCATTTAGTAAATTCTGCATAATCTTTGATGAGAAAAATCGAAGGAAGGTTCCCCACTATCATGCATATAAAAAAAAAAAGAGCAAACAGTCCCCTGTGACTATTGAAACTGGAAAACGTAATGAAGGGGGATGGTGAGTGAGACAGCGGAACAGAAGAGAAGACAGCGTGGTCCGGGATTTGTGTCTGTGTATGTGTCGTAATGGGGCTGAGAGGCGAGTGTCTGCGTTGTATTTGTATTCCAGTGGCCCGGGGTATCCGTGGATACACCTAGGTGACTGGGAAACATGCAGGAGGAGGAAGTGGGAAAGTGGTTATTTCACAAACGTGCCTCTGATACTCACAATGTTTAAAAAGAACACACAGTGAGAGGTAACTTTAGGTCACTTCTGTCTTATACTTGCTCATCTATGGCTACATCCTCACTGATTTGTTTTCTGTGACTGTTTTGTGCATAATTATGTGCATCTCCTGAAATAATACTTGAAGGAACACGCTGTCCTAATTCTCTGTGATGAATTTAAATGAATTACCCACAAGACAGGAACTTGAAAAGAGTAAGGGTATCTTATTTTGTAAATGTCTGAACTCTGCAAATGCCTGCAGATACAAAAAAAACCTACTTTTTGTAATATTTTTCAAGACCTTTAGACAAAATAACCATCATTTATCATTGTTTTTACAAGAATCTTTGATCAATAACACTCACCTCACAGTTACATCAGTGGCTACTGAGATTTATTGGACCAAAAAAAACCTACATTCTTCCTACTGTCTGCTCTTCACAGTTAGTTTCTCCTGGACCAGAGTGAACATTGGTTTAGTGAAAAGTAATAGGGAACTACAAAAAAGTTTAAAAGTTTTCTTCATGGTTTGTGTCTGAGTAGTTTGATCCATGAAATATGAAATATGCATCAGTATATACAGTACATTAGTACAACTTGGCACAGTAATCAATGGCCAAATCAGTATTCGATTACTTTATTCATTCCAACGAGACATGAGCATTATCAAAATGGCTGCCTTCAGGGTTCTCGCAGTGTTAAAGAAAGGGGGGGGGAATAATTGATCCACCCCTTTGTCTGGATCTAATCCATATTTCAGTGGTTCCATCTTTGGCCAATGCCCAACCCTCCCACCAAATTCTAATAGCAATCCATCAAGTAGTTCATGTGTAATTGACAAAAATTGTCCCCAAAAAAAAGCCGCAACTTGCGACATGCAAAGAAGTAGAAAAAATTTGAATCCACCCCTTTATCCGGATCCATTCCAAAATTTAATGGGTTCTCCCTTGCTACAGCTTATTTATGCATAATAGATGGAAATGGTGAATAAGCCTCATCTCATTGTGTTAAAGGAAGTGCCAAATGTCTGGATCTGCCCCTTTATCCTGACCGACTACAAATATTATGTTTTTTTTTCCTGCCACATACCCAACCCTTCCATCAAGTTTATTCAAAACCATTCAGTAGGTTTGTTTAATCCTGCTAGCAAACAAAGAAACCTGAAAGCAAACAGAAACTTGAGATTTTAATGTCAAATTCCAATATACATATTAATTTAAGTAACCACAGGCCACTGCTAGGAGGGCCAGCAATCAATGTTGAGATGTCATGAGATTACACCCGACAGACTGGCTCATTTGTCCGGCTTACAAAGTAAGATGATTCATATCTGCAACAAAGACTGTCAGACGGTTCCCTTTTCATCTCTGTCCCCCCCCCCCCGATGTTTCCAAATCAAGCAGCTTTGTGTGCCAATGAAAAGAGCTTAGTCATTGTATGATTTCATTCATGCAGCCAATGATGATGGGACATGTAAGACTTAAAGGGATTAGCTGAGAAAACATTATTACTTTGATAGTGTAAACCTGCTTGAGACACCAGTGGTTGAGCTCTTCAGGGGAAACTCTTGTCCTGTGTTAGTGAGTCACAGCGTCGGTCATGCGAAGACTCACTCTGGCTTCTTTTACTCATACTTAACAGGGCAGTAGTTACGCCAGTTCTAACATATTTTTTATACTATATTTGTTCTATTTTCTGCAATGTATGCTATATGTAAGTTGATTTTAGAAACATTTGCTTGCTTTCTGTTGTTGACTTCATGCTCCCAAACATAGCCTGTAATATACATATTGCATATTACAAACATAATTTTAATTATTTATTTATTTATTTTTACAACTTTGCAGAGTTTGCTTCAGATTTGCAAACAATAAGATGGAAACACAGCTGTTGTCATATTGCAGCGGTGCAAAGACAACACATATTAAGCTGTATTACTGAAACAACTGTAGTTGTAAACACACAACATCATGTAGGCTCCATATGAAACACAACCCTTAGCTCTTGTCCTGAGACGAGCTCCATTGCCATTTTTGACCCATGTCTTTACACACAGATGATGTTGTAACATCAAGGCATCTTCCATTGGGAGTTTTCTATTTACACTGAACTCATGATCCTTCATCTACAGTAATTGGTGGTTTTATGCATTTTTCTAATCAGCACAGCAGAACACAGATATTCAGCGTCAGGGTGTCCCGAAACACGATCGCATTCCTCGTGTGGAAGCTCTAACAAATGCAAAACAGTGGGCTATGATTTTTTTCCCCCACTTTGTCACTTTGGCAAATATTAACGCCCCTCTCTTCTACCTTCTTTTGAACCAAAAACAAACAAGTATGAACACACGGTACATCGCTTTACAAATAAACACACAAAAAAAACGCACGCGTGTTACTACACCGGGTGACCTTTGTGGGGCTCTTTGTGTCTTCCAAGCAGCAGCCATTTGTAAATGAAATGAATTCTCGTTGCTTGTCAGCAGCAGGTAAAATGTGTCCCTCTCCTTTGTCTGCAGATGCTCAGCAGGCTTTGTTTGAATCTCTACCACACCCCTTTTCTTCTCCCTCTCTCCCCAACCCCTCCCTCCGGCGAGTGCTTATTTTTTTTCCCTCTAAATTATAAGTCCAGTTGTAATTTGTCATGTGGACGACCAGCATCGAGCTGCATGTGTGCAATTTGGGACCTGAATGGTGATGGTGGGAGGACAGGGCTGCGAGGGGGTAAATACAAAACGCACAGCAAGCGTTGATTCATAAAGTCAGCGGGAATGATGTTTGTCAGTGAAAGGCTTTTTTTTCTTCTTTTTTTTCTTCTTTTTTTTGATGTTGGACTAGGCTGCTGCAGCCTCGCATGCGTCCGCTTGTCAGCCAGTCACTAAAAGGGAATTGACACAACACTGCCACTGCCACAAAGTAATTTGGGTTTAAGTAGTTTGTAACTGAAGAAGAAATTGCTGGAATTCATGAAGGTTATTAATGAGAAATGATGTAAAAAAAAACGGCTAATACATTACATTACATTATACAGCTTACATTTCATAAACTGGATCCAGTATGTCGTGTCTTCAGCCTGTGTTTTGCAAGATATGTTTAGTATAGGCATGCACACGCACACAGACTGTATATTTGCATGTGTGTATTTGTGTGTGTCTGAGTGTGGGAGCACACGTTAGGGTTGCCACAAAGGATTCAGACTAGCAGAGGTTTTTTATGGTACTGTTTATCCCCTCCCCCAACGCATCATACTGAATTTACGGCCCCAATGGGACATTTAGTGTGTGAGTGAATGTGTGAGTAGGTGTGCATTCGTGTGTATGCTTGTATATAGAGCACAGTAGATGTTTCTTATCCAACATAATTATAATACATTAACAGAAGCAGTGAAATTAAAGAGGAACTGTTCTTATATTATTGCACTTTTGTAACTTCCAGAAAGAGAGAATCACTTATTTGTGACAAAACTTGGCTGTCAAACCCACACAGTGTGAATTCAACGGAGAGAATCCGCCCTCAAAAGATGTTCCTTTTCCCATATTGACATCAGTCAAAGAGCACTGACAGCAGACTGGTAGATGAAGAGTCATACAAGTTTTACACGTGTTGGGGAGGAGCGGGCTAAAGGAGAGTGAAGCTGATATCATTAAAACGATGACCCGGGTCTAGGAAAGTGACTGTCCGTCTGATGAGATTGGAGGGTCAGCGTGGGGCATGGGGGGAGGAGATGAAGTGTGTGTGTGTGTGTGTGTGTGTGTGTGTGTGTGTGTGTGTGTGTGTGTGTGTGTGTGTGTGTGTGTGTGTGTGTGTGTGTGCGCGAGCTGATATCACTGTTTCAGTGTTTAGTAAATCAATGCAGGTCAAGTCTAAGAACCGGATGTCACACAGATGGCCCGTTGTTCAGGGGATCCTTTTTTTTCTTCTTTTTTTTTTTGGAGTGTGCATTTTTGTGTGTGTTTATGTGTGTGCGTCTGTGTGTGTTTCTGTGCATATGTCATTCCTAATGAGAGGTACTGAAGCAGAAAGATGTGACCTCATAGAGTCTCCAGATATCTTGGGAATTAATTCCGTCACACAGACGCGCACACACACACACACACACACACACACACACACACACACACACACACACACACACACACACACACACACACACACACACACACACATTAAAATGGACCCACTAGCACAATCAAATACACCTCATATGCCTTTGTGATTTTTACAGTAGTTACAGTCAATTTGAAAAAAAAAAGCAACAGCTATTCATATGGAAATGTGTATTATTTACATTTATTTAATCCCAAAACACCATAGAGCAGCCTAATTTATTCTATTTATGATAGACAGAGTCAGAGGGACGTGACTACCTGGACTGCACCGCTGCTCACAGCTTCTTTTTTTTTCTTTTTCCGATCTGACGGCCCTCATTTGAAGGACTGATAGGCTTCATGTTGTAAAAACAAAAACAAGCCCAGCCCGCCTGGTGCCTCCCTCGCCATACACCCCCACAATGGTCCCTTTTGTGCTGTTACTTAATTAGCAGTCTCTGAAGCTAACGCAGCGCCGAGTACAAAACGACTCTGTGATCTCTCTGACGAGATATCCGCTCACTCTCTAAACAACAAATGTGTGGACGTTTGTTTGTCTCGAGAGCTGGCTGGGAGCCCTCCGGGCACACGACGTCCAAGACAAGATGGTGAGGAGGCGTGGAAGAATGAACGAAGAGGAAGGTATTGTGTTTTTTAAACAGATCAGGAGGAAGGGAAAGATGATTATGTTGAAAGTGGATGATCAGTTTGTACTTATTTTAAATGAAGGAGGAATGTTTGAAGTGTTCTGGCATTTCTAATAATAGCCGCTATACGTGAGTTTCGGCTTTTGTTGTTGATGTTTGATTGATTGATAAACAAAAAGGTAACTTTGAAAAGGAGGAGTGTGGTACACAAAATTAGAAAAAAGAAAATAAAGCTTTGAGATTAACTTACAGAATAGAATTTAAACATAAACAGGAAATAAATAAAGCCTTTTTCAAACTTTTCATTGTATTCGATTTATGTCTTTATTTATTTTCTTTGTCTTTATTTTTTTCTTGCTCTATTGTCATACTTGTTCCCCTCCACTTCTAAGCTGCTTTGCAGCTGTAATGTCACGCTTCTGTAAGGAGGAACCAGTGCTGGGGACCCAGGATATGACAGGATTTGGGAGGCCTTTGACATGTGGCTGATGCAGACGCTGTATTTCTGGGAGTTAAAATCCAGGGATTTGGGAACAACATAGAGGTGAAGGCACAACGGTTTAACATCTCTAGAGTTATTTTGCACTTTAGCCAGTCAAAATGATGGGCAAACACCGTATTTTGCAATACATGGTCTTTGTGTAATCTCAGACAAAATGATCTGGTTTGACAGTTTGTTTGATTCATATGTCAGACACAAGACAGAATGAGGAAATATCCACAAGGACAAACAGGAACTAAGCAGTAACATCAGAACACTAATATGAGGTCAAAATATGAGGCATAGATGGTTGATGTGAGGATGAGCCTTTAATTGTTTTTGCCAGTGAGCGCAGAGTAACAAGGCTTCAGGATTTCCTATCATGATTCTTTTCATTTATGCATTTATTTTTGTGTAATTCTACGATTTAATCGTGAAATAATTGAAAATTTATAGTCTTACTCTGCTTCACAGCCTCGCTGATCAGCCCCTTTTTAATGCTAATCCCCATCACAAAAAAAGCCAGTCATACAAAGGCTTCTCACATTTCTATGAAAGCTTAGAAGACAAGGAAAGTGGTGCAGCTTGTTTTAATAAAATTAGCAAACAGATGCAAATGTAAGCGGAGGTATAAACAGATTCATGAGCACACAGACACACACAAAAGAGAATAACCTCTGTTATACATGTGTAGGAGCTGACGAGTGCTGTTTCCACAAAGCATCTTTAGCTTCACTGATAATATTTTATCCTGTGTTGGAGTCAGTCCTTTTGAACGCCCCCTGGAAATGGCTGCTGATGTGTTTGCTACACTACTTTTATGCCTATTTATATACAGTATGCCTGTTCAGTGTGGCTCTATGGCATAACATTAGATGCAAAAGAAAGTGTGTTGAATTTGGTTGAAATCAGCAACTGAGAAGGGTCTCAGTTTTCGAAAGGCAGCCCCCCCCCCCATTTCTGATCTACTTGTGTTTTTGTCAGCAACAATCTGGAGACCGCATCTTGCCCTAGAGGCTCGACTCTCCTGTGTCCAGAGAGGGAGTTCAGAAAATGGTAACAAGCTTCTTTGAACTGGTAGGTGGTATTTGATGTGCTGTGAAGGAGTACGATGTGTCGGGTATTTGATCTAGCTAGCTGTCTGGATTGCCAGTCCGTGAGTTTTCTTCACATCTCCAGCTTTTGTAGCCTGTGTGTAAGTCACAGACACACACGCACACAATGAAAGGGAAAGGGAATACGGCTCCTGAAATGTTGATTTGCTTGACCAATGTTCTGAAACAGACAACCAGATCCTATAGGGAGACTATTTACATTCCTTTAGTTGGACAGTGACACCTTCTAATTTAGGACATTCCTAACAATTGATTTGTCTGATGTGTAATGGGAACATTTAGATTTATTTATTTATTATTATTATTATTAAATTTAATATAACTTTTGCCCCCAAAAATGCTGTGTATATTTAACTCAACAGATACCCACCATTTTTAGCATTAGAAATATATGCACATTTTTTTTTTATATAGTGACATTTGACTAGGCAACATGAAATTTCAATTCAAAAATTAGGTCAATGTGTAATTTAAATATGTGCTGTAGCATTCATAGGAATAGGGAATCTGACTTTGTTTCTTGTCTTTAATAGAATATTTATTGCTCAGTGTTTTTCAGTGTTTTCAGTGAAAGAATATTATCAATAAATCTTCACAAAGCCATGCCACCAATTCAACAACGAATATCTCACCTAGCATAGCAGTCAAACAGCTATTTGTCCATCTCCAACCAACGTCACTTGTCCCATGAGTGAAAGTGTGTTCAGATACAATGCAAAGGGAATTGCTTTTACGTTCTGTTTTTTTTTTTTTTTTTGCCCATCGTTACTGGGTGTGCCTCTGTGCAGTATTGTGTATGCAAATGACAGGTTAAACAGAGAATAATCATCAGTAAACATCCATTGGCAAATACTTCCTGAAGATAATCTTTCTTTTCTTTGTACATTTACACATGAAGTAAAACTTTTGATTAGGGCTGCATGATAATTTCAAAGTGCCCAAAGTTATTTCATCAAATTGTTTTTTTTCATAAAGCCAACATTTCTAAAGCAGCATCATCAATGTTAAAATGTAGAAATGTTAGGAATCTGAAATTTTAGAATGCTGTTCGTTTATCGTTTATCATATGAATTAATATTTATTGCTGCATGACATTTGTTCTCTTTTCATTGGTGATACAATTCTAATAAACTACTGTTACGTAATTTTGTTTTGACATATAGCCTGGGAATTATTTTCTTATTGTTCAGGTCTTAGCAACAGTAGCGTTTCATAAGATATGCCCTTTCTGCATACTTCCTGGTTAAGATTATGATCAAAGTCTGTTGAGCTTTTCACATGTAACAAAGAAGTCAATTTACAAGTCAACGAAAGTTAGGTGACAGAAATTGACTTGTTTGAAACCATTTCTGGAGTAAGCTTTGTAATCAAAATATCGCTCACTGTAAAGACTTTTATTTACTTTCCATAATTACGCAAAACCCAATAACAGTCACACAAAACTCAGGTTTTGTTATTTTCTGTTATTTTCTTGAAAATAAGGTTGTATTTTCTTCTGAGGAGGAAAAGGGCTGCCTCAGAGTCAATCTGGTAGCAGTGACTGTACGTTTTGTACAGCCACGTGTGCTACACAAAACATCTTCTCATATATATGCATTATATGCAAAATGTTGATATATTGTGTAAACAAGTACAAGGAGGATCGAAAAGAAAAGCAAGTAAAAGGAGTGAAGGGGGAAAGTGGGAGAAAGAAAACAGAGAGTATAGAGCAGTAGTGAGAATGGCAGAAGCAGGAGAGGAAATGGATGGTCCTCCACATAGCTGTGATCGACTAAAGAGCTGAAGAACGTAGTGTGTCAGTGGAGAGAACGAGGCCGTTAATCAGTTAGCAGAGGTTGGACCATTACTGTGAAGGAATGGGGAACGCTCAGCGGATTGTGTATGTGTCCGTGTGTGAGCGAGAAACAGAGCAAGGGATGGAGTAAAGTAGACAAGTTAAATACTGGTCCTTCCAGGAGATTTAGGGCCTGTCCAGTTTCCCAATAATCAGTTGCAGACAGAGAGATATCATGGAGAAAAGACCAGAATACAATAAGAGCACAGTGTAGCCGAAACCCCCCAGCCACCGATTTTATACTTCTGGGCAGCAGAATTTTGATCTTCTGTAATATGTTACCAATACCAACTATAGCAGGTACTGTGAAATTCACTCACAATGAGGACAAACAAATAAATAAGCACGTCATCCACCAATAGCCTGATTGAAAATGCAAGGGTAACTCAAAAAAGCGGCTAAACTACAAATTAAAATGTGAAGTTTCCAACCTCTTTAAAGCCTAAAGACAGTAACTGTAACTAAAATCTGTGGCTGTAAATGGCATAAAGATTCTATGTACAGTATATTCAGTATCATCAGAGACAAATCAATACAGAATAAAAATAATGATATTAATACTTAATTTATAAGCGTTTTTCAAAACAAGTTACAAAGCACTGTACAAACAATATAACAAATTTAATTTAAGCAACAACCAATGAAACATTATGGTAACAAAATGAAAGTAATTAAACAGGAAAAAATAAGTAAAATGAATAAAACAATGATGAAATCAATAGAATGCCAGTCTAAAATAAAGAGTTTTTAAAAGCTGCTTAAAAGAAGACAACGTGACAACTTTGCTGATCTCCTCTGGAAGATCATTCAACAACTGAGGGGCCAAAACAGAAAAGGCCTGGTCCCCCCTAGAATGTGTAATGATGAGAGTATAAAGTGTAGTCCAAATATCTAAGTTTGTGTGTGCGTCATGAGTGTGTCTGTTTAGTCACTCATTGATCATAGGTGTCTCCAGAGTGTTATACTTAAACGTCTGTGGAGGATTAAACTAATATGTCTGGTGGACAGCAACAGCCTTAAGTGTACCCTGAACATGTCTTGTGGCACCATCTAAATGGTCACTTTACAGTCTCCATTATTTGAATGGTTTAGCTTTGTGCTGCTGTATTATGCTATAACATTTATGTAAAACATTACAGGACTGATCATCCAATCGTCTACAGATCACAGCTCATTATCTCAGCCTTTTACAGCGTGAAAGTCTGTTCAGCTCTCTGTTACAGAGGATCTGAAATGATGAAACACAATGGCTCAAAAACATTCACCCCACATTTGCCCTGGGCCAAATGAAGTAGACATGACAACACATCAAGATGATTTTAGCAAAGCTGTGGTCGATCAATACAGTTTACTTTTAACGAAACTTAGGTGACATTTACAGCCCAATCATTGACAGTAGCGCTAAAACAAAGATAACGAAGAAATCGTCTTCATTTCATATTAATGAAGTAAAAGCCTGCAAGCTAATTCAGGCAGACAGCTCGAGCTGTGCTGCATACACACAATATTCACATAATAGGCCTCATTTTCCTCAAATGTCATCTAACACACCTTCCCAATTGGCAGACTATTTACTCTGCAATAATTTCCCATCTCTCCCTCTGCTTGTCAGCGCTGCTGCTGCCCTGCATGCATACTGTTGCCTGCACTTTCAGCACCACCGCCACCCTGCTTGCTCATCACTCCCCAATCTGCGGGGGGTGATTAAGATCGGAGACAAGACGCCAACCCCAAACTATTGTATATTCTGCTGTTGTGATAATAAACATTTCAAACTCGTGAATTGTCCGACTGAAATAGTTGTCTGATTTGCGCCGTGTTGTTTGTTTCTTTAATGTACAACATCAACCTGCCCAAGGATTGCAGTTAAATATAACTTTTATGGCAAAATCTGACACATCTACACATGCATTGCCCCTGATAAATAAATTATAGTGCTGTATTCTATGAAGATGATGTCTTAGTTTAAGTGTAAGGGAATCCGACAATGCAATTTAGCAGTTTACAGTGTTAGGGATGACTCAAGGATTTGGCGTAAGTTAGATCTCTTCTGATCCTTCTGCTTTTTCATGTAAATATGAATCACTTTTTTCTTATCTGGGATAGACAACTAAAATAAATTCAATATTTGCGGTTTGCTACATGTGTAATGTTATAGTTCAAATCTGGAGGAGGGGTCGGAAGGTGAGGTATGTGCATGTGCACATTGTGCGTCCTAGCGTTTGCCCCCTCCATATTGGCTGTCTCACCTCATAATGCAGGTTTATGCTGTTCAATATGGATGACAGGTCTCAGTGCATCATAATGTAAATGTAGGTGGCTGTTTTTGTGTGCATCAGCAACTCCAGAGCAGCCAGGGAAGATACTCTGCGTACGTGCAGATTTTTAATACAGTGTGTGAATCACCTCATATTTTAGGATTCATAAAATGTTTGTCCACCACTTAAAGTAGTTGTGCGTGGTGGAATATGTGAAATGTGGATGTATTGATGTATCTCTCTCTCTTTTAGAATGTTTCTCTGGGTGTGTGATGTATTTTGTCATTCTGGTTGTCAGTTCTTGAGTCTGCTGTAGCTAAAGAAAATTGTTTTATTTGCATTTTTGTTTCATTATATGGGAGCTTTCTTTTCAGGATGTTGTGATTCATACCCAGCTCCAGGAAATAATCCTCACATAAGACTTATCGCTATTCTTTCCAGAATTCGAAACTCCAAATGACTACCCTCTTGTGAATTTAATTCTCATTTTTCAAGATGATTGATAAAAGCTTTCCACTATTTGCTGTATTGAAATATTATGATTTTAACTTATTGTCTTCACAAGTCATCATACTGAGGATATCAGTTCTGTAATTTGTCAACTTAACATTTTTTTATTGAAGTCGCTATTGATTGTTGAAGTGGAAAATAGTTGTTCCCATTATTTTATATCTTCTTCTTTTATCTTTGCAGATGTTGAATATAAGTCAGGATAATTAACTAAAAGTCATCGAAAAGCATGTTTAAGTACTCACAGATTAGTCAATGCCTTTAAACCCTCAGAATGAGAAGGGCCCAAGCTGACTGGTGTTATTTTACTTTCTATCCGTAAGAAGAAATGGGAGTTAAGGGTTGTAGGAAACTCTGCATTTCATTCATCCTTTTTAGTTTGATATATTGTAATCATCGTTTTACATCCCCAACTGAATTAAAAAATTGCTGTTTTTAGGGAGGATTATGATAACCAGTTATAATAAACGTGAAGTGAAGGTGGAGTAAAATCCTTATTTGTGCATGTCTGAAATCAGTAGGCATGAGATGAGGGGAAATAAAAAATATTAAAAGAACATGGAGGGTGGACAATAACAGATGGGATTTATGCTAACATGCTGCTAGGAAAGAAAAGGGCTTATTCAGTCTTTTTTCCAACCGATGCCATTATATTACAGCCTCCTTCCTTCTTGTCTCACGTTTCTTTGCCCCGGTCCCCCTTCTCTGCCCTCTTTCTCTTTAGCTTTGTTTCTAGCTCTGACTACTATGTGATCCCTAGGGACACACTTTTCATTTATTCTAGGCCTACACCTTCAATTCCATCTCTCTCGTGTCTTTAAAACCCCCTTTTTCTATTTTTTTGCTCTACTCAGAGTCAATACTGCACTAGGGAATGTGTGCCTGTCATAAATTGTTAACCATATAAATGCATTTAAATATACATATTGGAAGCATTGGTCCCCACAGCTATAATGCTGTCAGTCTAGCATGATGTTCATTATTATGGCTCCCACATGCGCCATCAGTCATAACACTGCCTTTTCCCACACACCATGGGACGTTGAAGGCTACACAGAAAAAAAACAACAACAACAAGCTAAAAAGCTGGCTAGCTTTCCCCTTAAGTAGAAAAGGACTGTATATATAGTGCCTGGATTATATCTGGGATTTTAGTTCAGCAGTTTAAACTAGATCAAACACACGTGCCACAGATCGTAGGGGTTTAATCATATTGAACAACATACACACTTTCTGCAAAAACACGTGTAAAATTCTGACATTCTCAGAATGTCAACTAATGTGAACTTTTATTTAGTTCATTGTACGCCGATGCAATATTATTGACTCTTAGGGCATAAAACTAGTTTAGCCTCGTTGTTCCACCTATGAGCCGGCAGCAGAGGAATTAGCCCCATTCAGACAGCGTTTTCTTTCCGGGCCTGTCCACCTTTCTTTGAGTCGTTCATTTATCTCATATGGTACCTCTGTCTCCACAGCAAAGAAGACATGTGCAACCACAGACTTCGCCTGTAAGAATGGACAGTGTGTTCCTGCCAGGTGGCGCTGTGATGGAGAACCAGAGTGTGCGGACGGCTCAGACGAGGCTGATGCAATCTGCAGTAAGTATCGCACACATTCAAACAAAAATAGATGGAGGGTGGTAAGTCAGGACACATCTGAAATGCCTCAAATGTGTTACCAGCTACAAGTGTTAAATATGTGTGTTGGTATTAGTTCATTTTCATTCATGTGTGTGTGTGTGTGTGTGTGAGTGATAAAAGAAAAGTCTGCAAAAATACATTAATTTTCTATAAAAAAAAAAATGCATACTCACCAGCATGATGAAATGTTTTTTTTAAGTAATGTAATTTGTGCTTAACATGCATACATTTGCTTCAGCGTAAAGCAGCCCCGAGGATTCTGGGCCTCGGTTTGTTACATTTTGCTGTGCTCCAGCCTCAGTGCCGACCTTCTCTTGCTGGCATATTTGCTCAGAAAATTGCTTTCTGTTGATGTTGATTTTGATTTCCAGTCGTCACAGAACATCCAAACATGGATTGATGAAGGCCATGGAGTGTGTAAAGATGAACAGGATGCATGCTCCTTTGATACAATTTCCATAGAGCACAACTGTGGAAAGAGGGAATTAGAAATGCTCACCCTTGAATCTCCCTCTCTTTCTCACAAAAACGAGTGCGACTCAGGAAAAGACTTTCTGTACTGACAACTTCTTCACTCAAACATGTTGAAGTTGTGTGAAGGCACATGTTTGTCAGCTTGTTGTAAGGTTATATTGCTGCTGGCCCTTTGGTAGCACTAACAAGCTTTTGCTGCATTTTGGAGGACAGTTCAGCCAATATAGCTAAAAAACTGCAATGAATGAAGTCTGTTTATCAGTGTTGTGGATTTTTTCAAGGGCTGGACAGAAAAAAACCTATTTGTAACACATTGCAAAGTGGTTGCAAATAGTATTCTGTTGTAACGAAACATTTCCACTTATCTGAATGATCCGTTTGAGACGCCTTTGGGGAAAAAAAAAGATGATGTAATGCACATGAGGCTCATTATCTGTTTTAGCCACCATGAGATCTTGTGGACAGCACTGAAATACTCCAAATCATAAGTTTACATGACTTTGAAGCTTACGTTAACAGATTATACAAGTTTTATCATGAAAGCCTGTTAACAGACTTTACCCTGTTACATTCTTGTTTAAAAGGTTAGCGGGCAGTGAGGTGGATAGTTGCAGCATTGAAAAATGAAATCACTGCCCACTGAGATAATTACATTTTTCATCAGCAGAGTCACGCTATTCTTGGGTAGGGAACCGGACCACAAAGAGGAGTGATGAGAAAGAGGTTGCCAGGGAGGTTTAACACAGAATAGAATAGAATCTTTATACTGTCATTTTACTCGTACATAGAACAAAATCCAGGCTATACAATGAAATTCTGGATATACAATGAAAGGCAGATGATATTCAGCGTGTTTGTTTTGGCATTAGACAATTAAAGTCAGTAAGAAAGTGATGGAAGTGTGAAAACTGATACTGGAAGTGTGAACGGCTTTGAAAGATGGGAACACTTTGTGTTTCTTTTTATTTGGACTGCAGAGTATTAACTGGCTTTTGGAAATGTTTGGTAGAAATAGAATGAATATGCTATCACATGAGGCGTTTTAAAAGCTCCGTAATAGCTTTGCAGCTCCAGGAACTTTTTCTTTTTTTCTTTTTCTTTTAGTTTGTTGTGGCTTTTGTTTAATTGTAAGAGAGCGTTCGAGAAGACTTCCAGTGGCTTTGAAAAACGTAGTGAATGCATGCGGTAGAATATCCGTGTGGCTTTCAATAATGCTGGGGTGAGTTTTTTTTATACGAGGATGATCCGCATTGAAGTAGCCCAAACTACCTGCTGCAGTCATTGTCTTTTCTTTTGAAAGTCCATGCCCTGTCCTCTTCAAAGCAGCATAAAAGACTATGCTTTTTTTAAAGGCCATGTTCAAATCATGAAAAACAAACCTGTAGACACTGCTGATTATGTGATGAAATGAAAACCCACCTACCTTGAAATTTTGCTGTGCAGCGCAGAGACATCTGATGAGCCTTTCAGACTTGATTTGTTATTTAATCTAACCCGTACCTGTCTTAATACTGAATGAAAGTGTGATTCTGTGAATGCTGTAGACGTTCTTGAGCAGGGGTTAGTTGTAACTGGTATGTCATCCTGACCAGTTTGGCCAATCCTCTCATTAGGAACCAGCAGAGTTGTATGCCACTTCACAAACACGATACAAGCTGTGCAAAAGCAGAGTTGAAACTGAGGAGGAGACGTGAGTTACAACCGGTGTTTCCTCTAAAGATAAGTGACAGAGCCAGCAGCGGTCAGCCATTCCCCTCATGTCTTATCACAAAACTTCCCATATGACTGGAACTGCAGGCCAGCTTGTATCTGCAAATTGTCTTACGATGATTTTCCAAGAGGTGATCAAAGAACCCTTTGAATATTCGCAAAGTAATAAGTCTGATTGGGATAGGCCAAAGACACGTGTGGTAGTGCGCGTGTCTATGTGCACATGCCTATAAAGGGTATGTCTGTGTTTGCCCGCAGTAAACATGTGTGTAAAGCGAGAGTCAATGTATTTAGTATTCATCACAAGGTGAATCTGTAAGTCATCTGATCAGATTAGTGGACTTGTGGTTAAGTCTCATTATGTCTAATCAAGGTCAGACACCATGAGAGCTTCTCTTACTTTCTCAGCCACATTGATCCTCACAGCTGTGTGTGTGTGTGTGTGTGTGTGTGTGTGTGTGTGTGTGTGTGTGTGTGTGTGTGTGTGTGTGTGTGTGTGTGTGTGTGTGTGTGTGTGTGTGTGTGTGTGTGTGTTTGTGCTGTGTGCATGCAGCAGAATGTGTTCATGTATTCGCTGCTTTCATCAGAGCACAGTATGTGCACATAGTGTAAGCTAACATGTCTTTTTTTCCATTGCAAATGTGTTCTTAGATAATCTCCTCAATTGAAAAATGAAGCTTTACGTAATGGCAATAAATGGATGAATGACAAAGGAGTACAAATAAGAGGAGAGACTTATCACCCAGCCACCATCTGTTTCCACCACCCTGTCTCATCTCATTTCATCTGATCAAGTCTAATTCTCCTTTTTGCTCTGTGCTTTTTTTTCCCTTGTTAATATCACAAGGATCCATCTATCTTTCTGTTCCTTTGCTATGACATTAAGCCCTGTAAGCCTCTTTCTGCCATCCTACCTTCTTGTATCACATCCTCGTCTCTGGTCTTCCCTGTTGTATGCCCTCCACTTTCTGATCTGAGTTCAGTTTAAGCTATACCTTTGATTAAATCGATCTCCCCGGGAGGGAATCGATGGACTGATCCGGGAGATCTGTAGTCGACTGCTGATTAACTATAGACCACCGATAATGCCTCTGAAAGCACATACGCACTGTCACCTCAGGAGTTGTCAGTAATTACACATCTCAAAGTGAATTTTGGCCTGGAAGGGATTCTGTAGAAAAGATTTTTTTGGGGTTGTCTCTTTGGCTGCCTGTCCTTCTGTCTACTTGGACCAAATGTTTACTTGGACCTAAGGATGAGCTGATTAGATTTTGGTGGTCAAATGTAAAGGTAACTGTGACTTCACGCCTGTCCCATTCCCCTGAGTGTAACATGAATGTTGTTGCATCTTGACCTGCATGGTAATTAATGCAAAGCAAATTATTTTGTATTAAAACTTAGCTGCTGATTCACCACTGAATTGTTCATTTTGAAGAGTTTGTTACTCAAACCAAGATAATAAAATCCCACAGCATTACACACAGTTATGCATTAAAAAAATTATTCAATGACTGCTGGTCTTTGATTCTTAAGTGTAGAAACTGGAAACTGAATTTTAGAATCAAACAATAGAGTTAAGTTCATGTTTGTTTGTTTTTTACCATGAGACTTTTTTTGTGCTAATCTGCAAATCTCTTAAATTTTCACGTAGCTACTGAATTTACATAATGTGCTTTGCTGTGATGTGCTCATGCTCATAATCCATGTACCAGATGTCAAAGCTTTGGCTTCCTGAGGTCTGAACACTGCGAACTCCACATCCATTTCCTCTGAGTGGCATCAGCGAGATCCTTCAGTGTGATAATCAGTGCTGATTGGAGGAGCTGCATAGACTCTCAAGTGTTATTTAAACTCTTAATGTGGAGACATTTCTTGGCTTTGCTGCTGAATGTTCAGGGATTAAAAGAGAGCCCTTCTTGCCACCCAAGAGTGGCTGTGTCGGTAAAGGTTAGTGAATTTTGTCATCCCACGCTCAACCAACCTTACTCAGCCACGTATTCGACCAACACATGACCCTCTTTGCGGTCCCCAGCCAGTCCAAGTGATTTATAAAGAGAGAAGGCTGTTCAAGAGCGGTTAAGCCCTGTGTTGTTGTGAGGATAGCATATAGTCAGAACATAAAGGTTTTGTAATCGACTTAGGAAATCTAGTCTGGCTTATTTCATACTTAGAAACGTGCTGACAAAAGCTGCATTGAAAGGTAAAAAGGTGAAATTGAGTACTTTTTAACAATCATTTGATTTTTTTTTTCACCACCTCTCCCAACACCACAGGGCATTTAAGCTTTCAGATTGAACTTTTTACTACTACTATTTGATTAAACTTGTTCATCTTAAGACACAAACTGATCAAGCAGAGCCTTGTACCACAGCATGATTTCTCCCATTTTTTGCAGCCTTGATTTATACAGCTCATATTGCTACTAACTTTCTTTTTCATACGGTGATTAAAGCACCACTGAGGAGAAATGTGTTGTTAAGACAGCTAGTGGACATCTGCTACTAGCCTTAGTACTGCGTAGTCAAACAGGTATTGCTACTTATTTAATCTTGAGCATCTTGAATGGTTAAATTGAGGGGAGGAAGGCTGTAATTTGTAGGTTGCATGTTGGTGATGAGCGTATTGCTGATGGTAATGATTGCACTTTGACTACATGCTGGAACTCAACACTCTCAAAACGGATGCAGATATACTCATATCTTACTTTTTGCAACTCCAAGTCAAGTCTCAAGTCTCCTGTTGTTGTAATGAGCATGCTATAATGTGCTGCATGCCCTCCTGACTGCTACATATCTATTTCTAAGCAATACAAAACACACATTGTCTCTCCTTATCTATGCAATCAATTTTAACAGGTTATTGCAATTCATCTCAGAACCCCATTCCAGCCCCATTTGCGCAGCGCAGTTGAATAAGTACCGTTCTCCCCGAAGGCATGAAGGCTGGGAACAAATAAAGCCCACTGCTGTGAGGAAGCGGAGAAGAAGTCCGGCAAGAAGCAGAGTAGAGGAAAGAAGCAGCTTTCCATGCACTGACACTGCAAAAGGAAGAGCGCACAACCAAATCACACGATATCAATCACTCTTAACAAAACACTCAGTACAGAGTGAGTCATAGAAAAACAAGAGATCCTGTAGAGAGCTGGGAGAAGCAAACCCCTGCCAACACTCTATGCAAGCAGCAAGTATGGCAAGTACCGAATTTGTGTGTACCAAATCATCTTAAGGGAGGGAAAGAGAAATCCAAGTCCAAATCAAGTCTCAGGTCTTTTGAGTACGAGTCTCAAGTGAAGTGAAGTCTCAAGTCGCTGTGTGACTTAAGTCTCAAACTGGAGTTAGTCACATGCTAGGTAGCAAATTTTAGAATGCTAAAACGTTACGCGTCAATCGTTCAAGCAAGTTAGTGTTTTCATCGTGAGCGTTTTAGCAAGCAAACTTTAACGTATATCTTTTTTGCAACAGAGAGCATAAAGTGTCAAAAATCCAGGCTCGTATTTCCTGATGCACCTATTTAATTGTGGTGTGTAGCTTTTCATGCCAATTGCAAAAGTGGTAAATAGGTAAGGATATCAATTTCTAAATTTGCATGAAAAAATATTAATATGAAATTGTGAAGAAAAACAAAACAAAACAAAGTTTAATCTGATTATCCAGCACTGGCTGAAGTTATCAGTCCTTGTCCTTGACGGTTGAAGTTGAAACCTTGTCTGCTGAGACAATAGGCAGGTCAGTGTATTATAGCATGGAGGCAAGAGGTTCTGCTTGTTAATTGTTTTGGAATATGAACAGAAAAGATCCAGTGAGCTGCGTTGTTGGATGGCTTCAATTTCATGCTTGAGGCAGTGTTCCTGCCAGGTTTAATTTCCCAGGTGGCCCCTCCCTTCTCTCTCTCTTCATCTCTCTCTCTCTCTCTCATCCTCCCTCCCTCCCTCCCACCCTCCCTCTCTCCTTCTAATCTTTTACTTGAGAGTCAGACTAGTCTAATTTGTCATTTTCATCTCTCTGTATTTCTTTTTCAGTCTCTTCTCCTATTGTGATCTCATCATCTCCGGCCCTCTTGTGCATTGTTGGGCTTATTTTGCTGTATCTTGTGGCATATCATTAACAACACACGTCTTTGCCTTGATTTATATCAGTAATAAGTTAAAGTGTATCGATCTCTTAAGGAACATATAGTCTTGCCATCCAAGTAAAGCATACACAACAATAAATACCTCAAACATTAAGAAACACTTTACATTAAGGCCACTGTATGATGGCAATATTCTTCTATAGTGATACACAGGAAGCTAATTTTTAGAAGCCCTGCTAAAAATACCTAATGTATAAGAAAGAACAATAACGTGTCAGGGTATTTAAGTCGTCCCATGTTGATGTATCTCAGTACACAGAGAAGATGTCATATATTTAGTTGTTTAGTTACAATACATTTAAATTAAACTGTTCTGGTACTCTTTGGTTTGGATAAGGGAATTTACAATATACTGTTAATATGATTCCTGAAAAGCAAAGAATTAATTAGCTTACAACAGCTTCTTATGCCTCCAATATCCTATTGATCATGGTCACATTTGATCTAACATATTTTAGTAACGTGGAATTAATTCAGTTAAACCTGTTTGCCGTCCTCTGTTGTGCTTATGTAGATTTAGAACACTGTTTGCAACAGATTGCTCCCTTGTTTATATTGTCGATGGCAATCAAACAGAGAAAACTACCTACGCGGCACAAAACCACCATGTTATTTTTTCTGTCAACTCAATTCTTCTGTTCAATTAGTGACCCTTGCTCTTGGCTAGCTCCGATTGATTGCTGGTCAATATGTTTTTCCTCTAAGAGGGCATAGAGTATGTGGCGTTGGACAAGGTTGATGGGATTCTTTTTGTCAGTGTTTCGCTGTGTTTGATAAGACGCTTGCATAATAACAATAACGCAAGCAAAAATAGCTTGTTTAATTTTTTTTTTCCGTACTCAGCCAAGGATGTACATGTTAAATTACAGCTCTTTTACTTTCTCTGCATATTCCTTCTCCTAGAAATAAACCTTAGATTGTATCAGTGGATAGAAGACCTGGGAAATAAAAGTCTTTATTAAGTCACGAGGCAAGCTTACAGTTAGAAACAAGAAAGCAGTCGGAGTGCAAACCGATCCGGAGCTGTGGGCTGAGGCAGGAAGGGAGTAGTAAAAAATGCATTAGGAGGTGATAAGAATAGGTACAGTAAAGATTAATCATGTGAACTAGAAGCATAAGAGGAAATAGAAGAAGATGTAGCTGTAATCATGACAAAAACACACGTGTCACCTGTAATCTTAATGTTGGGCCAGCATAAATGAACAGGTATTGAGAAATAAATAGCTGCATGGTAAAACACAATCCAACATTTTAAACTGTATAACAAAACAAATAAAATTGGACCAAATTTGTAGCATAGGACTTAACCATAACAAAAAAAAACATATTGGCAGCAATCGATGCAAATGTTCTTTTCAAATACTCTCTGCAGGTTTCCAAGTAGTCCTGTGGTGTGCAAGAGATGTTTTTCCATGCTGAATTTTTATTGTTTTTCACTCCACTAAATTTGCCAAGGCATACAAATTATCTGAGCCTACCTTTAATTGCGTAGACTTTGAAATGAAACTTTACCCAGCCAGTAGCTGTCTTATGATATTAGAAAAGTCCAATTTCCAGTAGCCTTCACAAGTCAGAGACTCTCAGCCAAATAACATGGCTGCCTGTTTTAATCTTCAGACCCCTGCCTTTTGTTCCCCAACCCAGAAACTGAATAAACTGCCACAGAGGAAATAAGCTCAGAGATCCCCTGTCAAATTCAGCCCCATACTCTGCATCCCAAAAGAGAGGCCCCGACTCCATCTCTGGTCCCTTTTTCTGCCTCCCTCTCCTGCAATCCCTCATTAGCTGAGATGTGGCACTAGCTACTGGCACTATTTTTTTTTTAATGCCCAGCGTGTCATCTACTAAACAACCATTAAAATAGCCCTGTTGGAAGAAAGTGGCAATTTCCTATGAGAGTGCTGGTGACGCACCCTATTTTAACCCCCCCCCCCATGGCACTGACAGACCCAGAGTGTAGACTCTGCTAATGGTTCCACATTTAACAAGCACCTTCTCCTTCACACAGCCTTGAGAAAGAGATGCACAGAGAGAGAATGATATAGAGGGTATGTACATTCTCAGTTAAACTTTGATGCAGCAGCATCTGCAATCTCAAGTCCCCTTAAAGACAACATTTCCCAGCTGTGAGACATATGGTTACTCCGTATTTACATCTCCATCCACCTGTTTTTATGCACATTTTCATTTTCAAACGTGAGAAATTTGCTAAATTGTGGAAATATTGCAACAAAAAAAAAGCTTTCATACTTGGGTGATATGGTGTATCAGACTGATGGAAACAGATTTTCTTCTAAATAGATGTTTATGCTACGCTTCCTGGGTCCGCTTTGTCTGTTTGTAGAAAAGGCGTTCACGTCATGTTGCCACTCATTGTCACATGCCTCCAAACAGAAAGTTGAAAAATAAACTACAAAAACTACAGGGTCACAAATTTATAAACAGATTTTTATTTTATTTTTATGACATGCCCAAAGAACACTCCATTAGATTCTAGCAGTGATCCGAATCATCATTTGCATCCAGAATTTTCTTAAATGATTCTTTACCAGTTGCTGAGTAGGTGCTGCTTTTTGGTTTGTGCTGTCTACTTTCTGTTGTTACTCCGCTACATGGCTCTCAATTGTTGGTATTCCTCGACTTTCTCCTTTTTCTTCACCTTCTCTCTCTGATCATGCTTTTCTCTCATTTCCCCTGACTTTGATCCTTCTCTCTCTAGCATATCCCCCCCCCTCTCGCCACATCATGGCTGCAATAATAGGACGTCAGCGTTCCAATGAAAGCCACTAATCAACACTAACCTTCATTTAAAATGTAATCTGATATTAACCACATATGCCCTTTCTGTAAATTGGATTTCACATCTGAAGGACAAGAGGGGGGAAATGGAGTTGGCGCTACAGCAAGATGGCAGGATGTCGCGAGTCAGCCTTGGCCACCAAGTCTAAACTCCTCGTTAATATACAACATCTAGAGCAGACCAACTAAGCCAAACTTAAGAGTCAGAATTTACATAGAAATGTATGAAAAGACCCTGTAAGGGTAATTTCATATAAGTGGCAATAAAAATGGCAACATTATCACGATACTCATGACCAAAATTATTCTCGAAACTGATTTGATTCACGATAACTAATTAAAATCAGAGGCAGAATGTCCAGAAGAGATGATCACCTTTTCAAAATCACAGGTCATTAATAAACTTTTAACATTGTGAGATTGCTGGACCAGTTTGAAACTTGGCTTTTGCTTGAGCAATTAAAAAAAATGACTGACAAATAATACATTTTCTTCCCCAATAATTTACACCAGAGACACATTTGACCAAAGAAAAGTGCATAAAGTTGGTAAATTCCAATGCTAACTAAATTTTGGTGTAACACTAATGTCAACAAGTCAGTGACATATGACTAACTGTATGACATTGACATTTTCTTTTATCAAATTATATTGATTATCGTCTATTCCTCACCCATTTTGTCAAATTATCGAAAACATTTTTACAACCACTCTGTTTTTTTTTCTGCCTCCCTTTGCATTTCACAACATCCATGGCCATGAAAAATCACGCTCAAGTTCTTTGTGCGCAAATGTGGGGATATGCATAATGCACACTCATGCATTCACACACACACAGTATATTATGCAGCCATTCCTACAAACAAAACACTCATGCACTCTCCCATGCATACAGGAATATAGGTAACCCTCCTTAAACGTACAGTACGTCCACATGCAAACACATATGCACGTTAACGGTGTGTGTGTAAGTGTGCTGGGTAAAGCCTTGTTTTATTCACAATGTAAGTGATGTGTTGCATTGTAGACTGACTTAAATCCGTAAACAAAGAATTGTCGTTGACCCGTGATGTTAGATTTACATCTCATGTGGGTCCATCAACTTGCTTTATCCGTTTTTATGAACTTGACACTAATCCTCATAGTAGTCCTCTGAGGCAAGTCTCAAGGAGGAAAATCTGCCGTATTAAAAAGCTGTTTGCAGGATAGTAATGGTTTTTATATCCATACAGTGGATATTTGCACCACTGAACACAAAAACAGGTGTATAAGGGCTGCATGTTGTAATTAAGTCAGGATTCTTTTCATTTTTTTGATTTATCTACACATTTTGTTACATTAATTGCTTAATCATTCAGTTAATGAAGTGTCAAAAATAGTGAAAAAATTCCCATTACAGTCCAACTGGGATTTTTTTCACTGCACTTCATGAAAAATGACCAGTAGTTAGCTGCAATAACATTAAACAATCTCTTCTCCTTGGAGTCTAAACCCTGGGAAGTTGAATATTCCCATATTCCCAACGGGCCTACACACACAAAGATATTCACAAACTGTTACACCCGTAAAGTTCTATTAACAAGTCTGTGAGAATAAGGCTACCACTTGGAACAAGGTTAATTAGTGTCACTGTGATGATATGACCCACTGCAACCAATCAAACCATTAAACTTGCAAAGTCCTTACCAGCCAAACGATTGGCTGATCCTTGCATATCTGGTTTTACATGAATCGTTGATGCAAATGAGCGCTCTGCGAGCTCCAGCCCCCCCCTACCTTCTGTCATTTTTTGTTCTCTAGTGTTACGTTCTCCATTTTACTGAGGTTACATCATGAATACTGTATGCAGTACAAATCCTTTAAGAAATTAATTATGCACCTACAAGCCCTCCATCTATTTAAATGAAACTCTGAAATTAAAACATTATATTCATTGTGAACTTCTTGCCAAAATCACTGCTGTGCTGAAATGCCAACCAGCCCAAATCTCTAAATGGATTACAGTGTAACCAGGGGATATTCGCAGAATGTCCTGTTAGGGTTCCATGTTTTATCTGTGTGTTAGTGTGCGTTTTTGTGACTGTTCATGGCCTAAATTTTGTAGAAATAAATAACTTTGTGTCTTTTTTGAGTGTTCTTCTATAGTATCTGCCTCTAATTGCCTTGTTCCCAGTTTGTCCATGCTTTGATATTCTCAATACTACAACCAATATCGCACTGCACCCATATGATCTCTATAAAGCAGACTGACTTACCAGGATGACCCAGTGCACGTATTGATTCAAGGCGACGCCTCAGCCCTGCTTTTACCACAAAGTCGCCAAGTAATAAAAAAATATTCTGTTCTTAAGCAGGCACTCACCAATTTATGGTGCAACCTCATGGTTGACACTTGAGTTTAATTATCCTATTTCACAGACGATCAGCTGTTATTGACCCCCTGTTAGTTTAGATTGAATTGATGATGTGTCAGACACATGCAAGAAACTAGAATAGCACTCAGTAGAGGGCATATACCTCCGCCAAGGCCGAACAACCCTACACGTCTGTCTAACACTTCTAATAGAGAGATAAAAGGAAAGTGGTTTTGATAACATAAATCATTTATCTGTCATAAAACATAAGTAGTAGACATGAACGACAATGGAGCATGTTGTTTTTTACTCTTAACTACATATATCTGGTAAAAAGGCCATTTTTAACGCAAACATTTTTGATCAGGTTGATCATGTTTATCAACTGGATCTGCACTGCACTATACACACTCATAGATATCATCACCATAAATATGTGTGATTTATTTTGCATCACTATTTATGGCTTATTTCCTGAAAAAAAAATCGGAGAAGATGTCTTACAATGTTAAAGAAAGTCATTGGAATTTCCTGGATCTGCCCCTCGGCACCAAAACTTAATGGATTCTTGCCTGTCTCGTGCTCCACCCCTTCACAAAGTTTTGTGGGATAAAGTTCAGTAGCTCTTGCTGTATCTTTCAAGAAGACAAACAAACAAACAGACATTGTTTAAAACATAACTTCCTTAGCAGAGGTAAAAAGGTTAATGTTTTCATTCTCGTTTACGTCACAGGCCTACATGAAGTCAAGTCAATTTGATTTATATAGCACCAAATGACAACAAAAGGTTATCTCATGGCACATTCTACAAGAGAACATTTAGACCATAATCTTTATTTTGTAGAGACCCATCAATTCCTCCATGAACTGCAGGCGACGTGGCGACAGTGGTGAGGAAAAAACTGCTTTTAATAGGCATAAATCTCGGAGCAGACATCGGCTCTTGGTGGGTGGCCCTCTGCCCTGGCCAACTGGGTTGAGAAAGAGAGAGAAGGAAAGAGTGACAGAGAGAGATGAGGGTGAGAAAGTCATAATAATAATAATTATTATTATAATATCAACAAGGCCACAGCGTTTGGTCCAACGACGCTCCATGGGAAGCTGCAAGACGAGAAAGCACAAAGACTCACATGACGTGAATGTGTAGAGAGGGAGAGGAAAAGGAGGAGAGAGATCAGTGCATCATGGGAAGTCCCCCAGTAGTACAAGCCTATAGCAGCATAACCAGGGGCCAGCCTTAACTATGAGCTCTATCAAGAAGGAAAGCTTTAAGCCCACTCTTGTATGTTCAAGGGGTGTCTGCCTCCCGGACCAAGGTTGGAAGATACTGTAGTTCCACCGAAGACGAGCCTGATAACCGAAGCCTCTGGCTCTCATTCTACCCCTGGAGACCACTAGAGATCACAATTAACCCTGCATCCTGGGAGCGTAATTCTCTACTATTATGAGCATTATGACAAATTCTGGAACATCTGTAGAGTCTTTAGAGATTTACTGGGACAGCCTGGATGTAAATGCATGGAATCATTTTTCTGCATCTTTTTGTGACAATGTGCCTTAAAGAAGACAAACAAACAAACTCCATTGTTGCATTATCACATATTATATGTGGTCATTTCTGGTTCTTATGTCCCACTACAATGTTGGTAGTAATGAAGGGGGAAAAAAATACGACTGCCTTCACTTTGGTACGAATTTTTGTGGAGCCAATTGATATTCACAGCAGTACAGAGTATTTGGGCATTCATAATATTCCATGGATGAAATGAGACTGTGTCTCAGCTGTTTGCATAAAACTACGTTAAAGCGTGTTACCTCATCAGCCGCCGCGCTGTCTGGAGTACAGGGGAATTCAGGCTACCTAAAAGCATTTTAAACATACGGTCTTCCCACGTGCCTCTGCTTTGATGTGTTGTCTCACTGTGACTTGTATTACCTCCCAGCCTCATAAGCACACCTCATAATAAATATATTATCCAAGCTTTGGCCTATAGTGCTATGAGGCGTCTAAATCAATCATCTGAGAGGCGAGTTTTGATGCGAGGCAGGCAGATGGAGAGTGGACGTGGTGCCACATAACAATACTCCATTCCCCTCCCTCCGTGTGAAGGGAAATTAAGAAGGTAGTTAATCACAAGTTCATTAGCATACAGCGCTTTGCTCAATCCGCCCCATGCCCTGCTCATAATAGACACTTAGGCAGTCACTGTGAGGAGAATAACAAGTCTGCACCACCTCTAGGTTGTGAACTTGTTTGAATAAAAAAAAAAAAAAAACTGCATCACTCCCTGTGTGCCAAGTGACTTTTCTGACCCCAGGACTCGAAAAACCTGTTTAAAATCCACTGCACAATTTTCACCTTTCCAACAAGTATTAAAAATAAATACTTATTTAATTGGAAAGACTTTTTTTCTCTCCAAATAAAACCTGATAGAAAGACCCATAAGATGATCTCGACTACACAAATCTTAATATCTTTATTATATTTACTATAGCCAGTCTATCTTGTGCCAATTCACAGACACTCTACAAAAGGAACTTCTACTGCTAGGGTTTCCGTAGGATGTTTAGGTTGGTTAAAATAACACAAGTTTGTTGAATCTGCTTTGCGACATTTAGGAACCGCATACCATCAGAAGCAGAAGACAATCGCCTCTGCAGGGTGAAATGAATTCAGTGCAAACATAGTCATTAGTAGGACAACACAGCATCACATTGCCACAGTATTTGCTGCTTTTCATCTTCTAATGATGATTCTAGCTATCTTCTTGCAGCAGTGCCCTACTCCATCTTGATCCATTGTAACGTCCATGGAAAACACACCATAATCAAAAGGCCACTGCGCTGAATCTACCAAGTATCATATATATGTATGTATGTCACAGACGGTTTAAAGAACAGGTCTGCCCTAGTCATCCCTCCATTTGTGTTGATGTATCAGTTTGCTTTCCCCTGATGTAACCTGGATACATTCACAGTCTATACACGCTTGTTTTGACTCTGTTTCACACTTATTTCATGATGCATACACCCACCTGGGAGCTGCCGTGTCCAACCACCATGTCCTATTGCTCGCCCACCAAGCAGCTCCGCTGGGGCATGGCTAGCATCACTTCCACATCTGTTATTGACCACAGGCATTGGCAGTATGCAAGCTAACTGGCTGCTAAAACTTTAGACTTCATTGTCCCTTGGGGGACATTCTTTTCCAGAGCACTGTACACATCAGACAACAAACATTTCAGATGCAACCCAGTGTTCATCTATGTGCCCCAAGAGTCCTATAGTCCATGAAATATTTGTGCAATATAACAAGTCTAAAGAATAGTGAATTCAGTTAAATGTCTGACTGGCAGCTGAGGAAAGGATTTATAGTTGTAAGTAGTTCTGTTTATGTATGTGTGTGCATGTGCCTGCCTCTATGAACACATACTGGATATACTTTAGTATTTACAGTATCTATATGTATGTGCACATAGCTGCACCTTTGTCATTTCAGCATGCTGCTCTATCTACTGTAAATGCGTCCTTCACATATCTTTCTGCGGTGAGGGTTGCTGTCGATATTGTGTTGGCCTGGATCATAGCGTGCAATATCCGTGCGGGCACAGGTGTGTCCCCAGCTCACTGTCAGTGTGTCTATCGATGCTCCACAGATGCTGGATACACCTGTCAGCATTAAGTGGGAGGGGAACAAAGAGAGAGGGCAAATCAAAGCAGTGACTTTCAGAAGTCTGGGGAAAGTAACTTAAAATCATTATCGGTGCCGTCACCATCTGGACTGACAAAGTCACACAGCAACAACCTTGATAGAAAAAACACTGGAGATGATTCCTTTGTTTTTTTTTTATGACTTTGATTACATTTTGATGCATTAGAGTAGTGTTTGAATGTCATCAGATGTGATTTTCAGGAGATTATGGGATCTAGTCATGCATTTGTGTAAGGGCTTTTTATTTGCCTGCTTTTCTTAGTCTGTGCAGACTTGGTGGCTGTTGTTGATCATGCTGAAAACCTTCATTTACAACCACTTCTGTTCGTTACAAATTGCTCTTCCTTCTGCAGGCATTGATAAACACGTCTCTTTGTTTGCACAATCCACTTTTCTCTGTGAATGGCCTGCAATACTCTACCTGGCGGAGGCAGCAAGGGTTCGCGTTTGTATTATATCAAAGACCAATGGAGAGCAGCTGAATAGCATTTTACCATGCATCATCTATTAATTAAATATATAATAATAGGAGACTGGAATTGTCTTTTTTCCATTAGGTGAACCATATTACCCATGGGATGAAAATCATCCAATCAATTTTGTCATAATCAATCAATGTCAATGAAGCTCTCTGTTGTTTTTGCTTGTCTGTATTTAGACATATGATTGGCAGCTGATCCATGATTCCACCCTCCAAGACTCCAGGGCCCAAAATGGCCAGTCAGACAAATTACATCCTTTTAACCCAGCTGTCAATCAGACACTTAGTAGACTGAACCCCTGGAGGTGCGTTTGTCTGTGTTTGAGAAAGTGAGAAAGTCTCTGCTGATCCACGCAAACACACCCATACAAATTTGGAAAAGGTAAATAATGTGAAAACAATATTGTGCACTGTTTTTAGTACATTATAAAGAAACACATCAACACACATTTGTTGATCGATTGAAGCCAGATGTGAGACAGTTAACTGGCCTCATTCCTTACAATAACACACCTCCAGACTACTTCCATCAACATTCATTCATTTTCACACCATTGCATTGAGCAGAAGAAAAGATACTCACACAGAGGTCTGATCTGATTCTTTCAGGAATATTGCAAGTGGCCAATTTTTGAACAGAACAGAAGCTGAAACATAGATCGCACAGTTTGAAAACAAAAAATCCTGGCAATCAAATCCTGGAAAGGCTTCCAGCGTCCCACCGTGAAGGGCAATGCTTTTAAAATGGCAACAATTTATTTAGTCAAGTTAAAAATAAAAATGCAAAGAAAGAAATACAAGATGAATATAATAATCCCATATGTGCAGCTGAGCTGTGGCTGCAACACACACATACACACACACACACACACACACACACACACACACACACACAAACACTCAGACTGGTTGCCAAGAACCATTCTGGTGGTCAAATATGTCAAATTGATTGTGTTGCGTTTGACATAGTGCTGTAATGTAATCTAAGACTTGAGTCCCAGTCCTGATTGAATGTGAGTATTTGTGTGAGAGACTGAAAGGGAGGCAGGGGTGAGGCAGGGTGAGGCAGGGTGAGGGAGTGTAGTGGTTTGCAGGAAAAAGGGGACAGGGATTTGCTGTGGTGACATAGTGTAAATTTGATGTATTAGACGGCTGTATTTTTTCTGCCTGTACCAACCCCATGGGTTACACTTGTAGGAACAATGGCCGTCTCAATGTAATGGACTTTCACCAAGAGGGACCACTTCCTCACTCAGATGCAGTGAGTGTGTGTGTTTGGAAAAGTGTAGCGTATGCTTTTGAAATAATTCACTGACACTGATATACACACAAAAAGTATGTTTTTTTTATTAAAGTATCACATATGAAAGGATGCAGCACTGCATACAGCCTGTATTCTAACTTATATCAGTTTTACATCGTTGTGTTTGTGTGTGCCGAAGTGATTAGTTGATGAATTGTTTCGAGTTTAATGACGCATTACTCTTGTAAATCATTTATTAAGATTTGTTGTTTTTCTCAGTTTGAAGTCATTATGATGTGGTGATTTGGGCTCAGTAGAAGGAGGATGATCACTCAAATCAAGTCATTTCAAGTTGTCCCTTTCAGCTCTGGAGGAATATAGTTTTCACTATTTTTTGAGTTTTAAAACTTCTTTTTCATCAAAAGAATTGATTTTTGCATCATAATGATTGGTCATTATAATGTATAGAGAAAGCAGGCAGTGAATGCAGAGTTAAGAGCAGATACAAAGTAGTGCTTGGTGTTTTGTTTGTGTAGTGTGTGTGCATGTGTGTGTTTTCCTGGCTTTGTCTGAAAGTACTCCTGTTGTTTTGTGTTTTTCGTTCTTTGGACACTGTGTTTAGTTTAATTGCAGACTTTTCAGAGGGAATCAATTTGAGCAACAGGATAACTAAGTTAACAAACATTGACTTGCTGTCCCTTCTCTCTCTATCTTTTGCCTCCTCATTATTTCTCCTCTCACTTTACTCCCCCCATCTTTGTTCTTTTATCCTTCTCTTCTATCCTTTTCTCCCCAACTTTCTCACCTGCTGTCCATTTTCCTTTCCCTTGCCTGCGTCCCCTTTCTGTGCTCCCTTTTTTTTTTAAATTCTCCACCTCCTCACAATAGGCAAACAGACGTGTCCACCGGAGAAGTTTGATTGTGGAGGAGCTGCCAGCAAATGTGTTTCGTTGTCATGGCGATGTGACGGCGAGCGGGACTGCGAGAACGGAGCTGATGAGGAGCACTGTGCTGCAGGTGAGTTGGGTGGTGAAAATAACAAAAGAAGAGAATCTACTCAGCTAAGTTTCTTATCACTTATACAAGCGTGAAACGCCTTAAGGTAATTGGTCTACACTACACTGTCTAGACTGCTCAATGCAGCATTGCAGGGTTAGAAGATGCTTACAAAAGAACGTAACTGCCTTAAGGACTTAATTACCAAGAAGTCAGACTTATTGGTAATTAATGCTCTTTCCTTCCAATTGCAATCTGCAGAGGTGATGAAGAAAATTGTTTTGCAGGAGATTTAATATTAATGAGTGAATTCCGTGTTCTAATTTCCGAGTCCTCATTTGCTACTATTTGTTTGTTTCCTCTCTTTGGTTAATGCAGAATAGAAACAATATGATTTACAGAACATATACTGAGCAAATTTAAAAATACATGTTTTTAAGAAGCCAATATTTTCCTTTCACTTGCCCTAATCTATCGAAACAAACAAACATGTGATACATAGAAATGACTTTTTTAAGTACTAAAAAGCAAAACATGTTAAATCATGCATAAACATCAATTAGTCATAACACAGCCATAACAGTCATTGGTGCATTTCAAACACACACACACACATTTACTTTTTTTTTCCATAGCTGTCAAAAATTAAAATGTTTCATATTTTCATTTATTTATACATATTTTATGTTTTATGTGTCTAGAGATGTCAAACATGATCTGTTTTTCCTGCCTGCAGTCATGTCCTCTGTCTTGGCTGGTGCTCAATGAGCTGGAAATGGTGGAAAAGCTGGCCACCCTGCAGACTGGGAGAGTCAGGCCAATTGTGTTATACTGAAGTAGAAACCAGTTATGTGTAGTTCCAAGTTAAGTGTAACTTTAAAAGGTGCAACCACTGCACAAAGTCTCTCTTATTGTTCTTAATTATATCTGTAGTCATGGAGAAGTGGGCGTCTTTGTTGTACCCTGAGAATAAGACAAACGAACAAAGATAATATATTTCAACCACATTGCTGTCATGTTGCTGTCTTTGTTTCCATAATTGTGCGAGATCGGCTTTCATATTACAGTGTGCAATGTCGTATGCTCATACATCAAGCTTAGCTCGGTAGAAAAGCCTCCTAAACAAACCGCAGAATGCACAACCATGTGCTCACATTGATTTATTTCCAGCACAATCACATTTGTACAGTCATGTACACATACACTCACATCACAGTATGTAGCCTTTCCATCTCCGTAAACATCTGGCCAATACAGTGTTATTGATTTAAACCCTGCAACACACACACACACACACACACACACACATGCTCAAACACACACGGACGCAGACCATATTTTGGAAGATTGAATGTGATATTTTCCTGTTAATACACCGCTGTCCTGTCAGATAAACCAATATACAGTGTGACATCCCTCAGGCACTATAATTTTACTATGTTCTCCTATTGAATGTAATGCACAAAATGCATGTATGCACATGGGCAGGATGTGCATATGCATGAAAGTGGGCACACACATGAATATACACCTTCTGGATGCCTCTCTTCTCCCTTATATGCACAACTAAATATGAGTAAAAAAGTGAGTGAAACTACCTTTTTAATGAACTTTACTGATTCCTGAGGCAATTTAGATAAAATTATCACATTTTCTTTTTAATTAATTTTAAATTTGAGTTGTGCAATCTCATCTCTTTGAGTACCCTTGGGTTAGCATGGTAATTTAACTGCTGATATCTACAAAAAAAAAAAAAAAACACAACTCCCACGTGTATTTTAGATCATTTTAAACTATTGCCGTGTACTGTAAGATACTCAAACCATAAATATTGGCAAAGTATCAGAAGCTGACCACACCAGTCACAAGGTTACAATGCAAGCACGCTGTTTTCCCTCTCCATGCTGTTAAAGGTTAGCTGTCAGTGCTCTGAGGTTTGCAACATTGTGGGCTAAACCTCATTGTCCATCCCTTTTTTTCATTATTTATTCTGTCACCATCAAGACATCGATCCCTCCGTCTCCTCTCCTTTCACTTTATTTATCTCTGTCTCTAGTTGGGTTCTTGTCCATGCTTTTTATTTATTTATTTTTTGCTAATGTTGCCAGCAGATTGCTATGTTTCAGAGAATCAAACAGTGTTTTCATTCAGAAACCTTGGATCTACATCTGCATGCTACTATTGTGTTAAGCGAATATCTTTTGTGTCTGTTCTATGTGCCCAGTTGTTATTACTGTTCTGGGGGTCCATCAATGCATGTAAGTGGTTTTTCATCTATCTTCCACCTCTTCATATACCATAAAAAAGGTGACACACACAAAAGCTGTTTTTCCACGATAATATGAACACGCCTTTTACAAAGTATCTAAGCTCATAAGCAGGGCTGAAAAGATTCCAGCAAGTAATCATGCAACCACTTTGGACAACTTCCAAAAATTATTGCCACTGATTGATTATACATGTGCAATAATGCACCACCGAATAATTCAGTCCCCTCAATAGTATAGATCTTTTTTTTTAATCTACTGCTTCTCTCTCTTTCTCCACCTTTCTCCTCTGCTCCCCCTCCATGTCTCCTCCTGCGGCAGCTACAATTGGTCTACAGCTATAAGCAGTCATTTGGGCTTCTAATTGAGCATATTCAAATGATGAATAAAACATGGATCCAGGCAGAGAGGTTCTTTATTACATTAAGAAGAAGCCTCTGAAGAAAGTTTATGAGCCTTTAATTTATGTTCATTTAAAATCATGTTTAGGCACACAGCCACCGCTAGCTGTGTGTTTGCATACTTTGGCGTGTGTGTGCAGGTAAAACGTTTTTGTTTTTTTTGAGAAATGGTAGTGCTTTCAATGATGACTGGCCTCCCTGTTGTTTGCTGAATACCACATTTGTGTATGTGTGGGTGGGGGCAGCATTGAAAAGCATTCCTTACCTGCTGACCAATCAACTTCTAATTTCAACAAATTGGAATGCCGAGGTGCTGACTCAGCACGTGCAAGGATAATTGAGTTTTCGTAAGCTTGATTACCTGAGAAGTTTACATTTCCACAAAGCTAATGGGACCACTCACCCTTAAATGAGAACAGACCATCATGGGATTAGGCAATTTCCCCCTTACCACTCAATGTATCATGATTGCCTTTTAATACAAAGAAAAAAAATGTGCGTCAGTGCTGGAATTAAGAGGTTCAGTTAATTACATTGTCAACAATCAAGGGAATAAAATCCACAATATATTAATTAAATATGTCTTGTTTGTCTCTTTACAAACCGGGGTAATAGAAAGTGAAAATTATCATCACTTTTTATCCTTTTATCCTCATAGTTTTTCTTCTGTCTTTCTGACAAGCTCTCTACGCCCCTTTCTTCTCTCTAATGCTTCATCAGTGTGTGGTAACCCAGCGCCAGCAGCAGCTTAACTGCCTCATCTTTAAGAGGGATATTTCTGATTTTTACATATTACATATTTGAACTTCTATTAACTGTGCTTTTTGATGTTGTTATGGATTGTTTCTGTGGACATAACATGGTTAATAGTTGAACGCTTTTCACTTAATAACAGCACAGACAGAACATGTTCTATCTGGATCATTAATAACAATGTTAATAATAATAGTAACAATGTTTATTTGTATATCACTTTTCATACAGGAATTGTAGCTCAGAGTGCTTTACAACATAGAGTTTACACACACAAAGTGCTAAAAACGACATGAAGAACATAAAAACAGGAATAAAAAATAAATGTAAACTCAAAAATAATGTAGAAACAGGGACTATTATTGTAATAAGAACAAACCAAAATGAGAATAAAAATAAAATATAGCGTAATCATTCAAATTTAGTTAAGAATAGCGTACATGGAATACATAATTGTACTGTAATTGACAAAAGCTGCATCCCCGATTCTCTTTTGACTGCAGAAAACCTCCAACAAACCAGCAGCTGATTATCACCGTGTTCATCAATGTTATGGTCCATTGCATCAGTAATTGCATTACTTTACAATGTTTACAATGCACCACAGACACTTTCAGCGCTGTATTGTATGGGAAGGAAAGAGAGAGAGAGAGAGAGAGAGAGAAGAGTCAGCAGAGAGGCTCCTGCAAGCCCAGGGGACCTGTTGCTCTTTTCACACCAGCATGTGCTGCTGCGTTACATTATAGCAAGCTGTTGCTGGATCGATGCTCACTAGGGATATGTTAGTTGATGTTTTATAGCAAGGCAGAGAGGGCTGGAGTGGAGGGAGACTGTGTGTGTGTGTGTGTGTGTGTCTGTGTGTGTGTGTGTGCTATACATGTGCCATTCTGGTAGGATGGACAACAACAGCAGTGACTAAAGTGGCTTTTGTATGTGAAGATAAAAGTTTGTCTCCAAGCTCAACTGCTTTGTGCAGGATTAAAACATCCTAAGTGAACAGTGACAGTGTACACACATGGACATGCATACTCATAAACATGTAAACCTGCCCATTCCCCCCTCCAGGCAGCTACATGCAATTTATATCTTCTTTCGTCCAGCTTGCTGCTGGCTACAGTGAATGTAGCCTCTCCTCCATTATTTGATAACGAATCAAAGATGACGAAGAAGAGTCCACCCACATAAATGAATATGACCCATGGGGGTCTGGGGGCTGCTGCTGTCTCATGACGGCTCTTGTTTCCAATCATTTGACTGCTCTTACTGTGCACATACAGTACATGTAATGTAATGGAGCACCAACACATTAGCAAGCATACTGCACACCCAGAGGTGAGAGTTGACTTGAGTTGACTCGGGGTGTTTTAAGAGCGTTGCTCGTTCCTCACTCACCGCCAACACTTTCCTTTCCTCTACAAACACACACACACACACACACACACACACACACACACACACACACACACACACACACACACACACACACACACACACACACACAATCTCACAACCATGTGGAGATGACAGGGCAGTCTGCCTGTCTGAAAAGGTGAAATCCCAGCTTTCCTCCAAACCTACGAGGGGAAGCAACAGAATGTAAAAAAAAGTCTGAGGCAGGATCTTTTGTTGCTTTCCTGGCCAGTAACCTATCACCAGCCAAAGATCCACCACACTTCAATCTCAAAGCTTTCTCTTACTATCTATTTCTATACACATTTTTTGCATTAGCATCTTTGTACATTGATGTCGTGTACATGTATTGTCTGTTTTAAATTCTCTTTTAAAATATACTATAATACTTTGGTCTACTTTACTTTAGTATCCTTTGTCTTACAGATGTTTGAGCAGATTATTGGTAAAACCCATGGCACTGTCCATGGTGCTGAAATAGCACAGCTTGTAGACTGTATAGGGCCTCCTACAGGACCTGTAAAAATGTTTTTTAAAAAGTACCGAGTGAAGAACCCAAACCTCCGTCTTGTCCTTGTCCTCTTTCTCCCACACATCCTCTCAGTCATCAGTCCCTCAGCTACAGTCCAACATTTCCAGACATGTGCAACACGCAAACATCTTTTCACAGATGCAGGAGTACCAACCCCTCTGGCACTCGCATGCCTCTGACGGTTTGCTGTTTTAATGATATCAAGGGTAATGGTGCCTGATATGTAGCGGATGCTACATTAACTAACTGTCCTTAAAAGTGACCCAGTACATGAGGATGTGTCTGAGCACTGCAGAGCTGTAGAGTGGAGGAAAATGATTTGAAATTTGTGATTTTTTTTATTATTTATATATTGTCATTTCATCATTTTTCTGCTATTTTAAAATTTGCACCATGCAATTTTGTTCATTATCATGTAATTTAGTATTATCATGTAATTTAGTTCATTATCATGTAATTGCTCACTGGCTTTACTTACTTCCAGTTATTCTCCAGTAAGTGTGGAAGTGGGTCAGCCATCATTATTGGGACCTTGACAGAGAGCTTGGTTGCTGTTTAGGAGACACTTGTTGCATTTTGCCATTAATTTGAATTCATCAGTTGTCACTGTGCATGAGGAGGACTATCTTCCAGTGACCAAAATCAAAAGGACCTCAGCTCACTGGGTTCTAAAACTCTCTGTGCCTGATAATGAGAGGCACATTTGGCACAGCATCTTTCACCACCCTATTTATCTAATTTCTGCATGCTCTGTCTCTCCATCTGCATGCTCCACAACTGCTGGACCAAGTGTGTGCATGTAGAAGGGGGCTATACTAAAAGATTAAATGTGCCAGGCCAAACTCAGACCTTAAACCTATCAATCACTCCTTTTTTTTGTCCAATTAAAAAACATTTTGCCGTTGTTTTGGTGAGGTAGATGCAGTTGTATCCAGTTAGTCTTTCAATGGAGAATGGAAGTGGCCTAAACTTAGCCTCACACCACCAGAACTATTGGAAACTCTTGTTGACCTGCCTTGTCGACTGTGTGGTATTTAAATAAATGGTGAAACATTTTTCAACCTCATATGGATTTGTTTTATTTCTTCTCCCATCAGTTTTCATGTATATAGATGGTCATTCGTTTGCAGTAACCATGATGTATCTGACAGTACAAGGCATGCTTGGCTCAACACGGGTTTATTTTTTTGTTGATGCTCTCGTGTGAAAGATAAGAAATCCATACTGATGTTACATAGGGTAGATATTCACGTCGTTTGACAACTGTTCGGCCCATTAAGCTCTCTCTGGACTGAAATACCCTCAGGTGTTAGCGTCTGTTTTTAGCTGATTGTAGAGCGAGCACGCTTCTGTTTCTGGTCAAATGCAGCATTTTATACAGCGCTGTGAAGTCAATGATTTATTTCCATCTCTGGTTGTTGGAACTGATCTGTGATCTTTAGCTGGCTTATCTGCTAACACACCTGGTGAACTATGGTTTGTGACAAGCGTATGTATGTGGGCGACATTGTGTGTGCGTTCGTGCACGTGTGTGCACGCTCCCATTCCACGGCTCAGTAGCTGACATGTTAGACCACAGTCTGATTGGATTCCACGCTCCAGAAACATTAAACCTAGTGACTCACATAGGTTCGAATGAGGTGTGTGTGTGTGGCTGTCATATTACTGCATTTCATGTTTTTGAATGCAGAGCCAAGCACAAATAAATTGTGTTTCAATGTCTACTGGGGTGTGTTTCTCTGTTTAAGTGTGTTAAGTAGAGAAAACGATTTTTTACTTAACTTTTTCTCTCTGTGTGTGTGTGTGTGTGTGGTGTGTGTGTGGTGTGTGTGTGTGTGTGTGTGTGTGTGTGTGTGTGTGTGTGTGTGTGTGTGTGTGTGTGTGTGTGTGTGTGTGTGTGTGTGTGTGTGGTGTGTGTGTGTGTGTGTGTGTACACACACAGACCTGCTTGCTTTAGACTAGTCGATGCTCAATCGTCCTCCAGATCAAGGTCAATGAGCTGCACCCTATCTGCCTGCTCCATCTATTAGCTGTCCAGTGGAGGGTCTTGGTATGGATGGATAGAAAGCTTCGACCCTGAGTTAAACACAATCCCTAACCTGCAGGTGGGGAAGGTTAGTGTCAAGATGTAATCGGTTACAGGTTGCTGATTTCCTATTTAAAATTGTGATTGGCAGAATAAACCATTGAATGGATGCGTTTAATTAACAATCAGGAGCCCAGCTCAGTATCACCATCCGATTCCTCTCAACATTCTCATTTTTTAAATCTCCTTTACACTTTTTTTTTTTTTGCTTAGATTTAGTAGGATTTCTGAAACATTTGTCATAAACAACTTAATCAAGTGTTACAAATTGTTTTATTTTGAATTCTATTGTAATTTGTGGATTGCAATTGAAGAGTTTTTAATTGTAATCCCACCATATCTTATCTGTTGCCTGTCACATCTGACCATCTATCCTCTCTGCCTTTATCTATACTACTAAATCTGCCTTCCTGCTGTTCTGGCGATGGGTCACATTGTTGGGAAAGGACATTTCTTCTCTCAAATCTGTCAATGAATCTGTCCACCTCATACGCTCCTCTGAGCACCTGTCTCCTCTCTAACCCACCCCCTTCTCTGTTTCTAAGTACTGCTTTTGTCCTGTGTTATCCAAGAGAAGGGCTTCACTGACTGATCGACCAGTCGTCTTGCTGTGTGTCAGCTTTGACGTGGCCAGGTGATAGGATCAAGGGATAGAAGTAACACCCAGCTGAAGTGGCTCTGTGCTCTGGGTGGATTTAAGAAGTTCGCCCTGCAAAACAGCCAGATTATAGAGGAAGTTAAAGACTTTAAATATGTTTTTGTTGGGTATTGAACCCATATGAAAAAGAAAAAAACGCACAGTAAGCAGAGCTGGTGGTTTCTGATTGGTAGCATCATATTGTCTGAGACAGGAAGCAGTTGGGTTTATGGGCAATCATATTAAGTCTTACGAGGCGGTTCATATCAGGAACAATACCGACGATCACAGACAGTAGACACAGAACATTCGCTCAAAATTGTCTAATTTGGCAATTAGACATTGATTTGTAAAACAATAGTTTAACAGTAATTTGCAATGATGTACTCATCACTTATAAATGACCAGAAAGTTGGCCCAGTTAGATTATTGAATTAAGGAAGAATCAGAAATTCTAATATGCCCAAACACTCAAATATTTCTGCTATGTTCTGTATTACATCAGTGTGACATGAAAAAAAAAAGAAATAGCTGAAATATGTAGGGATCCAGGGATGGGGAATAAAACAAAAGAAGAAGAATATATGTCATGTCACACTTCTTGAACCTGTTGTAGGCTGTTGTGGACAAATTAGTTAAATTAAGCCTGTGTTCCTGTAAAGTTCCAACTCAAACTTAAGTTGTTTATATCCACGAGACACAAACTGGATGAACTGCAAACCACCTGTCTGTTCCTATAGTGGGAATAAAGCTATTCAGAGCAAACAACCTCTTTATTGCCCCGTGTCCCAGTTGGAACCATGTTAACGAGCTTCTTCTCTCAGCCCTGATGTTTATTACCAAGACAACTGGGTTACCAAGCAAAACAATGATGTTTAGTCACCTTCTAGGATGACGCAAAATTATGTTTATAATTTTCTGAAGCCTCCTGTAGTTTGTGCATAAAGTATTTATATAATCACTTAATAACTTTGCCCAAGTATCTTTTTGCACAAACAACTCATGCAACCCCCAGAACCACTTAAGCTTCTGTCGGGATGCTGTTGATGTTGTTTATGTGCTCATGTTAATTAAATTACTTACATCTGAGGGGGGTGATTAGCATGCTAGCAGTAATAGCTAGCAGGGACTCCAATAGCCTATTATCATAATGAGTCCCTTTGGCACACTGTGTGAGTAGGTAAGAGAGAAAGTGAAGTGGTTACGTCAGTCGCCCGGAGAAGAGAGTCTCATCAAAGGACAAGTGTTTGTTCGTTTGTTTTTTGAGCAAAATATATCATTCAAATTGATTTGTTCGATCTGGCTGGAATTAGATAATACCACTTCTTGCTGCTCAGCTGAATATAATGATATGATAATAACATAATGAGGAAACATGCTTTTTGCCAGTTAAAGCAACAACATCCATTGCAAATTAAAGACTAATGATTTTATTATACAGTCCTCTATTATTATGGTTTCAGTGATAATTTATATATATATATATATATAATTTCACTGATATTTCTGTAAATATCAACATAAACAACATAAATATTCCCACACATACATTAAAAAAAAACCCACAAACACAAGTCGAGGGGGTTCTGCACTGCAGCAGGAAGCTGCAGCTGTGCCCCTACTCTGCTCATTATACACCTGTTTCCATACACTGGACTGCTGCTTCACATATGCTCTCAGCTCTATGCTTAACATAACACAATATCATATTTATCTATTGTATTTCAGAGCATTATCGGTTGCATTTATCGATTCAAGGCTTGTGATTTTGTGGTTGCACACGAGGACATGTTTATTTTTTATTCGATGATGCATAATATTTCCATCTACTTTTCCCCTAAGGCGGATTTATCGGTTTTTCTTCCGACCGCTCTTTGATTTCTAATCAAACGCTTTCTTTGACTTTCATCAGATGCTAAAAGACCAAGAGTAAAGGAGGAAGATCTGAAATTGCCCTTTGCTCACTTTAGAGTTTAACACCAACACTTGAAACTCTTGAATTCCGTTTTCAGAGTAGAGAAACACATATTGCTGCATATATTCCTGCTCCCTCAAAGAATGTGAATACATGCAGTGATAAGTCTGACCTCTAACTCATATTTTCACTCATCTACTCCTGCTTAAAAAACAGAGTTCAAGTGGATGTTTTATTTGACAACAGGCTTTAGTTTCTTATATTCACTCTACACGAAAATGTTCTATATCACAATGAGGACATTTATCGTAGATTATACTCATTAAACCTCTCCTGTTTGTGCAGATGCCAAGGCCTGCCCCTCCAAAGACTTCCAGTGCCGTAATGGGAGGTGTGTGGCGCCAATCTTTGTTTGCGATGGTGACGACGACTGCGGGGACGCCAGCGACGAGGAGAAGTGCTCGGCTCCCACCTGTGGCCAGCATGAGTTCCGCTGCAATGACTCTGAGTGCATCCCTGCCCTGTGGAGTTGCGACGGCGACCCGGACTGCAAGGACAAGTCAGACGAGTCCATGGAGCGCTGCAGCCGTAGGACGGAGCCCCAGAAGCCTCGCTGCCCAGTGGGCGAGTTCCAGTGTGGGAGTGGGGAGTGTGTCCACATGAACTGGAAGTGCGATGGAGATGCAGACTGCAAGGATAAATCAGACGAAGCAAACTGTCGTAAGTCAAGTGTAGATGTTCTCTTTATGTGGGTGGTGTGATGTGAGGGTGGGTGATCGTAATTTTAACATAACTCATTGACATATTATTTCATAAACACTTGCCAGTGTAGTTTATTCTGCATCAACTCCATGACTGGATGTTCACTTTATGAAGAGTTACACTGGCAATAATCCATATTGTGCATCTAATAATGACAAGGTGTGTAGCTCACCATCGCTGACGGAATACAGGAATCCACATACTTCAAAGGTTGACATGCCATCTATCAATGAACAAAGACTACATGACAAATGTCGCCAAAAATTACTGAAGGAAGATCAGTGCTAACTTTATCATGATGATCCATTAGTAGGTTGCCATGCCAACCATGTGATCTGTGATAGCAGAAGGAAGACTGTGTTTGACTATATGCATTTGTTGAGTGAATGTGTGTATATGCGCGGGTGTGTGTGTGTGTGTGTGTTTGCGTGTGTGGGAGGTGAAGGTCCTTTCATCAAGTGGAACCTCCATCTGGTCTCCTCTTCACACGCCCACTCACCACTTTGGTAGATGACAGCAACCTCCCGCATACGACATGATACAGTCACACTGCGCTGCCGCATGCACATGCAGACACTCACACACACATGCTTTCACAAGACAACAAACACATGTATGCATGGAGACAACACCTATGCTAACACACAGATTTTCATGCACATATAAATGCAATCATAGAGGGTTGGGATGACACACAAATGTCACTCCAGTCTTAAATGATAATGCTGAAAGTGAAAAACCACACATAGTGCAGCACAAGCAGTTATTACAATGTGTAGACCATTGCACACACTGTATAATAATAATCTTCAAAGCCGTCCCATTTGTCCATATATAATGCTAAAAGGCTAAAAGGTCATTACTATTTTGCCCTTAAGCATTGCCTGATTGGATATGTTTTGATGAAATATCATGTGGCAACAAGGTTAAAGAGATATGCAAATGCACCAACGTCAGATCAAACATATTACACTTCTGGGGTCTCATTTATAACCTTTATCTATGAATAACTTAGGGCCTGAAACAGGGAGCCTTTGCATGCAAAAGGAGAACCTGCACATCTGCACATAAACTGTGTACGAAAATGTTGATGGCGCAGATGGTGAGGTGGTGAATTAAAGCCAGTAGTTGCTGTTGCTTCACAGCTAGAAGATTCAGGGTTCAAACCCAGACCTTGTGCAACTCTGTGTGTGAGTTAGCATTTTGTATCATGTCTCTTTTGGCTCACTCTGTGCGCTCTGGCTTCCTCCCAAAGTCCACAGACGTGTACATGCACAGTGTGACTAAAAGTGGGTGGTTTTAGGTTTGCGTCAAATCAGATGTAATAGATTTGGATGTCTGTGTAATGTAAATGAGCTAGCTCAGCTTAGGGAGGTACAGCATTTAAATGTAAATTAGAAATGTGAGAATCATTGCATATCTCCCCTTTGTTCTCCCCTCTTCCTTCTAATTCTCCCAAGCTTTGCTCGATCCTGCAGACCCGTCCCCATCTTATTTGAAACAGCCGTCTCGGTAATCTGGCAGATGTCTTGAGACAAGCAACTCTGAAAAGGTTGACAGGAGGTTAACGTGAATGAGAAGTGGTCAAATCATATCTGTAGTTGGTTCTCTTTTATGCCAACTTTTCTGCAGATGGCAAACCATTATTATTACTATTCATCCTGGGGATTAATTATAATTAGCTGGGCTCAGATCCCGATCATTTGGCTGGAAGAATCAGCACATTTTGTGATTGCACAGGATTGTGTCTTCCACAGTCTGATTTTAGCATTAATACATGTTCATCTGTAGTTCGACCATTTGAAGACAGTGTCAGCTTCCCGGTATTGTCATGTACATAAACGTGTACATATCTTTCTTCTGCTGTGCGTGCATCTGCTCACACCCAGGACATTTGTGGATGCTTGCTCGAGTTGTGTGAAACAGTGTGCGTGCGTGGCTGCTCTGCAACACTTTTTTGTGGCCTCCACAGCCATTGATCATGTCTGCCTGCAATCCCTTGGCAGAGCCAGTCCAAAACACAACACATGAATAATTAAATAGCCAGTTAAAAAGACGAATGAGTTAAATAAACCTGCCCTCCGCTTGCTGTTTGAGCAAGCACAAACGAATGCCCATACACACGTGCACACACACACACATACTTAATAGGTCAGTGGATACGGGATTTCATAAGACAGTGAATGAATACCTGCCGGGTTTTCATTTCCTCCAGGGCTTTTTCCATGCAGGTAACATTTGTGTTTGACTGATTACTGCTGGATTGGAATGCTCTCAAGTTGCCCTGCTGAAAGAAGCAAAGCGCTTACTGTACACACACGTGCACATGGTCAAAGATGCATTCGAGGAAGAGAAATGATGGCATGAATGTTGTGCGTGTGTTGTTTTGTGTGTGTTGTCTGAACCTTTTCAAGGGTGGGACTTAAATTAGAATGAAATAATGAAAGTTTAGCAGTGTCCAGAGGTCTAAATGTATTTATTTCTCCATCAATGACAGTGTGTTTTGAGCCACCAGCTTTATATCATGACACCAATATATGCTATATTTTTCACCGTCATAATAATGTTAGCGATCAGCAAATTCTAATGTATGTGTGTGCATGGTTCGTGTCCCCAGCCCTACTCACATGTCAGCCTGATGAGTTCCAGTGTGGGGATGGATCCTGTATCCATGGCACCAAACAGTGTAATAAAGTCCACGACTGTCCGGACTACAGTGATGAAGCAGGCTGTGTCAACGGTGAGTGTCAGATGAGTGCATGCAGGCAACTTCTTACACACCTGTATGATAGTAATTATAACGTAGATAAGTTGTCAGGTGTTGTCAAATCTGATATTTCTGTCTGAGTTTAGTAGTAAGATTCATACACCACATTCTATTGCTAAGAGAAATCCATCCATCCATCCATCCATTTTCTTCTTCTTCTGCTTGTCTTATCCGTATCTGGGTCACGACTAAGAGAAATGCCAATGCAATCTCTGGAATTCATCATCTTTATGCATTTTTGTTCCTTTGCCATATTTGAATCATCCTAAAAAACTATTCAGTCATTTCAAGTTTAACACTGCTAACGAGATTCACAGGGGACGTATTACAATGCAGCACAGTTGGCTGCAGTTAACAGTTTCTCAGTGGGTTTAGTTCAAATTGTTAATTTTAAATTTATTTTGCATTACTGCACAGCACATTATTATTATATTATTATTATCATAAATGATGTAGTTCAATAAGTAAAAACGTGACTTTTCCCACCTTGTGTCATCACCGCAGTTACAAAGTGTGACGGACCAAGGAAGTTCCGCTGTAAGAATGGGGAGTGTATCGACAGCAGCAAGGTGTGTGACAACGTGAAAGACTGCAAGGACTGGTCTGATGAGCCAGTGAAGGAGTGTGGTAAGATTATTTCTCTCTGTTTCTCTCCACTACATACCCAGACACTCATTAGTTCCCTTTACCACCTGAGGCACACATACAGGGATGCAGTGTAACAGCACTGATGCATGTACGCATAGTGAGCAATCAGCAGCTGATTCTAATGTGGGTGGTCACTCAGCTTCATTTGATCAAGGCACGGCAAATCAGGAGATTTCTCAACTGCCTTGTTATGATCAAAGAGCCAAGCGACTCTGCCCTCTAGTGCAATCTTTGCCAGGAAAACGTGACCTGACTACATTGCCCATACGGACCACACATATTATCTTCACATCATAGATAATTACCACTTAAGGAGCTTCAGTCACGGATCTCTAATCACAAGCAATGCAATCCAGCTGCAGTCAAGGCAGTTGAGAAAAACATGCTTGTTAATAAAATCTATCAAGCAAATGTAGCTCATTTAAATGCAATTGAAGTACTGTAACTTGTGTTGTATCGGTGGAATCTGTCTCAAGCACAAGCAGAAGTCTTTGAGATTGCTAAAGGATAGTGCACTTCACGCACGGTCTTGCTCGGAAATAGAGGGATCAAGTGATTTAGTTCTGAAATAGAATGATGTGTGAGGGTGAAACATGACGCTCAGGGTGTCTCAAGGCAAACCTGCTCATCCTCTTAATATTAGCTCGAACTGACACTGCTAATAAGAACAAAACATTCAGTTTGACTTACCAAAACACATTATGTGTATCCTTGAGTTCTAACAAATGTTTTGAATGCATTTCCGAACTCATAAAACATTTAGCATTTTTTTTACATCCATGTTTACTTGCTTGCGGTCATCGTCCTCCCTGCCTCTCTGCATAGCAAAATTTCTTAATGCATTATGGCTGCCGACTCTCAGTCGGTGAAATAACCCTGAATCTGAAGGTAGGGTCTGAAACTCATGGTCCATAATGATGAAAATACAGACAGATAGAAATGTCAGGCAAAAATAGCATATAGTCAATATTTTAGAGGTCTCCCCACCCCCCAAAATCTCACAAATCATGTTTTCAGGGGAGCTCATGTCTTTTTCAGAGGAGCCTAGGTCCCCTCAGCTCCCCTGTAGAACATCATACATCCATATGTAGCTGCTAAGCTGCAAAGACATATTAATGTGCTGTCATAGCAGCCTCCACTCTTCTGGGAAAGGTCTTCCCAAGATTTTTGCAGCTTTACATCAGGATTTGCTTCTATTCTGCAACAAGAGCATAGTGAGATCAATAAAGCCTGGCTCACATTCTGTGCTTCTGCTCAACCCATAAATGTTGGATGGAGTTAAGTTCATAGCCTCCCATTTCTTTCTGGAAACAGGCTTACTGTCATGCTGAAAAAGAAAAGGAACACTTTCGAATTGTTGCCACAAAGTTGGAATCATTGAAATTGATAAAAATTTAATTTATGCTTCAGTTTTAAGATTTCCCTTTTTCTGAAACAAAATTTTTTTTCTTTGCAAACTGGGGACATAAAGGTTGGAAGTCATTCGTGTTTAATAGGCAGGGGGTGGCATTGAAAGACACTCATGTTGCATTATGAAAATGAATCTAAAGTCCGTCGTTTTTAAAAAATTTTGCTCACACTACTGACAAATTGGACAGATTTCACCCTGATTCACAGAGGAGAAAACTGGTTTGGAACTTTGGTTATAGTCCGGATGTTTGGCCCAGTTCATCTGGTAGTGTGAGGCGTTTACAGATCCAGTCTTAAACCTCCTGATCGGGGCCATCCAATAATTTTCAAACATCTTTAATATTTCGTAGTTCAAATCTGGATCGTTACGTCAGTCCTTTCTGATCAAAATCACTATAGCCAATGAGAGAGACATCCCAGAGCAGCTGACTATGCTGCTGAGTCATTTGTCATTTGTTTACATTAAACAGCTGCTTCTCCTGAGACCACAGGAGGCAGTGCATTCATATTCATATTTAAAAGCATAATGTCAACAGTGGTGTCCACATACTTTTGGCCTGTAGTGTGGTGTATGTTGTTTTGCATAAAAATGATTTCCCATATTTTTTAAATATTATATAGATACATGCTAATTTGATGATATCTCATAGATAAATTACAGCTTAAATTTTAGTTTAATGTCTCGCTAACCTAATCTTGCTAATCATCCTCCTTTCTTTCTCTGTCACTCTCTCTAAAGTTCTATCGCCAGCGTTTGGCCATATGATAAAACAGGAATGATGGCGCTATCAAATGTAATCTGCTTTTATTTCATTCTCGGTATGAGACTCTGGGAAATATTAATGTTACCTAAAAATGAGAATGACATTACTATGAGAATGTCAACACTGTGCAGGCATCTCAAATCGCTGGGATTGTTCAGGCAGATCGTCCAGTCCGATCATAGATCTGTGTGTCTTCGGAAGTCACTCTTTTCCTGCATCTCTGTTACCATGTTAATGACGCTACATTGAACAGTATGACAAAAAGCACAGTCGTGAACGCGATACCAAGCAATGTTATGCCGACTAGAAATGAAAAGACCACGAGCCTCCACATTATATCAAGCTAACAAAGAGAGAACACGTATTTTCCGTGGCTGTGCAGTGGTCCTACTGAGCAGCAATGTAGCACAAAGCACTTTTCAGGATCTCATAATCACGAGATCCAGATTTAACCTCCCCCCCCTCTTGTGCCTGTCCCATTCTCTGTCCTTCCTCCCCGCTGCCCCTTCTCTCTGCAGGCCTGAATGAGTGCACAGACAACAACGGGGGCTGCTCACACATGTGCAGGGACCAGAGAATTGGTTATGAGTGTGACTGTCCCTCAGGGTACAAACTCCTGGACAAAAAGACTTGTGGAGGTAAAGAAAAAGAAGAGGTTATGTGACAAAACTACTGCTTTAATGTGGAGGTTGGTTGATGCTACAATGTCTATAATGCTATTTCCCTGACAGATTATGGGGGCTCCATGAGGGTTAAATGGTAACTCAATTATTGGCAAGGATTCTAGGAAGAGTATATGCAACATTAGGAAATATGCTTTTTGTTTTGTGAAATGAAGCACAGTTTTACCTTGCAGTTTTTCTGCTTCACATTTTGGTTCCAAGCTGGACTAAACACATCCCAAACCCTGAGCATGGTGAGATCAGATTGGTATTGATCTTCTCATGAGGCTGTGGGTTTGCTGCCAAAGGAGCATTTCCCAAAATGTTGAACTTTCTGGGTTTATTTGGTTTAATGTATTTAATGAACTGAGTAAGTCTTTCTGTTTTCCCAAACAAACTATCAATAAATATATGTCTGTACAGTGGACTGGTTGAACTATTCATTTAAGGAATCCAGACAAGCAATGGACATGACTTGGGAAGTAGAATAATATAGAATCTGGTGAAAAAGTACTTCTTACAGGCAACACTGGTGAATGCTGATTAATGCTAATCCAATTTAACAAGGTTTCTTACATTAATTGACAAACTTTAGCATTCACATTTAACAAATCAACATCTAACGCTGTCTGTCGGCGCTCTTGTCCAGATAGACTCTGCAGAAAATCCATCTTAAAAAAACTTGAGCTCTCTTTGGAGAAAAATTGTTAAAATGTCCAATGCTGATCATGTCGTATTTAGTCCTCATGACACAAAAACCACTTTGTGTGTGTGTCTCTGTAGCTTTGTTATGATCTTTATTTCTTTTTGCCATGTTTCTCTCCACAGACATAGATGAATGTGAGAACCCAGACGCCTGCAGTCAGATTTGCATCAACTACAAAGGAGATTATAAGTGTGAATGCTACGAAGGCTATGAGATGGACCCTTCCTCTAAGACCTGCAAGGCCGTGGGTGAGTGATGTATCACACACACACACACACACACACTCGCAGGTTTGCTTGCTTGCATTTGTATAAGTAAAGACACACTCTGTCCTAGATGGATGTTCTCAGCAAAATCACAGTTATAGGCGCACATTCACTCAAAAGGAATAACACGTAAAGACCAACTACATAAGAATCACCTTCCCTTTCCAGCACCCCCAGCTGCCGTGTGACATCCCACGCTCTTCTCACACTGGAGGACGATGTGAAATGGATGTCTTGCTTTGTATGCAGGCCTTGCACACCAATCTGTGCAAAGATAAATATTTGCCATATTTTTCTGCAGTCCCCTCTAATGAAAAGTTCTCAGCCAGCTGCCTCTGCTTTCCCTGGAGTGTCAAGGGAAGGATTCAGTGTGAGGAGGAGGCCTGCCCACTCACTATAACATACAGGCAGGGTCTTTACCCCTCATTGGCCTGGGTAAACACTCCAAGCACTGGTATGAATGAAAATAAAATCTTGTCCTCAAAGCTGCACCATGCAAGAAAAAAAAGAAATAGTCTGCCTTAATCCTGAAGTGAAGATGTAATTGTAGCTTGTTAGCGGCATCCAAGACTGCCTTTTGAACAGCTCCCTGTGAATTCTGGGTGTTTTTAAATCAGCTCCCACGTTCTCGGACTGTTACGGCTGGCTTTACTGATAACAACGCTGTCTGTCAGCAACCTTTTAAACACCTGCTGTTAAGGATTCCTGCTAACACTGACAGATTAGAGTATCTGATGTGCAGATGTTTTCATTAAGATTAATACATATTTTACATCTAAAAAAACTGCTGAAAACTGAATTTCAATGCTGTTCGTAAAACAAAACAGTACATCTATTTAAAAGAATAGACGGATACCTGCAAAGCAATAAATGATTGGAAACTATCAGCACATTATCGGCACATTCTAAGACACTTAATCTCCACACTCCAACTACCCTTTACTTAAATAGGGAATTTAACCTCAACTGATTGAGTTACACAGCAAATTAACTTTTTCCTTTGTGGGAAAAGGGAGAGAATAGAGTGTTATTAGTGATTACCACCATCGGTCTTAGGTTGAGTAATTATGGGGTGAACTGGTCTGGTAATGAGAGAGCTTAAAGCAGAAAAAAGCCCCACTCTCAAGCCAAGTGGCATAAAAACCATCATTGATTGCTTCATGTCTCTCTGTGTGAATCTTTATTACCATTAGGCAGAGCAAACAGTCCTTCTCAGGCCAAGGTATTTATTAGATGGGCGGATAGGCAAGCAGAGGAGTAAAAATAGAGAAAAAAATATGGATGCCTTGTATGAATATCTTCCTGCTCATTGAAGTAATGCAGAGAATGCATCTTCACCCGTTGCAGCAAGCTGATGGAGACACAAATAGGAAGAGACTGCAAATGTGCAGAACTCGATAAATCTGCATTTGTGTCAATCATAGAAACACATAGATGTCATGTAATCACACACACGCATGGCCTCAGACGTCAGCACGCACGTTCACTTTGGATTCCGGTCACACAAACGCACATGTGGTCATTTGGAGGAGTCACGTCAGTTGGCACACGGGAGCAATTCTCCTGTGACTGACTGGCCTGGAGGAATGTCACGTTCTGTGATGAGTTGTGACACGTTCCAAATGCTAATGTCATTTGCACATATTGAAGTTCAGGCTTTCAAAATGCCAGGGAGTTATTTGAACGTCTCGGAGGCACACAGCAAAACGCAATGTCATCCTCAAGGTGCCGTGTATTGCTTTTTGTCCTTCGTTTCTTATTTGTCTTGTTTCTTGAGCCTCTGCGGCTGAGCGACATTCACAAGGGTTGTGAATGTCGCTGCAGGGTGCACCTTGCTCTTTGTTTTAATCCTAATACGTGGTTCCAGGGTTGGCAGATTAATTTCTGATTAATATGCATTAATAGGACATTTTCAATGCCAATTCAATGTGAAGTATATGGCAGCTGAGGAAAGCTTTGGTCTGCACAAATTGCATTCATAGTTTTTGTGTTTGCATTTTTATGACTGCAATGCCATTCACTGAGTCATCAACTTGAGTTATTACTATTGAGTGTGATGGAGAGAGAGTTAGACAGAGAAGGAGTGTGGGAGTTTATGAATTAAGAATAACGGCCAATCGACACAGACAGCCGTCTCTGAGGAAGTTCATGACCAGTTTAGTCATTTTCATACATAAATCAGAGCTGATACAAAGTTGTATTTCATGGCTCCAACACCACGAGAGAGAAATAGAGGAAAGAAATGTTCAACATTTCCATGAAGGACAACAAAGTAATAAAAGGAAGAACTTCCTCTTCCTTATCATCATTATTTTATGTCACAACTGATCAGTCAACACTAATAGAATTATTCTGCAGCACCGTTTCTCAGCTTACTAGCTTTCATAAACATAAACTTTCTATAAATGAAAGAAATACCAGGAAAACTTTGTAACTAGTAGTTAGTGAAGGAACTTTCATTTCCCACAATTTCAGTAGCAGCGGTTTTGCATGGCAATACAGGCTGTGCTGAAATATTTTATGCACACATGTAACGTTCACATAACAACAGTGGAACTGCTTTTTAATGACAGGTGACAGCTGAGCCCTTTAAGGCAGTCAGGGTAAGGCAGGTAAGGAAATCTGACAGGAGCAAGGATAAGGAGCACACAAACTGGTTGATGAAATCAGGACACGCTGTCACAAAGACGCAGAGGAAGCAAAACGCCTGTGGACAAAACTCTTGTTTTCTTTTTTGTGCTCTTGTTCACTTCATTTGTTCCTTCTTCTCTCACACATACAGTATAAGGTTTACTTCATGCTTAACCACAGCGCCAAGAACGGTGTGCTGCAAAAACTTTTCAAAAATGGGTTCATAGCAGTGGTCAGATTTTCTACATTGTCAGAAGATTTTGCCATGGGACCCAAGAAGTTGTGAAACACTTTTAAATCTCGTCTCTGATGCATTTCCTGCAGTTTTAGGCTTTTTATGGAAAAGCAGATAACATTCAGTATACATGCATATGTTTTCAATGACCCATTATGTGTTGTTCCAACTTTAAAATGCAGGTGTTTAGGAGAAAATGCAATGAGTTCTCCTGGAGCCTCTGGCCTTTCACTGCAGAAATAATGAAGTGTTATATAACCTGCTTTGTCATGAGGAATGCAGGTCGGATGGCATTTTGAGATTTGACACAAGTTGTTGACAGAAGGTTTGTTATTTATCTGCTGCATCACGTGTTCATCATTATATACCATGATCTTAACAAGCATGGATGACCTAGACATAAATGTGTACACTTCCAGACATAACATCATCCTAATAACCTGATCCAGTGTGGGCCCATTCACAGTGGCTGCAACTACACACCCTGCAGAGTTTATATATAACTGTATGTCTGACCTTTCTGTCTGTCTTTGTGTTGAATTTTTTTTTTGCACAGCAGAAACATCTGGTTTGGTGTGAATCAAATCAATGGACCTCCAGTTTCCCTAGTCTGTGTTTATCTTTTCACTTCATGCATTATCTTAATTGGCTCACAGGGCAGAACAGCCCAGAACAAGCGCTACAAATTAAAATATATCTAGGGGCCCCTGTTCTTGTTAAGAAGGACAACTGTTGCTCTGCTTAGATCTCTTGCGGAGAGATAATATCACACTTTATGATGATATCTCTATTGCCACGGCCTGAAGAAATCAGTGATTCAGCTTTTCTTTGCCTTGAGGAGGACATATTGCTGCACCAACACTGATGAGGAATAAGCGATGTAGTCTTGAACAAATGAGTCAGGGGAATTGATGAAAGAGAAATTAGATCCATCGCTGTCAATTTTACACACTCTTTTTCTCATCCTGTCTTTCCCACTTTACTCTCCCTCACTTTCACTCTACCCACCTGACTTTTTTTTCTCCCTTCTGTCACCTTCTGTCTTTTTCCCCTTACTTCCTCCCCCATTTACGTCCTCTCATCCTTTATTTCTCCATAACTCCACCTGCATTCATCACATTTGCCTGTGCATGTCTCTTTTTTTTGCTTTATTCCATTCTGTCCGTCTCTCTCTCGCTGCCCTTCTTTCACTCAGCAGGTAACATTGATGGTTACAAACCTAGTAGTCGGAGGAAAATGATTGGATCCAACCAGTAGTAGAGATGTAATATTTTCTCCCTGTGCAGTAGCCCATGTTAAAGCAGAACTGAGGGAACCTATTGAGGGATGGTTGGCTTGGCTCTGTGTGAAAGTATGAGTTTGTGTGTGTGTGTGTGTGTGTGTGTGTGTGTGTACATGTCAGTTGTTGCCAAATTTAGTGCGGAGTGGAGACTAGCATGACAGGTAGAAGAGAGGAAGCGGGGAAGAAGAAAAGAAACAACAGAAATAAAATGAGATGGTTTTGTACGAAATAGACCAAATGATAACAGCAGAGAGGAAAACAGAGAGAAATGTGGGGCAAAACAATAATGTGGGGAAACATTTTTTTTTAAAGGGGAATTATTGGACTGCATATAGATGAATGATATAGATGGTACAATGATTTATGAGGGTATGCACAGTTTATATGTGAGGTAAGAAATACCTTATGGCTGCATGCCCACAATATTATTTTGTGCTAAAAATGGAATTGACCTTGTCACTGCATGAGAATTATTCAAATGCTTGAGTCATGCTCACCTTCAGCCTGCTACAAATGTGCCCCAGGTAACTGATGTGCCAGCTCACACATGCACCGGAGGAAGAGAATCCAAAAATAACATAAAAATAGAACCATGTTTCATGTCTAGTTTTGGGGGCTACTTTATCCACCTTGTGCAGGAGGACATGCACTATAATGCACTATAAATGGATGTGTCATTTTTAGGCCTTCTTTGCTGTGAGTTCCACATAATGTATATGTTACTTCTCTTCAGAGCATAATTGTGTGAATAATTAGGCAGCAGCAGTACGCCGTGCAGAAAAGGACTGTGTGTGTGAGATGAATATAATTTCTTTTTAAATGGTTCAGTTGGATGATTTATTCATGTTAACATCATCAAAAATGCAAAGCAAGACAAAAACTACAAATGCAAAAACAAGACCCTTTTAAGCTATTCTCCCTCTTGGGAATAAGATTCAATGATTCTAAACCACCCATGTGGGACTTCAACAAGACACAAGAAAAATAAGCACACTGGAGCACACTGATTAATTTACGGCCCTTAATAGTGCAGAGAGCAATGGTTTGGCACCACTGTATTTTCATCACAGCCAAATGGACAAGGCAAATACATATGTAGCCAATATAAAACGGGTGCGTAATTTTATTAGCTGGTTGAGCATGATTTAGAATTTATTGGATAATTGATCCGAGGGAGGGGATTGCCATGGCTAATTTACAAGTGACATGCTCTGTAAACATCATCGTCTAACAGAGAGAATGGATTAATTGTTATTAAAATGTTGGAGCAACAACTTTGACAATTTGCACAGTAACACATGACAGCATATAGACCCATAGACCCATAGAGTGAGGAGCACTGGCATAACGTTAATGTGACCTTGTCTGTCTTAGGAACAGTGTTGATTGCACATTAGCGAAGATGCAGATATGGAGGCCCACCTTTCAAATGCTAAAATAGATGTACTATTGTTAAGGTCAGCAAACGATTGTCTTTTAAACATTAGCACACTTATGATCATCAAATGGCACATTTCTAGCAGAGAGTGGGTTCAGATTGATATGTGTTGTCTTTCGGGGTTGTACTAGGAGGTAAGTTAGCACCTCCCGATCTTTGTGGCCTCTCTGTCCAATCTTTCCAATGCCGAGTAAGAAGTAAATGGCAGAAAATGTTCTTCAGGAGACGTACTTGTCTTTGTTTGTGACATGAATGTCGTTTATCTCTCCTTTAGGTAAGAGTCCATACCTGATGTTCACCAACCGCCATGAGATTCGTCGCATTGACCTCCTGAAGAGTGAATACGCACAGGTGGTTCCCACGCTGAAGAACGCGGTGGCCCTGGATGTGGATGTGTCCACCAACAAGATGTTCTGGTGTGATCTATATCATCGTAAAATATACAGGTATGCACACAATGTACAGAACGTATGATCTGGATGGTATTTACCATGTGATTTAAGTTGGAGATGTCAAATAACACACTTATATGGACTGGAAATAAATGTCACGAAAAGCCTTGAATGACTTTTGGAGTTTGGATGACACTCCTGACTTTTCAGACACCCTGCCACACCTTTCTCCTCAATCCATCCATCTTTTCCATCAGCTGCCAGACAGACACACCTGGCAGCTGTGCGTATGAGTGTGTGTGTGTGTGTGTGTATGTGCGCGTGTCTTTGTGTGTGTGTCAGTCACACCTGGAAGGCAAGTCATCTGTCTGGCAGTAAAAGGTAAAGGTGTTTGTCCGTTGCACACATACAATATTTGTACACACACAATTATACATTCGGCACATTATCATTACTCAGATCTAGATGTGTGTGTGTGTGTGTGTGTGTGTGTGTGTGTGTGTGTGTGTGTGTGTGTGTGTGTGTGTGTGTGTGTGTGTGTGTGTGTGTGTGTGTGTGTCACCCGGATGTCTGACAGGTAGTGGGAGTGGCCTTCCATCATCTCAGCGGAGCCATATGCTCTCTAATTTCACTGCTTTCATAATCACCGTCATTACTCATCTGCACACACATACACACACATTCACGTACTTGCAAACAAACTCAGTGATACACTCAAGGGCTTGTGACAGAGGAATGTCAAATTAACTTGTGCATTGATATGGACCCAACTTAGGAAGCAACAGTACATTTTAATCATCTAGAGTCTGAGATCGCTCTGGCAGGATCCTGATAACCTTTGGTCAGGTTTGTTTAGGTTAGGTTTGTTTAGGTTAGGTTAGGTTTGTTTAGGTTAGGTTTGTTTAGGTTAGGTTTGTTTAGGTTAGGTTTGTTTAGGTTAGGTTAGGTTTGTTTAGGCTAGGTTTGTTTAGGTTAGGTTAGGTTTGTTTAGGTTAGGTTTGTTTAGGTTAGGTTTGTTTAGGTTAGGTTTGTTTAGGTTAGGTTTGTTTAGGTTAGGTTAGGTTTGTTTAGGTTAGGTTTGTTTAGGTTAGGTTTGTTTAGGTTAGGTTAGGTTTGTTTAGGTTAGGTTTGTTTAGGTTAGGTTAGGTTTGTTTAGGTTAGGTTTGTTTAGGTTAGGTTTGTTTAGGTTAGGTTAGGTTTGTTTAGGTTAGGTTTGTTTAGGTTAGGTTTGTTTAGGTTAGGTTAGGTTTGTTTAGGTTAGGTTTGTTTAGGTTAGGTTTGTTTAGGTTAGGTTTGTTTAGGTTAGGTTAGGTTTGTTTAGGTTAGGTTTGTTTAGGTTAGGTTTGTTTAGGTTAGGTTAGGTTTGTTTAGGTTAGGTTTGTTTAGGTTAGGTTTGTTTAGGTTAGGTTAGGTTTGTTTAGGTTAGGTTTGTTTAGGTTAGGTTTGTTTAGGTTAGGTTTGTTTAGGTTAGGTTAGGTTTGTTTAGGTTAGGTTTGTTTAGGTTAGGTTAGGTTTGTTTAGGTTAGGTTTGTTTAGGTTAGGTTAGGTTTGTTTAGGTTAGGTTAGGTTTGTTTAGGTTAGGTTTGTTTAGGTTAGGTTTGTTTAGGTTAGGTTTGTTTAGGTTAGGTTTGTTTAGGTTAGGTTAGGTTTGTTTAGGTTAGGTTTGTTTAGGTTAGGTTAGGTTTGTTTAGGTTAGGTTTGTTTAGGTTAGGTTAGGTTTGTTTAGGTTAGGTTAGGTTTGTTTAGGTTAGGTTTGTTTAGGTTAGGTTAGGTTTGGCTAGGTTAGATTTGTTTGGGTTATGGTAATCACCTTTTACTTTTTCTTCTGATAAGGAGCAATTTTTTTTCCTAAATGGAAAAAATACTGTGTATAACAGCAATTCCTCTTCATTGTCCCTCACTGTGACAATGTGGTTTTCCAGGCTATTTCATAGTAATTAGCAAGTTAGGGGTCGATGATTTATTAAGTTCTCCTCGTGATGGAGATGTCTCTTTTAAACAATAATACAGCCAATTAAAGATGCAATCTGCTTAGTGGAAACTCATCTTTCTCTGTCTTATTCCAGTCTGTCTTCTACTTATTCCTCCAACCTGTTCGTCGAAGTCTGTCTGGATAATTGTAACAAAAATAAGGACATAATAAATTGCTGATTACTAATGGCAAATTTTAGAATAATTATGATATTTTATCCATGATATCAACAAGAACGTGTACAAATAGCTGTGATCATAATATCCGTCAAGGAGTATCACATAATTTTCTTGTAATCACAAGACAGCTGGAGGCTAATTTTTTCCCAGTAAAATAATATGTAGTATCCGTAGTAATACAGCCAATTAAAAACACAATCTGCTTCCATGACTCATCCATCTGTACCTCATCATTCGCTCTAACGACCTCACCAGTCTTCTCCTGTAGTTTAGTTGATCCTCTCATTTTCGAACAAGGTTGTCTTTTATGTCTTGTTTGATAGCCCTCACGTGGCAAAGACAATAATGCATTGTGTTAGAAGGTGTTGAGGAAGGACGATGGAAGGGAAAAGCAAAATGGACAGATGGCAAGTGGGATGTGATGGAGAAGAGGAGGGAAATTGAGAGGAAAAGAGACAGAGAGACACAGAGTGACAAAATGGATAAGAGCCAGGTTGTTCTGTCGGCTGCTGATGGATGAAGACAAACTCTCTCCCTGAGGGATGCTGTGTGGGTGAGAGGCCTGACGTTGTTAGAGAGGTGTCAGGTTTGGGTGCCCCTGACACTAGTCAAAGTAGAGAATACGTGTTCCCTTCTAAATAAGTATCAAAGGCATCTTCTTCTTCTCTCAAAATCTTTCTTCAGAGGAAAAATCTGATTACATACTGTAGGTACCACCTTTGAATTGGATCACTCTTATATCTCCCTCTTTCGACCTGTTCCTAATTAATTTCGTCGTATCATAATTTCTACACCACTGACTGACCCTGCTCTTCTCTACTTTCCTCCAGTGCTTACATCAACAAGGCAAGTGACTCGTCACAACAGGTGACACTCATCGACTCACTCCAATCCCCCGAGGGCCTGGCTGTCGACTGGGTCCACAAGAACATCTACTGGACTGACTCAGGCAACAAAAGCATATCTGTCGCCACAGGGGACGGCAGGAAGAGAAAAGTGCTGATAGCCACTGAGCTGAGCGAGCCACGGGCCATCGCAGTGGATCCTCACCAAGGGTGAGCCAGAACAGTTTAAGGGTGGGGGCAGTTTTAGACAGTGTGACAAGATGGATTTGAACAAAAGGCAGGGATGGAGGCAGGAAATAGAGAATTGGAGTGTAGCCAGACAAGCCTGTGTTCATCATTGTCAATCCCCGTATAGGGGGAAAAGCAAATATGGAAGTAGATTATATGGAAGATTGGGCTTAAAAACATTTTTATTATACTGCATCAACACCATTTGTACTGCTGCGCAGCTTAGCAGTTATTTGGAAATATGATGCGACTCTAATCTGCTCTATCTGCCTCTTTCTCTTTCTCACGGATGTCTTGAATTCCCAAAGCTCTCTTCACAATTGGGCAAAGCTACAAAGCATGAAATACATGCAAATGAGGCTCTAATGAACCCACATATGTAACAATGGTCCAAATTCGGAGTACTTGCAGTTTTGCACAATTTCTACTTTATTTTAGTGTCTCCAAGACCTGTTTCAGAAGTGAAGCTATTTGATTTTGGAGAGAAAATGAGAGTCAAACAGGGACATCTTGGGCGCAGTGAATAGGTTTCATGTTAAAAAAAAAATCACTGTCTAACCGGTTATATATTTTTCCACAGGTTTATGTACTGGTCTGACTGGGGAGATCAGGCCAAAATTGAGAAGTCTGGCTTGAATGGAGTGGACCGTCAAGTTCTGGTGTCCGAGCACATCGAGTGGCCGAATGGAATCACCTTAGGTAAGGAAGGACAGAGAGGGTACAACTTTGAACGTGCACGGCTCATTGAAGACGGTAGAGAAAATTACCAAGATGCTTAAAAGAGAGTTAAATCAATGAGCTCTGAAAGCAATTCCATAAAGAAAGATAGAAAAAATGGTTTGAGTAAAGTCAGCACAAAGAAAGAGACATAAACATAGAGGTGAAAAAAAACAAAAGACGCAGCTAAGGAGAAAACAGACTAGGGGTGCTACAACCCCTGAGTGGCTTTTATTGTTATAGCTCAGTTTGCGTCTGACTCTCATCAATCAGAACAGTGAAAAAAAAGGCCTCTGAATTAATAAAGCAGACTAACTGTGCCATCGATACCTCCTTATCCCTCCGCGGCAGTAAGCAATTTTTCTCTGCTGCCCTTGCCTGAGGAGAAAGAGTTGCCACACTCTGTAGAATTGCGGTGTCACAACATTTGTATGAAAACAAATTATTTTTTCAGACTGAGGCGAGTGAGAGACTTCGCCAGACTTGCACTATACTGCCATGGAAGAATATGTGGATTATTTTCCCTTGGTCATTGATTTCATACAGAGCAGTAAAGAGAGCAGGTGATTGAGAGGTGAAGTTGTGAATGAAAATATGTTTTTGAACCCACGCAGACATGGTGAGAACATGCAAACTCCACACAGAAAAGGCCCAGGTCCTCAGGTGGATTTGAACCCAGGACCTTCTTGCTGTGAGGCAACAGTGCTACCCACTATGTCACTGTGCTGCCCCTCTTTAAAATCCTTTATCTAAAATGTTTGATTTGAGAGAAAAGATATATAATTCATCTTCATACTATTCATGCACAACTGGTAAAAGCAAAGTCGTACTTGCATCATGTCCATTGCTGTCAGGTTTGATGGAAGCTGCGAATTTTCAAGTCAACCACAGCATTGCATTGTGGACCATATCCAGAGCACAGAAATGGAGTCTTAAATTCAACTGTACTGGGGAGAATTACATGGTGATAGAATTGTAAAACCAAACCGCGGTCCTTTAAAAGAAGTGTAGCAAGTCTAATCAATTTGCTCAAGGTCATGTACTGTATATATTCCCCAAGCAAAGAAGTCAACCGGCAATATTACAATCACATCTGTGTTTTCTCAATGCCGGGGCTCAGTCGTCGCGTCAAAGAAGATTGATGGTGGAGCTACTGGGCCATTAGATTCATATACCTCTCACCCTAGACCTTTTCTCTTGGAGTGACCCCTCTACTTCAATTTGTCTTTCTCTCCCTCCTTCATTTTTTTCCCTCCTCTGTTTTGTTCTCTCTCTCTCTCTCTCTATCTCTCTCTCTCTCCCCTCCTGTACCTTCTCAGACTTGTCTAACAGGCGTCTGTACTGGGTGGACTCTAAGCTGCATCTGCTGTCCAGTGTGGATCTGAATGGAGATAACCGTAAAGTGCTGCTGTCCTCCCATCTCCACCTGGGACATCCCTTCGCTCTCACCGTTTTCGAGGTACAGGAGCATTGAAACTAAAATACAGCCACAATATCAGACCGCATGATGATACCGAGGAGCCTTACATCTCTCCATAAGCTGCATATTTGTTTATACAAAATGTAGAGCTTACCAAACTATGCTATTACATGCTAGCTCAGTAACTACAAATAGCTTATACTCTACCTCTTAAGTCTTTTCCATTTTACAGAGCATACCAGATGGTTTTGGATTGATTTCTTTTCTCCAGGGTAGCTTTGCTTTTTTTTGTTGTTGTTGTTGCTTTTAGTTCATGCTGCCATGTTGAGAAAAGACCTCACTGCACTCATTCAAGAATATAATCAGCTTACTTCCTATATTATTAAGAGTGGTGTTAAGCAGCCAAATATCCAGTTTTGGATATGAAAGGTTTCCACCAGCAGTCTAGCATTTAAGCCCTTGAAATCTGCAACGGCACCACTCAGGTTTTTGTCTCTTAAATTAAATTCCAACCCCCTCTTGTTTATTAAGATATAAAGCATCTTAATGCAAAAAATATCAGGCAAATATGCACTATATAATATAAAAAGAAATACAGCTAATATTTGCATGAGGGTAAAATAGATGGCTCGATTGGCGTATGAATGGAAAACCTGGATATGAATGTCCCTACTTGACCTCCAAAGGTACACACACAGACAAATATGTCTGCCCTCACTTGTCTCTTCCTCATGGGTGACACTCTCACATCTTGTGTGATGATGCCCATCTTGGCAGCCTATTTCTCCACCTGTGATGGTGTTGGTGTTATTTATAACTAGAGCTGTTCATACGTGGGTGGAAGACTGAAAATACCGCAGAATAAACGCATGTATGTTCTTGATTAATACTAAATGTCATTAAGGAACACCTGTAGCGTTGTTAGTTAGTGTAACACACAAGTGCACTGGTGAGCGACAGCTAAGAGAAGCGTGAGAGCCTAAGAAGTTGGGGAAGGGAAACAAAACAAAGGTGGAACATTGTGTGACCGAGTGAAGGCATTATCTTTTCAAGGGTTGACAAGTGTCACAGTAAAGTACAGCAATCGATGAAACTAATCTGAGGGCATTTATTAAAGCCAGAGTGAGTCCGTTACTCATCAAGGGGAGATGATGTGGAAGGTGGAGAAGCCGACCGGAGAGAGAGGGTTGGTGAGATGTGAGCCGTAGGAAGCGCTCCCTCAATTGCTCTCTTTGCTGCACACACTGTGATGATGAAAAGCGAAGGGAAGAAGGGACATCCATCATGTCCAGCTGAGTGTGCCTGTCTTTGTCCTTTTCGTGTGTGTGTTTCAAGCAGGCTCTGAAAGTTCTGGAGATTAATAGCCCTCAGTTCTTCTGGTCTTTGTTCTGTTTGTTTTAATACGGATCAAATTAAAAATAGCAGTGCAGCAGATTGCCCTGGTCCCAGCAGACAGATAATGGGAAGTTTGTTTCTTTGGAGTTGCCTGGTTAGAGGTTTTTTTGTTTTGTTTTTTTAATTTAGCTTCAAGGGAGCAGTTCTGACACCTTCTCAAATATCTCTGAGTTTTGGAGTCGAACTAAACAATCACTCCAGAGCCTCTATTTTTTGACATTTATGTGACATTTTTCCTTTTTTATTCATAGAACGACACAATAGCTCCTTTAAATTCTTATCTCAGAGGTTTCACAAATGTGAGTTTTGAAGTGTGCATCATGGCCTTTACATCCTCTCATATTCCTGCATTCTACACAGTGAATCTGTCATCACACATGAGCATATCATTTACAAATGTCACATCGATACGTATGTACTAATGTACTTAACTTATCCTATTCAAAACAAAATTAGGAGGAAAAAAGGAACAGGATCTTTCAAACATGTCATCTATGTAAAGCAGGATTTAACTTGAGGTGCAGCTCGTTGGCAACGCGGACATCACTGAGAAAGACGAGGACATTTATCTTGATGGTGCATTTTATGAATGAGCATTAGATGGAAACTCTGCAATTTTTTTTCTTCCGTGAGCCATGAAATGTAATCTTATGGGGGAGTACAGTACACCTAAAGCACATTAAGGTAAACACATTAACTTGTTTTTGCCTCTTACAGCCTCATAATGTTTTTAAGTGGCAACATGGAAAGGATCCCACAAGTGCATCTGTGACTGTTTCTCTGTAGTTTCGGTTTCAGTAGAAAATGAATGGACTGATTGGTTGTTTTAGTCCCTCCACTCCTATATATATATGTTCTTTGTTGAACACATTTCTTTGTTAGGAAATAAAGTCATGAATGGGACACATACTTGATCTGCACAGAGGGATGATGTCCGTGAAGACGGGTGAACAAGTTGGACGTGTTTCCTCCTTCAGCAGCCGCTTTGCGTCCACATTTCTTACAAACTGGGTTTTCGTCCTCGATGAAAAAAATCCTTGTTGGTTTTTTGGATATCCAAAGCAGCCCCTGTTGCTGATTGGCTCAAATAGTGTTGTGTGGCTCAGTCGGAACCCCATTTGTTTGTATCCCGAATTAAGAGTCTGGGCTGTGTACAAACACCAGATTTTTGTTTTTTGTGTGTGTGTTTTTACTTGTTTGTTTTCAGTGCACACATCATAGTTCGGACTGTGAGGGGAAATTTGCTGAATTTGAGTGTATTGGGTTAGAATCACTTGACGTTTACATGGATGAGAGCTGCAGGCTGAGACTTGAGACTGGAGCATATGTGACCACAGTTTTAAGAGAACAGTGAGGAACGTGTCAGACAAGACCTATCTGTCCTCATCTGAAGTCCAGATAATAAGTCTAATTATCTTAAATAAGCACCTGTCTACTGTTACAGGACTTCATCCTCCTCTGCAGCTTATAGAGATTAACACAAAACGTCTCCTAAATCGTTTGATTCCTAGACTTAACACCAATCCTACTTTAGTTTTTCATAACTTGGGCTGATACAGCAAATACGAAACAAAGCCCAGAAAATCAGAGGCTTCAGAAGTAGGGTGGGTCATCTTTGAGCTTTTATTTCTGGTGTTTTGGCATGAGAGGAGAGGAGGCACCAAAAGCTCATCAGGCAGATGTGTCAATCAGAAAGATCTAGCATTTGTCTGAAGGCCCTTCTGGGACAAAGTCATGACAAAATCATCAAGGGCTGCTCTACCCTTGACCCTAAAAAGGGTTCATATCCATTTAGACGTAGTCTCATCCCTTTGACAACTGCAGACAGGCACAGCTCTGCCTCAACTGATGCAATGCCATGTGCCTGTCCTTCACAACATGGAAGCTTCACCTTGATTCTACAGTGGAGAGCATCGGCCTGTTCGGGTCTGCATCGCTGTTTGAAACTTCCAAGGTGAGAAAAAGTGACGGATGCAGACATTGACAGGGGAAATTGACAGACGAAAAGGTGGAGGTGGAGACTGACGCAGACATCCACGGAGACAGAACGGCCAGGGGAGAGATGAAATGATCAATGGTTTATCACCGCGGCTGATATTTGTCTTTCCCTGTTTCAGCGCTGCTGTCGTGTGAGTAAAGGTTATCTTGATTCTGAGTGAGGGTGAGGTGGAGCGATAGGGAGCTCGGTGAAATATGGGAAAGGAGAAGGGAAGTGAAAGGTCAAGAAAGTCAACAAAAATGGAGTGGATTAAAGGTGTGACTGAACCACTGAGAGACACACAAATACACACTGTTGTACACACATCAGCCGACTCTGTAGTTGGACCCCAACAGGTCCTTGTCATTTAAAAAGGCCATACATCTGTAAACACAGCCTCAGCTTTATGAAAAAACAAACAAACACACACACACATTGGAGCCGTCATGTTTCTCTCACTCTCACCTCAGGAGTTGTCTTTTCATTCCTTTTAACCGACTTGTGATTTTAATGTCTGTGTTTTTTTTTCTTCTTTCTTTAAAAAACGATGTGCATCTGTGTCGATAAAGTAGTTGGTGGTTGCTGTGGAAACCGAGTGCTGTAACCACTTGGGCAGCATATCCTGTTGTCCTTTAGTATCACTTAAAAGAATTGAATAAATAAATAGAGAAAGAAGCAAGAGTGAACGATGAGCGAATGATCTCAAAGGTCAAGGCTTGCAGTGTTCATTCATTTATTTCTAAGGAACGGGTTTTGAACAACACTACAGGAAGGAAACAGTGAGAAACAGTGTAGTGTAAGATCCTACCAGGATAAACATCATGGATGACACGTTTTCTTGTGTCGTTTTGGCTGTCTCCTCACATCAGCAGCAGTATCCCTACTACATAGAGTATATCCTCAAAGGACCCATATGACTTCTACTGATACCACCCCAATGGTGATTCGTTGTAGCCCTGCACCACCTGCTCGTTTTCTTCCTTTTGGTCCAGTACAATGTGGAAAATGTCATGGAGTGAATGATTAAATCATTTTAATCACGTGTGCTGAAAGCCAACAGAAGTCTTGGAAGTGCATGCTCTTAATCGAGTCATTCAAACCTGTCGTTTATCATTTCACTATCGAGTAGCTCTATTGAGTTTTCTCATAATTCAAGGATCGGCATTATATTACGACCAAAAAATATTGAAAGGTATTATTTTCCTAGCATTAATCGATTGTCACCTTGATTAAAATGCAATGCATTTAACGTTTCTTCAATAAATAGATTAGCATTCAAACCTTTCAATTGAAAATTGAATAAAAATAAACCCCTGGAGTAAACCATCTCCTTAAACTGTGTCTGTCCTGTCCTGTCCTGTTGAAAAAAACCTAAATATATTAAAATTGCATCATTGGAGAAACTGATGCATAAATATTTTGACTTTTACTTTGACCTCAGGGCAGTATTTTAACCCATACAGTAATTAGAGCCCTCTTTACAAACAACACTGGTAACGCAGGAGACTTTAATCACACATCATATCATCTCACATATCATCTCAGTAAAATGTGGTAATACATGTACTTGAGATGAAGAAAAAATCCTCTTTTTGAAGCAGTTAATTCATCAAGTTTAGAAAGAATTTGTTCGGTAAATAGTTTTCTTACACTCGAGATCATAAACATTCAGAGCAAAGGGTAATTATCCTGTAACCAGCTATGACGGGCTTATTGTCACACCAAGGAGAAACACTGATGGATCATCTTAATGTTAACAGATACACAGGACTTTGCATCATTAGTCTGTCGCTGAAACTGTGCCATAAGCCACTTATGTCTTTAAAACTATCAAAGAACGAACTGAGAATTACTCATCTGAGCATTAGTAGCCTTAGCAATAAGATTCAAGAGTAATGTTCTGTGCCGTTTGAAAATGATTTACCACTATCGTAATCTCTGAGACACCATTAGATTCAACCACACAAGGGTTTAACATATTCAGACAGCATTTTATATTCAAGATCATATGGCAGGAAAAAAGTGTGCATTCAATGTGGAAGCGCTGTGGCTTGAGTGATTTAGTATATAAGAAACATTTGTGCCTTAAGAAGACACACAAATTAATATCCACAGCTAATGCTCACCAGTGGTACATGTATACATCATTATGACATTAGACATGGGACGACGGGACTGTTTGTTATTCATCAGAGCAATGCAACAAGCAAACACCATGGATGGAGTGAACGTTACCCCCCAAAACAAACAGTTAATATCTTAAGCACAATACTTATAAATGGCACCATCACACAATCTGTGTGTGCATCTCAGCGGAATTTATAGCCACACAAAACCAAAAAGTTTGATAAGCCTTCAACATCACAGCTCAGACATCATCTTCGGTGATCAAAAGTTACTGCACAACAAAATCCTGGAGTTGAAAAAGGCTTTGGTTTTATGGCTTGATGTCCAATGAGAGAAGGAAAGACAAGGACGAAATCGTCAGTCAGACAATGAATAAAAATGTCCTGATATCTCTGATGGAGTTCATTTTTAAGGACTGCTTTATTAAAAAACAAACATAAAATCTTTGTGACACGGACCTGATTTGTAGCAGAACACAGAACTAGAAGAATTTGACCCACTGCCAGCTGTGGACAACAAACAGAACATCAATACTGATGTTTCTGCAAAATCCAGGATAATATTCATCATTATTGTATGATTGAGACAAGAATCTAGCATACAGTATTTCAGATCTGCCTGAGTCGCATAAATAGCATTTTAATTAGCATTTCGGAAGATCATAGATGTATGCTATAGAGTAGAAAAACAAGCAAAACATATCAGGAGGTTTGTGATGTTGGAGCTGTGCGCACAGCTTTCATGACTAAAGCCATGCAGCTTTTATGCACTCTACAGTTTTCATTATTTTTTCTCTGTTTGAAAGTTGGGTAAAAGCACTGGAGACAACTTCCCCAACTTACTGTAAAAATAACTGTTCCCCCCGACACCCCATGTGAATTTTGGTTCTGTTACATTAAAATGCCAGCTCTTAGGATCAGAAATGTTGAGGTTGACTAAAAACATAAAGGGCTGAAGCACCGGCAGCCAGGATGTACCAAACCCCCTGGCACTGCATTCACAGCTACTGTGTTCACTTTTGTTGTTGGCATTAACTCAAATATGATACAGGAGCTTTTCTGTGAATAAAGTATGCACTTTGGAGTTGGTTTAACTCATTTTTTAAGTTGGGAATCTCTGTGTTTAAAAGGCTTTTAAAATAATTATAAATTTCAAGTTGTTTGTCCCTCCCTTAAGCCAAAATAGAATAAAAACTCCACACTTTCCTCTCTCATAAATAATGAATGGACCCTTACCAAAAATTAATACTTAAAAGTAAACTGTATTGTATTGGGTTAAAAATGTTCTGACGTGTTTATGAATTAAAGAGCGTTGAGGATTTAGCAGCCAGATCTTCATATATGTTTATTTTTTGGCTCTTTTTCTATCCAGGATCGCATATATTGGACAGACTTGGAGGACGAAGCGATATACAGTGTCAACAGACTGACGGGACGCGATGTGGCAAAGGTGGCAGAGCACCTCAACAACCCCCTGGACCTGGTTGTGTTTCATGAACAGAGGCAGCCAAAGGGTGAGACACGCAAGAAAAATGCTGAAAAACTCGTCTAGTGTGATACGACATTGGCTTTTCTTTTTGCCTTTCATTTGGGTTTTTTTTCCGTTTCTTGGCCAATATGGTAAAAGACGGTCACAGCAAACTGATGAGATGAAGAGCTGCAGGTGACAAGGTTACTTAGCAAATTGTGGATCATTGGTTCTGATTATGGTTGCTCCATATGCAAAATAGTCAAGATAGTTACTCGAAGCTGCAGACCCCCCCAAAAAAACAGGATATAATGAAAACGTCATCAAACTCCCTGGTAACACAGCTTGAATAATCAATATGCAGACAGATTCACTTATCAAAACTGTCTGAAACACTAATTTTTACTTCCAATATGGTTTTTTCCCCAGGTGTTTGCGTGCTGGGAGCATGTCGTTTTATTTGCGTGTGTGTATGTATGTGTGTGTGTGTGTGTGTGGTGTGTATTCGAGTGTGTATAAACAGTTTGTGCTTGTGCGATTCTGTATTTTCAAGCTTTGTTTCCTCCCTTCACTCAGAGCTCAAAGCAGTCTTGTCTTAGTGCCAGCGGGGAGCTAATTGCGTTCTCTAATTAATAAATCAAGAGTTCTGCTCAAAGAGATATCACAGAATTAAGATTTTTCTTTCCAACATGCAAAACAAAAGCACGACATAACGCAACAAGGCCTGACTAGGCTAATTGAAGACGTGCTGAAGGGACTGTGCTGCTGAAAATGTGACGTTGAGTGAACCGCTTTGCAAGGTCATCCTTTTTTTTCCTTTTCTTTTTTGACTGTTCTTTTTCTCTCTTGCTGTTGATATAATTTCTACGGTCCAAAAATATGTTAATCAAAACCTCAAAGGAAAGATCAGTGACTGTTTGACACAATATGCCTCAAACTGGTCTTCATTTTTACACACTTCCTCTAAAGCGCCTTTCTTCTTAACTTTATCTTTTGTCCATCCAGCTGTGCTTTGAGGACAAAGTTCCATGTTTTTGTTCTTATTTTAGACCCAATAAAGGTAGTGCAGATGAGGAGAAGTGGACACTGGAGCTACAGCAACTTCACAACATCCTTTTGCAGAACTTAATCTCAGTCTTCTACTCCCTTTTCCTCTCCTGCCTGCCCTAAAATCATTCCTTCACATTTGATTTGATTTCTTTACCTTTTCATGCACTCTCCTCCACCCTTCAACCCTTCAACCCTTCTCCACCCCAGCATAGAATTTAAATGTTTCATGGCATTTCAAAGATTTGCCTTAACTCAAAGAGCTCCGTTTCATCTTAATATGGAAAGCAGGTATAGAAGCTGTGTGGAGCTTTTAAGAATTTCATTTAGACAGCTGTTCATATTACATTCTCGTTATGCTGAGATACTGTACACCGAGCAGAAATGTGTTCCCAGCTTATTAAAAGTCACTGTGTGTAGTGAGTCGTATCGCTGCTACAGCTGATGATTCCTCTGATGTGCAGCTCTCTAAAACTACGCCTGAATCCGGAGGCGGAATCGACCGCCATCTGACCTAATTCTGGTGCTTCCCCACATGACAAGAGTAGCAACATTTTCCCGTTGAATCTGACTCTTGGGTTAGGAAGTTACAAGTAAATTTTACATTTGAGTGCAGAGATGAACTAGAAAGAAAGCTCACTGCACTCATGACCAAGGGATAGGCTACGGTGCCAGAACACTAAGAAATAGTAGCTCAAAAAAGCTTGGCATTTTATTTATTAAAGATACTTGCATGGATCTAAGTGTGCAGAATATTCTTGATATTGCAGAGATTAACAAAAGAGAAGTTTAGACACACCTGCTTTAACTGAAGTATCTGCACTGAACAGGAACGTTATTGAAATAAATATAAATAATTGTAAGTTGGTGTCTGGACCTATTGTATGGTACACAATAAGGTTAATAGGTATTAGATAGATATTAGGTATTAAATAGGTATAGGTCCACTATTACCCCTATTTCAAGACTTGAAAACGATCCGTATGGACTGTAAAATTGAGATATCCAATAATAAAAAATGAGGAAACCAGTTATTACACAATTACATACATGCTGGAGACGTTCTCCTTTGTCACATACTTGTGTTTTGTGCTTGAATTAATTTTTTTGTAGTTACTTATGTTCAGGGGCTTGGATCTTTTCTTACCTCAGCTTGAATTTGGTTCACAAGTTGCACAGCATTTGGAGAAAGCACCAAATGTTCATAAAATCATTCTGAAAGTTTATCAATTCTTGTTTTCAATACAAGCTTTCATTCAAGTTTTCAGTTGAGATACAAGGCGTCTAAATATGTGTTGCAAAGTAATGATTTTTCTTATTTATTTGTAAGGAAAAAAATGTCCTAACTCATATTTGCCTGAACTCGTTTTAATCTTACTTTTATTTCTGCACGTGTTCCTCCAGCCCCTGATACCTGTAACATGGGCAGTCTGCCTAACGGCGGCTGTGAATACCTGTGTTTGAAGGCCCCGCAGATTACAGACCACTCTCCCAAGTACACCTGTGCCTGCCCGGATGGCATGGAGCTGGGTCCAGACATGAGACGCTGTGCTATAAGTAAGTCAGTCACTCTGAACCAATAAATCACAGAATCCAGGGGGGACACTTAGTTAAAGGGATTGTGCTGAGTAATGTCACATGAAGTCCTCATCGCTGTAATCCCAGTGACATGATGTAATGCGAGGCGGTAACCATATTAAACTGGTTTTACTCTGCTGGAAGTAGTCCACTTCGTGATTAAGTATTTATACATATCTTTAAATAAACTATTCAGTGCATTTTTGGTGTCCAGCCTCACACATGGATGGCTATGGGAAATATTTCCCTTGTCATCACAGGCGGAGGGAAATGCAAATAGGTTGTTTTTTCAGTCACATATGATAACATTAATGTTGGCTTGTCATTTCAAGTCCAACTCACATTCTAATAGGTTTCACTGCTAGAGTTGTAGCTTCCAATACTATCATTCCCACGAATGCCTTCTACCCCAGAATGTAATATTTGACGGAATCCAAATCCTTAACATTCTCTGTAAAATGCAGTAGATCGTGAATATACAGTACGTATTATATATTGTGGGGAATTTGTCTACTCTTATACAGAAAAAAAAGCTTTTATATTACCTACCAATCTATATTCATATTTGTCTCGGATCATAACAAAAGCGTCTATTGACTGTTGCAGCTTTTTTGACCTGTATCAGCCTTCAAGAATTGATTGAAATTGACTGAGTCGAAAAACCCAATCCTTCAGAGAATTTGATTCCGGCGTGTTCTGTGAGACTATCTGGTCTGGGAAAGTGGGTCAGCCCACCAGTGTTAGCACACCTCAATCATTTCATTGGCCTTACTGAAGCTATGCTTAGTGATTGGATCTGGTATTGCACTTCATGTTTGCACAAGTAAAGAAGACAGGAGCTGATTCAGAGAAAAGAGAGAAAGAGAGATGATGATGTTTGTAGACAGAGAGGGAACATGGCCATTCAGCGTTCAGGTATATTCCATTAAGTATATTGATGCACAAAGTACTACAAGTCTTGTTGTTCACATATTGCCAGCTGCATCTCCAAGTCAGAATCCAAGTGCTAATGATTTTTCTCTTGTTTCTCTTGTGCAGTTCGACCCAGAACAACAACAGCTGCTCCAACCACCACCACCACCACCACCACCACGAGTCCCACCACGAGTCCCACCACGAGTCCCACCACAACCACCACAACAAGCACCACGCCAACGAGCACAACTGTGACCACCACAACCGCAAGCACCACCACCACCACAAGCACCACTACCACCTCTGCTGCCACGACATTCAGGCCCTCGACCAGACGCCCGACAACGCCAGCCCCACCTCAGACCCCCAGGAGCACCTCCACGGAGCAGCCTCACGCCCCCGCCACGAGCACAGAGACGACCAGTTTCAGCAGCACAAGCCAGACGTCCACCTCCACACACACGCCCCTGTTGGCCCCCGTGGCCCCGAACGGCATTCAGAGAGAAATTAACGGCAACCTCTCCCACAGAGGTAAGGCTCATGGCGAGCAGAGTTTGTGTGTAAGGCGAGTGTATGCATACTGTGTGTGTGTGTGTGTGTGTTCTGTGAGTGTAATGCTCCACTGACATCACTGCTGCTACCACCTGTCTTTAAAGCTGCAGGGAGCTGAAAACCACCACTTACATCAGATTCCCTCCTCTCTCCGGCTTCTCTTTCCTGTCGTCTATTTGTCTGACCATCTGTGTCTCTGCTGCGCGTCCTCTTCCTCTCTGTTTTTGTCTCTTGTGCACACACATGCACACTCTCACAAGTGTATCTCTTGGTCTGCTCGTTGTTGGTCCCTCATGAGCAGTGTGCAACAGAGCTGTCAGAGCTAACAAATGACAGGCCCCCGCCTTTCCCCATGTGCCACCTCTCATCACTCATCCTTACTTTCTGACAGCCTCTCTCACTCTCTTTGTCCTTCCCTTTCTTCATCCCTTTCACTTGCCCTCTCAAAATCTGGCAGCGTTCTTTGCATCAATAAAACTTTAGAGGCATACCAGGAAAAAAATGCAGCTTTTACATTTTGTTGGCCAGACAAATGACAGCTTGCAAAGCCATGCTAAGGCTGAAATTACGCTTGAAAGCAGCAGAGAATAATCAAGTAAACCAAAATTGATGCTGCAAACCATGGTATAATGTTATGTTGCTGTCAAAATCAGTATTTTTGACTTTATTTGGGGCCTTTGCCACATGAAGACAGTAATATGTGATTGTGCTAATAGCTCAAATTGCTAAGGCAGCTATTCATCCTCAAGTAACTTATTCCTGTAGAGATTAGAAAGATAATAATCTTCCAAATAAGTTGCTTTTTTAAGAAATAACTTTTTTCTACCCAGTGAACAAACCATTATAACAGATCACGTCAAAAATACGTGGACCTTTACCTTTCGAGTCAGAATGAAAGTTTTTTATACGTCTTTTTTTGGACGTTGTATCAGCTTTATCAGTGTGGCCTGGAACAGCATATCCAAGTTGTTTACAGCTTAACTATCCTCTAAACAGATTGAAAGAACAGCACCGCTAAATAAAAGAGACCATCTTGCATCTGCACTGTAATCGTCAAAGGTTAAATTATAGACGCAACTTCCTTTTAATAAAAAAAGAAAAGGTATCAAACTGGTATATATTTTAAAAAAAACTTTCATTCTGACTCAAATTGGAACATCCAGAGTTTCCAGATGTCTAGAAATCACGTATTTATGTTGTGATCTGAACAATGGTTTGCTCACTGGGTATGTTCTCCTAGCTCCAATACCATTACATCACCATGTTCAGACCAAAGAAGGAGACTAACACTAAAACTTGAATGATATAGCCTACTGCTCGGTAGATAATAGGTGGAAGAGTAGAAGCAGAGGGAAGTAAGAAAAAGTGGTTCACAAGTGAGACCAATTTCAAGCTGCTGCACTGTGTTTGAACTCCGCTTCTTACATTACATTTACATCAGACACATTTCTCAGTATATTGAGAAATGAAGGACTGAGGTTGAAAAAGGTCTACAGACGGAACGAGAAGGAAAACTGGTGAAATAGAGTTATAGAGGAAAAAGAATAGAGACATATGGATGACAGGAGATGAACATGAGAAAGAGCAAGGAGTAAAACTAAGTATTGTTAAATATAAAGGTACAGTGAGAGACAATAAAGAGGCCATGGAGGAACAACTGAACAGCACACAAAAAGAGACATGACAGTCCAGCACCTGATCGGGGACGATGGGATTATAATATGACACACAGTTGGGATTGAAAAACAGCATTTACGTGGATAAGAAAAGATGGGATGTTAAAAAAGAGAAAGTGATTTTCTAAGAGTGGCTGCAGCATCGAGTCTCATCACTTTTGGGGGGCCTGAGTTTTCCAGAGTTAGTAAGAAGCAAGAACATGTTTCCTCCAGTCTCCGAAGTTGTCAGCGCTCCTCGCCACAACATAAGTGCTCCAGATAAGAGGTGGAGCAGACACGGATGAGAAAATGGAGCATGAACAAGACACGTCTTCAAACCCACGGGCCATGTGTTATAATTTTCAACTCAGTGCACACTGTCAAGTTTGCCGGCATCAGCTGCTACACATGTGGGCCACTGTGGCTGGCATGGTGGAGTGGGGCACAACCAGGGGTTTCAGTAGGAGAAGGTAAAGCACAGCTAGCACACAAAGCTCTTCATGACAGAAATTATTCCACAACCTTGTCTTTCTTTTATTAAAGGAATAGGTTCACAAGTTCAGATGCATCCTAACAAATGCCCACGTTGAACTTGCTTTAATCAGTCCCTATTTCTTCTGGCCCTGAAGAGACCCCTTCCTAATCCTCTTTCAATGTAATAGATGGGACAACGTTCTCATTGTTCTCATTCTGTACATTCCAGCTTTATCTCAGTTATTATGAGGTGTTGGATAAATCACAACATCTTTCAGAGTTATAGTTTTTTTCACCATATTCTCTGTTTGATTTTTTTTCTGTTTTAAATGTGATACTTTATTAATCCCCCAGGGGGGAAATTCTTTCTCTGCTTGTGACCCATTCCTGATGGAACAGCGGGCTGCCATTATATCGCCCAGGGAGCAAATTGGGGTTCCATCTTGCTTAAGCATGTAGACTCGAAGGGGCTCAAACCACTCTTCTTCTTTTGTGGATTTCTTCCACTGCAGATTTTTCCATCTGCATTGTTGATCTGACACAGACTTTGACACCGGATGCCCTTCCTGACGCGACCATGCCTTTTTATCCAAGCTTGGGACCCGTCTCTCTCTCTCTTTGCCTTCACTTTACAGGATCGCTTCTTTCATGACTGCTGCTTTAATAACATTCTGTTAATCTGCCTTTTAGAGCCTTAGGACTCATAGGACATCACTCTTTCTTTAAGAAAATCACTTCTGCTGAATAAGGACCCAGGCCCTTCACTGCTCAGTCCTGAAGTCGTCTCACCTGCTGTGCTTCTTTACTCTCTCTCTCTCTCTCTCTCTGTGTGAGTGTGTATATGAGTGCGTGCGCACAAGTATGTGCACATTCATCAAAAGGCAGTTTATCCTCTATATGGCGTATTTATGAGAGAAAATGCTTCTTAATTGTATGCCCCATCCGTCACCTCCCCTCTGTGCTTTTTCTATGCATACGACTGCACAGTCTCTTTTGTAGAATGAGCCGATCAGTATGCAGGGCCAGCGCTGTGATCTCTTCTGTTAATCTTCCTCACTAGACTTCATTATAGCCATCTGATCACACTTTGGCTAATGTCTAGGCTGCCGCTAATAGGAGGGTTGGGAGCAGGATTAATGTCACGCTCCTAAATGACATGTTTGGGGTGAGAGTTGAAGGGGAGTAAGGGTACAAAGCATGTCTAGGATAAATGTACTCTAATGCTGTGTGTGTTTGTGACACAATATGAAGACATGCTGTCATAAGATAATGACTTGCAACACATAGGTTGTGTGTTCACTCTGAAGGTGAGTATCCATCATGTTTTCAAACCACCACTGAAGGATGCGTTGCATCCGAAATCCAAATTTGTTGTTCAATTCTATTACTTTCTGGGATTGCGTTTGTCTCCGGTTCTATTAAAGTACATCTCATTGCATTTATTTGACATCCTGCATTCATTGGCACATCATTTACGCTGTGCCGTGAAGAAACACTCTGCATTGCAAAGTGAAGTCAGATGGATTCTCTGCCCATACGTTATGCAAATACGTTGTTTCCAGTCTGATGCTTCAGACTTGTGTTTCTCTCTAGAAAGCCTCTTGGGAAGGGAGTTTTAGTACAGAACTATTTTTTTGCTTGGTTCGATTTTTTTTTCTTTCTCTCTTTCTGCTCTTCTCAGCTGCAAGTGATCACTACTTCATAGGTAACAACATCACAGTAGCTGTTCTGGGGATAGTCATTCCTATCGGTGAGTATTCTTGATGCCTCAGGTCTCTGGTCGCCTGCTTCTCCCTGCTTGCTTCTCCGTCTCTGCTTGTCGCTCCAGTCTTGCATGTGTGGATGTGTTACTGTCTGGCTGTACTCTATGTAACTGGGAATGTTTGAACAACCGACCTAACTGATTAAAATTAGTATATTTAAGATTTAACAATAGCAGTTTTTGTCTGATGTCAGCCTCAGCAGTGATGCTTGAGCACAAAATAATAGTAATAATTGAGAAAAAGCACTGAGCTGTGCGGTTATCCAACAATAGAAAATAGAAAAGAGCCATTATGGGCCGGTAAGCTCGCTCATCGATGAAGGCCAAGCCTTTGCAACGTGCACACAGTGTCATTATTAATGACGTTTGAGCCAAAGGGAAATTCAGTTCATGTTTTGTCATCACATTTGGCCCAGCTGTTATAATATTAAGTTCATGTTCCCGCTCTGACTCTGCTCGCACTGAAATCAATCCAGTGCTCTGACCTATTTCTCTGACCCAGTGGACTGAGAGCGGGCTACACAGTCGCCGTAATCAGTTTGAATAGGAGGGAATATCAAATGACTGAAAATGGCTTAATGAGCTGAAATGTTATTTCCCAGATCAAAATTTCCACTGCTCCGAGCCAAAAACCTCATTTCCCACGTCGAATAGCAGATCGTCTATAAAATACATGCATAGGTCCACTTCTACCATATAGAGCTAGCATTAGGCAGGCACACAAAGACAATGGAAGTTCTTACAATCAAACCAGCTTAATAAAGTTAATGTATTCTATTAGCTGTCATTGAAATGAAAATCTAATTTTATGGAAATACGTAATACTTTATGCCTAACCTAACCTGAGAAATCAGCTGAATGTGCAAATGATCTTAGAGTAGCTGCATATGTCACTAATTGATATCTCTTTCATCCCTTATATTGAATACTTTGATAAATGATGGGTGCTCTAAAACAATTTCTTTCTCTTTTCGTTCTCAACGATGGAGATATCAGCTCATTAATACAACCCCCTTTCAACTCCATCACTCAGTCTGTCCTTCTGCCACTCACTGCTTCCATAAATCCCCTCATTCTGTATTTTCTGGCAGCTTTGAAATATTAATTATTGGTGGAGGTCCACGGGGGCTGGATTTCTGCACCCCAGTTGTCTGCTCACATCCACTAATCTTCCACGCCCACCCACGGGTCCATGAAGGGAAACAATAATTATCAGTCTTAAGCCAAAGTCAGGCTGCCTAATTGGAGTGAAATTTTCTAAAGGAGACAAAAGCTGATGTTTTTTTAACCAGTGAGCTTTTAGAGAAGAAAAAAATGAGGATCTGGGTTTTCCAGGCCAGTCACACAGGGATCTTAATTGCCTATCCGACAAATGACCAATTAGATGAGGCCTCCAGAGGGGATGAAGACACATCTATGGATATCGACAAACACACACAAAAATGCACTTGCGTTCTTGTTTTATCTTTTTCATTGGCACTCCTTTGGTTTGGCTCATGGTCTCTACTCAAACTCATGCACACACTGTTCACATACAGGTCCTAAAGGGCAGCTAAGCATGCCACGCTGAGGACAGAGATGGATCCTCTCTCAAATCCCCCACTCTCCCTTTCTCTCTCTCCAGTTCTCTTCCTCTTCCCCTGTCTGTTCTCCTCACATAACCCCATCCAAAACACACTACAGTTAGGTCATCTACTGTGTAATGTAGACGATGTTCCATTTTTAAAATTGTTTTATTAGAAATAATAGTCCAAATGCAGCACAATAATAATAGGGTTAAGTAACCTTTCAGGGCTTTTACTCAAAAAATGAACCCTTACACCCTAATCACTGTCCTCAGGATCTGAATGTTACACAATCAAATAGAAAAGTCTGCATGTTTTTGTGTTTTCTGTGTGTGTGTGTGTGTGTGTGTGTGTGTGTGTGTGTGTGTGTGTGTGTGTGTGTGTGTGTGTGTGTGTGTGTGTGTGTGTGTGTGTGTGTCTTGGTTGTAGAGTTTATAGTATGTGCGAGATGGTGCATGTACTGTATACATTCACTGTTGCAAATTGTGCATTCATGTTTGCATGTTTTAGATAATAGCTTGAGACTATATATATATACACACACACACATAGAGGATGAAGGCTCATTATTTTTAGTTTTTCAAGTTTTCACTGAAGAGTACACCAGTTTGTTTGGTTTTTTTAGTTAGATGGATATGCAGTGATTCCCACAGGAAATTGTGAAGCTGAGGAGATAAGCCACCTCAATTCTGATACATCTTGTGATCAGTTTAGTTCCATAGATGAATCTCCTACACAATAGGCTCACAAATATAAAATATATGACAATTGCTGTGCTTTAGATTTGGAAAAAAAGTGTCTTTTAATGGTATCCTTATAGTCCTGTTTAAAAAGGACTTTTACCAACGAGTTCCTTGGTTTTTTTTTGTTACTGTAACATCAAAAACCGCTGCCTCTTACCCTGCAAACCTGTCTTACAGGTGTGCATTTTATTATATATGATTTTAAGAAATAAAGACAGAAAATAATGAGCCCTCAGTACATCAACAAAAGTGTGCAAAGTGTGTTTGTTAGTGTGTGTGTGTGTGAGAGAGAGTGCTTTAAGCGCCGCTCTGTGTCCCCTGGGCTGTGTTAACGCTCCCGCCGTGTGTTGTTGTTGTGTGTGTGTTAAACACATGCAGTCCCTATCCTTGCCACAGTGGTCATCGGATTACTCTGCACCGGCGGATACCTGGTTTGGCGCAACTGGCGGCGCAAGAACACCAAGAGCATGAACTTCGATAACCCCGTTTACCGCAAAACCACCGAGGATGACGACGACGAAATCCACATCGGGCGACACAGCGAGTCCATCGGTCACGTGTACCCAGCAGTGAGTGGCAGCCACAGTCAGCAATTCATAGCCCTTCCTCTCGGGGGCGGCATCACAGACAGCAACTCTCATTGGTACTCAGGGGCACCGATGCTCTCCAGCGGCAAATGAGAAAAGCCGCAGGGGGGAAAGGAAGGAGTTCGGAAAATTTGAGATATGGGAGTACGCGCAGGGGTTTGGAAAATCCCGTTTGTTGTGCCTGCAGGCCTGGAAAGAAACAACAGGCTTGCACATGCACACGCCCACATTCTTACACATAATTTTTGCAGTAATCAATGAAAACACCAATCATACACACACCTAAGCCCTTCACCAGACCATCATGTTCACATTTATTTCATCTTCATACACATGATCATTATAGTACATCATATCATTTGATCGTCACATCCGTGTTGCCAACGAAAACCAACACACTGTACAAATAAATGTGTTACTGGGACACCTGCATCTCCTTACACAGACACACATCATGTCTCATATCTTGTCAGACAGGAATTTGATGGTTCTTTATGTTTGCTTTTAAATGGTAACAAAGGGTCATCCAGACATTGAAGTGGCACAGAGGCCACTAATTTCTTGATGCGGCGAATATGAAATTGGCAGAACAAAAATGTGTTTCTTTGTAGAACAAAAATGAAGAGCTGTGGAGATGCCTTTTAGGAGAAAGAGGAACAGATTTACAGTCACCTTAGAGAGCTAATTAAAAGAACAGCCAAACACAGGACTAGACCAAACACAAATTGGATATTTCCAGCAGATAATAACATCACAACATCGTACTTATGTGAGTTTTATGTTTCATTACGGTGTAAATAAGACAAGAAGGATAAAGATGGGAGCACAAATTGGAACCAAGAATGTCCAAAATAGAATTTCTTCTATTCTGTCTTGAGCGCAGTTGCAGAAACCATGACTACCCTGTTCATTTCCCATTGATGCATTTCTGAGAACCACTCATTGGGCAGGAAGTAGTATTTCCTACAAATTTCAGAAACAATGACAACTGTGCATTGCACTCCAAAGCACTTAAATGTATATAGGGTGTGTCATCAGGATGTTTGTGGAGTGTATATGTTGTTTTACATAGGAAGCCTGCAGGAAAGGGCAGACAAAAAGGATTGGAGGGGGGTTTTAGTGCTTTGATCGGTTGGCATGGTAACACAGATTTCTTTGTGTTACTCCAGAGAGAAAGGAGGAAAGCAGTTCTGGGTAACGTTGGCATGATGACAGGCTGGGAGCACACACTCACACAGACACACACATGAAACAGGTGCAAGACTGAGCCATATTAAGATTCAAGGTCGAAAACAACCACCCTCAGTGAAGGGCTGAACAGAGGGAAGTATACACACTCTCTCTCTCATGTCTCTTTTATTAGACATACTGTATGTCCAAATCTCTTCTGATGTCTTTAAATTTTTTACTTGTTTTCTTCTTCTATCCTTTCCTTTCATGACAATATGGCAACTCAGACAGCCAGAGAAATCAGGCTGGCATTATGTGGGCCAGACATTTGCAGCCGTAGGCAAGCATCCTGCATTCCTCAGCCAGAGAGGGAGTAATGGACAAGGGGGTAGATTGGAAAGAGGAGAAGAGGAAGGTCAGGAGGGAGAAATAAGGACTGCAAGGAGAGGAAGAAAGGAGGAGGATGGATTCTATTGGAACCTGTCATTTTCTTTTCTGAATGACTCATGGACTCGAATCGCTCTATTCCTCCTGATTTCTTCCTTTGCTCTCTGTCCATCATGCAGCTTTATATTTTTCTGTTTTCTATCTCACCTCTCTCTCTCTTCCTCAATAGTCTCCTGTGGTAACGGTCTTTTTATCTGCTGTTTGCAGCGCGTCGCACTCAGTGTGGAGGATGATGGCTATCCCTGAGGGGGGAATGCGTCCTGCTCCCCCTCTCCCCCTGGCCCCTCCTATCACTACAGCCTCTACACCACTACAATGAGGCCACCACAGCGCAGATGAGAAAGAGGAGTCCTCACTTTGCAGGGACTAGATGTACATTTTTCCTTTTTCCCACTGGAGTAACCTTACTACCATTACTAGCCACCTCTGCCGCCCTTAGTGCTAGTTTATTTGTAGTCTCTGCTCCCCTCCTCTCTTCTCTCTGCCTCTTGTTAGCTGTAGTGGTGTGTAAAATGCTGCTCGATGACTTTGTTCAAACTAACCTCATTTGGCTGTCTCAGTGCACATTGTAAATAGGCTGTCTTCCCACTGTACAAGGGGGAAAACCGGGCATGCATTATGCATTATTATTTTTAATTCCTCATAGTATGACTTTTTATTTATTGGTGTGTGTTTGCTGTTGTAAATATGTTATCAGCATCTCAGTGCACAGTACTAAAGGCAGATTTGTTCAACTTTGCAAGGATATAGAGTAGTAGCCAAGGATATTATTTTTCTTCATACAGTAGTTCCCTTTTTATCTTGAGTAGACAGGACAGTTTTTTGTGTGTGTGTGTTTTTTTTTTTACTACAAACCAGGCCATTGTCCTTTCCCACACCGAGCCATGCAAATTCACCCCTTGGCGTACTGTACTGTATATTGGCAGGCAAAGCTAAATATAGCCATGGGCAAACAAGCCTGAAAAAAATGATGAGGTTGTCTGCATGGTTTGGGGTGATTTGGGGTTGAAAGAGTAACGGAGGTGCTTTTTGTGAGGGGAACAGGAGGATTTTTTGCCATCGTAGGGTCATGCCTCAAGGCAAAAAGCAGCAGGGCAGAAAAGGCAAAGGATTTTGGGTAATCCTCTCCTTGTTTCAGAGGTGTGCCTGTAGTCAATAATGAAGTTGGGGTAATTTCTTTATTTGCTTTAGGTGTTAAGACATTTTGTTTGTCTTTGCGTCTTCTGACATCAATATTTTGAAGGTAAACCTTCATATTCTGAAAGCGTGGTGTTAAAAAAAAAACACCTTCCTGTGATTTTCTTTTTGAGAAGTGAAAATGGTGCTTTGAGGTCTCTGACTTTCAACCGCTGCCAAACACAAGACATAAGTGTTATCGAACCTTAGCATAAATACCTTTCCCAGTGAACATCTTTTTAACAATGTAGAAACACATTTTGGCCGTGCGTTTGGAAGGACTTACTTTATGCTATCACTGACTGTTCAGTGTGGTTGTTAGTGGCCCTGGTTTGTACAGTTGTATGAGCAGATGAATAGCTGAAAGCTGGATAGAGAGGAAACGTGTAAACCAGCATCAAGAGCTGATCTTCCATTGACTTGCAAACTCTACTCTCAACTCTATTAAACCAGATGGAATTCAAACGCAGTGACTATCGCAATAATCAATAGTGACCGACCAGGAGCAGTCATGGCAAGTTAGCATGATAGCTAAAACAAGTAGTTATGGCAAATTATTCCAATTCTGGACATCATTTAGTCTCAATAAAGGACATGTTGAAGGTGTTACACACACTTACAATACATCATATGAGGTATGGAAGTGTTTGACATTGTCAGAGCTATGCATACAACACACAGCTTTTGTTTGTCACATCCAGTCTTTTCATAAACACAGCTAAATAACAAGGCAAACATTAAAGTCTTCCTATGTAGGCTAGTACAGCCTTATTATCGATGGTTCTTACTATTTCCCGGAAGGATTTGTACAGTGTAGATGCTCATGTAACTGCGGAGGAGGAACAAAGCAACAAACAAAGACAGAGCTTGGCAGGAAATGACCGCTAGGATTTTGACTAAACTTTATGCGAACAGATTTGAGCTCCGAAGACGGATAGTGGGCCATTTATGTTAATGGCTTTCTGCTGATGTTGTGTGACGGTGTTCTGACACTCAGTCTGCTTACCAACCTCAGAAGGATGGCACCCTCTGCTCTCAGGTTAAGATGCACAGCAGGCGATTTATATGTCCTGTATTGGGTAAGTGGCATGCAAGACAGATAAATTATAGTCCTCTCCAGCGCTGCACTTCCCTGTGTCTGTCTAACAAAGGAGGATTGAGCACAGGGGGGGAGGCCATCTTCCTTCATCTTAACAATCTACAGATGAAGTAGAATCAAATGCATTGCATGGTGGGAAAGAATGTCTCTCAGCTCGGCATGATCCTGGACTGGTTTGGCAGCTTCCTGATGTGTTTGATTTTTTTTTTTTTTCAGGATTGCCATGTATGAAACAGTTTAAATTTACAGAGTTGCATTTGGAATGAAGGTGTTGTTGCTGTACCTTTTAATATTATAAGGAGGTATGGGAATTATCATCAATTATCACAATCTAGTAATTTCACAACATTAAGATGAATTCAATCCCAAACCCACCACTGGGTCGAACCTTGGGCTCATCCACCTATGCACTTCACAGTTTCCTTCATATCCATGTTTGCTGCTGGCTTAATGGAGTTCCATACGGAGGGTTTGCTGTTAGGAGTTACAAATTGCTTATTTATTGAGCCAACTTAGCATGGCACTGTAGAAAAGCTATTACTGCGACAGTGTGCTGGTCCACTTTGTGGCCACCTTGAGAGCAGCCCAAGTCCAGAAAGAGACTTTGGTCATTCATCACATAGTAGTGGTTGTAGAGGACGTTCAGGTACATCTGCTTTCTGGGCATTATCGATTCATATTTTCAGCAATCATTTAGGAGCGAATAGGTGCTCTGATGGCAGCGTAATCGTAGTTTTACTACCAGTCGGCTCCTAAACAACAGGCTGCAGTTAGAAGTAACAAGGTGAGCACCCTGCCTCATGCTGGGGAGGTTGACGAGTAATGAATTGCTTGTTTATGTACGGTATGTTCAGTTATTGTGATACAGGTATGATGTTGTGTAGGCGTGTATGTTTTGCAAGTCCAAGTCTTTTTTTTCTTCTTATTGACTTAAGTCTTTCAGTGTTAACAAAGTAGTTGCTGCATTTGTTGCAGATGCAACATGATAACTTGCACAAATTTTTCTAACACTGGAGCTGAAAATTACTATTCAGATGCAGAAGGTGTAAGCATGTTGGGCTTTATGGCCTAGCGGTCTTTAATTTAGGCTCACCCATGTTGAATTTCAGAGGTTCTTACACAGAAGATCTGGAGCTGGCTGCACCAGCTACTTGTAAATTTAGTTAAGTTTCAAACTGATACATTCATTAAGCATCGGGGTATTCGTAGTGTTCCAAGTCCAAATACATCTGCTTTGTTTTATGGGAAAGATGTTAAACTCACTATAGCAAATTCTAACAGCAACGGAGACTCATAATCCAGTATAATTGTATGTCGTGATTCTACTGTTCCTGATTTGTGCTCCCTGTTTTTAACCGTCCCGTCCCTTGCCCTTCCCTTCCTCTCTTCGCACTCTTCTAAAGGTTGTTTCCAGCCTTTTCTGAGCAGAGAATCATACCCATGCTGCTTTAACCAGAATGCACTGTCTGCTTTCTAACATCACTCACATCTCTCCACCGCTGCATCAAAAGCGATCAGTCTTTCTGTGGCTGTTACTAAGTCAGCATTGCTGTCTCTGCACACTCTCATTCTCACGCCATCCCATCTTCATCTTAGCCATTGACATCTTTCCTTTGGCGAGGGCTATCAGTCTTTGGGTAGACAGACACACACTGGAAGAGGAAACACTGGAGGAAATCCCAAAACTAACAAGGAAACCCCCACATCGGGAAAAAAAGAGCCTTCCTGATCATGAACCAGCGAACAGGTGAATGAGCACGCCCAGGAGTAGCGGCCCGCCCCACCACCGACACCCAACCAGCTAACGTTTTGGACTGTGGATGGAGCCCCCATTGATTCTGATTGGGCGCCACTTGGCTCTCATTCATCCAGTGACTTTCCTTCGCTAACCACCTCTTATTATTATCATGTGTTTTTAATCTGTGAGCAGTAGTTGTAGCCCCTCTCACCAAGCCGATCTCAGCTTCAGGTTAAGGTTCTTTACCTGTTATGGGTTTGGATGACGATATTAACTGGCAATATTTTGATAAATAACGGTATTGTCACAGATTTTGACATATTACTTCAAGGGTGATTAAGATCGGAGAAAGTCACTGTAAATATAAGAAACCATCAGCTCCAGTTTTTGCAGAATTGTCTACTTACATTTTCTCAAAATGTTCCTGATGTGTCTTTGCCTGCTAGGAAATCTAAAAAAAAAAAAAACATTCGGGACTCCGTCCATTCCACAGCCATACGATCATTTTTTTACGCTGTTTGTTGCACAAAACTTTTCAAGAAGCCTTCTGCACTGTGTAAAGAGATACCGTTCTTAGGAGGGGAAGAAATAAAGGGGGTGGGGGTGTTCCAATGGTCCAGCGGTTTTGAACCATGACTTGTAAATATGTTTTCATACAGCAAAAACCTTTTTGATAATGTTTTAAATGTGTCTGTATAAAAGATGTACATAAACCTCTGGGGTCAAAAGGACTGTAGACTATATATGAATTTATTTGTACACAAGAGCACTGGATTTATTTACTACTTGATTGTAACTAAAAATTAATAATCTGCCAAAGTGTTTTTATTTTACTTTCCCGTCTGTTCCCTTTGTTCTTGGTTTGCTTTTTAACAGCATTGCAGAGTTTTAGTGTTCATAATGTATTTAATTCCTTTGAATAGATTTTGTTGTTATATGTGTTTAAAAAAATGAGAAGGGTTACATTTTAATTTATTGGTGCCTTGTTTTGTGCTCCTGTATACTTTTTCTTTTTCAGTGTTATGTGTCTGCGGGGCGGAGGGTGGGGTGGGAGGGTAGCTGACAGGTTGATCAGGGAAGGGTTGAGGGGAGGTAAAAACTTACTGTACTGACATGGAACATCTGTACTGTATGCCAAAATGGTCTCACTCACGTTTCTATGAAATCAAGCGGTTGATAAATATCTCTATATATTGATATATTAAATTTATAAAAACTGTCCAACCTTTGGTGTTTGGTGCTACTTAATCTCGTGTCTGTTTCTGTTACTGGAAGCGACTTTCTTGTTTTAAGTTCAATTTAAAAAGGTGCAAATTTACTCGTTAGTGTCAGAATTTAAAATTCCAGGAAGACATTTTGATTCATGATTCATCTACAACTGGGCTCCATGTTCAGGTAAATTATCTTTCTTTTAAGACTGTGAGCCAAGAATGGTTTCCCTGAAATTGCCATTACCAAGAAAAGTACAAGCAACATAAGAGCATTGCAGCAGAGCATCGTGACACTGGTGACTTCATTCTTTTGAATATAGGAGATGGTTGCTGCTCATCAACTAATCACAGGGTTGGTGGTTTGATCCCTCTCTCCTCCTGTCAGACGAGTTTAATATTACCATAAGTCTTCAGTCTTGGTTCACGCAAATAGTGACGTTCAATCACGTGATTATTGTCAACAACCAATAGGCGCGCTCTCTCCAACACCAAACAGGAAGACGCAAACCGGGTAGATGCGTGGGACTCCGGAGCCTCGATTCTCCTGAACGGTGGAAAAAGAGGAGACTGAACACCGACGAGAAAGAGGTGAAAACACTCACACTAAATACACAGAGATGAGACATTGGGAAACAGGTGGCACAGGGAGGAGGAGACAATCAGCCACAGGTGGAGACAATCAGCCAAACACACACTGGAGGGAAACATGTCAAGGGGAAAACACAAGGAGGATATAATGAGGCTAACCTGAGACAGGGAATACAAAGACACAGGGGGCGAGGGAACAAACCAGAACTGAAAACAGAGACTAGAACCGAGACAGCGGAAACATAGCTCAAAACAGTAAACTAGAAAAGGCGACAGGAAGTGTAAAGCACGAAGCAATACGGAGAACATAACTATCAAAATAAAACGGGAAACAGAAACCCTTCAAAATAAGAGGAACAAACAAACTAGGATCAAAATCCTGATACGTGATCATTAGATGATCAGTAGTGAACTTGATTCACTCATATGAAGTACTTACATTTGATATAGCTTTAACTTTGAGAAACACTGGTCAGTGATTTTAAAGGGACACAAAGATGATTTTGACATCTTTTACTGTGTTCCTCTTATGTATGAAAATGTCACCAGCAACTTCCTGTCTTGTTTCCTCTGTGTCAACAATACTCAGCGCTCCAGAGAAAAAGAAGTTAACACTGTAGTGAAGGAGAAATTGCCTGACAGTATAAGCAGGGGGGGAAGAGTAACAGAGACATGGGATGTGTGTAGTCCCTGGAGAGGTAAGAGGAGTGACGGCTCACTGGGGGTTTGATGGATGAGTTGGCTGTGGATATGCGCGCTCTTTGGCCTGCCCATTGTCCCAAGGTTGCAGTTGCTCTTCATTGAAGATTCAAGCTTGCCAGTGCCCCACGCTGTCATCTCCCTAAGCATCACAGAAGCCAAGGCAGCTCAATGGTTTCACTGAAGATTCATGATAACTGAAGGACTTGGGGTGGATCAAAGGGCTATGGTTTTATGGACTATGCTTCAGTGTGTAGTGTGTGCATATTTCAGGTTAGCCATTTGAGTCATCTTTCCTGTCCCTCTCCACTGTATGCGTCACGTTTCAGCAGACTAAAGCCAGAGACAGGAGAAATGCAGCTCGGGATTAATAACAAAACAAAAAATACTCAAACTCACATGCAGCAGGGGATGAAGGTGCAGCGAAAGTCTAAAGTCCAGGAACAAAAACTAAAGTCCCGATGAACAGAAAATCCAAGGAGTGCAAAAGGTAAACATCAAAACCAAAAATTCCAGAGCAAGATTTTTTTTAAAAAGAAGAAAAATCCACAATAAAGACAAGGTGATAAATTACAAAAACGAATAAAAAAAGGACGAGATGAAAACACAAGAGGAGATGGCTGGAAACGTGTGGTAAACATCCATCACTAACATGACGAACTGGGAACTGAAGAGGGGAACATTCATGAAACACGCATGTTGACAGGGTCAGTGTCTTTGGACTTGACATCCATCCTACATTTGTATCAATACTGCAACATTTGACAGGTCAACAGCTGGAATGTAAAGGTTTAGATTGCCAAGCCAGATTGTTTACACAGGATTGATCATTTTTAATGAAAGTAAATGTATTTATTAGATGGAATGGTAGACGTTGAGGCAGAGGCTGCCAAACAAATTCACACTTCTACGTTGAGAACAGTAGACATGATATAATGCAATACAACACCACTAAAGCACAAACCGTGGCGTCAGCTCATTTGACATAGAGTTGGATCATTTATCTACATTTATATTATTGTGATCAAAACTATGAGGCTGCCAATTTGTTTGACTCTTCCATCTAAGAAATCTTTATCGGCCATTTTCTTTTCAGGTAACAGCGCTCTCTGTAAACCACGCTCATGTTTGCTGTAGTAATTATTTCTAATCATTCTCCATTTATTGTCTCCTCTCCTTCCCCTTTTCATTATTTCCCCCTCTGTCTCATTACCTCCGCCTTGTGTTGATTCTGAGAGCTTTGCAGAGGAGGAGCGCGTTTTATGGGGCGCCTGTATGTTAACAATTCCACAAAATGAACAACCCAAGTGTTCCACAGCCATTTCAATAAAACGGGATTGTTTAGAGCAAATTAAAATTCAGTCCCCCTCCACCCTTCTCAGTTATTTCCATTTGCATCAGCTCTTTCCCGACATTCCATTTCTCCTTTTCTGTCTCTCTCGGTTCATTTCATTTTGCATTTATCAGCACTTTTGCTCCTCCCTTAGTAACACTCTGTGGCACCTTTTGCTGCAGAGATAAGGTCTTTCAACTTTGAAGAAAGAGCCGCATCAGTTAGTTTGTCACATCTGGCCTCATAAAGTTATTGCAGTAAAGTCTCTTTCTGTTTAAAAACACACCACCACCCCTGTGCCTCTCTCTCTCTCTCCCTCTCTCTCCCTCTCTCTCTCTCTCTCTCTCTCTCTCTGTCTCCCTCCTTCCTCTGCCTCATGGATGACAGTTCCTATTATCTTCTAGATAATAAGTTGCACAGATTAGCCGTGGAGGCCGACAGAGGAGCAGAGCTACGGCACACTGTGCGTGTGTTTATGTGTGTGGGTCCAGATATATTTGTGCGCATCTGCGCACATTCACAGGTTTCTGTGCGCAGCTAATAATGTTTGCCTCGTGTGTTTGTGTGTCTGTGCTTCTCTGTCTGAACTCGAGGCTTTCTGTCCAGCGGCGTGTGGCCATCGCATGTCTCTCCAGTCTGTATTTGTGTCCGTCTGTATAGCTTCATGTCTGCCTGTTTATAAATATGTGTGAATATTCACTGCAACACTAGAGGAGGAGCTGATGGGTTAAGTGCCATTACCAGATAATTATCGCTGAAAGTCTCAACGGTAACGACGGCAGCTCATCATCTTGGTGTTGGCATTCAGAGAGAGCACAAAAAAACCCATCTGCAATGCAGATTAGGATCACTAGTGTGTTTACATGTGTTTGTGTGTTTGTGTGTGTGTGTGTGTGTGTGTGTCATGCATTCTCTCTTTTTCTGCTGCTCTGTCTTTCTCCATATGTGCATACACGCGTGTGTTTTTAGGTACTTGTATGATGAGAGGATTACTGGTAAGCACAGAGACTCACATAAGAATCCAGTCTCTCGGTGTGTGTTTTTGCATGAATGAGGCGGCGCACACACAAACGTGAACACTGTATATCGGTGTAATTGGCTGGCAGAGGCGCCCGGGGTGAGTTGAGTTTGAGGGCATCCATACATTTGTCGCATAAAGTGGATGCCTGTAATGGGCTCTGTCTTCACTCCTTCTAATGCGCTTATTCCCTTCATAAATGGTGTCCGTGGCAAGCAGAGGCAGCCAGCAACATAAAGATGTGGAGTTAGAAGAAAAACAAACAAATATTTTCCCTTTTGTGCTACAAATGTTATTTTAGCATATGTATGAGAAATGAATTCAATTAAATGTCCTCCCTGCTGGCACATTTGAGGCTGTTCAGACCCAGAAGTGCCACAAATCTGATTTGCAACCTGCCTGTTAAGCCTTCATCTTTACAATCCCCTGGCTTCCAGTCAGCAGTTGATAAGGAGACAACAACATAATTTTTACTCATTATCCTCCCCTCTACTGTGCTCAGTGTATGGGAAGACCTGAAGCGAAAGGGAGTTCAAAATTGCCTCACACTCTGAGTGTTTGAGCCTCCACATGCGTTTGGAGTGTGCAACCACAACAGTGTGAATTATATGGATGCAATTACTGCAGCAAAAACAGCGCCAAAACATCATCCTCTTCAGTTCTGAGCAAATCACTCTCTTCTCCACTGTTGGTGATTAATGGCCATCTGTTCCCTGTAAAAAAAATTAAATTCCAGCCCTCTTGAATCAGTTAAGGCATCCCAGTAAAGTTTCTTTTATCATTGTAAAATGGTATGTGTGTGGGTATTGTGACTATTAGGAGTAATATTAGCAATACACTTGATGTGGTAGATAAAATCCATATTTTATATATGCTTTTATTTGTTTAATTACTCTACAAATTAAATTGTCCAATTCGATTGGCTCACTGTCTCAATATGTGTTTTAAACCCAGTGCCATACAGCTGGATTTAAAATTTGACTCCTATGTCTTTTGATCATTCATTAATTTCATAGCTACAAAGCTGACACTTAAAAGAGTGCAAAGCCTCCGTCTTCATTAAAAGAAAATCAACTTTGGCGTTGCTTTAAAATCTGACAAATCTGTGATAGTCACTGGGAATATGAGATGGACATGCACAGGCCAAAACAAAGGAAGCACTTGACAAAGAGGTATACTAAATCTAATGACAGCAGATATTTCCATGCAGACCTGCTCCCAAAGGAAATCAAGAAGTGAACACGGCAGAAAGACGAAGGTTGTCTAATGATTGGCACGTAATTGTCCATTATCCTGGCTAACACGACTGAAAGTATATAGAAATTCTTTAGAGAGGACTGATGTGCGAAGCGGCGTTCTTGCTCATATTGCACGTTTATTTGAACACATCACCTCACCGCCCCTGCACCGCCATGCTGCCTGGGATGTACCCTATAGTGGAGTGGCCACGAGCCAGTGGTGAAACCAAGGGGTGACCAGGTGGGGCGCTTCCATGGAGGAAAAGAATTCTTAAATGCTAGGATGCTAGAACATTAGCTGACTTTTACATGGCTCAGATTAAACAGTTTAATAGTCTGTCAGCAGGATTACATATAGGTTTTCTACATGTCGGATTTTGGTGGGCGGGTTTTGAGAAGAACCGTTTTAATTCTGGAGTGGATGAATGAATGGATAAAGGAGCAGATTTTTGTAAAACTTTCTTTAACATTGCAGCATACTGTATGGCTTTTTTTTTCATCCTTTCCATCTTTTGTGCATAAACTGCTTGATAGATTTTTATGAAACTCGTTCGGTTAGGCCATTAATTAGATTTTGGATCAAGGTCTCATTTATTTAAAAGGGACTGCTGAGCCTTGGCAGAGATATGTATGATTGTTTTCTTTACCTCACACTCCTGCCTGAAAAGCAGTTCACAGTGAGGAAGGTCTGAGAAACATCGTATATTAAAAATTCAAAGACATTATTCTATTTTTGGCCTGACTGACCCATTCCTGTCTTGACTAACCTGACTGCCATGTGGCTTAACCATCAACATGTGATGTCAACATTCTAACCCCAGTCAGACCCGGTGAGGAAACCTTTCGTATGTGTGATGAAATGTCTTCACCAAGTCCAGTCCAGCCTTTGATTTAGCATTTCTAGATATTAATTATGCGAGGGATTATGCTTTAGTTGAGAGAGTCTGTTGCCTGCCGCCTCAGTAATACAGTAATGCCACCATCTGCTGGTCACTGACTTTCATTACACCATATATTGATGGCACTGCATGCATATGAACATGCACAACAGCAATGAGATGGTCTGTTGAAAATAGCTGTTTTGGAAACTGCAGAATCATCTAATTGCACTGCATAATATCACCTTCATTCTTGTAGGATTATTCACGTCATAATGTTTTCAATTCCTTCAGGTTGGTTGGTATGTATGAAATCAGACACATTGACGTAGATGCTGCCCATTGGAAATGTTGCTACATAGAACCAATACATTTGGTTCTATATTTCTCTGTTAGAGCTAAAAATAAATAATATTCTAACCTGATCTAATAATCTGACCATACAGTGAGATTAAAAAGGCGTAGACACCCGCCCCCCTGCACACATTAATGCACTCTCAGATGGACCATCCTCCCTCACACTGCACATATGCCTGTGCCTCGATTGCGACTGCACATTACATGCACACATTTTTGCACGTTTTTGCACATTCTCACACAACTGCACATTATTTTAAAACAAATCATTTACACAAAATTGAAGATGAATTGAAGATGTTTCCACTTTAGTTATTTTTTGAAAATATTTATGCTTAGATCTACGTCGAATTTTATGTATAAGCACCAGAATAACATCACCAAATTGCTTGTTTGTGTTCACATGCTTGGTGTCACTACCGGCTCAAAACCGTGACGAATGACGGGAGCTGAGACAAGAGCGTAAAGCAAGAGATCAAGTATTTATTTAAAGAAAACTCTGATATCAAATAATATTAAAGGTCTGTGAAGTGTGACAGTCAGTAAGTAACAAGTGTCAATAGGGGGCAGGGTCGTCACATTGGCAATAAAACCTTTCTGATTTCTAAAGATGCAAAGTCTGCATGAAGTTTTTTTTCTGATAAAATAAACAAATCAGTAACTTTTGTCCATATCTTGTAAAATACAACTAACTTCTGTGCAATGCTCACTGTGATGCTCACCTTTAGTGCATTTCCTGGTCATAGCTGCAAATAAAGGCCTGTTTTACAGATATTGCTGATGCAAATCAACAACACCTTATCTTTGCAGTAGCTGCTGTTTGTTTTTTTTTGTTTGTTTTTTTGTTAGAAATGATCAAGCACGACATGAACTGCTTTCAATGAGTTTTAAATGTTCATATTTATTTAATTAGAAGTAGTTCTCTGGTTTGTAACATATAAGCCCGTTGTACAAGGAGTATTTCATAGAGGTACAGGTTTTTACATTTGACTCTGTCATGTACATACACTTTGATTTTTACACGGGGAATGTTGCCCTTGTAGTTTAATTCAGTGTCAGATCTCCTTCATATTCCCCCCCCTCAAATGTCAAAGGTAGCAATAAAGGGCACATGACACAGGCCAACCTTGTCAAATCACACATGTACTATAACACCCAACCAATCAAAGATAAGCTGAATAATCACATCATCAGGGAACACTCGGCAAATTTCCCAATCATCCAAATCCCCTTCCAACAGAATAACTGGAATATTTGTCCATGCATACATAAGTATAGTATATATATGGTAAAAAATATAGCATTTGGAATAAATACATAATATAATTTTAGAGCAAACTGTCAGACAATACTTGTTATATATATATATATATTTCCACAATACTGTATGTGCTTGTAATTAGCTGAATTTACAGGAACATAAACTATATACTTAACCCCATGTGAAACAGATTTGATTTCAGTTCTTTGGTGTTCAGCCAGTTATGAAACCTTATTACATCTGGGTCACACTGGATTAAACATATGGATGAGATTTACTTTAAGACTTAACACACAGGCACGGAAGACCAGATCTACCAGATATTTCACAAAGGCACAGCAGATCAGATCAGACCCTTTAGCTGTCTGCGATGTGGGAAGCTACACAGAATCTACTTATGTCCCTTATTGTACAGACAACCAAGAATGATCAGATGAGCTGCGCTTGAGTTAGAATGCAGAGTTTCTGATGTAAATGCAGCGTCATGGGAAAATGTGTGCTACTTTGTGACTCAACAAATGAGGATTGATCTGATTACTAAGCCACCGTTGGAAAAATTCCCATTGTTGCTGCATAAATAAAACAGCTGTATACTTTATATATTATTATATAATAAGTCTTTCTTCATATCCATCTACATTGTCCCACATTAGCAGCCACATTAATAAAGTGTCTGGAAATGAGAGAGTACTGGGCAGTGAATAGTGTAAGTATCAAAAAACAGCTGATTCATCCTGATTAAAGCAGATCAATACGTTTAGAATCCAGCTCTGTTAATGTGATGTCAGCGCGTGATAATTGTCAGTAAGAAACAAATGCTGCAGACTCCTCCGAGTTCACTGTGACCCGAGTCTTGGAACACAATCTCACCTCTGTGATTTACTCCCTGTCTGTAAATGCAGAATGGACCCTCATTGATCACAGAGACGGCAGCCGATTAATGGGGGTAATGACGTTTGTAAGACACGTGCATTGCCAAGGTGATGCCATTGGTTTCAAGAAAAGTCAGAACATCATCTTGGCCACTTGCTGCTTCCATTTGGATCGTTCCTTCGCTTCCTATAAACCTGGTAAGTTATGATTTCTGCAGGGGCCACTGAAGGGGGAGCCGTTAGGGTGTAAACATTACATCAAACCAGTACTCCATGTTGTACAACACTTTAAGAATGTGGCTGTAAGAGAAAGACAACACTCCCTGAAACACATCTCAGTTCTAAAATAAAGGATGGTCTTCTGATTAAGGCTAGATCGATGCCCTCCTCCATACCTAGTGTCTGATTGAAAAAAAGGTAGTATTGATATTGCTTCTTTTAGGACCATAAGTCATAAACAACTCTCTCACTTTCAATTTTAACATCTTGTCAGTTTACTCTTTTAAAATATGATGAGGCAGGAATAAAGTGAAATAATTCAATATCTTTAAAAATATACACACTCATTCCTATGTGTGCCATATCCACTGACAGCCCATGTCTGTTAGTCCCATGATTCATGCCATTCAGCTTGACTTGCTACATTTTTTTTTCTTTTCTTGAAATGTAACACAGCCAACTTGACATTCATTGTGCATTTCATAGCAGTTTGCATACACGATTTGATCTGAAACAAAAACAGGCGAACACGACAGTCCTTGTATCTGGACTGTGGGATAAAGAAAGAGAGAGACGTTAATCATGTCAACAGACAGTATTATAACATACTGTAGCTCTACAAGACAGCCAGCAGGGAGAGTAACTGTGTATTGGCATGCAGCATCTTCCTCTTCTTATTAGAAGAGCTTTATCTTTCTTTAAATCTGGTTATATTGTGGTTATAATTCCATTTCTTTAAATTTTTTTTTGTTGTAAAAATAATTTATGAATGATAATCACACATGTCCTGTATGTGAAGACATTACTATGGGAGAAATAATGTAAAATATCAAATGAATTGTGGTAAATTTGACCAGAAGTTCTATTCTTCTATTTAATTTTTTGATTTGCACTTTTGGGTGATATATAGAGATCATCTATCACGATTGTTAGAGAGTACTATTTATTGTACACAAACACAATTTTAAAAAAAAGTGCAGTAGAAAATACAGTTTCTGTGTTTGTATATGATTATAATCTGTCAGAATAATATTCTTTATATATATATATTATAGTTCTCAATAATGGCATTTGTCCAAATATAAAATAAATGATGTCAATGTCATAAAAGAAAAATAGAAATCATATGATATTTAATATTGTATATATTTCAAAGGTAGATCATGTGCTTAGTATTTTGCTCTGTCCATCCCTAATCACTCCTTATGTTATCACCCTGTTTCCTCTGTGATATCCTGTCAGTTACACTATGGCAATGCCTCATCCTCGACAGGAATAGCGGCCTTTGTTTTCTGTCCACTGAGTGGTTGAGGCAGCGTGTCCACCCACAGGGCATGTTGGCAGAGATGTGGAAGATAATTGCAGGGCATACATCACTCGACGCTCCAGTCTCTTAAGTTTAAATGTATTTCCACAGTAAACAGAGCAAATCCGCCTTTGCCACTGGACATACAGAGTCTTTTATGGTGTCACCATGTCCTTAAGTCAACCTTTTACCTCTTTGTTGGTGGCCAAGAGGGTCAGATTGTGAGTTTGAGGGTCAGCCAGCGGGAGCAGTTTTGTAAACAGGTTGGATTTGGCTCAGAGGAGGTCTGTGGTAGTCGAGGGCTCGGAGACTTGGCCCTCAGCGTGGGCCTTCAGACGGTCAACTATCTCTTGGTGGGAGGATCCCTCTGCCACCGACTCTGCTGTCTGTCCATTCTGGGGAAGAACACAGGAACTGTCTCAGCTTCAGATCAAAAACAGTGCAGTGGCTGTTTTAATCCTAACAGTGGCAGTATTGTGTTGCTCTATCTGTGGAAACAGGACATTATAGTAAATACATACAGCGTACACAACACCAGCCCAGATGCAAGCAATGCTACTAGAGAATTACAGAAATCATCATTTGTCTTATTACTGTAAATATGATCTTAATAATTTTCTTTACAAATTACACCTAAAAAAAAAATTACAACAAAGATTATAATTACATTCACAGATGAGCTTCTTTACATGTAGTAAGACAGGGCTAAATAATAAGCCTGTGGAGGTTTTCTACTGTAGGGACAGATAAATGTGAGAAATGCTCCAACGCCTACAAGATATAAACACCAATAAGACATGATTAACACTTTAAAATAGGAGCGTAATAAATCCTCTCTCCTGCGCCAACAACAACAACAAAATCAGAGAACATTATTTCTGCTTTTACGGACAAACACAAAGGACTTTATTGTGTCTCCTCTCTGATTGTTGTTTTTCCTTATGCCAAAAAACCCAAAAGCTTTAAGGAGTTCTGTCTATTGCTCAATCTTAAAGTCACATAGATGATTTTGGTACCACTGGTTTTACTGAATCAATGGTAGAAAAATGCAAGCATTTCTGAGCAGGGTGCTAACTGATCACTATGTACAGTAATGCTTCTGTTGATTCTCGTAGCAGGTCTGCGTGTCTCCTATTTATTCCTCAGATCAAAGGATATATATATATATTAGACATAATGGCAAACTAGAACAGACAAGGCTGAGTACTGAGAGAGACCCCCTTGTCTCGTGGGAACACAGAACAATCACACCTAATGCAAATCTCACCTGTTGCACAACCTGTTAAACAAATTGCTCCGAAACGTTTGTCCCCCACGACCGTTAAATAGGCGTTGTCATGGAGCCCGCAAATCTATGCACATATTTGAGCAGCAGAATATGTCTGTGAGGGTTTATTGTGTTCCCCCACATGCTACAGACAAATCCAGGCTAAACAATCAACAACCCATTATATCGGAAACATAATGAAATTATGACATTTGATATTGGGGCTTCAGCTCCATAGAGCCCCATTCATTTTGGACTACCTCGTGAGCCCCCCCTTACATACCCCGGATGTTCTGAGAGTGGACTATCTCTATACTATCAGAACATCTCTGGTACCAGTCTAAATATTGTCATTCTCTGACTGGGCATCTTAGACTGCGGAGGGGAATCATCATCAATCTAGAGAAATCCATAATTTACTAGGTTGAACAAATCGCTCCACTGCAGGCCTGACAGCGCTACCGGGCACCTAACTGACCGCATGGCAGCCTAATATCTACTGACAGATTCTACAGTATGTGTTCTCCAGACACTGACGCCATATAATACAAGCAGCAAAAACTAGCTGTTTAGATGAAGCAGAGAACCCAGTAACATCATATTCAAATTTAAGCCAAATACAGCAGCCAAGGCAGGCCGTCGTAGGGCTCTTACCTTGAGCTCCCCCTCAGTATGGATCAGTACCTTTCATGCCACCTGCCCCAGGTATAAATGAGATCCTGCGGTGGTTCGCGGTGAGCCCACAGAGAACATCTCTTTTAATACATGTAGAGTTTAAAAACAGGTCTGTCAGTGAGCATATCCGGTCTGAGCCGAGCCGCGTTCTGTTATTTACACAACATTGTGATGTATTTTTAAAACCTGGCAGCACAGCGAGGAAGCAGTTCACCCAAGGGACTGCATGCTCAAACATCAGTGGAGCCACGGCGAGCCACAGAGCAGAGTTCAGATCAGAAAAAGACAATTCTGAGGATAAAAACGTACACATCCGAGAGAGCGTGGAGAATCTGACCGAGATGACGAAGACGTCTTATGTGTCAGACTAGAGGGGGGATGAATCAGGGACGGGACACCAGGCGTTCGTTCATATGGCATCTCACCTTCGATACCATCGTGGATGAGGGGTGAAGTGATTTTACTCCATTAGAGAGTGTCATCACAAGCTTCCAGCACACCACCGTACCTTATCTGTGAGGCTGAGGTCACAGCGATCCGTCTCCAGTAGCAGACGAACGATGTGTGTGTGTCCGTGTTCGCTGGCACACATCAGGGCAGTGGAGCCCTCGCGGTCCTGAGCATTTACATCCGCGCCGCTGCTCAGTAGCAGCTTCACCATGGCAACACGGCCGTGGCTCACCGCAAGCATGAGCGCCGTCTGGCCCGCCTAGAGAGAGAGAGAGAGAGAGAATTACCGAGAATAAGAATTAAAGAGTGAGAGGGGAGGTTTGAAGACATTTAGGGCTTCCTGTCTGTCTTCCAAGCCGAACTTAACAATTGTGTGTTCTGCGCTATTGCTGTTGAGAAAAGAAAAAAGTGTATTCCTGTAAAATGTAACTGTAAAAAATATCCAATCATGCCCGAATCCCAAGAAGATTCATTCAATTCCGAGATTTACTGTGCCTGAAGTAAAAACTTCCGTTTCCTTTCCGTACATTTAGAGGGAGCCGTGTGTCAGTGCAGGCATATCCTGAATAGTACCTGTCTGGAACATGCATTGACATCACCCAGTCTCAAGAGTTGCTGTGCCGTCTCCAGATCATCAGGGCTCTCAGCAGCCGTCAGTGCAGCGAGCATCACTGGAGTGTAGCCTGCCTTGTTCACATTGTCAGTCTCACATAGACCTGAAAAACAAGCAAAAACAATTTCTTACTAAGTCAAGTAAAGCATTTTGATGCTGTTCCTTATCCAGCCACTGTCTTTAGTTAAATTTCTTCATCTGTATTCTGTTCTGCATGAGGCTGAGTGTGCGACTGCGTGTCGTATGCATTGCTCACCGGTATCCAGCAGCAGTTTGACCACAGGGAAGTTTGAATGCGACACACTGTAGTGGAGGGCCATATTCCCATTGCCGTCTGTTAAATTCACTACATATGGCAGGAGAGTGGGCGTGGTTAAGCCCACTTGTCGCAGGTATAATCTGACGGTATCGGCCTTCGAGTCTTTCTGACTGGAGACCCTGAACCACTCCTGGTAGAGCACCACCAAAACCTGGCGCTGAGGAGAGTCAAAGGAGAGAAAATATATGAATTAAAAGCTGCCTGTGGTAGAACGTTTATTATTCCCTGAATATATTGTTTCCATTTTGGGCTGTTGAGCAGTTTCCATTTTCAGCCTGAGGAATGGCACCGTAAACCACAAAGCCCCACATTATGCTACTCATTGAAGTCGGAGAGCTTAAACAGAACATCCATAAAGAGCCTGATGCATTTTTTTTCATCACTCTTTCAGAAACTGAATTTACACAGCGAGGCGTCATTTTTCAGCATGAAAAAAAAAAAGATGTATCACAAAAGCCCACAGCTGGGAGGACACACCGACAGCCGTGGATATTAACCTTGCAATCAATCATTTCACAAAGCTGTGAGGAGCTAAAACAACAGCCACAAGAGGTTCTTACCATGTCTTTATCTGGAGATGAAACCTCCTCCATGCGGTCTTTTACGTAAATGCAGGCATCTATAAACCTCTTCTCAACTTTCTCCCTGGAAACGAAGATCAGATGACAAAATAAAAAGCAGGGTTTTTTTTTTACTCATTCTGGAAAATCTCTTGAAAATCATCTTCCACATCTTGAGTCAAGGACTTTCAAATAGACAAAGACCACCTGGATGTGAAAAAAAACCCAAAACATCATAATTGAACCCAGTGCACCCCCACATCTGCTCTTTTCATTGTTTTCTTCACCGCTTTATCAGGTTTAATGTCAAAATATGACTACATCTGTACAACATATGCCCAAAACACAGCTACTGTGGTTGTTGTGCAAATTCCATCTGGGGTTGAAACAAAAGAAGAAGAAAAAAACACGATGCCTTCCTGGTCTCTGCAGCATAAACACACATAATAATCAGCAGTCTGACACATGGATAGTACATGCAAACCTAAATGGTAACAGTTCACAATAATGTCAAGCAAGTGCTCATACTGCTCATCTCTCATGCACATCTCAAACAACACCAAGCCTGAGTGGATGACACTTCTACTGTGCTCTGTGCTGCAGCCATGGTTGTTGAGTAATGTTTTAGTCTAAGTCCCTGCCTTCTCCCAGAGACCCCCGTCAACTGTCCTGCCCCGGGACCCTCCGCCCCTGTCCCCCCCGTACCTAATGAGATAAGAGATCCGTCGGCGATGAGATGACATCACTGCTGCATGTTTGTCTTTTGTCCTAGACCCATGACACTTGATGGAATGAAGTCTGTCTGAAACGTCTATTAGAGTGAGAACAGCTTATACTTAAGTGTTTAAGAGCACGATGTGTGCGCCTGTGTGAAGCTTACTGTATATTGAAGTGTGTGCAGAGACAGGAGACAGGTGTGCATTTAGTGTGTGTGTGTGTGTGTGTGTGTGTGTGTGTGTGTGTGTGTGTGTGTGTGTGTGTGTGTGTGTGTGTGTGTGTGTGTGTGTGTGTGTGTGTGTGTGTGTGTGTGTGTGTGTGTGAAACAGGATTATGGGTGTGTGAGTGTAGCTGGGAGTCTGTGCAAGATATTAAGAGGCAAGCAGTGTGAGTAGGTATGAGTGTGTTTTAATTGAATTTCTATGTGTGTGTGTGTGTGTGTGTGTGTGTGTGTGTGTGTGTGTGTGTGTGCATGAGTGTGTGTGCTGGTGCATGAGGCCCACTGGATATTGAAGTGTCATTCAACACCTGTCTCAGATGGAGTGTGTAGGCTGTAGCTTGACACAAAGCACTCACTTGTGCTTACCCAACATCACACTGTAATTTTTTTTTTTTTGGAAGTACTGTAAATGATACGGCTGTGCTATTTTAATTATATCCATGGCATTAACTGTTTATATTCTTCCATTCACTTTATGAGCTCCACAGTAGCTAATACCACAGGCCTAACTGATTTAATTTATTCTGTGCTGATGCCGCGTTTATTTTATTTCATAGCCAACATCGCAGATATGGTATTTATCCCATAGCAGCTTTAATGAGATGACGTTTTTACTTTCCGTCTCACCCTTCAGACTCTTCCTCCAGTAGCTCTTCGCTGCCCTCTTGATCCAGCAGACCTCTTTCGCCCCCTGCTTCTGAGGCCTCAGCTGAGGCCTCTGCATCTTTCTGCCGGGCCTCTGCACCCTCCTCTGGCTTCTCCTCCGGCTGAGACTCCATCTCCTTTTCCTTTTCCTTTTCCTTTTCTACCTCTGGTTCTGAGCTGTCCTCCTCCTCCACCTCCACCTTGGGCTTCTCATCTCCGCTGGACTCTTCACTGGATGTAGTCTCATAGCTGGAGGAAACAAATAGTGGGGATTCGCGCCATGTTGACACCTCATACAGTATGCTACAGCTTTTGCAAGTATGCTGAATGGGTATAGGTGACAGACGTTACCTCAAAAGTGAGAAAGTTCTTCCTAGATCAACAGAAATCCATGTTTAAATTATTCAAGACAGAAAACATTTCGTGGGCTTCGGAGCATTTGACTGTGCAAAAATTAAACATGTGCAGAAACAGCCACATCAGTGAAACACCTAAGTAGGTAAAAACCAATATGAAAAGCAGTAAAGTCAACATAGGTCAAGGCAACATAAATAAGAAACGGGTCATTCCCCTCTACGCCTCTAGCACGACATGAAAAGGATGCTTGTCTAATACAACCTTTGCCCACATATCCCAAACATCCTCCACACAGTTAAACATATACATGAAAATCCATAGGTATGTTTGCACATTCACATATGCAACCTTCGACAAGACAAGCCCTTGTTCAATGAGGAGAAGGCTGATTATATATCGTGTGTGATCACTGGCGTGCATCATGAAGGAACCTCTGCGATCATGTTGAATGGCACTGATTCATGCTTATTTGTGGACACACACACACACACACACACACAAATACACGCACCAAAACAACACTTCGCACGTAGCGTTTAGGGGCCACACGGCATTCCCTGGATTCCATGAGAGCTCAAGGGAGAGCAAAGATAATTTAGACCATCCATAAAGAATAAATACAAACAGCAGCCCACTTCCTGTTGTTGGCAGAAGCCTAAAGATGGTCAGAAAAAAATTTGTTGGATGACATGTTTGTCATCATAAATAGCATCTGCTCGATTTTGTTAGGAATCAAACAGGGTAACAGAAACTGAGAGATATTTATGTCCAGAACAGGGGGTTATGAACTCAAGAGACAGGATACATGCTAATCATCTTATATAACTTATTAGTATGCGGTATGCCTATCCTAGCGTATGTTTATAATGGAGCAGATCCTCATGATGCTTACGGATAATTTGTTATTTGTTGTGGAGAATTACTGCTAGGCTATGTTTGGAGGTCATTCTGAAGGAATAGGCCTCATCGCAACTCTGGAAAAACATAGCAAAGCGGGCAGGTCGTAAAACATGAAGCTCAGGAATGCAAGAACAGGAATGCAGGAATAAAACAGATCTCCTAATGTCAGCCATTTCCTTCATATGCAGGAATACCACAAAGAAAAGAAAAAAACAAGTAATGAGGAACCTTGGAAATACTGCGCTAACAAGAAACAAATGCATCATTAGATGTGTGCATAGGCCTAAAGAATCAACTGTTTGACTAGTTTATATACTGAATAGAGGCAAAATAAAGATTAAAAAGATTATAAAATGCACTGAATTATCATTCTATTCATATACACTACAGTATGCTATCTATAACTATGAGAATAAGCACACAAAGAGTCCAGATAGAAGGAAAAAGGAAGTGGGCTTTCAGATATCTCGTGTGCTGTTGCTGTGACAGAAGTGGATGATTCTCAAGTGAGGTCATCACTATGAATGTGCACACTGTGTGTGCATGTAGCTTTGTAGCTATGCATGTTTTTATTTGTCTACAAAAGTGTCTGCATTCATAAAGACAAACACTGCGAGGACAAATGTCTGTCTGCGTCCATTCAGGGACAAAATCTGGTCCCAAAAAAAGATTAACCGATTTTCTTTTTTTAGGACTAGCATTGTGTTTGGTCTCACTTATACATTAGGATTGCTGCGGGTTACGGTTAAAATAAGCATCCAGGGTATTTATGTCTGTCAAGTTACATAAAGACCTGCGTGTGTGTTGTGTGTTTATAGATGCTTCATGTTGTAACCCCCTGAAAACGGACTCAGACAAGCCAGAAAGAGATCTCCCTGCCTTGAGACACACCCAGGTTCCTCCAACCACTGCAACCTTCTTACCTACTCATCAGGTTTGTCAAGTGCACACACACATCACACACACACACACACACACACACACACACACACACACACACACACACACACTGCATCTACTGTAGCATCAGCAAATGCTGAAGCACACTTGCACAAAGCACAGAGGTATCATCAATATTGAAAAACGTGCAGATAATATCACATAATGTACAACACACATTCATATACACACACACACACACACATTCGCACTCCCAGCAGAAGCAGTGAGGTCAAATCCAGGGCAGCGTGTCTTCAAATGAGCCTTGATGACTAACAGCATGAGGTTGATATGTGAGACACAGCTGGACTTCGCTCACAGTTGCTGTGGTCAAACTTAGACGGACAATAAGAAAGCGATTACACTCAGCTGACTCCAAAGTGCCCCATAATAACAAATGGCTCGTTTTCCTTTTTCATAACCATGGTGCATTACTTTCTGTAAAACTTATCTGTGCTAATTGTCTTGAAAGAGATGGTAGGGTAGATTAGCATGGAGAATATTGCTGTTTGAAAATCCAAACTGCTACCTGTGGATCACTAAAATGTAAAGATCAACACATATATACATGGCTAAAATACTAATAATGAGGCCTCGTATGGACAATCGCTTTGATTCAGCTGGCTATACATTATACTTAGAATCAAGTGTATAATATACTAGTGTTATATTACTTTTATTTTTTACAACTTTTGCTCTTTCGTCAGGACAAAATCCAGGTATAATTTGGCATAATCTACCTCTAAGGATTACATGCACAGGTTTTTTTTTATCTTGCTGATCCAACTGAAGCCACTTTGCAGAATATTATTAATTAATATTATTAATTATTCATTAATATGATATCTCTGTTTTTGAAGAATTTCTTATCAGGATAAAACAGAACATTACAGTCCGTTATTCTGCAGTAATGAGAAATAAAAATAAAAAAAAACACCTTGAATGCACGGCATGCATGGATGCGCATGTAAAAACGCACAAAAAAACATATTGCAGCCCACATAAAGACATTAATGATGGATATGGAGGCTGATTAAAAAAAGAGGATTTTACCCTCCATTCACTCCAACAAACTTCAGGTTTTTCTTGGCTCCCTTGTTCCCCTGCTTGTCAGCAACACCGTTCTTCTTCATAATAGATTTGAGACCTGGTGAAGAGGAGGACCGAGCGAGCAAGAGAGAGAGAGTGATAAAAAAGAAGAGGGAGAGTGGGAAAAATCATTAGACCTTTGAGGAATTTGAGTGTGTGTGTGTTGTCTGTGTGTTGTCTGTGTGTGTCTGGGTGTGTGTGTTTGTGCAGGACACAAGAAAATTCCTATTCTTTATAGTGTAGTTTCTAACATTCTCATACCGAAAAAACAAACATGGTAGGTTGTTTGCCAGTGGCTTGATAGTTATGGAGACATTACATTCATGTTACTAACTAATGTTTCATCCATTGCTGGATGCATGATTGACTAACTTGCTGTCGATGTGTGATGAGTACAGTGAGGAGCCTGCAGATCGAATGAAAATCTAAGGGCAAAAAACTAAGAAAAAGAAAAGGCTCTGGATGTATTAGTAAATCCAACTGATGACCTACAGTGTGGCAGATTTTGGACTGAAGTGCTCGCCCTCCAGTGGATTTCCCAAGACTTCCATCTGTATACAGTGAGGACAAGAGCTGCACTTGAAAAGCCTCTTGAAAAAACACCTACAAATTTCAGTCTCTGTTGCTCCATTTTCCGTAAATTCAACTTCAAGTCTCTGCAAGAGTCACATGAGACATTTTCTTAAATAAAAAAAAAAAGAAAAGTTTTTTTGTTTGTTTTTTTCAAACATAGAAGGATAATAGATTTCTAAAGAAGCAGTATATTTTTCACCATCATTCGGATCCAGCAAAGACAACAAAAACAACCTATAGTTAAAGCAAGTCTAAAGACTGAGAAAAAGCAGTGCATAAAACTGATATTGGTAGCTCATGTGACCACATATGGTTTGCACATGTCTGTATTTGCTTGTGTGAGCTTGTTTCTGCATGCCAGTGTGTGAATGTATGTATATCTCTTAAAACATTTGAGCCTGGATGATAGTTAAGAACCTCTGGATGCCATTACAGGCGGATAATGGTTAAGAACCTCTGGATGCCATTACAAGCAAGTATAGCTTACCAAATAATGTGGAATCCCTGTGCTGGGAAAGAAAGGGGGAAGTGGGGCCCCGTCTGTATACTCGATGCAAAAACAATAATAAAAGCAATGGGTGAATGTAAAATGTCGAGATGATGATTAGACCGAAATTCAGTTTGCTATAGATGCTGAAGAAGTTTACCAAATCGACCGACTATTATTACAGTTATTTTGGCTCTAGGAAAAGATGTTTCTAGACCACCCAAAGCAGTTCCAGGGCAATATACACAGGTCAAAGCAGTATTGACGACATATAACCTTGACATTGTCAGGCGTACTTATGTATGTAAGTGGCCTATAATTGATTGTACATGGGCTCCTTTGCTGACTCTCCCTTGGCACTGATCCTGTTATTGCTGTCTTAGTTGTGCCTGAAAGCAGACACGGTGGAGAGTCTCTGCAATGTTTTATGCGACACCATAAGGATGTGGCTTTGAGCCAGAAAACAGCAGCTGAAAAGATTCCAGCTTTACCACCATGTGAGAAGAAGAACGCTGTTAGATCCAGTATCTCTCAGGAGACAGGGAGAGGGGAGGGTTCAGAACATATTTGGCATTTTAATACAAGTTCTTGCCATTTTCTAATAAATAAAACACTGGTGTAACTTAAGCTTCCCTCACGGTGTCAGAGACGCTTGTTTCACTCGTCCCTACAAATTTCTAAACCTCAGCTTGAGTCTCTGATGACTGGGATGAGTGAAACAGCGATGTAACAGCAATGGTTTCTGTTTCAGATGTTTGTAGAAGTGAAACACTGATGCAATTTAAGTTTAAGGACGCCAGGCTGGGAACTGAAGGTGTCTAATATGTAGAAAGCATCCACAAACAAACAGTGTCAATCTTGAGAGGACATATACTGTGTACATTCTGTATATATATACTGTACCTAGGGGCACAGAGACAAACACGACACATACAATAAGTCTTGTGTATTGTTCTCCCTACACTGAACTTAAAATGAACTTTGAACATATAATATGTGTGTGATAGCAGGGTGATTATGAACATCAGCTCCTGAGCCAGAAACAGAACAGCAAGACATCAAGGAAAGGAGAAAAGACATCATTGATATACCAAGTTATTTTACCAGTGCTTTGTAATGCCTTTGTCTTTCTCCACCCTTTTCCTGTATATGACAGCCAACGTATACTATATCTTTGAAACAGCATTTATTGCATATGGACATGCAAACGTCCTGCAACCATACATGACCAAGAGCTTAATATTATTTGGCAGTTTACGCAACTATTCACCTAACCTTTCAAAACACTAATGTTACTGTAATTCCTTTTTTCTTGGCAGGGATCATAAAGGACATATAATGAAGTGTTATGGAGAATGGGAGTTGTAAAAGGATAGTTTTAGTGAATATTAGACTTACAAACTAAATGAAAATGTAAGCAGTTAAATGACAGACAGATGCACAAATGTGTATGCAATATAAACCATAGGGTCCTACCAGAACGACAGGCCTACCTTGTTCTTGCTGTTTGTTGGAGGCAGCAGCTTTCTGGCCTGGTGAGTAGAAGGCAGAGAGGACACTGAGGGAGCTGACCAGTTGACTTTGAATTGAGCTCATTTTGGAAGGACCAGGCTTCCCTACTGGTTTCCCTGTTGTTGTTGTTGTTGTTGCTGCAGGGACTGTTTTCCCTGCAGGCTTGGCTGATGTTCCTTTGCCTGCCTCTGCTCTTTTCCCTGCTGCCTGTTTCTGTGTGCTGGGACTCTCCTGCTGGTTGGTCACCTGTTGCGTTCCAGAGCTGCTCCCCAGCTGTGCCCACTGCTCCCCAAGAAGCCCTGTTAACCGGGTCACGACCTGGCCCAAAGCCGCAGGTGATGTTGGTGACTCACTGGAGCCTCTGCGAGGGGGCTGAGCCTCACCGGTGTCCCGACGTGAGGCTTGGGCTTCACTTGATCCATGACGCTGGGCTGTGTCACTGGAGCCTCTTCGCAGTGATTGTGTCTCGCTGCCATCTTTGTGATGGGGTTCAGTGGAACTTCTACGAGAGCCCTGAGATTGAGGTTGAGTGTCGCATGAACCCTGACGAGACGTTCGGGCCCGGGCTTCTCCTGATAAACGACGAGGAGGTTGTGCCACACTGGATCCCTTCTGTGCTGCTTTAATGTCTTTGGAGTTCCTTCGAGTTGCGGTAGTCTGAGACTGAGGATGGGCTTGAATTGATTTGGGCCGGGGTTGGAATTCACTGGAGCTTGGACACGAGCCCTGAGTCTGAGGTTGTGATTGAGATTGTTTCTGACTAGAATCCCCAGGTGGCCTCTTTGCTAATGTGCTGTCCTCAACCTGAGACAGAGATACGGCAGGATGTTTTTCCTGTGACTCAGGTAGCTGTGTTGGTGCTTCGGCCTCAAGCTTAGTTGGACTCTGTACCTGCATCTGGGGCTGGATTTTTGTCTGGGGCTGGGACTGCTGGGCTTGAGTTTCACTAGATCCCCTACGAGGCCGCACGGGTGCAGCCTGAAGTTGAGGAGGTGACGGCTGTGCCTGCTCTGATGAGGGCTTTCGGCCCCTCTGGGGTCGTACAGGAGTTACTGTCTTCATGGCTGCTTTCTCTGCTGTTACCACAACGGTGTCAGTCACAACCGTTTCTTTGATTATTGCAAACTCAGTATCACCTTCTTCTGTTTGTTTCTTCGCTACAGTCGCCAGTGCAATCTGTTGGGTTTCGCCACTTTCTGTTACTTCATTCTTCAGTATTATTTCTTTAGTTTCGGAGTCTTTCTTAGCCATGACCACGTCAATCTTAGATTCTGTATTTTCCCCTGCTGCAACAAGTGGACTGGTAAGTCTGTCATCTTGGCTTACAATATCTGAAACTACAACGTGATCAAATTTGCTCTCTATAACTTCAACAGAACTCTCTGTAACAACGTTTACAACCATGCTTTCACTGTCTGCACTGTCTTTTTGAATTTGTTTGCTCGCTTCCTTATCATCCAGTTGTTCACTGACCACAGTACTTACATCTTCTGCTCTTTCACTGGCTGAAGTTTCTCTCATTTGACCCTCTGCTTCCGCACCTCTGCCTGGATTGCTGTCTTGCCGTCTGTTTATCTCTGTCTCAGTCTGCTGGTCTGCCCTCTGTGCTTCCTCTGTCTCTGTCACCCTGTCCACAGTGTCCACTCTTTCTGTCTCTGTCTCCCGGTCTACACTGCTGGCCCTCGGCCTCTGAGGATGGTCAGTTGTCTCCCCCACTGTTTCTGTGACTTGGTTTACCCTTTCCGCTACGGGCGTCTCTGTCATCTGATCCTGAGTTGTGATCCTCTCAGTTACAGTGCCCCGTTCCATGCTGTTGGCTCTGGGTCTTGGTGGGCTGACAGCAGCTATTTCTGCCTCCATCTCTGTCACTTGTTCACATGTGTCATCTTTATTAGTCGCTGTTCCTTGATCTATACTTCCAGTCCTTGGTTTAGGTAAACACACTTCAATACATATTCTATCTGTATCTGTTCCCTGATCTATTGTGCCAAGCAATTCTGTCTCTGTCTCTTGGTTAGCAAAATCGACTCTCTCTGTCTCTGTACCTGTATCAATACTCTCTCTTCTTGAACTGCTGTGTGCTTCTTCAACTCTCATTTCCTCACTCAGTTGCATTATTCTCTCCTCTTTTATCTTGTTCTCCTCAAATTGTTCTTTCAAAAGAGTATTAGTTCTATCCAGCTCTTGACTAGCTTGAGTAAGTTTAGTCTCCAGTGCCATAAGCTTCTCCTGCAGCTTCTGCTTATTGTCTTTGTCCATAGGTGTTCCCTCTTTAGCTGCATCACCTTCCTGAGTACTGCTACCATCTTTTACAACCACCATAAGTGATGTTAATTCCTTTCCTGCAATGTCCTGTGAAAGCTTTTGAACCTCTTGCTCCCGTTGACTGTCTAATGTCTCTGTTTGGTTATCTGATTTTTCTGACAGCTGAATTTGTCTCTCTGATTCTTTCTCTGAAAATCCACCCATTTCTGCAAGTGCTGATGAACTCTTGACACACTCCTGATTTATCTCCCTCTCTTTTTGTAACATTCTACTTTTCTCTGTCACACCTTGTTTCTCTTTTCCCTGCACCATCTTTGCTTGCAGGCTCCCCGAAGCTTCTAAACCTCCAGTGGGTTGAGTCATCAGAGCTAAGTTGAGTCCTTCTGAAGGTCTGTGTCCTTGTGGCTGTGTCCTAGAGTCAGAACTTGGTACTATAGTAGAGGATGATGTGGAAACCTGGGCTTGGGCCTGGGCTTGGAGCTGAAGCAGTAGTTGCTCCCTCTCCTCCCTAAGTGAGCAGATCTGAGCCTTTAGTTCTGGGATGGTTTTAACCTGCTCTTCCAGTTCTCTGACCCGCTTAAGTGCCACTGTGATCTGCTGGTGAAGCCCTGTCCGATCCTGGGGAACACTTCGTCTCTCTGTTATGTCTGGTGAAGCACGGAACATATTCTCCGTCGAGCCACTCTCAGGTGTTCCCACAATACGGTCTGGACTGCTTGAATCAGAGCCTTTCCGCTGCTGTAGGGTGATGGGCATGCTTGACGCTCGGAGCAGGTTAGGTCGGCTTTGAATTTCCACAGTTTTCTCTTCACCATCCCGAGCCCCGGCTTCTACTTGATCTCTAGGCCTGACTGAAACATACCCAGTTCCCTGACTGGTTGCCACCCTGCTGCTCTGGCAGGAAGTTCCCCCTTCACTTGCCCTGAAGTCGAAGATCTGTTGAACCTCTGTCACCCTTGATTTAGGCTTGGGCCCCAGGGTGGATGTCCCAGACCATGTACTGTCCTTTTCTTTAGGGGCAGGCCTGACTCCATGCCCAGGGAGGCTGAAATTCCTCGGCAGAGTGCTGAATTTTGGTGGCCCCTTGACTCTGCGCTGAATGTGGACTCTTTTTATGGTATTGCCTTTTTCAATATCATCAACATACTTGAGGAAGTCCAGGTCCAGGTGAAAGCCATAGGGAGTTTCCACTGAGTAGGGCAGCTGCTTCCTCTGAACATTGCCTTCATTGCCCTTAGTCTGAAAGCCGTTGGCTGGAAGTAATTAACATGAAATCAATCAATGCTTCTCCTCCTCCTAATACAAATAATACCAATGACAATAGCAATAGCCGGAATAATGCAACTACAATGTGTTTACATGTGAATTTGCTTGACAAAATGAACATTATAGATTATCATCAGCTTCATTATTCCTTTTCACTGACATCTACAGACTGGCTGTAATGTGCTGCATACATGGTGCTTCATTATGTAAAACCGTATCACTTACTGGGAAGCAATTATCATGCAGTGATTGCGTCAAAACAAACTAATCAGCATGCAAAATGATTCTCATGCTGTGTCAACTTATGAGACAGGGGGCAGTGATCACTTCGCCCCTGCTTTAGGCTGTATGCAGGAACAGGAACCCATTTACCCTTCATGTCAGATATTGTTCTATGTAATAAACCAAAATTGGATTCTACAGTACATTTACATTTCTTAGAATTGTATAAAAATCTGATTTGGGACGGATCAAGTCAGAAGCAAGTGGAGTATTTGTTTAAATGCATGCTTTGTGATGCTCACCACTCTTCTTGTCCATAATAGGAGGTGGGTTTCTTAGTCATCTACTTATGTTTGCTGCAGTTGGAGTTCGCAACCTGGATAAAACAGAATTGAGAGAGCTGTGTGAGCTACTGATATATTATCCCTCGACATCATTTAAACACACCAGTCATTCTCTTGTAAAAATTAGACCCATCCCAATGTAGAAATCGGATCTGTGAAATGAAATAAAAGAAGGAAAACAGTATCTTGTTGTTGTGGGTAAGGTTCCAGAACATGTGCAGCTTGGAATACAAAAAGGTTCCTTTGTAGAAGTTAATACTTTTCCATGATTCAGTACAGCAACTGAAATAAGACAGACTCAAACAACAAGAGAACAAATAGTTGCCTTTCTTAGAGAAGATATTCAACAGCTTATGCGAGGCCATATCATGCCAGTAAAAAAATAAGAAAATATGGTAATAAGGTAAACCCAATATGATGTTTCCACAATATGCATGCAGTATTCTTTTGATAGCACAACAAACACAGACACACTTTTTATGACAAATGGTTGCCTTAGAATTGTTCAGTATACAGAAAGTCCAGATTGTTATGTCAAGGTGAGGAAAGGCATTTCATCTAAAACTTAAAAAGTAGCCTCAAACAAAAGGTGAATATGTAGTTAAGCATTGCATAGCATCTCAGCTGCGCTACTGAGGACACCATTATTAATTAGTATAAATATTAATGGCACAATCAGGGGAAAGGCAGTGTAACAGTGTCCATCAACTTTATTTTATTTGCCTTGCTGAGCCAGACCTTTGTAAGCCATTTAAAGTAAAAAAAAAAAAAAAAAATTTAAAAGCCCGAAACAGGCCCAAAGAAGGGAACATGCTCCATTTAGTTACACTTTGCATCATTTGTTCCAGTTGGACAAGCCAGGAAACCAGAGCCACTTACCCTTGTTTCTTTGGGGGGGTTTTTTTGTGTGTTTTTTTTAATTATTTTTTTTACGTTGAGCTTACTGAAGATTAGACATTAGTGAGATGAAAAACAATTCAGCGACAGGAGTCAAACCTTTTAAAGGCTTATGTAAAACTTCCTAATAAAATATCCAATACTACTAATAAAAACCAGGTAATTCTCTGCAGAGGTCAAGTCCATTAAATGAAAATGTAAGCATTTACGGCCAAATATAAACTTTTAGGTTATTTATCAAATAGGAACACATTATTCATGCAATTTCCATGCAAATTTGAGTCACTGGAGAACGTAGCTGATATATAGGGAAAATAGCACACAAGTGCCTGCAGCTCTGGTCTAATAAGTGCTAGAATTCACTTGAAACTTCCACATGTGAGGCAGCTGCAAAGGTGTGAATTAGCCTTTTTTTAAATTATTTTTAGTAGGCAGTCTATATACCACACTATGAAGTCTGTATGAAGCAGATACTACATAATGAGTTTGCAGATGTATAGTTAATAATGCAATAGTGCAATAGTTCAGGCCATTTTTCTTTAATGGTGTTATCTCTGTCATTTGACATTCCATTTCCATTTCTATATAAGTTTGCACTCAAAAAAGATAAAGGTCTTGTGAGAATACAGAAGCACCGTCTCCTAAGAGGATCTTATCCCTTTTGCCTGCTTTGATGTTCCAAACGAATGGGAATATGCGCCTCTGCAACGTATAAGTATCTAAAATACAGTCAGTTTGTCACTTTAAAAAAAAGATTTAATGCTTCAAGAATTTCGAACCAGTTGCCATTTCCTCTGTGGATAGTTTTCTAGTCTCTAATTAGACTTTCTTCTCACTTGTACACACTGGTATTTCTTAGTCACCCACGTTCTACTGCGTGCGACAGAGCAACTACTGTAATTGATTATTCATACAGTGAAACTGCATTAAAACATCCATTGCAGCAGATTTAGATACATTAGTGTACTTGTACAACACGGTACTTTGCTGGTATACAGTCATTTGCAGTGAGGGTAAGCTGTGTGTTTTGCAGTGCTGAGTAGGGACTTATTGCAAGGCAAGCATTTCATGAGCTTGCAATATAATCAATCAAAATGACAGCCAGTCCACCCAGAGACACAAACAGGCACTGTGACAAGTTCTGGTTGGCCTCTGTATCATAGATTGAGCCTTAATAATCAAAACAATTGGTGACCTGCAGCAGAATTGTTGTCTCTGTTACAGATGAGCAGATACACACAAACACATTGAGAGGGGAGACTGACAGCCTCTGCACAGGATCTGACACCATGTGATCGCTACCATGGCAACCATTCTTCACATCACCACTTCTGCACGTCCCAAGAGTGAGGAGAGCACAAGCATTCCTGACTCCTCCTGACGGTTAGTGCGACTGCGATCGTCTCACTGTCCTTAAGGCTTAATTAGCTGATCTGGGAGCAGAAGAATTCTGCTCATAATTGCTGAGCGAAGTACAGGCAGACCCCACTGGCAACGGTGGACAGGCGACAAAACCCTCCTTAATTAGATCATTAGCGAAACAAAGAGTCAGAGGTAGAGTGGGAGGGCATGGAGAAGGGACAGAAAGAGGGGGAGGTTCAAAAAAGGAGGGAGGAGAGGAGGAAGAATAGAGATAGGGTGGCGAATACAAGGGGGAAAAGGTGGAATGAAAGCTTAAGTTTGACATACGAGTATGACAGAAAGAAAATGAGGAGGATAGAAGTGACAGAAAAGATGAAAGATGAGAAATGGTACAGTAACAATCAGTCATTTGAAAGAAAGGCAAGGAATCTTCCTAATGAGAGAGTCTACCTGACCTTCCCGACAGTGCAGCTGTGAGGAGTTTTTAAAGTTTTCTTCTTTTAAGTAAACCTGTCATGCGGGACTTTCACATATAAATGAACATCCATGACATTCAAACACTGCAAAAAGTTTATACAATGCTGATTGAGCCAATCACTGGCAGATTATTTGCATTTCGCAGTATTATGAGCTCTTAAATCTGCAGTCCGTGACTTTCCCACACTGTTAGACCAGGTGCGATGAATTTAATGCCAGCTAGCAAAGACTGGTTTTCCAGATGGAGGCAGCAAGTAGTAGGCTAAAGCAAATAGGAGTATGGTGGCACGCATGGCATCACAGCATATACACAGTGATTGTATAATTACTTTCACTGCTAGGAGGTGTTAACAAAGGCTCTGATTCCTCATGCGGCTGTTGAAGGCCTCACAGCAACAGGAAGTCATGTTGCACTGGAGTTGGCGAGCTTGAGCATGATAAACCATAAGCCAAAATATAATTCTATTATGAGCCATAAAGTAATATCAGTCAGACAACTGTTAAATATTCGTCAGAGCAGCTGAACATAGCTGGAGTTTTGCGTCTGGGCTCTGACCTCATCAGTCTCTCTCTGAAAGAGCGGGCAGCAATAGGTACGCAGGGCAGCAGAGGCATTGACAGGCAGAGGGAGAGATGGGAAATGTTTGCAACTTAAACAGACCCCCGATTTAAGAGGCTGTGTTCGGTGACGACTGAGGAGAATGAGGCATGTCACATGTGTGTTCAGCAGTGAATCTTGAGTTGACAGCCTAAAATAGCACGCAGGCTTAGCTTCATCCACTGAGGATGCTTGAGTTTGTATGTGCAAATACAGCATGGTAACTACTACATTATCCAGGTTGGGTTAGTGATTAAATAGCCCATGATGACGATGATGATGCACGATCCGTGCTGGATTAGTTATAATGACAATAAGCCGAAAGACCATAAAAGCTACGCTAATAATAATATATATAATAATACAGAGGATGCCGTGAGTATCTTTGTCCAAAACTGTGTTTGCATGTGTCAGCACCAATTCAGCCGCTCTCTATGTCACCGTTTGTGTGTGTTTGCAGGCTTGCAAGTGTGTACGTTTTGTATGTGTGTCTGGTTGAGTCACTGTGTTTGAACAGGAAACGCAGTCCAAGTCCCACACGTGGGCACAACGCCTTTAGCGCGCAACAATCTCTCAACACCAATCCAATAAGTGTGACAGCTGAAGACAGAGGTGATGAGATCGGTTATGTGAAGGCCGGAAGACAGGAATAATGAGAGCAGAGCAAATAAGCTCATACTGACAGCAATGAGTTTTCATATGTCATCAGAGTGGAAACCTCGACCACAGTGATGTGGAACATTTTGGAATAGAGGACCAGGCCATCCTCATAATACTCAGTGCTGGGTTGTATTTTGTCAAAAAAAAAGAAGCTGTCAATGGGGTAAAGTGTTATTTTAAAGATGATTTAAAGTTTCTGCAAATTCATCATGTGATGATATAAATCAAGGTCACACTGCCTGCCAAGCTTTTCAAATTACATCAGCTCAAGCATTCACTCACGAGTCAAACACAGAAATTTGCTGCTGACCCAACCTACCAAGAAGGAGAAGAAGCATTAATTGAATGCCACGGGTCATTAAATTATAGTGCCTGTGTACTGGAGATTGTATTAGTCTGATTCACTGACACAGAGCAGGCTTAGATAGAAGACAGGCCAGAAGGAAATGAGATTGGAGAGCAACAAGCAGGGGACAGGAGGTGGGCGGTTTGGGAGAGAGAAAGTGGGTGACGAAGTGAAAGAGAGGCAGCGATGGGAGTGGCGGCTGTTTGCACTCATATCTCAGACTTGCAGAGCGGCTTAACCGTTATGTTTCCCTCTGTTCCAGCTCCCCTTCTGTCATCGTCTTGTACTCTATCTCGTGAAAAGAAAAAAAAAGGGAAAAAAAAGAATGCAGGTATTGTGCACCAGCTTCAGCTGCAGCTCTACACATGAGTGTCCATCAGCTATGTGAAAGCACCAGCGGGAAGCTGCAAGCAGCAGCAGAGGAGAGAGAAACAGGCAGGCCAGCAGCAATAACACAGGACCCAAGTCCTTATCGCAGCCCTGACATGGGACCAGCTATCTCTGTTTACCTTGTACTACCCTGAGAATGAAGCCAGGACTGTCCAGCTTAATACACCAACCCTCAGCCCGAGATAGATGGAAACAAACTCAAGCAGGAGCACATGTGAAGACAGCACAGGGACACAGATAAGCCAATATATATGCAAAGTGCTGAATACTTCGGTTAAATTCCTACAGCAGCATTACAGCGGTGCAATTTCGACAAAGCAGCATAAGGTGTTATCTCATGGGGCAAAAACAGTCCAAGATTACATTGCAACCTAATTTGGAATTTTAAAGGTACACTATTAACATTCAAAGCTATTTGAAGACATGTTAAAATTGAAAGTTATTGGGATTAAAAAAAAAAAATCGAGCAATTTATGTAAGTTTCTATCTTCAGCCATTGCTTTCAGGATTTAAAAGCTTGCATTAAAGCTGGTCAGCTCATTTGAATGTGAAGAGTTACTGTTGAAAGTCAGTCAGGACCTCAACTATGATTGTCTGTGATGACTATTGGAATCGTGGAGAGTCAGTTTTGGTGAGAATTATTTTGTTTCTGTGAAGTTTGACAGTTATTTTACGTCAAGTTTATGAGGAAATTAAGAAAAGCTCGTTCAGTAGAGAAACATTTAAATAAATACAGTTATGGTTGTATTTCTTTATGTTTTACGGCACTATTCCTATTTGTGGACTCTTTTATTTATTCATTCATTTGACTAAAGTTGTGACATAGTGTCAAAAGTGTTATTTCTTCACATTCTGTTGATGATTTTATTTCATTTGAAAAGTTTAGACTAAAAATTCGTACGAGATTACAACTTTAAAATATGTCTATCCATTTCTTACTCATCTGGATTTACTGACATAATGAATTCGAGTATGAAAAACAAATGAGTGCAAGATACAGCTAATGGTGCAACCAGTTCAATCTAGTGAGTTGCAGGACAAATTTGAATGATGAGTAGGACTGCAGCAAGGAGATGGTCTGCAGCAAACTGAGAAAATTGAAAATTGAGGAGTTCATTGACGAGGCCACTGAGAGCTGGGACGTTTTCTGACTGAAGGATGCTGTTCACATCCAGATGGCGAAGACAAAACAAGAAGACGTATCTGATATCTCGGCGCAGTGCTCAGTCTGTGTGTGCCCTCGGGAACAGATCGATCCCTCTGCTCTACAAGAGCTATTTGAGCAAAGTCTGGCTCATTCTACTCCAGTCTAAGATGATCTCCATCTGTCTCTGTACAGCACATTACAACAATACTGTGCTACTAGAATACATCTTCGTGGGCTAATTTGTCTTCACTCCAGTTCTGTCAGAACCATTCAGACCATCACCCAGAGCTTTTGTTTTCCAGCCAGCATGATCTAGTTTAATCCAGTATGATAGTGAATTCACAAGGGGCATCGTTCCCTTTGTGCTACACAACATCTGGCTCTAAGCCCTGGAGAGATAGTGACACAGGGAGCTTCTGATTACAGGCTTAATAAAACAGTGGCAAAATCATTCTGCAGGGCTGGAGTAAGTTACTGCTTTCATATACTGTAGGTCAGTTCACAAGTTTTTCTGTGAGGAACTGTAAATGAAGGTATAGTGGGTTGCACTGGATATTTTAATCGAGAAACCTCCTGAATTTCATTGTCATTGTAAGAAAGCGCATTTTGTCTTTTAAGTAGAAAAGGGAGAAGAAGTTTTTAAAAAAAGGAGAAGTGGATAGACCACCCCGTAAGGGAAACCCTATATTCCCCCTTTAGTGGTCAGAATGCTAAAACGAATATTACTTCCTTCAAAGCTCAGGGCAAAGAATGAGGGTGCATGCATGCATGTACAAAAATGAAGAAACCAAACGGCAAAAACAGATGGCTTTAAAGTCTATAATGTCTATTATTCGCTCAAGGAAATTAGTTTGAAGACAATCAAACGCTACAGAGCCCAAGGATTCCCCTTACATTTAAGAATGTACAGGATGCATGTGGAGGATGACCTCCATTGTATCTTCTGCTCAACTCGGGAGGATCTGCTGATGCTGGTGCCAAATATTAGTGTTCTGTTGTTTTGCAGGAAGTGATGGGTACACTGAAAGAAATTACGGATTTCACTACAACATGGGCCCTCTTGCAGAAATCCTGTCTTCACTTAGTTTGGGGTCGTATCCTTTTGGTATGACAGAAATATGTTTCCTAACCTGCATTTAGGAAAGACATCTTATGACAGGAATCAAGGAGAGACTTTGGTTAGGATTAAAATGTACTTGCTAAGTAAGGGATACTACAATATCACTGTTTTTATCAGTCTACAGCTCGGATCTTTTCATCCCTGCATACACATTTTCCTTTTTCAGATGGCTTTCCACACGCCTTAGTGATATTCCAGCGTGAGGAGCAGCTGCCTGCTTTCATTAGGGCTGAAGGAAGTGGCACACCATCTATTATTTATTGGAGCACACAGCCAAACCCTTCTAGCTGGTGCTACGCTAGTATTATGGCCGGTTGCATTCAGTAACTGCTACCTCTAATTACCACTTGGCCTACACGACTATTCCTATTTCAACATTAGCAGATGTTTAAAGAGGTTGAAGAGGATGCCGACAAGAGATAAGAAACGAGCGGGGACAGTTGAGAGATGGATGGCAGAACAGGAGGAATGGCAGAAGGATTGGCAGGAAGAAAAGAATTTGGCAGCAAAGGAAAGGAAAGAATTTTGTGGATGAAAATTGGTGAACAAAGTGAGAAAAAGACAGAAAGGGGCACAGGAGGGTATGTGGGCATGCAATTTGTAGAAAGGGCTGGAAGACAATTGAGAAAAGTGAGGAAGGGGCAGATGGGTTGTGGGCAGGGATTGCAGGAATGAGGGTGGGGGAAAAAAGCAAAAGGAAGGAGAGTTATGACAAAAGTGGGATCACTTACAGCACTGCCGTGTCACATTAAATCTTCTTCCACTCACTGGTAAAAACAACTCACACACACAAACAGGAAACACATATAAAATATTCACATCTACAATATAAGCAAACTTGAGCTGATGTGTGAACAAACTCACACAGAAACATGGGTTATAAATAAATCTGCGTCTCCCCCCCCCCCCCCGCTCATGTTAATTACCACTTTCTACTGACACAGCCAAAATAGAGGAGACACACACTTGCATGCAATCAGGATATTCTACCGCGGTTGGACGAACATGAAATAAGACATTTTTGTGCGAGCATGCTCGCGCAAACATGCTCGCGCAAACATGCGCGCAAAAACACAATTTTTTTTCACAACAGTCACATCTCCTGGTGTGTGTATGAAGCCAAACAGGCGGATGCAGTGGTGCAGTCTGCGGAGCAAGCAGGTCGACTCTGGGAAGAAATCAACACTTATATATGCATACTCTATTGATCTTAGCATGATGACAGCCTTCCAGCTCAGCTTCCGCTTGCACACACACACACACACACACACACACACACACACACACACACACACACACACACACACACACACACACACACACACACACAGAAAAACACAGACACACATATGACCTGCACATTCAAATAATGCCTAGGAAAAAAGAGCTGGCTGATTGCCACCTTGAATAGCTCAATACTCATTTCATTGTGTTGCATATATGTGTGTGTGTGTGTTGCTTGATTGCAGGCCTGCCCATATATTCCTCCCGTATTATGTCAGCTGCCAAAGCTGTGCGAGGAGAGCTTACATTCTGCCAACTGAAAAACACCTCTTTTTCTCTCATACACACAAGTCCACACAAACACTTCCACAAACACACACTCATTAGTCCTCCCTTTCGCACTCTCTCTAACACAACCCAGGCAAACCATGTGACCTGCGTTCTACCCTGCAAAAACAGACTCAGGTGAGAAAAATGAGAGGTGTAGCAGATGAAAGAATAGAAGATGAGCAACATGAGGTAGATGTAATAGAATAATGAGGGGAAATAGAGAGAAAAATGTGTTTGTGAGAATGAAAACGGCAGAAGAAAAAAATAATTAGGACACAAGCAAAGAAGATAAAAAATGTGAGGATGAGTCAGAAAAAAAAAGGAGTAAATTCTCATGGGATGGTTTGCCTCTCACCTGCCACACAGCTCCTCTCACCTCCTGTCCTTCCTGTTTCTGTGAGTGCTAGTGACCCCGTCTGTCTTTTAACCTCAACAGTGAAAGGAAGAAAAACAGAAAAAAAAGGGTGGGAGAGGGGTGGAGGCGTTGGCAGAGATGGTGTTGAGAGTGGAGAGAGAGAAGGGAAGAGAAGCTGGTCAGACTCTCTCAGAATGATTAACCAACCTGCTCGCTGCAACCAACTGGCCTATAGACAAAAAAATAATACCACACATGGTCATCAACCACCTCTGCATGAATTGATAATGCAGTGACTATCAGTGTGGATGTGAGCATGTATAAATTTTTGCAAACAAAGAAGAAGCGAGATTCGTTGCTGAGTGTAGTCCTGTGCGAGTTTGTGTGTATGCAAAAAACTTTTTTGTGTATGTGTCCCTGTTCATTCAAGCATGTGCTGTTGTGTGCATGCATGTGTGTTTCTGAAGTATGTGCATGTGTATTTGTGTTTAGCCTGCAGCACAAGTCCTGCCATACAGTGAGCTCCCCAGTATGCACCAGCCTAATTATTACCGGAAGCCTTTAAGTCAACCTCGGCTGCACTGCCGGGGGGCCCCCATGAGACCTGCGCTTACCAGGTCAAGGTCCAGACTGGGTCAAAAATGCTTTTTTAGAAACATCAGACTTGCCTTGCTGATGCATCTCTCTGTGAAATGTATGATCTCTGTCCATCTCAATAACAGATAGCTGTCTATAAAGAGTAAACCCTGACTAGCCCAGCTGGCTCTGTAGTGTAAATGAGGTAAATAATTAACAACCTTTAAATAGGCTAACTGCCTTGGCTAATGGGTCCTATCTCTTATCTCACTCCTACACCAATCCCTCAGACTAAGCTCTTAGCAAGTGTGTGGACCACATTGTAAAAAAGCAAGTATACATTCCAAAACAGCTTGGCAGCAAGCACTCACCATCTGAAAAAGAAAGTCTCCACACTCTGGCTTGACGTGTTATCTGAGCGAACAGATACGGAGCATATTAAATATTCAGATGAATATATGGCATGGCTGCAGCTATGCTGGGCCTCTAAATGAAACCAGACGGGACAGTTCCATTTTATTTACATTTACATTTTATTTACATTTACATTTTATTTACGATTGGAGCAGGCGTGTCATTGTGAGTGGGCCCAACGGCCCCGGGCCCATCCTACATGACTGGAGGAAAATATACACTCTAAACTATTATTTTTAATACGCAATAAAGACGACAACAATTGTTTCCCTTTCTAAAAAATAAATAAATAAAAGCCAAAAATCAGTGGGCTACTATCAAGAGTGAAGTCTGGACCAATCACAACTGCTCATTTGACTGTGACTGTGAATGAAAAGATTTAGTAGAGAGTCGCTACAATCATATCCGTTTCCATTTGCGTAGAGCGCATCTAGAATGTAGATAAAGTTAACTTCATTGCTGCTAATGCATTTCTTATTGAGACTAAAAAACCTTGACAACAATGAATGCAAGATGGGAGCTGGAAATTCCTGACTCACTTTTTGTCCTTGAAATAAACCATTTCTGTTGAGACAAGCTTATGAATTGACAGCGAAATGTGCCTCTCTCTCTCTCGCTCTCTCTCTAGTTAAAAGTCTATCACGTTCAACCAGCAGTCAATCTCTCTCTCTCTCTCTCTCTCTCTCTCTCCCTCTCTCTCTGTCTCTCTCTCTCCATGAAATCAACTTATACAAATATAATGCAGCCAACGAAACAAGAGGGTATTTCTTTAAATGGTATTATTCTAAATGAATGGATGCATTGGTGCCCACAATACACAGCAAATTAAACACTGGATACTATGTTTCAGTTTTGGACAATTTGTGCAACGTAGCTGTATGTGCCAGATATAATGAAAATAATGTGTCTGCAGTTAAAACGTTTTCGAGTAAGATTTAAAAGAGTCAGGATCAACCAGAAAGCACTTATCGCCCTCCACAGAACGATGTTAGGTGTTTCTGATTTAGCGGGACTTGTCGGAAACTGTCAAAGGAAGGCAAACAGACGCAGGAAGTAAGTTTTTACAGTGCCATGAATTAATTTCTCTTACTTTTATTATAGTTCAAGAGAAGGGAAACCTGTGAGGAGGTCTTTGAGTGTGTAAGACAGACAAATAGTCTGAAGTTGATGAGCCCACAACAAGAAGTCAGACATAGAGGACATCCAGTACAGCACATAGACAGGACTGTACAGTTTGGCAACATTTGTTTTGTATACAAATCCAATACACTTTAAATATGAGGAACATGTCCTGACTGGAAGACAAATGTTGCTCCTTGCTTATGATTTGTATTTTCAAATTGATAATAGAAAACATGACTTTCTTTCTTACGAGGCTTGACTTCCACAGAGAACATTTGTGAAACATAACCCAGACAAGGTTCACATCTACTGTGGCTAAACCCTCCCCTCTCCCTATCCGCCCAATACCCTACATGAGATCAGCTCACATCCTTTCATCTAAAGCAGCGGACTGAAAGAGGGTGCAAAGCGCCCTAGAGGGTTAAGCTTCCCTCTTGCTGATCACATGAACCGTCTTCTGTCAGGAGGGATCATATCTCACCTCGGACCCGGAGGACTCAGAGTCTCACTTCTCTCTCGTCTTTTCTCTGTGTGTAAAGGTCAGACGGTGTCTGTCCATATCGCTTGTTCTAATGTTTAAAGAAATAAAAATTCTATGTCAAAATGGTGTGCACTGAAACAAACAACGTTTGGGAGTGAGTCAGGGTCATGGACCCATAGCATATCCTATAGGTGATTACATTTTGGTGATGATACGATGAGAGACGGGACTGGTACTGCTGTAATAAGGGCCTGTGGCGCAGCGTTTTTCAGCTGATGGGCTTTGGTTGCTATGATACGGAATATCCGCGGAAGTAATTTGTGTTGCGAGTACCTAATTTTGCAGATAGTTTGTTTAATTAACAAATACTGAGTGTAAAAATGGCGGCACAAGGTAGAGAGGACTTGCTCTGGCCTTGGCTCTGGATGAAGTCTGGAGGAAGTATAGGGAGAGAGGATAGACCTGCAGGTCTATGTGGGTTTATGAGATTTTGTGGTATTTGTCCCGCCCCTCCTCCACTGTGATTGGATGGCTGTGTAAAAAGTGACAGTGACGAGCGCAGGCGTTTCACCCAACATTTTTCAAATTTTTTTTTTTGCCAAATGTGCAGCGCTCAGCGCAGAAAAATCGCACAGCACCTCGTCATGCTACTGCCGTTTGTAGCGTAATGCAAATAATTAAAAAAAAATACACTAATGCTTTGGTGGACACAGGCCCTAAGAATTATGTCGATGATTATTGGGCCTTGGCGGAGGTTTGTGTTCTCAGAGTGCTCTTGCTTCCTGTAATTTGACGGTATCCATCTTTTTTTGTTTTCTTTTTTTTCAGTACATACGGCTTAAAGATCTTTCCCCTTCACATCTGAAGCACAGCTTTAATTTTGGCTGGTCAACAGTCCTCTACAGTACATCCAGTATGTGACGATGTATATTGCTGCATATGAGCACTCTCCCTGCTCCAGCATGGGCAAAAACACACAGTTAAAATGTTAAAATAACAACAGGCGGCGGCGTTACGCAAAGTCTGGCACCCCAGGATTTTTCAAATGTGTCTGAATGTGTGTGCGAGTGTGAAAACCTAAAAATGTTTTAACTGCTACACTCCGCAGCTCATAAACATACAGTTGGGCATAACAGCTTGGAGTCATATGCAGAGTGTTTTTCTAGCTGTGGGGGGTTACAAAGAAACTCACTGCAAAATGAATTATTTGTAATATGCTGCATGTAATTATAACAAATGGGTAGAGGCCACCACCACCATGCAGGCACTGCGGTCATCACTCTCCATCAGTCTGGCTTAAATAAGCTTTGCTCATCTCACTTCAAATCAAGCTGCAGTGTCAAGCAGTTTGACTTCACCAATAGTCTCAATGATCTCAGAATACACTTCTGGTAATTGTTTTAAATGTGTGCGATGACTCATGACATAATTTTGTGTACTATTGTTAGAATTTTTAAACACTGGTTATGGCAAAGTCGTGCAACACGCAATTATCTTTGCAAGTGTTGCCTGCAGTATGTGTGAGAAAATGTGTCTGAGTGGGCGCAAACGAAAACTGTTTTCACTGACAGAGCTCAAAGTTCTCAAATAATGTCGAATCAAACGACTCGAAGCCTTCTGGAAAAAAAAGGTTTTTGCTTCAAAATACACAACAACAAAAAGATGGCGGAACGTAAACTTGCACATGTTAAATTTCAGGATGGATATATTGTTACTTTTTTCATTTAGCCTTAGTTGTAGTCCTGTGTCAAATGTTAGTTCTGTCAAATTACTGTTTTGTTTTTTGTTATTACTCTTTTTTTATTAATTATGTCTCATCATCGTTTCATCTTAATCAAATCAAATCATTAAAGAACAGATTTAGTCATATCCTAAGAGATTAAATGAAAACAACTGGATTTATTTATTTATTTATCTATTTATCCTCTTAAGATTACCATGACCTGGATGAATGAGAATCTACATAAACAGATTTAGCCATATAGTTTTCATTCACGAAATTTCCCCACTGTGGGACTAATAAAGGGATATCTTATCTTATCTTATCTTATTAAACACCAATGCAATGACATGAGACACAAACCTTTGCACTTCCATTTGCCAAATGAAAGTGTGTTTGAGTTTTGAAAGTCAACTAACTGGAGTTGACTGAGTTGGGTTTTGAAATATGAAAGATGACGGAGGCTTAAGAGTGCTGTTAAAAAAGAATGATTACTCAAATTAAGAGACCTTTTTTTTTTTTTTTTGGAAAATGACATCCAGTTCCAGTAAAAAGTGTTTTGCTTGAGGCTGCCTAACATTTCTGCTAAATCCTATTTGGCAATGCATCGATGTTTAGGCATTCCATTTATTCATAGTTTAAATGTGTGCCTCATTTATCCAGCAAAAAAAAACAACTGTATACATTTTGAACAGAGATTTACACTATTCAACACATATCTTGGCTTACCATCTTTCAAACTGATTCCAATTTATATTACTATGATTTTTTTTCTCATGTATGTTGTGTTTACATATAATGTAAGCATCAAGTCATTGCTTGGATACACACATAGTATCAACTATGTCTTCTTGAAAGCACAAAATTCAAGCTTAAGACCATATATAGTCTGGACTAACCTTGCACCAACAAATGACGATATCATTGGCCATCACCTCTGACAGAAAACTATGCTATGCTTTTTTATGTGTTTCCATTACTCTGTTTTCTCATTCTTCTGAGGAAGATGCACATAAAGACACAAAGGATAACGGTTAACACACACTTTGATGAACTGTTGCCTGCAAAAATGTCCTCTCTTGGGTCAAATTTTAGGTGAGAGTGTGTCACGTTGTGAGTCTCATGATGGGGATACATTGAACATTTTCCAAATATTCAAATTTGGTCCAAAATCAGCTTGAGCAGTGAATGAGAATGTCTGGCCACCAAGACACTAAGAAAACAATGCACTAGAAAGCTATTGAAAATTCCTCTAATAAAAAAATAATTGATTTTATATCTACAGTTTGGGATGAGCCAAGTCTTTTGTAGAAACAAAGTTCAATTGTAAAAGCAAATATCCATTACTAAGATGGTTGTGAGATGGGAAAGAAAAAGCCATGACCAGGATTTTTCCACTGATAATGTGTGCGTGTGTGTGTGTGCGTGTGTGTGTGTGTGTGTGTGTGTGTGTGTGTGTGTGTGTGTGTGTGTGTGTGTGTGTGTGTGTGTGTGTGTGTGTGTGTGTGTGTGTGTGTGAGTGTGTGAGAGAGGCTGGGCCATGGCTGGCAGACATCCTGAGGAAGGCCAGTTGCTGATAAGGCCTTCAAGCAGGGGAAAAGACTGTTTATACGTTGTAACAGACGCCCACTGAACTGAGCACAGTACACACCTCACTGCTCATGTGGAAATGGTCTGATCTGTGGTGAGTGCTGTCTGTGCATGAGAAACAAAGAGACAGGGAGATGGAGAGAGATCAACAGGCTACTGATTTAAACACATAACTTGCAGCCTTTTCTTGTATGCTTCCTTGCCAGTTGCACAAACATCTGGTTCTCAGTCAGTCCCAAGGCTTCACACTCTGGTTCACCATCTGAAAGACTACTATATTATTTGTGAAATAATGTGTCATGTCACAGCCATCGCTTGGAAAAGTATGATGGAAGTGAGTCCTGGCTTGACTTCAGCATTCCATTAATGATAATGCATACATCCTGAGAATGAAGTCAGAATTATTATAAGATTGAAGTCAGAATTCTCAGAATGAAGTCAGACTTATTATAAGATTAAACTCAGAATTCTGAGAATGAAGTCAGACTTATTATAAGATTGAACTGAGAATTCTGAGAATAAAGTCAGAATTATTATAAGATTAAAGTCAGAATTCTGAGAATGAAGTCAGAATTATTATAAGATTAAAGTCAGAATTCTGAGAATGAAGTCAGAATTATTATAAGATTAAAGTCAAAATTCTGAGAATGAAGAAAACGCTGGGGGTGGGGGTGGGGCAGGGGTTCTGACCCACATAATTAAGACAACAAGTCATGGAGGTCAAATTATATATATACTCCCTCTTAATTATTACAACATATTACCATATTCCTGCCTGAGAGATCTTATAATATGACATTAGACACCCAGAAAATGGTTCATGCCATTAATTAACCTGGATATTATTTGAAAAACTCTCTGCCTGACTCATTGCTCATTGCAGTGGCTCGTCTTCATTAAACTGAAGTAATTGTCTTAGGCCCCCGAAGAAAAAAGTTTTTAAAAAAAAGATTAAAAATCAATGCTCACCTCAACTCCACGACACTAAAATCTACAAATCAAGCCAAATAGAGTAGGTATGGACGTGAACCGGAATCTCAGCAACTATCTGCCTCTATCTTTGCCATCTTTTGGGGGGGGGGCAGGTGTCTGACATTTTCCTCTAGAATATGTTGTTTGTTGACCCCAGGTTATATAAGTTGCTGTGTGTCATGTGCCTAATGAGCCGATGGAATGGATATGATTTATCATCCTCTACATCCTGAAGACATTATATGAGACAAGCGAGATGCCGTGAGGATTGTAAGACTTCAGTTCACTGAAGCTTGAAATGCTTTGAAGGTTACGTGGTGCACCCTGTATGTCTTGCAGAAAAGGTTGAGCCCACATTTCTCTTGTGCAAAATGTAAACAAGATCTGAGCTCAAAGAAACTGCCAGAAGCAAATAGTGGTAACTTAAAGTCAAGCACTTGCAATAATTGTGCTTTTTTTGGATACCGTTTTCACTTTAAAAGCACTGCGTGTCTGTATTTAAGTGAGGAACATAGCTTGTGTGTATTTCGATTCATTTTCTGACATTTTTATTTGACTCAATAAATCATTGAACCACATTGATTTTTATTCCTGGTTGGTTCAGTGCTCTTCATGGAGGATGTGCATCAGCTGTCAGGGATTTAATTTGGGCAATTTTTGAGCTCGCACGTTTTCATCAGGTGTAAAACAACGCATCCAAAACTCAAACACAATATGATCGGTGAGGAGGAGGATGCCTCTTCCCAGTCTTTTTGCTTTTGGTGCTAAACCAAAATCGTGTAGTTCCAATTGATCGGTTGGCTTACAGGGTCACATGATAATTAACTTCCTGAGCTCCCCTATGTATCTTCCTTGATAATGACAATAACTAAAAGCAGTTCAAGCGATACAAGAGATAAAAGGAAATAAGCAGAGAGAGCGAGAGCATTTTATCATTAAGTGTGGGTGAAGCATGGCTAAGCAATAACTTGATTGTGGATTTGGCCTGCTCTCTCCCACAGACAGCCTCTTCCTGAGCTTCCTGAGCTCTGATGACTTGTGGGGCCGAGAGACAGCACAAACTACAGGCTGGGCTCTAATATCTCTAATAATCACTACAACCAAGAAACCACAGCTAGAAAGCACCGAGGCCGTGAAACACAGTAGAGACATAGTGTTCACGTGTCTGGTTTTTTTTGTTGTTGTTTTTTAATCTGTGTTTTACTGTCTTGTTGGCATATCTGTGTGTATTCCTGACCATGTACCAACCCTGAGGCCACTGAAGCCTAAACAATGACTTGAGCAGACAAGCCAGTGTGTCTCACCCTCCCGTCTACATAGGGAGAGTTGTAAGCTTTGGGTGTAAGCAAAAGTAATGATACTGTATAGAGGCAACAGTAGGCAGATGTGGCCCTGTAGTGGAGATCTAAACAGTCCAGCTGAAGGCTACCGAACGATGATAGTATAACTCAGACAGAAACCAACACAGCCGACGACAGTATGTGTGTTGGCTGTGATTGACTGTCTGAAGCAGGTTTAAAGTCCGTCCACGTTGATTTTCATCATATTATGGGATGCATAGAAACCGGCAGCTCACAGGAGAAAATCAATCTAAAAATATATGTTTTGGAAAATGATGATTGGCAGCAGTGTTAACAGCCTAAAACACTCCTAATATTATGGTCCAGCTCACAGGCCAGAATAAATGCTAGCAATGTACGTTTTCTGCGAGCCGTGCATAACGGTCCGTCAGGTTGAAACGCAATATAAAGAAACACTGATTTCAAGGTTGTCGATACAGCGTCTTGTTTTGTAGAGGGAATTAAGTTGGCCGGCTGACCGACTCGAAAGTGGTTTCACTATGCTAAGCAGCTCATTGCTAATAGTGCCGTGGATATCTGAGGGACTACTTTTGATCTGACTCCAAGTCTTTGACAAGATTTCTAGTCATTTCTGGTAAATTTAAGTCCATGTTTTCCAAAACTCTTCAACAGAGGTTGAGTTGAGTGATTTTTATATTTATGTTTACATTTCTGTTAAATGATTTGATGTGCAGTGGTGGGCCCTGTATTTGACACCATGGCCATCAGTGCCATCCTCTCACAAGTAAACCGCCTTAGAATAAGATCACCTTGACACTATGACAGGATGCTGCATCCCAAATAGCCCAAAGCAATGTCATTACCAAAGAAACAGGAACAAACTCCAACCAGTCACATATACTCACATGACCAACAAGCAGGCGAAAATTGCTGTAAAACACAAATAATACAATCAGGATGCAAAAGGCTACCACACAGATTCCAGCCAAGCTGCTGGGCCTAAACATACATGACACCAGGCCACTGAATCTGACCATCATTCACACCTGCAGCAACGATCTAACGCAAGAAATAGTCATAATAATAATAATAATAACAATATAATAATAATAATAACAATATAATAAAATAATAATAATAATAATAATAATATAATAAAACAATGATGATAATAATAATAGGGCGGCTGTGGCTCAGGGGGTAGAGCGGTCGTTCACGGAACAAAAGGTCAGTGGTTCGATCCTCAGCCCCTGCAAGTCCACAAGTTGAAGTATCCTTGAGCAAGATACTGAACCCCAATTTGCTCCCCGGGCGCCGCGTGTAGTGGCAGCCCACTGCTCCTCAGGGATGGGTCAAATGCAGAGAAAGAATTTCCCCATGTGGGACTAATGAAGGTATCATTTATCATTATAATAATAATATAAAGTGCAAACAGAGGGAGTAAAAATGATATCCTATATATGTCTTCAATTTATCTTTAAGAAAATATACTATATCAGATAATATTAATTAATCAATATAGGTGTCATGTACAATAAATGACATATACATACAGTAATAAGTGGTTTTGAATGTGAGGCTAACGACCATAAAAATCACTCTGAAATCACGAAAAGCAACAAATACAGAACTGCTCCATTGGGAAAGTTGTTCTATGTCCTGCTGTGTGCCTCACTGGTGGGAAGCAGCGGTGTTAACCGGGAGGCTGCCTCGGCTCTCAGCATAGGCAATTTATTGAGTCTGATGGGAAGCTACATGGGGGGGGGTGTAAACTCGTCTGAACATCTCCCAGGAAGCTCTCCTTGCATAAGTAAAAATGAAAGAGGGGTGTGATGTGTTGTGGATCAGACGTGTGTTGAGGCTAAAGTGGTGAAATCTATTTGGTTGGTCTTCGAAAATGTTAAAGTTATGGTTTATATGTGATTTGACAGATTTAACTAAATGTTATGATTAATATACCGAAACATGACATGGGCCTTAATCACGGAGTAAAGAGGATTAAAGATTACAGAGAAAACCATATTGTTATCCAATATAAACTCATCTCATAGCTTGCAATATTATTGCAATATTGCTCACATAAAGCAGAGCCAACTGTATCTGCCCTCAGGGTGTCCTTTGTGTGAGTGTAATGTTTCCCCAAAATAGCAGCGTACATGAACCTTTCTAATTTAAACAAAGTGCTTGAATGTTTAAAAACTGGGGTCACATGTTGTTAATAGCTTTTACATAATTGCTGATGACAATGGAAATCATTTCTTTGGTTATATAAATGAGCTTTTGTTTGGAATTTGTTCCCGGTCTGGATCCATTTACATGCAAACAAAAGGAATGTGGACTTGGGCTTTTTACTCCTACACAGTGTTTTGATTGTGGAGAGGAGAGGAAGGGAATAAGAGAGGAGAGCAGACATGTTCAGGAAAGCTGACAGAGAAGTGGAAAGCCATGCAGAAGAAGGCAGTGATGGTGACTCAGCTAGCTGGGCTTCCTCAATGTGCTTTAAATCATGGGTTTTGCTCATGGCCCCTTTTCCGTGTGTCACACCTGCTCTCTGGTCTTTCTTGACACTTTGCATGGTTTCCTGACTTAAAAAGCCAGAGTGTAAGACTGTTCAGAAAGAGGAGAAGTTTATCTAATGGCATTAGAGCAAAAATGCTGCTCTCGCTTCACAGAGGAGTCAGAACCAAAGCTTTCCATCTTTCAGCCTCTCTCTCTCTCCACCTGTATTTCTTTATCTGCCTTTCTTCTCCTATTCCATTATCTGTCTCCTCCTCTACAGAGGAGCGCTGCAGGCATAAGGGCTGCACAAAGAGCAGCAGCGGGATATTGAACAGGCGTGAGGAACGCGGAACGAGGCCCTCCGGTTTTACCGCAATAGATATGGTGATGGGGATGCTGACAGGCCGGGTCTTCATGTGTGGAGATATTGCAGTCGTGTAAAATTTGCCTTGTCAATAAACCAGTATTGAATGGAATTATGAACAACAGCAAAATATAAGGAGGCGGGGTTCACCCTGGACAAGTCGGCAGTTCATCGCATAGAAAGACAAACAACCATTCTCACTCACATTCACGCCTACGGTCAATTTAGAGTCACCAATTCACCTTTATTACATGTTTTTGTTGGTGGGAGGAAGCCGGAGAACCCACAGTCCCAGGTCCTCTTTTGGATGTGAACCCAGGACCTTCTGGTTAAATTTACTAACAAAATGCAACTCTATGAAACAAAACAAAAGAAGCTATTAAGGATAATTATATGGTTTGACCACCAAGCTTGCCATGGGGTCAAGCATCTTGGGATAATGCATGGATACTCTCAAGTTGGAATTTCCCACTCTTCCAGTGTTGCATGAATGCAGCAACGCTATACCTCAGCCACTCTTCAGCACATCACCTATTGCACTGCCTAATTTGTGAAGATGTGCAAACGAAATTTGTTGTGCCGCTTTCGGATGTGACCATGTCTTCCATCGTAGCCAGAGAGGAGCGAAACATGAGCCCGGCGAGCGATTGGGACATTTTGAGGAACGAAAAAAGGAGAATCCAGAGAGAGAGATGAAGAGAAAATGAAAAATGGAAACGTGGAGCTTTAAGAGAAACACAAAGTGAAGCAAGGAGATGAAACCGTGCAAGGAGGGACAGGAAGGAGACGAGATGGGAGAGAGGACATGCTGATTATTGGATATACACAACTTTTACAAAAGTGCTCTTATTATTTCTCCCCTCTTGCTGCCAGCTGAGATAAATCATTAGCTGACAGTTGTATATTGTATATTTTCCAGAGGATTTAAAGGAGGATTTTGGACGCAGTTCCCATTCATTTCTGCCAGAGGAGTGTTGCCTCCCTGCACATTTTGTCTTTCTGATCACGTCCATGCACTCATGTTAATTAACCCAAGTTTTTCTTAAGTGCTTTTGATCTTGTGCTGTAAGCATTTTGGTGGGTCCTGCAAAACCTTCGCTCAGCCCTGCTGCAAAATGTAGCGACTCGATTTTCATATTGACAGAGCTGTGGTTTGTTTGCCCCAGAGATAGTAGGGCGATGCTGTGACTGCAGCGCATCCATCTGTCTGTCTGTCAGCTGATGAGTATGAGTGGATAGAGTTTTTCAAACACAAAGAGGAGGCACACAGATATCACATGAAAACCACATTTACTGCAGCTTGAGTGGATATATGTTATGTGCACAAATGAGAGGAGCACACGCTCACAGATGTTGAGGATCTAGGACATTTCAACCTCCCCATCCCCCCCTTTTTGGAGTAGCTGAATCCCAAAATATCGACCCCAAATCTATCAGCAGAATATATCTTATGCAGCTAAACCCCCGTTCAGCTCACCTCATTCTGTCTGTCTAATGAAAGCCATCTATCTCTGCTGTAACCACGAGGTGAGCTGGGAATAAGTAACTTGAAATTCCTACAAGAGAGAACAGCTTCATCCCTTTCTAAAGATACATAGAGAGAGAGAGAGAGAGAGAGAGAGAGAAAGGTAGAGACAATATTCAAGACCCCTGCATGTTTTGTGGAAAAATCACAGGACTCACACTTTTCTGATGCCAATGCAAACATTTCACAGCAGACACATGGGTCAGAGGCAATGGTTCAGCCTTTGTGTGGTCACGAACATAGAACATACAAAGACGTATATTGAGAGAGGAGCTATTGTTCCAGATGTGTTTATTTTGAAGACTTTAAATCCCCACTGGAAAAAAAAAAGTATTTATATGCTCACATCTGTAGGTTTGTCTTACAGCTACAAGTTATAATTATTCCAACTTTGCTTCATTAGATATTGAGTTTCTCAATATCAACATTACTGAAAGTAATCCATCCCCTGTAGATTATATCCATTGTCAGATAGCCACTCGTAGAAAAATAAGGTGGCTGTTGTTTTCATTCCAACTCCACAGCGACACTCAAGCCAATCCGTATTTTCATTTTGGGCCGATTTATTTTCTTTTACTGACTTACTTTCCAAATCTACCTCTAACATGTTGGAAGCAGCGCCGACATCCTCCTCTTGAGTGAATTTAGGAGATTCATTGGGGTTTTTTAAAAACGTGACACAGATTTCAGAACAACACCCGTTTTGTTTACATTCAAATATAGAAATCCCAAGTGTGAGTAGAGAAAGTGTGAACAAGTTTGACTCCTCTTCCCTTCCTAATTCTCTCTGCTTCCGACTGTGGCTTTGAAGCACGGTTTTTCCTCACCTCGTTAACCAACTTCCTCTTTTTTAATCATCAACCCCGCTTCTGCTTTGCCATGAGCAAAATTGAGACTACGGACATAAAACATCTCAGTCTGTGTCATGTAGCGTGAAATATGATATGTATGTAAGAGAAACGTTCTCAGGGTAAAATTGATTTTTCCACTCGGTTTGCGACTGAGACCTAATCCATCATTTTTTTGCAAATAGCAGAACTGAGATGAAGAAAGTGTTTGGTCAGAGGGTTTGTAGCTGCATTAGTTACACCATCTATTTACAATTCTCTACATTGTTATTTCTGTGTAACTGGCAACTTAATTGGCAGGTTGAGCAAACTAAACACTCATTTCCCTCGTAATTTAGAAAATAAAAAGGTGGTGCATTTAGTCATTTGTTCAAGCAATTACTTACAGCAAATGGGTTCAGGACAAAAGGTGATGATGGTTTGACAGCAGGTGTTTAACACTCCCTCATTGTTGAGAACAGCAGGTGTTAGCTGCCGCCTCGAGCAATGACTATTAAAGACTCGGCCAATGCAAGAATAAATGACATGTTATGAGAACGGTGACAGGATTCAGTTCAGGATGATTGATGAGGTTCTGAATACATCAAGCAAGGGATTTAAAAACGATTCATAAACACCAATCCAAAGTTGTGTGTTCAGGAGAGAGTGTGTATCTACATGGGACACATTCAATACCAAGGAGCCTCCACTTTTATTTCAATGAAAAACATGAGAGGTGAACTTTTTAGAACTCTCATTGGGATCGACTGCCTCTGTCTTTTAGCTTAACTATTTCATCCAACACAAAGACTTGCATGATGGTGAGGTCATCTATCAATGAGTCACAAGACAGAAAAGTCTATAATATTCCGTTTTGATAAGGAATAAGTAAACTCTAGCAACTGTAGGTGGAACTGCAGTAAAAATCTGAGACCATTTAAACTTGTATCTTACCCTCTGCTAACACTCAGGACAGACAGATTACTTAAATGACAAGGCAGATTATGTCTGAGTTCTACTTTCAGATTTTTAAAGTCCCATAAATAAAAAATTAAACCTTTAAAATAAGGTTTTCAAAGAAAGTTAGACCCATCAGGCAAGTACATGAAAGTTACATGTATTTCTTAGCCTTTATGTGATTAAAGAATTCAAATTTATTAAATCTAAATTGAATGTATTTTCTAAACACGGGACAGCGTCATGCTTACAATGTACAATCTATATAGAAAAACATAGCTAGCTTACCTCCGATTAAACATGATTCCTAAAATCGCAGAGTGTAAGCCCAGTTTAAACAGAACTCCTCTCAGAACTGAATGGGTGAAATGGGTAAAGACTGCGTTGTCGTCGTCGTTGAAATTGTCACCCAAATATGTTTTGCTGCTGCTGTTCGGCAGGACAAATTGCACCTTTGTCATTTTTATTGTGTGCAGTCACACAGAAATTTACTGACATGGTGTGGCCAAAAGCTGACAGGACAGCAAACAAATGCCTGGTTTGGCTTGTAAATATAAACTGTTGGACAAACCAATGTTAGCGGGCTAACGGCATTCCATAAGTTATCAATGATAAGGTCATCAATCTCTGTCATTGTCCTTAGATTCATTAGAGCCGAGACACAACAATCCGTAATGTAGTTATAGAGACAAGAAAAAACAGGCAATAACTTTCAAACTGTCTGGACTCTGGAGAACCTCACAGGGGAAATTTGTGAACATAAGCAAATATGTCTGACCCCCGTCTTCACAATAAAAAAAATAAATTGAGCATGAAATCCAGACAGCAGCTTCTTTTTATTCTTTGGGTTGACTGGTAGATCCTAAGAAGGCGAATAGAGTAACCTAATGAATCAGAGTCTGTAGGATAATTACGTTAAATCACCTGAATAATCAATACAAAATGAATCCTATCTAATCCTCTCTCCATAATATAACCCTGAACCCCGCCTGTGAGGTCATCCTAGACCTGCATGTTATATATGTCTCCCTCAGTGAATCGTATCTATTAATGTATAATAATGTGTTCAAACATCTTAGAGCATGACAACACTGACAAATATTTACAGTATCATTTCCTACTGAAAATAGCACTGAGTTAAAACCTGCCAATCCTTTGCCGTGCAAAGATCACTTCTATATCTCCCTTTATTGAATATTACATATCCCTTATTTGAATCCCATTCCTTCTCTGAACTGCACCTTTACGCCTGCATCCTTTTTTATTAAGCAAATAAGTTCGATGGCCTCGCATAACAGCCCCGCTCTTCCCAGTCTCAACCATAGCAGCGGTCTAATCAGCCAGAATAAATGACAACACCTGAGTAGGTCTGCAGAGCCTTTAAATGGGTCACAGTCAGCAGCACAGGTGGCGCTTGAGCTGTTTGTAGGTTCACACTAAAAATGCACAAGTTAAGAGAGGGACACAAAAGTAATGTATCAGTTTAAAAAAGGGCAAACCTTTGGAATTTGTAAACAGACAAATAACACGACAAGATATGTTCCTTTTGGACAGCTTGCATGCTCTGTCAACTCACTTACCCTGCAGTCAAATACTACTGTCTCCACCCTCTGTACCCTCTTCTCTTTTTTACTCTCTCGTCTTTTATTTTCGTCCTGACTCCTCATCTCTTATTTGTCCCGTAAAAGCATGCTGCCCAGTTCAGCGTGTCTTTATTTCTATACTTACACAGGCTGGCATTTAAACCATCCACAGCACTCACTTAACCTTAATATTCAGGGGTGCACATAATATTTTTGGTCTGGTTCTCAAAGGAGCACCTGAAGTTGCTGCTTGGTGCTCACCTCTTGCAGACATGTTTTAGGTCACTGTCATCACTTGAATTTGAATGGAAGGTAATAGCCTCCATATTTTCAACAGTCAGACCATCTAATATTGTGAAACGTCCCTTGTTGAACAAAGGCAAAGTTATTCTCACCACATATCTTTAATTGTTCTGTTCTTTTTGCACCTCTTTTCTGTAAATAAAAGCTTAGTAACTTTACAATGGAGCGAGTAAATGTCTCGCAGTACGGGACCATGCGATCAGCTGACTTAGTGCAGTTTTCATGTGTGTGGGCGGTACACAGAATATGCAAACATTCCACGAAATTTGGGAATGACCCTGTCGTAAACTCCGACGCTGACTGCAGGTTCATCTGTGCAGACAGAAACCAACTTCGTCTTTCACTCGTCCCATGGACCATAAGCATGGAAGAGTTGCAAGAGTATGCCGTGTGGCGTAGTCTTCAACGTGACACACACCTCCTGTCTAACCCTAACCCTCTCATCGGCTATCACAGACAGGAACATCTGCACCTTCTCAATATAGCAGCCGTAGCTTTTTTTTAGTAGCTTGGCTGTTTCAATATGGCAGCCATCGATTTGTGCTGTGCAGAATACTCCATGCGTGCCAGGCATTGATGACACGATGACGCAGAAAGGATTCTCTCTGACCAATCAGTGGTCCACAATGTTTCACATGACCTTTTAGTACCTGCTCGGCTTTTGGAACCTCAACGGAGGTGCTACTAAAAAAGTAGTCCCAGGTGCCAGGTGCTTTTTACCTACTGGAAAACCCCCCAAAAAAGGCGAGTTGAGTCCAGTTAAGCCGATGCCATGCGGCTTAATTTGATCATACAGAGGCTCTGAGCATTATGAGGACATTGCACAGCTATACTGTGGCTTAGCCAATTTATGTCCTGGTCACAGCTGCAAGAATAGAATGGGGGAAAATACTGATCAGTGCTTTCTCAACACCAGAGAACAAGACCACTTGTAGAAGGTCAGTCAAACGTAACGACAGGAAAAAGTTTGTTAGATGATGAAATGGTCGAGGCGAACTCAAGGCTTTTGTGTTAACAACGAGACTACAAGTAGAAAGAAGTTCTTCACAGGCGTACATAAGGCATTAAGGTTGTATACCGATATGTCATGATGTAGAGCTTGATTCTAATTTAAGGTTTCATGAGGGTCAGAGAGTCCGACAGTAAGTCCCATAAAATCCACCCATGATCCCCTGTGCAGATCATGTGTAAATTCCATGTTAATGGAGATGAAGAACAAAGTCACGATGTCCAAGGGCAGCTTTTATTCTGCCGTAAACCACAGACAAAGACAAACAGATAGCTGGACTGCCAGAGGAAAGGGGGTGTACTCCCTGAGCGGGTGGGGGTATCAAATGAAAATCCATCCCCCACTCCTCTTCCTCTTTCCTTCAAGGAGAAATAAGACGGAGAGAAAGAAAGGGTTGCCAAGGTCACTTTCCCTCTCTCTCTCTTCCTTTTATTCCTGTTACGCAGTCACACACAGAATCAACACATAAATGTATATTCTCAGAGGATAGGGGATCATATCTGCTGATGATGGGAGTCCTGCTTAATTATTTACCGCAGTAGTCATCTCTGAGTTGCGAGACACACACGAGGACCCTGAAGGACACCCAGGTGGGTACTTGGTAACTCCACTCCGAGAAACATGAAGGATTTTAAACATCAGTCATGTCAGTGTCAAATTTGAAGTGACACAGAAATTAGAGACATCAAAATATTTCCAATATTTATGCTCCATGACACGGTTGACATCATTTATAGCAATATAAATAAAGAAAAATCCCCAGTATTAATGGATCCAAGTAATATTCTGACTTTAGAGTTATAGGCCTCACAGAAATTTGCTACTGTGAGACAACAACTCCAGACTTGGAATAAGATAAATTAGTAGCTGAAACTACTTGGTGTCACATCTGATGCATGTTAAAAAAAAGTTACTGAGCTGGATCCTGAAGAAAGCCACCATTACTGAAATATAGTATTTCTTCAATAACTACCAAACTAATAATGATACTCATGTGATTCCAAATTCTAGGGGTATCTTCTTGGTCATAGAGTCATAGTATGAGAGTTAAACCTTCATGGGACTATTGCTTTTAGGTGCAACGACATCTGAGCTGCCTTGACCGAGGTTTGCGCTCATCCTTCATCACAATTTGATTTAGCATAGTTTGAAGGTTGTGATAAAAGCTTCAGTTTTATTGTGCCTTATTTTTTTTTAGGACAGATTAATAGTTAAAAATGGCTCACATTGCCACTGTGGAGCTTAACAGGTTTAATAAATTTCATAGTGTTCCTCATAGCCTAATTCCTTCTCCTTTTGAGGAAAAGACATTGCGTCCTACATGCTCCAATCCCTCCTCCCTCCTCCCAACAGCTCAGATATCAATATCAGCCAGCCTCAACCACAGACAGAGAGAGAGAGAGAGAGCGCAGACTGACGGAGTAAAAAGACTCCTCTTTCAGCATCGTTTTGCTCCCAAAACTTCCCAAATTACCAGCTTCTTGAAACAAGTCTCTAGCGAGATGAAAACGGGTGTATTTAGGTTCAATGTGTGTGTGTGTGTGTGTGTGGGGGGGGGGGGGGGGGTGATTAAAAAGTGACACAGAAACACTCTTCTGCTTTGCGTTGTGAGATTATTTTTGGACTAATAAGTGGTTTTGCTTTGATTGCCACAAACTATAAGGAAATGGAGAGATGTTTTATTCCAAAGCAAATCTGGCAGCAGAGGGAGCACATTTGACTTGATAAACCCATAAAAATGTGGGCTGGGACATGCTGTAGATCCAGACACTTTGCAACGCTGCATAAATTCTGCATTCATCTGCATACCATTATGAAGTATGCAGATGATCGTGTCTTTGTCGGCTAAAGAGATAAAGAGACCGGTCATGGCCCGGTTAGCAATGACTTTGTTAAATGGTGTGAGGAGTCCTCAAAAACCTTCTGACAATTATTGACTCTAAATTAAGCTTTGAAGTAAACTGTGACGTTGTGTGTAAAAAGGAGCACCAGTGTTTGTTCTACTTTAGAAAACTGTACGACTACCATGTCGATAAAACCATGCTGACTTTATTTTATTGTGCTTTTATTTTTTTTTATTTTTTTTTTTAAAACACAGCTTTTACAAGTGCAAGGAAAGGCTGAATTTTACAATTTAATTTAAAGTGTTGGAAGCCTTGGAGAAAACTGATGGAGACGTAATGCATTCCAAAAACAAGCCATTAAGGAAGGTGCTCAGATGGGAAAAGAACAGGCCATGCTCTGTGAAATGTTGGCTGCATGTAGGCTACTCTCTGTTTCCTGATGCATCCTGACTTAAATGTCATTTGCTCTAAGATATTGTGTGTATGAAAAAAAAAATCATTTTATTTCATCTAACATGGATGTGATTGGACACATCCACACAGTCCAAGAGCGCAGCAAAAAAAGTGAAAATGTGAAATCAATGTCAATTCATAATGATTTCCAGAACATGTATGCTTTAACCACAATGGACAGATACATACTGATGCAGTCTTCAACATTTACACTGGTTTGCTGCCCAGTATAACCACAGCATAGGCTCTTTGGTCAATGCTGAGATTTACGTTCTCAGCTTAACAGAGCTTTACTTATTTCTTCGACCAGGAGACCCACGTATAGCCACAGAGATGTCTGAATGGTTTTCTGTGTGTCAGAGAGTAAGTGTGCAGTAAAGTCATGATCACCACATGTTTCAGGGAACAGGAACCGCAAACAGGAAACTGAAAGAATAAGGGATTCGGGGAGCCGGGATTCCTCTTCTCAATCACTGTTAGCCTCTCTTCAGTAGGTGGAATAGAGTCAAGCTTATTTCCTGCCTCTTATTTAACTCTTGGACTGAGTGCACACTAAACCTCTTCTCTAACCTGTCTCTGCTTTATGCCTCGGCTGTCTTTCACCTATAGCTCCTCTTTCTCACCACAGTGGCCAAAACACCATGACAGCGTCATGCTGTTTCTCTCTTGTTCCCCTTTCAACTGGACTAAATAACCCGGGGAAATGCACGGAGTGGCTGTCAACTTGCCAGAGTTGTTTTCGAATTACAGCATCGCCAGCTAAAGTAAGGTTGTTTCCTGCAGCTGGGAGGGCTAGACGATCCCGAGTTCCTTTTCTGCATGTTCATACTTGTCAAGATGAAGAGAATAAGAAAAGGGGACAGACAGGGGGAGTCAGCAGAGATTGGATCTCAAAGCAAGAGGGGCAGCAAAAAAAAAAATTAATAAAGGGATGAAAACTTTAAATATCCCTCTTTCTATTATATCCAAAATAGCTCATATTTAATAGCAGCTCAGAGTGAGACTATTACATTTTAATTAAGCTGCACAGCAAGAAATTAATTGATTCATCCTTTAGCTTATAAAATATCAAACAACAATAAGTGTCCATCAGAGCTCCCCATAGCCCAGAGTGATGTCCTCCAATTACTTTGTGCAATCATGGAGAAAAAAAAATCCCATGGGTAATCAATTAACAATGATATGAAATAATAAGAACTAGACAAGACTAAAAAGTTTAAGAGGCCGTGACAAGCACATACTCAGCATTTTTACTTTAAAAAAAAGAACTTACATTACCTGACAGTCCCTAAAAAATCTTTCAGAAATATTTCAACATTCTAAAAAATACTTGATTTCTGTTCACGTGTTAAATAACAAGATTGATTCCACAGCTGTGTGTGCAGTGGTTAGAGAACCGGAGCCAGGAAGTGATTAGCTTACCTTAGCATGAAGACCAGAAGCAGGGAGAAACAGCCTGCCTGCAGAACCATACCTGCACATTTGAAAGTTTGCTGTCCATGTTTGTCTAAGCTTTGCACAAACCGAATTGTAAAGGGAGTTTATATATCTACCTAGCATCTCTACAACATCTCTAGTTGAAGGGTTTGTTGCCAGATATGGTTGGTGAGCACAGGTTGAAGTATAACTACCACATCAGGCTATCTTCCTCTGAGCAAAAGACTCCAGGACGGCAGCTCAGATGTTCAACGTAAGAGTCGTTATCGACCTTCTCATCTAACTCTCATAACAAAGATAAATTAGAATATTTCCCACTCCTCCGTAGGTCAAAGTAAACAACAACATGACACCCCCCTAAAATGATGAAAATTACAAGAGGATGATAAATATGATTGATGGGGAAAAGGAGGAAGATGAGGAGCCGTTCATATGCATCAAAGCTATGTATGACAAACAGACATTAAATGTGTTGCATGAAAACTGGTCGTATTTTGAGAATCCCAGGGCACAGCAATGTGGTCCATCCATCCATCCATCCATCCATACGCCTCATGTTGTTTAAGGCATTGAGGTGATTATAGGACAGGAAGCAAACAGATTATTATATCAATTAAAAAAAAACCTATGCGGCATGGTTTAGGAAATCACAACGAGGAAAATTCCACTCAAATCTTTTCATGACACTGATATGAGAAAACCATCTGTAACCTCTCACTCCCACACACTGTGAGGGATGTGGAGAAGAGGGCAAAGTCAAAAAGTTTAATCTGCTCGACTCTCCGTCGAAAGCACTGAGTAACATTTGAGGTTGAGAGAACAGATGGCTCCAGACTGCAGACGTCAAAGACGTCATTTTCTCCAAAAATGTGGAGAAACGGACTAGGGGAAAAAACCTGAAAATTAATGATATAGAAGTGTTAAACAAATATAAAGGGAGGGAAAATTCAGTGAATTATTCAAAAAGGAAGAAAGGGCAATTCAAAGACAGAGCAAATAGAAGCTAAAATCTCACATTTATTTTCCTGTATTCATCAGTATTATAACAAATGGGTAAATAATGCCACCAAGCACACATGCTGACAAGTCTCCATATGCTACCATGCAAAATACGGCCCAAAGACGGCTTTTGTTCTCCTAGTTGAGCAGAAAATAGTGGCAGAATCAGGGTCGACACACATACCAGCATGCATCATCTCATATCTCGGCTCTGCATTATTCTATCTAAACCGATTTCCTCTCCCGTCCGCTGCTTTGTCTACCAGGATAAGATGTCACCGCTTGAGTTGCAATTATGAAATTCTTGAGCAAAAAAAAAAAAGAAAAAAAATGGGAGAGAAATGCACAGCTGGTGAACCTGAGATAAAAAATGAAAAAGAGGACATATTATGATGACTGCAAAATCACCCATGTTTGTGTGATTGTTGGGTGAAGCTTAAGATTTCCCCCTCCTAATTACCAGTACGTACAATTCGTTCTGTGTTATTCTCTCAATATCCACTTTGTTACAGTTTTTTTTCTGCTGCCTCTTTTTTTTTTTTACTACAACCCACAGTATAAAAGCCAGAATAAACATTTCAGAGAGGATGAATAATGTTACAGGCTGCTAACTGTGTTCCCATACCCAAAGCTAAACCACACAGTCACCACAAAACCCACCATAATCACATTTTAATCTCCCTTAGAACATAACAAATGCATCACAGCTGAATGTATCCAGACTATGGATGCGTTTATATGGATCTAAAATAAATAGCCTTCTCCCTCTTTTGGCCTGCAGGCTAGTTTCCATGCTCCAGGCTATTCCACAGAGACTCTACACAGCTCAGAGGTTGTTTTTTTTCCTCATCGTGATACAGCCTTAGTAACTATTGATAGTTGACCTCAGTTCCCTATTATCAGTGTCCCCCATGCACAATGTTCCCATGAATCACACATCTGGGAATGAGGCTAGCTAAGCTGGAAACAATTCAGTTTGTCCATGAATGCTACAGTATACCTCCTTAATATGGTTTTGCTAGTAGGCGTTCAACAAGAATACTACAAATTGGATAATAAGGGTTTCCTAGGGCTAAAACCACAGACTGTATAAAATAAGTACATGTAGCCATCGTGGCATCACACCATTGGTTTGTGAAATACTGTCATGAAGCTTTGAGTATGGCATTTTGGCATATAATGTGCAACGGTATAAACGTGTGCACCGGTAGAGATTAGACAATACCGTGTCTGCATATGCAGGGCAGGCTATGAGGCAAATCAGAGCTGGTTCTACATGATTTAGCAAATTCCAGATAAGCTGGTTTGTGCACCGCTAAAGAAGAAGAAAACATGGAGGAAGAATAAAATTGTGAAGGTAATGTGAGGCAGTTGTTTCGATGGTATAGCTCCGGCTCTGAGACACAGTCACCAGCCGCTTTCAGACAGGCATTGCGCAACATCCCCGAAACAAATCCCCTTCTCTGTGACCCCTTCAGTGTGTTCAAATTGGACCAAGACCAAGTGTGCGTTCACGATGTATGCTGACGTTCCACAATGTTATGACTCATCAGCGAACACAAAAGCTGGTATATTTCACTATCTCCCCAGTTTAGCTGTAATTTTCTGTGCTTGTTCCCTTAAAATAACGGACTTCCTGTTTCTACCACATTGTTGAATCCTCCGGGGTAGTTTGCACACCTGATCTTATTACTGCAATGTCACACCCGTTCTGCAACGCCGAACACAACACTTCATTCAGACAGATGTTATGCAACTGTGAGTGATGGTGCAAAATGATGACGCCTATGACTGTCTATGATTTTTAAACAAAAGGCTATACCGACTGCAGAGTAAACGACTGCATGTTCATTATGTGGTGGACGAGCTAACAAGAGAGTGATTGTGGACACAGTGTTTATGTGTGAACGACAGATACCATGACAGCATGAGTGTTCATTTCCCATCTTTTCCATCTCCTCCCTGTTCCTCTTGACCTTTTGAACGAAGCAACAGTCAATGAAAGATAATAAGAAACGGGAAAGATGGAGATGGAGGGAGGACAGAGAGCATGAATGTGACTGAGGACGCTGTTTGTGTTTATGTGTGTAAGATAGGACACGGGGGTGTTTTGCCACACATGTCACATCAGAAGGCATGATCATCCCCCAGGATTACACTTTAATCAATCTAAAGCACTAGTCCCTGTCTGTGTTAATCCCATCAAAAGAGGGCCCTTTCTGCCTGTCAGCTTATCCTCTCTCCATTCACCACCATGTTAAACAGCCCCACAAAGCTGCATGTCGAGAGTCAGCATGGAGACGTCGAGGGCCCCACTCAGCATCCCTGCAATCAATCGATCAGCAATTGATTCAGTTTCAAGAGGCAGTGGAAAAGGATTTTCTAATTGCTGCATTATACATTTGGCAATGCATTTAATGTGAACAGCACGAAGAAAAAAAATGACATTTTTACGTTCACCTTTTATGCACCGTCACGGTTTCTTGGTAACAGACTTATCCTGGTTATTTTTAATGCATGCACACACACACACAGACACACACACACACACAGACACACACACACAATGACAGAACTGCTTCTAAATGTGTTGAATGACACATCTTTCGGATTCAGACAGCTCTAAAGCACTTGAATTCTTTTATTTTCAGAAGTGCAACAGTTGGAACATGTCAACTGCTTACAACGCTTTCAGGATGCAAGATCAAAACACACAGGAGCTTGTATGTTCACTATATAAGGCAAACTGTGCACTGTAGATTTCAGTCTAACACTCTGGGGTCTCTTCTCTCCCGGGCTCACTCTCATACAACCCTGATTAATGGATGAATAAAAAGAGAAGGAGAGTGTAGAGGGGGAGAAAGAACAAAAAGAGAGAGAGAATTGAAAGGAAGAGAGGGGAAAAGAAGTCACAGAGGGACTGAGGTATATAAAAAGGACGACACACAGCTTACAAGCATTCAGGATAAAAATAACCTAAGAGCCAGGAAGATTTTTTTTTCCTGCAGACCTCTCTCCTTCCATTTGTGCGTGCGTGCGTGTGTGTGTGTGCGTGCGTGTGTGTGTGTGCGTGCGTGCGTGCGTGTGTGTGTGCGCGCGTGTGTGCGCGCGGACTGTTTGGAAGCTCAGGGGGAGGATGAGGGGGGAGAATCACGTTTTCTGCATTGATAAAGAAGAGAGATGAAACACAAACATACACAGACACTTTAGACAGGAGATACAAGCTAACCATAAATATACCGGCAGAGCAAAAAAAGAGAGACAGATGCACAGCTTGTCTGCAAAGCGTGCATCTTTTCACAGTAAACAAACAGATGACCACCTAGGATGATAAGTGGGTAAAACCTCGAGACAATCAGATAAAGAGACGACAGGTCTGGACCAATCGGACATACTAAACACGACCCATCTGCTCGATCTTGGTGATAAACTGGGTTTGTAAGTCGGGCTAGATATTTTTCTCTCATATTGGACTATACAGCAGGCAGAGCTGTCCTGACTGAAAATCGTTTAGGACTAATCTGGGGCTCTGGTTTGTTGCCAAATTGCCGCATTGCATGGGGAGGTCTGAAGCGGCTTAGTCAGCTGCATACGATGCACGGTGGTGGCATCATGACACAGAAAAACAAAGCCAGTGGGTCACTGTAGGGTAGTGGATGCTATGACGGAGGCTGGCGTCATTGCACAAACAGGCTGGCTATCGACCGCAGGCCAGATGGGGATAAGTGATATTTTTGTTTATAACATTTTCTACATTTTTTTTATATAGACCACTGCATTATTTTCCATTTGTTAGTGACAGTTTGATCATTTTGGCTCTGCAATCAAATGCTTTAAAAGGGAAGAATGAATAATTTTCCATTTTAATTGACAGAAGCCTGTTTAGAGTCGACCTCACAGTAATCAATTTCAAATGTTCTGAGCCAACAGGACAAAAATATGTCACTGTTCAAATACTCACAGATGGCACTGTGCATTTGAAGTTCTATTTTTGTGAAAGACTGCAGTGCAGCTCGCAGCTAGCACTGACTGTAATTATGCAAAGCGGTGCTTTGAACGTCAGCGGGCTAACGTGATCACAAAAACAATGCTAACATGTTGATATAGTAGATACAATTCATTCCAACATTTGTAAATAGCTACGGTTGATGGAGATCTCATTATAGTTTTGCAGGCTTTCTTGGCATAAACCTAAGTATTGGACAGATTAAAATTCTGACCTGATACATAAATTAAAGTCAGGAGATCACCAAAGTTTTTAAAATTGATCTTAAATGGGAATATAATTGATAAATTGTCATGAAAACCACAAATGTGAACCTCATGGGGGTTCAAGAGTAAAAGTAAAGGTATCACCAAATTCATCAAGCAGGTGTTGTTTTACAAAAATTTAACCACACAACAGTCACCAAAGTCATGAGGATTCCTCCTCTAGGTAAATATCTGTATAAGGTTCCATCGAAATCCATCCAGTTGCTCGATTTAGCAGTTGAGATCTTTTGGCCTGGAGCAATCATGAACAAACGGCAACGGCACAGACCGCCAGCATGGCTAAAAACAGTAATGTGCATACAAAATTGTAAGAAATGAAAAAAACATGCACACAACCAAAGACCCGACGGCAAAAAGTGAAAACTTTGAAATGACATCATCTTCCAGCGCTGAGCTATAAACCCCCAAATGTTCGCAGCTCTTTCATTCAGTAGAAGTATATTACAACAACTTCTGCATTGCTGCTCACTTACTGCGCAATCCTCCAGAGCTGGAATCAAACTGCATTCAAATTAGATATTGATCATAAACCGTATTTGTAGAGTGCACGCTTCAGCTCTATGAAACTGCAATTTGTCGGTGTGTCTACACCCTTACCATGAGAACATTTACTACACTTGATGGTTAGAATAAATCACACTAACAGCTGATCAAGCAGGATCATTTGAACAGGAAAGCCTTTTTGTCCATATTGCAAATGTACAGAGATAGAAGCAGTGAGGAAACTATTTTTCTCTGAGACTTGTGCTGGGCTCAGAGGAGAGTCTCATGACACTAATGTTGCTAAGGAAATATGACTTTTTATGAAATGTAACCCTCATTTAAGATGCCAAATTCAGATTCTGCTCTCTCGCTCCCCTCTCACCCATCTCTGCTGCCTCGTCATCTTTCGTTCTCCCCCCCGTCCCTCAGTTCATCTCTCTCCATCTGATTTACTAGATGCTAAATGAGGTGCCTCGGTGTTTCAGGAACTCAGTGCTGACTGATGGATATATCTGATTGGGAGGCACACACACAGGCAGGAAGATAGATAGTGGGGAAAACACGGTCGCTGGAATGCTTTGCTGACATTCTCTCTCTCTTCCATCTTACTCTTTCAATCCTTTAATGTCTCTCTACCAGTCCTCCCTCTAATTGTCACAAGAGAGGTGAGCTGAAAGGTATTTTTCTCCCTCCTCCCATAATCCCTCCCCTTACAGTACTGCTCACTCCTTCCTTTTTATTTGCCTCCTACCTCCCTGATTTGATCTATTCCTCTACCTAACTCACTCACTTCCCCCCTCTTGGTTCATTTTTCATCCTTAAAATAAAGCACAAGATCATCCCCCTGGTTTCTTTTTTCCATGCCGTCTTTCCCATTATACCCATTCCTCAGATGCATACAGTAAACACCCTTTGGGTTCTTATCTATCTAGCAAAATGCTCTCTAGCATCGGGATGAAAGGCATGCAGCGCTGACTCAAAAATCAGGGGCTATCTGTTATCTGATTGGCTGACATGGAGAGCTGTCTGTGGATTTTAGTTACCGGGGAGAACAGGGAGATAATGGCCCATGTCAGCAACTTCTGGCGCTGCAGGGTGGAGATAGAAGTAGATAGGACGGCCAGTCAGGTAGAAGTATGTTCTTCCATATTTGGCGAAGAGAGATTTGAATTTTAATAATCATCTTGCGTGTCGTGCATCAAGGCACAGCAAGAAAAGGTAATGAATGAACACATACAAATGCTCTCCGTGCAAAAATGCACGAGAGGCCAATTTTCAGAACTGTTTATTGTTATAATCTGATGAAAAAAAGTTTCACTCCCTCACGAGTTGTTGAAATAGTTTGCCCTCTCCTTCAGACATGTTGTAGTAATCATACTGCCGCTGTCCAACAACAACCTGACGACCTAAGAAAACGAACAAAAGCTCCAAAAATGGATTTTAAAACCAACATTATTTAGAGGGTTCTGGGATAAATGTAGCTGGTTTACACAATACAGTAACAGGGAAGAGGCCATAAGAAGGTGGTTGGTCAGAATGAAAAAACGTGTATCAAGTTCCAAATTCCTTTAGAGCAAAGGAGATGTGTCTATTTTATATATATATATATATATATAATTTATGAAAACAGACCATTTATGGCCATGCTATTTGTAATAATGTAACTACTCAGCTATGAATTCACTATAATCATTAAATGTCCCATTTATTTCCTTTTCACTGATTTGTTGCACTGCCTAAGAACACAATGCCATAAATTTGAAATCTGTTTTACGAATTGCGTATTTCAGTTCAGGAACTAAACACTGGGTCTCGATTGACAGTCGGACGATACAATCCTGCTGATTGGTGTCATTCATGGTGGTTGCTCCAGTTCAAGTGCTGCAATCTAGCCTGATTGTGTCATACACCTGCACCTGCCCTCTCTCCCTCCTGCTATGCCTCTGATTCCCCTTTTAAGGCCCCGTTTACGCGGCAACGTCTAAGCTGAAAACGGAGAAGTTTTTTCTCTGCGTTTTTAAAACCTGCGTTTTAAATAAAAACAACCCGTTGAGATCAAGGCTCTCTTTCACATGTGTGCCCTGGCCAAGAAGGCAGCAGCACATGTCAGGCATGCTCGAAGCGGGGCTGTGTCGACATCGTTTTTAGTCGGGGTTGAGTTTTGCCCATTTACACGACAACGGTACGGCAGCATTTAGAAAAGTCTCCACCCTGGAGCCCATTTTTAAAAGTTTTCAGTCCCCAAAAATGGCGTTCCTGTATAAACGGTGAAACGGCTGTCATGTAAACGGGGCCTTGCCAAATTTGTTCATGTGTAGTAATTCTTAAAATGCACACTTAAATGGAAGAACACACAGTTACAGAACGACTGTCTGCCATCTGTGTGTGTTTTCCCTGCCAGCTCTTCTGTATTTGCTTGCCTGATCCTGTCTGCTCGTCACCAAAATACAAGTGTTGCCCTCCGAAAAAGTGTCTTTTTACAAACATGGGAGCCAAATTTTAGTTTATCACCAGCTGTGATCTAATGTCACACAGCCTTTATATCTGAAAGCACAAAACGTTTGTCCACAGAGAGACATTCATGCCCAAAAATGAATTAAACACACTTTTTTCATTGGTGCACTTGGTTAATTTTTTTTGCCTGTAATGCATTTTTGTGCTATTACACAGCATTTGTTGGGGCTAATCTTGGTTTACTGAGAACATTATTAAACACAGCTGTGTATGTAAATAACAATAGAAACACTGGCAAACACTATGACATGTAGAAGCGTCCGCCTAGTCCCTGTTGGGGACGAGTGTTTTTAGCAGCTCCAACAAGAAGCTGAGAAACTGAAATGCACAACCAGACCCACAGGTGGAGGAGCAGACAGGGTTCAGGGCTCATTAAATCCTGGTCAGGCAGCAGCTCCACTGAGGCCAAACACTCAGAGACTCACACGGGAAAGGCTCACAGGGAGGTGTGAGCATGTAACACTGCATACTTCTGCAGTGAGATTTCACTCTCGTCCACCACGGCAGACTAGTCATATGCGAGGCATTCATCTGTTGATCTACATTCCTGAGCTTCACGCAACCCAGTAGTACGAGCTATCTCACCACAGTTAGTTTGAAAGATGGGAAGGACATCAAACAAACTTTGTGCACACACACACACACACACACACACACACACACACACACACACACGCAAATGCACTATCTTGAAGTGAAAACATCTTCTCTCCCCTCTACTCTCTGTCATCTTGTCTTTTTTTATTTGTTTTATTTTACCTTTTCATCTCTGTTTCATCCCTGCTTCTCTTGTGCTCTTCTCTTCCATCACCCCAAATGTGTGTGCTTTAACCTCTGGAAAAGCAATAAGTACTTTAGAATCAACAGAAGTGTGTGTGTGTGTGTGTGGGTGTGTAATGTGTTTTTGTGTGAGAGAAAGAGAGAGAAGAAGAAGAAGGCTGTAGAGGAGAGCGTGCCATAAATCCGATTTTCTCTTTGGCTTGCATGTGGGAGATATATAAAGTTTCATTTAATAAAACGAGTGGTTGGACAGAGGAAGCGTGTGTTGAGGATGTCCTGAGAAGGAGGCTGAGGGCTTTTGGAGTAAGAAACACACACACACACACACACACACACACACACACACACACACACACACACACACAAACACCATCACCACTCACCACAGGTGCACAGGGGCCCCACAAACACAAGCCCATCAAAAGACAGAGAAGAAAACCTACAAACCTACAAACCTGCACAAGAGAAATGAAAAGACACATGATCACAAATGACGTGTAGGCATATACACATTCAGAGAGGCAGGATGGATTCTGCACTGCTAGGGCTCCTTTCCTAGAAAGCACAAGTCTGCTGGCGCTGCGGCTCTGCAGCTGCCTGATTTCGGTCCAGTCTGGTTTGGGTTGCTGGCAGAGACGATCTCACCATGCAATTTGCAAGAAGCGTTTAAGATGCTTATACCACAGATCACTTGGTGGCCAGTTAACTACCACCGTTAGGCATCATAATACAGCAAAAATGGATAATAGAGCCCACGACCTTTATATGTTAGGACTACAAAAAACAAATTATTTTTGCCAGTAATCCTATTAATTAGCAATTCCATTGGGAACAAGTGTATCAATGGCCTTCCCAGTTTCCCAAGAGCCCATGATTAATTTTCTGTTGACCAACTCATCTATAAATGGACTAACTGTGTCAGCCTTATTATATCTCCTCTATTCTTTTACTTGAAGGATCTCGACTTTGACCAAATTTAAGAAATGCAATTTTAATTTTGTGACGAGTCGACAGAAAAGAAAGCCCTCCATTATGTGGGGGAGCTATAAAAAGACACCTGCGCTCTATTTACAACATTAACCAAGATTTTGCAAACAGATCCCTCAGACTTCCCCCTATTGTCCAGCAGCCACACCGACAGTCACAGTCCTCTTGTTCTCTCACATAGCTGTGGTTCACCCACAATCTCTTCTCGTCAAACAAGAGCAATAGGAGGCAACGCAAACAGACAACATTCAGATTGTGTCTTTGCGCAACTGAGTCCACAAATTCACGTGTTTTTTTTTTATAATTGAGGTCTTGGCTTTCGTCTTGTCGGCCCCCTCCTAAGCATACAATGCAGCGAGTGGAGGCTGGAAAGTGATGATAATAAACCTCCCAGGGAAAACTTCTAATCAGACCCTGCAGGTGGATGCGAGGTCAAAGTGGGACTACTGACCAGCAACAGAAGAACTGACAGTAAGACAGTAAGGAAGCATAGGATGAGGACAAAGAGACGCCCTTATTGCAAATTAATGCAAAAACAAAAGTGTGTTATGTTTCCATGAGATAAGTATTGCAATAGGAGTTGAACTCGTGGAAATTGCCTGCCAAATTCCCACAACCTTCACAAGAAGAACATCGCACTGTATCCACGTGAAATATATTAAAACACCCACAAGCATCTTTAGTATTCAAATGTACATCCAGAGAGCCAGAGGTTACTTCAGGCTCAAAACAGCCTCCCACCAACACACTCAATAAGTCCTTAGCTGTTTGCAGGGAGTGGTGACTTACAGCAACACTCAGGCAAGAAGTTCCTGCCTCCTGTGGCCCGGCCAATCACAACACAGAAGTTAACGACGAAGGTTCCATTAAGGAAGTCACATGTTGCCCTCCGCACTCTCGACTCCTCTCTGTTTTTTCCTGCCTGTCAATGCCAGGAACCCATTAAGGAGCACTGTTGGGGATGCAACATGGGGGAAACAATGCAAGGATGGACCCAGCCTTTGTTCCTTAAGCGTTACTCCTTGAGAAATGTCCGGTTGTGGTACTGAGACGCAGTCCAGAACTTTGTTGTCTTACCTGACAACCTGTCGGTATATAAATTATGGCTCTGATTTTAACTCGGTGGAAACTGCGTCCTGACATTTATCCTTAAAGCCACGCTGCAGAGTCACATGTTTGAACTTATTGACTCGAAATCACGAATTTGGTCTGAGGTACTTAGAAGCAAGTGGATACAGGAGTTAACCTCTTACTGTGAACATACAGTTCTAATGTTTTAATCCTTCCATTTCCTTTAAGTTAATGTTCTAATTCGTTTCACAAGGACAAGTTCTCAACAGTCGCTGCTGGTGTCCCACTCCTTGTAATGTTCCTCTGATCCCTGTAGCTCTTCTTAGCCCACCTCAGTGACCCCTGTCTGGCTAAACTAACCCACTCATGCATCCAGCATGTAGATTCCACACAAAAACAATTGTTAAGCTCAATGCAAAAGCATGCACATCATAAGCCACTGACTTTTAACGGTTTATGTCATAAGAAGGCATCTGTCTAGAATAAATAGGGGTCTATATTGACCTACATAATAGTATTTAAAAACTGGACGGATAAGGTGGATCCATCTGGCATCTGGTGCTGGGTTTGCATTTGTGCATTTTTTTTAAAAAAAATTCAATGGGTGGTCCCTAGTGTGTTCTGTCTGGAACAGTACTGCTTAATTTCCATTTAATTGTACTGCATTGCATGCATATGGCAAACATCTTGGTGATAATTTGCAATTGAAACGGTGTTTACGTTCAAACTGACACATTTTCAGGCACACATTATACATTTAAAAAAAAATCTTTGTCAACATTTAATGACTATATTTCAACGTGAGTACATTTTGACAGTCGCTGAAATGCTGTCGAAACATATTACAAATATATGCAAAGTGTATTCAAAACTCACTGAACTACAATGACTCACGTTTTGGAGTCTTTTGAGTCTTTTCAGCTGTAGCAGAATTCTCCTCACTGCATTGTCAAGTTTAACAGCTACAGCTTTTAGACGCTGCTTATACCGTATGTACCATATTTGCTGCAGTAACATTATTCTGCACATGTAAATGTTTCAAATTACTGAAAGGAGCCTAGAGAACGCTCACACATTAATACAACTCGCAATAAATGAATCAGCTCAATATACTCTAATTAAAAAGTAATTTACCTGACAGACAGGTTGAAGTGGGGTGAAATGTCCATGCAGGTGCAGATCTTTGGAGAAAACAAATGCTTTTGGGTGGGTGGTGTTTGGGTAATTATGCCTAGGCCTATACAGACATGTATGATCTCAGAGTCGATGTGTGTTTTACTAATTCGTACATTAATTTAGCATTTGGGTGGGCAGGAATTAAATTATTTACATTTTGTGATGATTATTGATTTTTGCTTTCTCTCACAGAAAGATTTGAGGCTCATCAAAAACAGTTAAAGCCCAGGAAGAGTGTTGCAGATGATGCCAAAGGTGTCAGTTGTTTGTTTACCAACAATATCAAGCTGATTTTTTTTCCGAATGGGTTGTAGTAGGTCTGTAGTAAAAGCAGAGATCTAAGCCAGCTGAAATTCCTTTTTAACACAAAATGTGCCTGCAGGGCAAAGACAGAAGTCTGCCTATCATGGAAATTACTTCAAATCAAAAGGATGGATCAACCTCGCGTCATGAAAAGTCATGAATTGTCAGGCGCTCAACTGCTGATGTCGACAAACCCTTTACTTTATCTGATGTAAATGAAATTAACATTTTCACTGCATCCATGCGTTTCTATTTTCATACAGCTTTTTCTTCCTGTCTTTGATTTGTCTTTCTAACGGAGCACATGTCATTATGTTTAAAGCTGTTCTAAATGTATTCACCGGTGTTAGAAAGCCCCGCATCACAACTACTCGCCCCCCCGAGAAACTATCCGGGGACCACAGAGCCACTTTTTCTCAACTTCTGCAAAGTCCCACAGTGCGGTCTATGGGGGAGCTGTGGTTTGCAGACCAGATGTGCCAGGGGCACAAAGTACGCACACACACACATGCACAGCACATGCACACCTCTGGCCCCCCGTGTGGTCTCACCCTTCTGCTGACACTGATAGAGGGAATACAGCTATAGCTTTAGGATACCAACACGGTGAGAGAGAGAAAGCTGTGAAAGCATGGCACATCTGAGGAATAGTGTGTCAACAGAGAAGGAGATTAGTAGTGCTATCCCTAGGCGTTCGTTCGCTCAGCTGGTGTGTGCGAGAGAGACTGTGAGGGTGCAGACTGCGGGCTCTCGTGTAATATGAGTGTGTTCTCAGCGAGGGGCTTCTTTGACTGACACAGTCAGAGTTTAGGGAGTCCCTCTCCCTCCCACAGCACAGCTAAGAAGCCCTAAAGCTCCTTAGCCGGGCTCTGCCACTTGTTCATAAAAAGAATATATCCGTTGAGATAAAACAATAAAAGAAGTCCAGCCTGTAGCCCTGCATGGCTCAATCTCTACAACTATGCAAGTGTGTGTGTTTTTGAAGCCTCTCACACACCCTCACAGATTCTTTCTTTTTTTTTTCTAGCTTTCTTTTTGTCTTTGAGGTTGATTGTTTGGTTTGGTAAAAAGAAAAAAGAAAAAGACTGAACACCTTTATCCCTTTAAGCAATCAACTTAGCACACGCTCAACACTGTGTGGGCCGACAAAGGCATTTACAGGATCCTCCAAAGGAGGCCTATAGGAGTCAGTGGATGTGAAAGTCTGAAGAATGTGCACCACATGCAAGCACCGGGCGTTTGGCCAGGCGAGATAGAGCGCAGGCTGGCATCGACCGGCCTTGGCCAACACATGCAAACACACACACACACACACACACGTGCACACACACACTCACACAAACCACGCACATTACTGCCCATCTCAGCTCTCGCTTAGTGAGAAAACAACCTGCAACCCCGTGCCAGACGCACATCACTGCAATGTCTGTGAAGGAATCGTGTCGTGTGCTACAGTGTGTGGTTTGGTTGTGTCTTAGCTGACAGCTAACGTCAGATTAACAACATAGAATAAAGTCCCATCATGACCAATGACACTAACGTGACCAGAGCACCGTGTGTTTATTCCATGTTTGGTGGTGCGGATAGAGACGCGTAGCATGATTAGTGTTCCAGAATGAAGCAGGTATTCTGTGCTTTGCTCACTAGTGGCTACAGATTCTGGGTGTGTATGTGTGTGTCTGCGCTTCAATACACTTTTCATCAGATTAAGCTGCTAAGACTTTCCAATACAGTTGTACCTAAGGCTTGATCTCTAATTGTCTATTTTCCAATGCAGAGCCAAATTGGGCTACTTAACTATTCATGACATTTAGTTTACCCCAGAAAATCCTGTTCATTTTTTTTTTCCTACTGTAGTTCATTTGGACAGAGATGCACACCAACATGTTCACAATAACAATGCTAACACGCTGACTTTGAGCAGGTGTAATGTTCACGATATTCACCAGCTTAGCATCTAGCATGTTAGCACATGAACGTTTGCTAATTGGCAATAAGCAGACAGTGCGATTGGGACTGATGGGAATGTCGTGTTTTTAAGGTTTCTATTTGCTCATTTACGAAAGTATTCATATCCAACTCATGTCTCATGTCGGTAATCAGACTGTAAACAATGACAGACGCACACACACATCTCAGTTACGTGTTGAACCTGATTTCATTCCCATAAATCAGTCCTGTTTACCTCACATTAGTAATTATTGATCTTAATAAATTATTTCATTTTGACCAAGCGCTTGTCTTGTCTAGGGTGACCAGATGTCCCGTTTTAACTGAGGATTTTGATGAAATTGTCTCACTTTAAGTTTTGGTATTCATGGCGGGTTCAGCTCTTTAGCCTTTAAACATATTTTGCATTTGATGAAGTGCTTCCTCCAGTTAGATGTGTTGCCCTGCAGGCCAGCTTTTACATTACAGATACTGCAGAAACAGCTGTCTGTGCCAAGTTTGGAAAGACATCACACTCCGAGGGGTGAGAAATTATGAGTATAACGAAACGTTATACTCGGAAGTTTTCCCAGATGCTCTATCAGGTACTGAACTTTGGCACTGATTTATTTAAATGAATCAGTGCTCTGTGGTACTGATGTAATTGAGTAATTGAAATTTTACAGAAATCCATCCAGCTGTTCTTGGCATCTTTCAGGCTGACGTTGTCATCCCTGGAGCCACTTTTCAATTAAAATTCATCATTTTAACGCTGTCAGTGAAATGCAAACCTTGTAACTCTGCTAGCTTATTTTTTAATATTTTAAATGTAATCAATGGTTTATAAGCTTTTCAATGTGTTACGCAAATTCTATGAGGTTTGGGAATACTTCTCAGATGTCTCTGGCTACCCTTCAAAATTCATGGGTGGAAAGCTTCTTTTCACTTTTCGCTTTTGCTTGTTTTCGTG